>OY728119.1:208934564-209590765 GCA_963277665.1 Viscum album
TATTATTCCGGAGGTTAAAGAACGATCGAGTCAAGTCGGACCTGAGGTATGGGACTTCGTCTCAATCTCCTTTCATTGAGGCTTATTTTGTTTTATACACAACCTTATTTTATATGCTGTATAAACCCCTTTGTGTTTTACGTTATTCAAAAGGAATCTTTTTATACAAAGCGTTTTACTAAATAACAAAAGTGAATGTTTTTGTCATACGTATGCGGTGAAAAAGACTTCTCCGTCACCGTGACCATTATTTGAGTTTTGGCTTCCTCTACAAGCCATACCTTTTTTTAAAATAAAAATAAATACCATGTTTTATTTTTCTTTTATTTTGGTATTGAAAATAGTTTTCATAATGTTTTTATATCAATGTGTTGTATTGATATCTTGTGATTGAAAAGTGGAAATGTTATGTTTCCTTTATGCATGTTTTATGTGATACAATTATGTTATGGTTCTTGGGCATTATTATGAAGATGGGTGATTATGTGATAAACTAAGGGCAGGTGAGCCTGATATAGCTCTCCAATGCATTGGGTAACACGAAGGAGTAAAATGTTAACGTTTCTCCAAAGAGATTTAGGTAATATACTGTGATGGGTATTCCAAACGTAACCAAGAGGGTTACTCCCTACGTAAGAATGTTATGAATGCCTCATGTTTCCTTTATGTCTTATGATTTATATGATTTATTCATGATTTGATGAGGTATGTGATTATGTTTTATGAGTAAAGTATGATTTCATACATGGACTAATGTTTTCATTTCGTACCTTTATATCCCTTACTGAGCTTTTTATACTCATCCCAAGTTTTTGAAATGTTTCTTTCAAAGGTCAAGTGAATAGTACATGATATGATGATAGTGTCAAAGAAGTGTAAAGAAAGAATCCATGTTTTATTTTAAATATGTTTCCGTTGATGGGAAAAATGAATACTATCTTTTATGTAACAACTTTTTTTAAATGTAGAATGTAATGCAAGTTTAATGATTTAATTTTCCAAAACTCTAAACGTGAAAAGATCCTCAATGTGTAGTCTTGTAATAACTCGAGATTAAGTAAGGTTTAAGGTTGGGGCCTTATAAGGAGCACTCGTATTTTTGGCTATTGGAGGACAGCCAATAGAAGACATTGGGTTTCAGTGTTAGTACAGAACAGTTGCCGATAGTTAGGATGGTGGTGTTCATCGCGGCCCTTATCTGTGGTTGGATCCTACCAGTGAGGTATACCAACATGGGGGGTGAAACCTAGCTCGTTCATCATGGAATCCATGCTGGCCACAGGAAGGCGGGTCAATCTGGGGATTCTGATGCTTGCCATATTATACAAGATGCTACAACATGTTAGTAAGGGAAAGAAGCCGCTTAGGATATGCGGGCCCTTACATATTCTCTATGTGTGGATCGTGGTGCACATCAGGGGGTTTATGAATATCCGAACCCCATATCACCTTCATGGTCAAACTTTCGTCCATCCATCCAGAATTCTGCCAGGAGCTTTCTAGTCAAATTGACCATTCCCTTGGTGCTGAACCGGGTGTGGAAGGTGGAATAATTTAATTTCCACCAATTTCCATTGCAGGTGGGGGAAATTAATGATGATGGTTAGGGGACAGAAGAGCATTGGGCCTATCTCCATGCCTTTCGAGGTGGAGTCTTGGTGGCAAGGGTGGACCGCAAGCCACTTTGCGAGCCATAAACCCCGCACCGATTCGCGAGGCAATTCTGGTGCCTAAAGCGGCAGACCCCGCAAGTATACTGGGAGGTGCACCACAAGGAGAACCCGTGTGTGATGATGAAATTGTGGCTCATGTTCACACGAGAAAATGAGAAAATGTGAAATTCATTGCCTCCACCACTACTGCCTTCGGACTGGTGAAAGAATACGCCATAAACTGGGAGGAAACTTATCCTGGGGAAATGCTGAAGTAGCCAACCGTTTGAGATAGTGATGGCGGGCCTCCCCTATCCTATGGTCGGGGTTGGAGGGAAGAAAGGGCATCTCATGGTGGCGGGGCTGCCGTGGCGGCGAGACCTGCACCAGCTGAGGTTGAGGCAACGGTGGCAGATCCAGTAGCGCCAGCGGATCCGATGGTCCCGGATGTGCAAATCCATCCGGAGGGGCGGCCACTGAGGGGATTCCGCAGGATATCCATTCAGGATTCGGGGATGCAGCTATTCCATATCAACATGCCAGAGAATGATGTTTTCCCAGAGGCCTGGGACATTTGGGACGTCAACCGTCAACAACTCGGTCCATCTGAGATGTTGGAATATCTAAACCGCCTCAAAATGTATTTATCAGGTATAGGCCCTGTCCAGGTTGGTTTCGCGGTGTCTTCAGCAGAGGCGGAGCAATATCTAGATGAGCAGGAGGACTACGTACATTCCAGTGGTGCCCCGCGTCAAATGAAAGGCTGGGTGAGGGTACTGTTGGATCAGAGGGTTCCCCCACAACTATCATCCACTGAGTTTAGGGAGCGCTTCCCCCTATCAAGAAGATTCAGAAGAATCCTCTCGGGGTGATGAGGTTGGTGGAGAGAGCCTGTTGGATGAAGGCGAAGTCGGCGATCAAGACTCGTATCTCGACAATTTCATAGAGGCTCTCAAGGTAACATTCCAAGTTTATTTCCTCAGGGTCTGCTTTTAGGTTATTATGAACCTCTTACGAACATTTGAACCGTGCAGGAGGACCTGGTACAGAGATCTTGTTCTCGCCCCTCCGTGGTTGGTGATGTAGGACCCTCGGAACCTGCACCTATGGCCGCATCCAGTTCTGTGTTTTGTGGAGCTAGGGAATCCAAGGTGGCTCTTCCAGAATCTCTGGACCTTCCAACAATATACGGAGGTCCAAGATCTGGGGTCCCTTCAGCATCAACTCAGGATCAATACTAGGAGTTCAATCTCTATAAGTCCTCTCCACTGAATTCATCACCACCATACGTTGATCGTGCCAACTAACGTCCTTGACCTTCTCTGTTACATATAGTTCTTTGACTGGCATGGGCCACTACTGTGAGGGTAGTTGGGATTTTTGGTGGCACCCCTCATAGAGGCATGCTAGTAATTGTGGAGATAGTTACCCCACCCACCCGAGCTGTAGCTTCCCCCATCATTGGCAGGACCACCAGTGGGGTCATTCCTGAGGTCATTGAGGTGGGGTCCGATGATGAGGATATGCCAGTCAACCCAAGTCCCACCGCGTCTGATCCAATGCCAGATGTCGTTCCAGATCCCACGCTAGATGCAGATCCCGCCGATGACTTCTTGAGTGCATACCCCGCATACGAGCCTTCCAACCATGCAGATTGGGATGAGACGACCTCTGACAAAGAGGACGTCGACATAGTCCGCCGCCGATCATTGAAGCTGATCGTGCGCTTTATCAAAAAGACCCCCCCAGAAACTATGGCTGGATGAGATGGACATAATTCGCTCGCGGCTGTGCGATCTGTGTGCTGGGGGAGTGGATGCCCAACATCCTCACCTTCTCATCCGATATCTTATTGTGGAGAAGATCCGAGAGTATGATCACGGCCTCAGTGTGGGATGGCAGCAGAGGAAGGTGATGAACATCATAAAGCTCCAGGAGGTTGAAGATGAGATCTAACAGCTACGGATCTGGGCAGATGAGAACTCATCCTCTCTTAATGCAAAATCAGAGCTGATCTTGCGATTGAAGGCCCATCTAGCTGAGGCGGAAGAGTGTTAATTCAAGATTCCGAAGAAATGTCTGTCATGCAGGCTGACATAGAAGGGGCCCAAACTGAGGCTGAATAATTTCGCCCCATCGCTGCTGAGGAGGAGCGGGAGCTGAGCCAGCAACAACAACTCCTAGACGCCACAATTCGGAGGGTGGCAGAGCTGCAACACTCTTTTTACGGGGTCAATCCGTCCATGGGAGAAATAAACCCCCAAGTGCTGTAAAGATAATAATCTCCCAGACGTACATTCATGTTTTGATTTTTTGAATACATGAGTTTCATTATCAATTTTGGCTCCACATGCATCTGTTTTATTCATGAAATGTCCAGTGGTCAGTCCCTAAGCTCACACGGGCCAAACCCAATGTGAGAAAAAATGGGTGATCACCATGATATTCCATCTGAACATAACGCGACGACCAAGCTTTGGGTATACGGGGTTTACGTAACCAATCTAGATCTTCTGGGAAGACACGGGAGAGGCCCGATCATAGGATTAAGAACTCAGAACAATAAACGAGTTGTTCTTATGATGTGCTTTGGAGCACGAGCGGGGTAACTCCAGGGGCGTTGGGATTAGTCTGAACATAGGGAGGTGGAAGGTGTGAATCATGATACCCAGAATTCGGAACACTATGGGGGTGGCATGACAATGGAGGATAGTTGTTAACCATGATAGAAACGCAGCATCCATATTGCATTAGCCTGAAATGGGGACAAAAAATGAGGGCCTTCCACTGACCATGTTCGCAACACAGGGCCTAACTCAAGTATCGTCGATAAGTCTTTTGGAACGTTGGCCCAGGACAGTAGGCAAAACATTGGTCGAGCATCCATACTGTTAGGGGGTCCTTCCAAACATGACCAATCTTCCAGAATGTTGTCCCAGGACAGCAGGCAGACCATAGGTCGAGCATCCATACCGATAGGGGGTTCCTACAGACATGAAATAGGACAAGAGTCCGAATAAGGGGCACACGAAGTGAGGAATGTGGAGTGATGTTCATTCAAGCAGAATCAAACACTCTTGAAATTACACCACCGTGGTGGGAGCACACTGGATGGATGCATTAGTTTGATCATGGATCATTCCTTCTATCAAACAGAGCCTCTCTGGCGAGGGAGTCGTCGCTTCCCAATGTCATCTTGGGGCATCCCCTACTTGTTCGGGGAAAAATTGTAGTTTTACAGTTCCCTATAAGGGGTCTAGATAGGGGTCCAGAAAGGGGGAAGAATAGGATTTATGATTCCAATGGGCTGAACCCTAGGAAAAATACCAAGGTGTCTCTAGGTATCCCATGAGTATGGGAATCAAGCCAGACATATTTCTGGAAGAGTAGTGTAGTCATAGACCAACACTGATAGGTGAAATCCTCTCTGGAAGAGGCTGTAGTGCATCCCATGATCAACATTGGTCATCCTAAACTTGTTCAGGGTAGAACCGAAATTTAGTGTCATGTGTAGGGGACATATGGTATCCTGCAGTTTAACTTCATACAATAGGACGTGGAATGAAAGGGAAGAGCCCAGGGATTATGTGGTGTGGTATCTATGAAACCAACATGAATGAGGACTTGGAGTCCAAATCACACCACGTACCCCCGGATGAATCTCTTCAGTTCGAGGGACCAAGAGTGAGAATTGGGCTGGGCCCAAAGCAGAGTGGTTAGGCATTCCTACGTACCCCATGAGGATGGGAATCAAGCCATAAGTAGTTCTGAGAGCACAGTTTAACGTCATGCGGGATGATGAGAAGCCTGACTGCATTGGTGCACATCCTACCAAAACTACTAAGCCCACGTGAGTCGTGCTCGGTGTGGGAAATAAGAAGTAATGGTGGGACTTTCCCGACATAGGAAGGGGAATACTAGGACTAAGGGAAACTCGGAGAATACCGGCCTAATGATGCTAATTTTTCCATGAAGTGTACCTAGATAGGAGAAGAGATAGAGCCGAGTATGTCATAATTCCACTTGAACATGAGGGAGTGGAAATGTGTGAATCATGAAGCTCAAAATCTGGACCATAATGATGGTGGTGTGATGATGGAGGATAATCTTTAACCATGGTAGAAACACAACATCCATATCGCGTTATCCTGGAATGGCGATAGACAGATGAGGGTCGACTGTTGACCATGTCTGAAAAAAGGGACCATGTCACAAATGTCGTTAGAGATCTGTAGGGACGATGGCCCAAAATGATTGGAGAGCCCTTAGGCCCAACATCCATCGAGATCCCTTAATCCTAGCATCCATGTTGTCCAAGGGTCCATTTGGATGTGGATGAGTATGATGATCCAAATAGAAAGCTCACAAATCTTGGATATGGAACGAGGGGATGTCCCCATGAAAACTCCACACTTCGAACTCTTTGTCAAAACACATATGAATACGTTAATGAGATGTATTATATAGAGGGAGTTGAGTCCCTTCCCATAAGGAGATCTTAGTTTAGGGTCATAGAATTCGGACCATGGATGGTAGGATACACAGGAGGCACATGGTGGGGTAACTCAAATATCTGACATGAATTAGAACTGGGGGTTCCAACCACCACGTGGTTCTCGGAAAGTTTTAGGTCTAGGGACTGAAAACGAGAGTTGAGATGGGACTGAAGAAAAGTGCAAAGGCATTACTATGTACCCCATGGGGATGGGGATCAAGATGTGCGTAGTTCTTGAGAGGGTCTTGATCGCGTTGTCGAGCGCGTCAAATTAGATGTTTATTTTTAACTAGAATTTCTGCAGTATAGCAGCAACCCTAGGTCGTCTCTCGACGGAGCCTTAGATCATTAATTCTAAAATGTGGTCATGATTATGAAATTAAAAAGGTAAATGGGGTTTTATAATACTTGGGTTTGATGATTAAATATGACAACAGAAAATAGAAGCTATAAAACAAAGTAGAGATTAACAGAATTAATTATGTGTGATCAACCCGGGGTACTCGCATGATGCTTATCCTTCATAGCTTCATGATGTAATGTTATGATCTTTTAATACCTGGTTTTTTACACCTAGAAATAGAATTTTACTGAGTTTATACTAGGATACCTCCTAGGGTTCCGTCAAAAACACACAATGATTCACCGGACACCGCCGATGGTTGGGTGAATTGTGTTTGACTTCATAACCAAAACTCACCAAGACAACACATGAAAAACTCGATGCACTATACAGATTTGTATGTTATTTATTTGTGATACCATGAAATAAATGTACATGGCCTTGAAAGTACTTTTATGAGTTCAATTGACCAATATAAACCACACAAACACAACAATATAAAGTGGGAATGAAAGTGGTGAATGGTGTGTGAAACATCACCTGAATGGGTACCCCCAAACATGATCATATGAGTTGAGAATGACATAACAGTATATAACTCAATAAAATAAGAATAGAGGATGATGAAAAACAACACAACAATCTAGAATTTAAAATATCATTCAAATATTGCAAACATGAAGCTCGGGATGTACATCACGTTCCTCCCCGGGTGATCACAAGGGGTTTAGAAACCCATGGGAGGGGAAGAAGAAGAAGATGTTGAAGTAGCACCTCCCATGTCCTCCAGAACTTCAAGGGATGTTGAAAAGACTCATTGGGGACTGCAAAATGGCATCACCGTTCCTCTTGGCCGAACTTTCAAATGGGGAGCCCAAGGTTCCATTTTATAGGAAAATTGGAAGGTAGTTTTACGCACACAGATTTCTTCAATCCACTTGTACCACGCGTTTCGTCCTTCAGACAGTCCTATCTCGCTATGGAGAAAATAGAAAATTTGTATCCCTACCTCTTGAATGCCTCCAACGAATTATTGGCACCATTTGTACTACTACAGCTCAAGATATTGATAAACTATAGAACACCGCATTTGACTTGGTCCAAATTCGGTGACTTGGACATATCAGTTCGGATGGGCCCCTTAGTAGCCGAATCAGCATTGGGTTCCTTAATATGAAATGTATCCTATTCATATTCGGACAGGGCCAAAAAATTTCAGCCCATTAGGATGCATGGATTTCGTGTACTATGCACAACAATGAACAAATGTCCATTGATCCATGCAATTTTGGCCCATTTTTCTTCCACTTCATCAAAGGACCTCCAAATCACCTCCACCTACATTGAAACAATAAATAAAGTAACATTGCACAATATAATATTGATTAAAATTAATTGATTCATTCAAACATGAAGTGAAATTTATTATTATATTTGGAATATTCATTACAAAACTAGTATAAAAATGCGGTGTAAGGGTGGAATAAAACAGTGAATCGTGGTACGATCACACCCCCACACCTAAACATTTTCACTCCTATGAAAAGTCACATATCCAAATACAATGATTCATATATATATATATATATTTCCAACATCATGAAGATTTATCATTTGAGGAAATTTTATTTAATGTAAAGTGATCAATTCACGAACCACACCAAGGAGTTATTCCTAGTGAAAATAGAAAAAGATGTCTCATAAATCATATCATAGCGAAATTCAAAAAGATTCATGATACCCAATTTGGAAAGGAATTCAGAAGTAAACCATGACACTAAATCCCCATGTGTGTGTGTGAAAACCATTCCATGCAATTCATTCCACTTGCTATCCAATAAATATATGTTATTTTAACATTTTTCAGCTTAAATGATTTTGTCATCGAACCTGTCCTACATCCTTTGCAATCATATTTCAAGACCCACTCATTTAATCATTCCTAGAAGTCAAACCATAAGCTCCCGACCTTGATATCCCCATATGTTGCACATTTCATCACTCTCCTCATTTACTATTTCTTTTTTTTTGAAGTTTCAATTGGAACAAATCTCACACTCATCTCTCAACCCTTGTTTGATCTCCTCACGACACTAATTGAAATAGTTATAACAAGATCAATGGTTGAGGAGGAGTGGTTTTTGACCTGCCCAAGACACAACAATTTGTTTTGGATGGCGTACAACAGTCGGACATTAGGTATACACGTATAGGTCAATCTGGTATAGTAATGAAACAGATCAGATAAGGAACGAACATATGGAAATATCATTTAAAGGTGAAAAATATTAACCCAATATATATTTACCATATATTAAGTAAGAAATAATCACACTTTGTGGTTTGGTGCAAATATTTGTGGAGATATTAGTGACACAGTTTTCAAAAAAACTACTCACACAAAGGGCATCAATCATCTGAAAGGTTTCACATATATATGACCATTTATATCATTGGTAGAAAACCAATTCACTAAAAATCACTCCTTGATGGTAAATTCATACACAAATTCTTTTTAGCCTTCGTTATGGTATTTTTACTTTCCCCACTTTATGGTCGCCACATCATGGAATTTCAAAATTGTTGATGGGGAAAAATGAAAATACAATAAAGAAGGCCAAAAATAGAAAACAAAAGGTGAAAATGATGAAAATTCATAACTAACCCAGGAATGTATCCACCCCTCACACATAGAATGTGTAGTGTCCTCACTGAAATAATTGAAAATGTGAGAATTAAGGATAAAACCTGGTGTGTTTTATTGGTATGATGCGTCGAGAAGGTGGCTTTCCTCCACCAAATTCTTTGGAAAATCCTCATAGAAGTGTTTAAGTTGCTTCCCATTGACGGCAAGACTTCGTCCAATCTGCTCATGCGAATCCTATATTGCACCAAAAGGGTAAACATTAGTAACAGTATAAGGACCGAGCCATCGGGAATGAAGCTTACCTGGGTGGAGCTTAAGCCTGGAATTGTACATTAGGACCTTATCACCAATATGGAACTTTCTCTGGTGAATCATGATATCATGAATAGCCTTTTTCTTCTCTTTATAGATTCGGGAGTTATCATATGCATCACGTCGAATTTCTTCCAACTCTTGAATCTGCAGCTTTCTATCCACACCTGCATCTGAAAGGTTCATATTACATTGTTTAACAACCCAATATGCACGGTGTTCTACATCCACCGGGAGGTTACAAGCTTTTCCAAACACAATCCTATATGGTGACATTCCGATTGGTGTTTTAAAAGCAGTACGATATGCCCAAAGTGCATCATCCAAGCGCAAACTCCAATCTTTCCTATTGGGTTGCACTGTTTTCTCCATGATTCGCTTAACTTCTCGATTTGAAATTTCTTCTTGTCCGTTAGTTTGGGGATGATATGCAGTGGAGACTTTATGAACAACACCATACTTACGAGGCAAGTTTTTCATGTTACGATTGCAAAAATGTGAACCCTGATCACTAATGATGAATCTTGGTAGACAAAACCTACTAAAAATTTGGGACCTCACAAAATCAACAACCACTCGAGAGTCATCGGTCCTGGTGGCCTTTTCTTCAACCCATTTAGATACATATTCAACAACCAATATGATGTACACAAAGCCAAATGAATTTGGAAAATTCCCCATGAAGTCAATGCCCCATGCATCGAAGATTTCACAGAATAACATGGGCTGTTGGGGCATTTCATTCTTCTTAGAGATATTCCCTGTGAATTGACATTGAGTAAATGATTTACAAAACCTATGTGCATATATATAAAATTTTGGACAGTATAATCCTGAGTCAAGGACCTTTCTAGCTGTACGTTGAGAGCCAAAGTGGCCCCCACATGCCAAGGTGTGGAAAAAGGTCAAAACAGAGGTGAACTCATAGTCAGGGACACACCTACGAACAACAAGGTCACTACAAATTCTCCACAAGTATGGGTCATCCCAAATGTACCATTGAGAATCATGTTTAAGTCTCTGGGATTGTGAGGATCTAAAATCAGTTGGGACCCTAGATGTTGCTAGAAAATTCACAATGTCCGCATACCAGGGGGTAAGGTCCACAACATCAGAAAGGTTCTCATGAGGGAAGAATTCTCCAATGGGTAGGGGTGAGTAAACATGATGGTCCAATGGTGGGGAAATCCTACTAATGTGGTCAACTACAACATTCTCCACTCCTCTATTATCTCTAATCTCAAGGTCAAACTCTTGGAGGAGGAGCGTCCACCGAATGAGGTGGGGCATGGCTTTAGGTTTCTTTAGGAGGAAACGAAGGGCAACATGGTCAGAAAACACAATCACTTTTGACCCATGAAGATATGAATGAAATTTTTCCAAGGAAAACACAATAGAAAGGAGTTCTTTTTTGAGGATTTTTAGTTTACCTGGGCAGGGTCAAGGGTACGCGGGGCATACACAATGACATGAGGAGCCTTTTCAACCCTTTGTGATAAAACGTCCCCAACTGCAAAGTTAGAGGCATCACACATAAGCTCGAAGGGGAGATCCCACCTAGGTGGTTGGATTATGGGAGGTGATGTGAGACTCTTTTTTAGTGAATTTAATGCATCCTCATAATTTTTATCAAACATGAACTCAGAATCCTTTTGTAATAACTGAGATAAGGGAAGTGCGATCTTACTAAATTCTTTAATGAATCGGCGGTAAAAACTAACATGACCCAAGAAAGACCACACCTCACAAACACATTTTGGAAATAGAAGGGATGAAATTAATTCAATTTTATATTTGTCAACCTGAATTTCTTTATTTTAAATGATATGCCAAAGAAATATCCCCCGCTCAACCATGGAATGACATTTTTCATAATTTAAAACAAGATCTTTTTCAATGCAGCGGTGGAGGATAGAACCTAGGTTTTCCAAACAATCATCAAAAGAAGAACCATAAATCATGAAATCATCCATAAAGACTTCCATACAACTCTCAAGGTACTCAAAAAAAATACTCAACACACATCGCTGAAAAGTACCAGGAGAATTACATAGGCTGAATGGCATCCTTTTGTATGCAAATGTGCCAAATGGATAGGTAAATGTTGTATTTTCTTGATCCTAAGGGCTATATGGATTAGGAAATAACCCTAATAGCCATCAAGGAAACAATAATGGGACTTACCAGCCAGTCATTCTATCATTTGGTCAATGAAAGGTAAAGGAAAGTGGTCCTTCCGCGTGGCTTGATTCAGTCGACGGTAGTCAATACAGCCTCGCCAACTATTTTGCACACGTGTCAGAACCAATTCATTACTTTCATTTGACACAAATGTTATTCCTATTTTTAGGCAAAATTTTCACTGGGCTAACCCATTTACTATCAGATATAGGATAAATGATCCCTGCAGCAAGTAATTTACTGACTTACAATTTTACCACTTCAAGGAGAGTGGGATTCAACTGGCGTTGAGATCATCTTACGGGCTTAGCCTCCTCATCCAAAAGTATATGGTGCATACAAATAGATGGGATAATCTCTGGAATATCAGCCAATGTCCATCCAATTTCCTTTTTACACTATCTCAAAAGTTTGACCAGTTTCAATTCCTATTGTAGAGAGAGGTTATTGGCAATAATGATGGGCAATTGGACAATACCCTCAAGATATGCATATTTTAAATTAGAAAGAAGTTGTTTAAGTTCAAAAACTGGTTGTTTTTGGATTGAGGGAGGTGATTTAGGGGGAGTGAGGTCCATGAAACTATCTATCTACTCATGTTTATTCTCAAAGGAAAGAGAATCTACTGAAATGAGATTTGAAGAATCATCGATAGTCATGGGTACCTCAGAATAAACACACTCATCAATTAAAGCACAAAATTTACATTTTTCTGAACCCACACATCATTCAAAAGAAGAACCAAAACTCAAATCATCCAAGGGTGAAAAAAAAAAGAATCAGAGTTTGGGTTGAGGAGAGAATTGTGTGTGTGTGCATCGTTTGAGAGAACTTCCATCGAATAGACAAAAAGAGTGGAGTGCTCTTCATTGGGGTGTTTCATAGAATTAAGGATGTTAAAAAATACCTTTTCTCCTCCAAATTCCATGGACAGTGTACCATTGTTAACTTTGATGATCGTCTTTGCTGTTTTTAGGAATGGCCTCCCATGTATGAGAGGGGAATTTCCCTGGGTTCAGGTATCTTCCATCTCAAGAATGTAGAAATCAGCGGGGAAGATGAGATTCTTCACTCTAACAAGGACATCCTCAATCACTCCTTTTGGATGTGTTGTACTCCGGTTGGAAATTTGCATAATAATGTATGTTGGTTGAAGATCTCCAACCAATAGAGATGTATACACGGAGTGAGGCATTACATTAATGGAAGCACCTAAATCTAGCATAACATCAGAAAATAAGGTCTCCCCTATGGTACAAGGTATGGTGAATGTGTCGGGATCCTTGCATTTGGTTGGAATTTCTGGTTGAATCAAGGCCGAGACATTCCTTCCCAGGTTTACTCTCTCATTCCCCTTCAGCCTTCGTCGATGGGTGCAAATCTCTTTAAGAAATTTGGCATAACGGGGAATTTTCTTGACTGCATCCAACAATGGAATATTAACTTGAAATTTTTTAAATGTATCCATTATTTCATTGTCAATCTCATTATCAAAGTTTTTCTTAGATTTATAGAGTCTTTGAGGTAAAGGAAGAGGAATGGATTGTTCATTTGAATCATCAATGACTATATGATTACCATTTTTGTCTTGTTTTTCTTTACATTAAGTTTTTGAGGGTTGGGAAATAGAGTTTTCATGAGGGGGACATACCTGCTGTGCAGAATCAGTAGAAGGAGAAACTTCTTTACCACTACGAAGTGTAACTGCACATACATTACCTTTGTCCATTGGATTGGCAATGGATAGGGATGGTAGTTGTCCAGAACCTTGCATCTTAAGCTCACCGATGGTGTTTTCCAATTGCCCCACTTGGGTTTGTAGGTCATGAATAACTGATTGTGTGGTCTGTTGGAACTGAAGGTTATGGTTTTCAATTTTTTTTACTATATCTTCAAGGCTTGGTTCAGACATGGGAGGAGGATGATTGTTTTGAGATGTTGAAGGATAAGAAGGTTTCATACCTTGGCCTTGTTGATACCAATTCTGCTTTGGGTGGCTTGAGTTTCCTCCTTGTCGGTATTGTGGTTGTGCTTGCCACCCGGGGTTTGGATTTTGCCTGAATGGTTCTTTCTTGAATGGAGGTTCTTGTTGGAATGGACGCCCTGGGAACACAGCTGCACAAGTCTCAGATGAATCTTGAAGTTGTGGGCACTGGTCAAAAAAATGAGTGTTATCAGAACAAATACCACAATGAAATGGAATAGAAGTAGAGTGTGAGTTACCTTGTTCTTGAGCTAATTGCCTTAGAAGGGTATGCATCTCATCATGTTTAGTATCTACCTTTTTTTCTAGGGCTGAATGACTTACCTCATGAAATCCTCAGGTTGGTGCAATATCTCGTGTACCAAATTGTTGTGCATTTTTTGCCATGTTGGCTATTAAGTCACGAGCGGCAGAATGAGTTTTGTCAACTAGGGCACCACCAGAAGCAGCATAAATCATTCCACAATCCATGGGGATAAGTCCCTCATAAAAGTAGTAGATTAATAGTTGTTCACTAATCTGGTGGTGGGGGCATCTTGAGAAAAATCTCTTGAATCTCCCCCAGTATTCATGAAGTGTCTCTCCTTGTGATTTCCTAATTCCAAAGATTTCCTTCTTAATTGATGAAGTTCGGGTGGCAGGGAAGAAAATCTCTAGAAAAGTCTTTTTAGGTCATTCTAGCCCCCAATTGTGGAAGGTAAATAGTATAGCCAATATTTGGCTACACCATCAAGGGGGAAATGGAAGGCCCTAAACTTAATGTGGTCCTTAGACACATTTTGGGGTTCTATGGTGGAGCACACTATGTGAAACTCCTTTAGATGTTTGTGAGGGTCCTCACCAAGAGGACCATGGAATTTTAGAAGAAGGTGGATGAGACCCGATCTAAGCTAAAAGTTGGCTGCTTCCTCGGGATATTGGATGTACGCAGGTTGGTACTCCACATCAGGGGTAGTAAGTTATTTTAATGTTTGATTATTTGCAGCCATGTTTTCTTGGGTTTGATTGGGTTCAATTATGGGTTATTTTAGAACCAATTGAGGTTATAAAATGGGGTTCCACAATGTTACCTGATTGAACTTCTCAAGATGCCTTGATTTGTGTGTGAAGTTACTTTTCAATTTCAGGATCAAATTCAAGTAGTGTTCCTTTACCAGATCTTGTAATGCAACAATGATGTCCAGTTTGATTGATTGATTGATTGTTGTGTTTTTCTATTTGATATGGATAAAAGAGAAAATTAAGAAGGGTGAAAGAATAATAGAATGCCATACTGTATAATTATAGAGGGAGATGTGGAAGAAGAGAGAGAGAGAGAGAGATAAAGAACATACCAAAAACAACCAAAAATAAAGACAAAACCCAAAACAAAAACAATAAAATGGGGGTGGGGTATTTAAAGGAGTACTAATTTAGAAATACAATAATTAAATAAAATTAAATAATGATAAAAATTGACCTTGGCTCCCCGGAAACGGCGCCAAAATTTGATCGCGTTGTTGAGCGCGTCAAATTAGATGTTTATTTTTAACTAGAATTTCTGCAGTATAGCAACAACCCTAGGTCATTTCTCGACAGAGCCTTAGATCATTAATTCTAAAATTTGTTTCTGATTATGAAATTAAAAAGGTACATGGGGTTTTATAATACTCGGGTTTGATGATTAAATATTACAATAGAAAATAGAAGCTATAAAACAAAGTAGAGATTAACAGAATTAATTAAGTGTGATCAACCTGGCGTACTCGAATGATGTTTATCCTTCATCGCTTCGTGATATAATGTTATGATCTTTTAATCCCTGGTTTCTAATACCTAGAACATGAATGTTACTAAGTTTATACTAGGATACCTCCTAGGGTTCAGTCAAAAACACACAATGATTCACAGGACACCACCGATAATTGGGTGAATTGTGTTTGACTTCATAACCAAAACTCACCAAGGAAACACATGAAAAACTCGATGCATTGTCCAGATTTGTATGTTATTTATTTGTGATACCATGAGATAAATTTACATGTCCTTGACAGTGATTGTGTGAGTTCAATTGACCAATATAAACTACACAAACAAAACAATTTAAAGGGTGAATGAAAGTGGTGAACGGTGTGTGAAACATCACATGAATGGGTACCCCCAAACATGATCATATGAGGTGATCATGACATAACAGTACATAACTCAATAAAATAATAATATAGGATGATGAAAAACAACACAAAAATCTGGAATTTAAAATATCATTCAAATATTGCAAACATGAAGCTCGGGATGTACATCACGTTCCTCCCCAGGTGATCACAAGGGGTTTAGAAACCCATGGGAGGGGAAGAAGAATAAGATGTTGAAGTAGCACCTCCCATGGCCTCCATATCTTCAAGGGATGTTGATAAGTCTCTTTGGGGACTCCAAAATGGCAGCACCTTTCCTCTTGGCCGAACTTGAAAATGGGGAGCCCAAGGTGTTATTTTATAGGAAAATTGGAAGGAGGTTTTAGGCACATAGATTTCTTCAATCCACTTGTACCACACGTTTCGCACTTCAGACAGTTTTATCTCTCTTTGGAAAAAATATAAAAGTTGTAGACCTACCTGTTGATTTTCTCCACCGAATATTTGGTACCATTTGGACAACTACAGATCAAGATATTGATAAAATACATAACACCGCATTTGACTTGGTCCAAATTCAGTGACTTGGATAGATCAGTTTGGATGGGCCCCATAGAAGCCAAATCAGCGTTGGGTTTCTCAATATGAAATGCAGCCTATTGAATTTTGAAAAGATGTCCATGGATCCATGCAATTTTGGCCCATTTTTATTCCACTTCATCAAAGTCCCTCCAAATCACCTCTGCCTACATTGAAACAATAAAAACAAGTAACATTTCCCATTATAATATTGATTAACAATAATTGATTGATTCAAACATTAAGTGAAATTTATTATTATATTTGGAATATTCATTACAAAACTATTTTAAAAATGCGGTGTAAGGGTGGAATAAAATAGTGAATCGTGGTACGATCAGGTCTTATTTTAAGGTCTTAGAACTCAGACCATGAATGGGTAAGGAGAGCAGGAAACACATGGTGTGTTGGTTACAAAACCCGGCATGAACGAGGACATAAGCCCTACCTACCATGTGTTCTAGGGGTAAGTGCTCAAGTCTAGGGACCGAACATGAAAGTTGGGATGGGCCCACGAGGAAGTGCCCAGGTGCTCCTACATATCTCATAAGGATGAGAATCAAGACACACGTATTTCTTCAAAGGTGGCACAACATGTTAAGGTACCAGTGCAAAGGATGAAAGGGCGTGAGGGTGTATCTCTCGCACCAAGAGAACAGGTATTTGATAAATCTTGTTTGTCCTTTAAAGTGAGTGGTTTTTTTGTGAAGCGACAGGACTATGGTAGCAGGCCCTGTCATCCCCACAAAAATCAATCCATAGTAGGAATCGAAAAATGGCATGGTGAGTGACTGATACCAAACGTGACATCCTATATGATGAGGTCACCACAATGTAGTTCCATTTTTCATTGTGCGGCCAGGATGATAATATCACAGTTTAGGGTCGTGTGATAGGACCAAGCATGCAGTTTAACGTCATGCAACACAGAAATAGCAAAAAAGATTCTAGGCAGGGAGTGTGTTCGGTGACGTGCGACATAACTGACGTGAATGGGGGTATGATCCCACATCACACCGTATGAAATTCTGAGAGGGAGACCTTAAGAAAAGGGGCCTACATTGTGGTGAGAGTGAAAGGGGCATGAGGAACTAGCTCCCAGCTGAGATGGACTCAGAAACAAGATGTCTAGGTGACCCATCGCATCCCATGGGGATGAGGATCGAGTCGTACATATCCCTTAATAAAGTTCTTAGTTTATGGTCTTAGATCTCGGACCGTGGGAGCCCTGAAGGACGCCGTATTGCAGCTTTGTGCCCCTGACGTGTAGAGGTGCACTAAGGGATAGCACCAAGAGTATCGAGATTCCACCTGGACATGGTGGGGTGGAACATAATATGAATCATGTAACCAACATTCAAGGTTTGAAAGGGCTGGCGTGACGAAGGAGGATTACTGCTGACCATGTTCGCAACATAGCATCCTGTTGCGTTAGCCTGAAATGGGGACAAACAAATGAGCATCAACTGCTGACCATGTTCGCAACACGTGATTTTTATCAATTTACTGTCAGAAACCCTCGAGGGCATTGTCCCATAACGGTAGAAGAGAACTTAGGTGTGGTATCCAGGCTATTCTTGGGGGTCCCTTCGGGTGTGAAGGATGATGGAAGCCCGAATGAAGGGGAGCACGAAGCTTGACAAGTGGAAGGAACTTTCCCAAGTTGAATCTGAAACTCTTGGTCTGTAGAGACCCGGAGCTTGACGTACATGAATATTACATTAATTTTGCAGAATAATTAGTACATAAGAAAAACAAACACACAAGGACCATAATAGTTTAGTGTCTTTGGAAACTCGGAATAAAATCTTCTAATCGTGGTGAAAGATCTTCAACATCTCCTAATAAAGATCTTCCCTTTTTTTCTTACCTAAAACTTTTCTTTATATCCTGGGGAAAAGAAAACATAAAAGGGTGAGCTCAAATGCTCAGTAAGGGTAAACAGAAGAAATATCAATCACATCATATTCATAAGAACATATCTTCTAGAAATCTTAACCTGCAAAAGAGATCATGATTTCATTACATGGGATAAATCATAGTAGTGAAATGTAATCCCAATAATCATAACTTAAAACATGAAATTTTGTGGCATGCACACATAATCATAGAGAATCATTTCATATTAGTCAAGACTCGTTTCCAAGACTATCTTAGTGGACAAAGTCCCTTTCTAGACCAAGTTCACTCCTCGTTTCAGTCCTGTTTCATTGAACCGGTATAACCTACCGTTCCAGCCATATCTATCTCATGTGATATAAAATCTTTACCCAATGCATTGGAGGGAGATATAGGTCCCACCCATCTCATAATGATACCATTCTTATGTGTGCCACAAAATCTTAAATCATACATCATTGCATAACCCATGTAATAAAAATGGGAATATTAAACATCGTGACATCATCAAACAATTTATATAAGATAAAGGAATTCATAAAAATAATTCCATCACAATATAATCAAATCAATTTAATAATAGGGATATAAACAGAACCCTATATTATCTTAGATGGAAAATAATTTTGATAAAACACTTGAACTCCATTCTTGAGGAAAATATCCTTTCAAATTCAAAAAAACATTTCCTTTTTCAACATGTCATACAATTTTAAACTAAAGAAGTTGATTAAAAATAAAATTGAAAACTTTTAAAGGAAGCTTCTTGGAAATAATATTTTAAAAATACAATCATGCTGTATAAGTTAAAAAAAACATTATTCTCGTACTTTTGTCGGAAAAGTCAAAAAGTACCTTGTACGAAAAACGACATAAGGTTCCTTTCATATCTTTTACTAAAAACTCACCGAAGGGTAAAATTGGATATAAAATATTGTATAAGTATATAAATATTACATATTGAGGAAACATGGATGTTGATGATAAAATACACCCCAGTAAAAACCAAAGTATAAGCAATCTCGGATAAAAATGAGATTGTGATATTTCCCTTACCTTAGGTCTGATTTTCTTCGTAAGTGTCCGAACCTCCAGTATAATGGTTTAAATAATGTCATTGACTTATTACAGAATCATAATCATTGTTATTATATCATATATGGTTCACTTATGACTTTATATTACCCGTTCTTTTGTAAATTCAATGTTAAAGAGCATTTTGGGTAAAATTGTTTCATTTGTCGTCCGTGTTTTGACTTGTAATTATTCATATGATTACATAGATCATGATTACTTAATTCCAGAATATAAAACATGATTTATATATAATATATATTCAGATTATACATATATATAATAAATCAGTAAATGGAATGAAATACACCGTTCATGGAGACGGTTGGCCGTACGTACGCATGAACGTTGTTTTCGTTTCCTTATTGAGTTGAATGGAATTAAGTAGATGACCTACATATATATACACATAAATACAGTATCATTTTATGTCATATATTTCATGATTACTTATTATATGTACTTTATAATCATTCATGAATGGTTAAAGTGGAGAATGAATCTCATCGCGTCGTGGAGACGGTAGTCCGTACGTACGCACGAGCGATGATATCGTTCTCATGATCGTGGGACTGTATTGGAGTGTATGTATACTATTTCAGAATAAATATCACTTTAAAATAATCATATATAGTTATTATTTACACCATTATACCCATCCAAGTAAGGTTGTGGTGGAAAATAGATTTCACCACGGCGTGGAGACGGTATTCCGTAGGTACGCACGCGCGGTGATTTCATTTTCCGTAGGATGGATAGATATTGAAATAGGGTTGTTTCATACTTATAATAACATATCATTATATTAATGATACTGATTTTATTACTTCATAATGAAACAACCTAATAAGAAGAAGTGGAAGAAGAAATAAAGTTGAGTGAATCGGTAACAGAAATTACCTCTTCTTTGAAGCGCCTCTCTGAGATATCCTTTTAGGTCACTAAAATTGGTCTTTGAGGAAGACCCGAACCTCTAGGATATTTCTAGGGAATCGGAGAAGATAATTTGGCAGGGGTTGGTCGAGATTTAATGCTCAATGTTGTGTGAGGAAGAGGGGGAGGAGGTGCCCTTTTATAAGGGAGGAGAGGGGTACCTTTGGAATAACTAAAACTATTATTTTATTTTAAAGTCAAATTCGGTTTTAAATAGCTCAAAATTGATTTATTTCGAAGGTAAGGTGGGGATGGGTCGAAATCCTCTAATCCAATAGAATTTAGACAAGTTTAGGTTCCTATTTTAACCTTATCATTTAGATTTAACATTAAGTTAAATAATTTTACTTTTATCGTGTCTTCTTGTGTTCTTATACTATAAGGTTAATAAACTTACTATAAGGAGAAAAACGAACCCAAAGTTGTTTATTATTAATATATATAACCTTATCTAAGTCATTTGGCCGAACCTTAGATTTTTAGGAATAAAATAACAATTAATAATATAATATTTGTTTTAAAAACTATTTTATGTCAATTTTGACACTATTTAGTAATTGATTTTGGTGAAAATCATAACAGAATGATTAGTTCGAAAAAAGTTAATTAAATCAATACTAAAATGTAATATTAACCTATTAAATTAGTGTAATTCATAAAAAGTTTCAAATTACATTTATTTGGGTATTTATAACATCAATTATGTCAATATTTCATTAATAAGATCATTACTCCACCATTGTTGTGTCATAAATAAATTAAATTATATAATGTCTAAAAATTACAAATAAAATACTATTATGTAGGAAATATAGTTAGATTTATAATGAATATTTATAGTCGAATTTATCTTATGTATAACCCTATATTAAAAATGATTTACTTATTAAAATTTGATTTTAACTATTTTAACCATTCTTTAAATAAATTAATAATAAATGTCCTAATCTAATCCAAGTGGGCCTAAATGGTCATATTTTATTCGTAAGGTTGTTTTTGGTCTAATTAAACTTATCCAATATAATTAGGACTTGTGTTAGGGTAATAATAATATCATTTTTACCCTTAATTACCCTATTTACTTTTAACCGTGGTAAAAAAAAGTAAAAAGTTACTATTCACCAAAAATTATTTTCATCTCATTAAACCACATTTTAGTCTTTGATATTAACGGTTTCTCTCGGATTTTCGAAATTCCACTCACAGAAGCGGTAAAATTAAGTTTTATGAAAAATTCGGTTTTTTAACTACCACTTAGTGATTTCACTATTCATCAAAAAAAATGAAAGTTTCCAGAAAAATATCAAAAATTAGGCCTAAGATATATTTGATATTAAGAATTAAAAAATGATGTCTATTTTACCAAATTCAGATCATATCTGTTGCATTAATTAATTTAAACATTAGTTCCCATCTTCAAAACAAATAGCGTGTTTTTAAGAGATAATAACTATCAAAAGATTGACACTTGTTTATAACTGGTTTAAATGTGAAATTACATCCAATGACCAACATTGTATTAAATTGTAAAAATATATTCTAAATATACTTTAAAACCACTCAAATTAATAATTTATCACTATTAATTATTTCTATTAAAAAATTTCTATTTAATTAAAATTTAGTAATTTTGACTATTCATCAGAATATTAAAGTTATCCGAAAAGTACCAAAATTTCACCCTAAGATAATTTCGATATTCCGAATCCAAAAATGAAGTCCATTTTGAAAAATAAAATTTTCAAAATTTCAAAAAGTGGTTATTACTATTCATAACGGCTAGTTTTAATAATATTTTAATAGCATAACGTTGTTTAGTGAAACTCGGTATTGCGTACTTCGCATGCTATCAAGGAAGGTCTCTATTGCATGTAATGAAAGTCAATTAAATGATGCGTGTTGTGCGAGCTCCTTTTTGTGTAGCGTACAACACAAGACATTAATGAAAAGAATATTTTTCATAAAATCTCGGGGTGTTACATTCTACCCCCCTTAAAATGAATTTCACCCTCGAAATTTTTCGGGGATATAAATGGTTTACTACTTGAAAGTTTCTTTAATAGAAACTCACATCGTAAAAAGGAATACCAAAACCATTATTTAAAAACAAACGTATGAAACGTAACGGTTACCCAAATAAACTAATCACTGGGTTTCCACATATGTGAAAATATGGATATGGAAGAGAAATCTAACCATCATGTTCTGATGGAGAGTGGTAGAGAACATGGCTATGGAAAATCCAGCAATCACAAAGCCATAAATTTGTGACGATATAAGGTACCATCTAATTCATCAGATATAAGAGAACTAGGATAACATTTTTGGTTTTCAAGATCATTTCCCTAAAGTTGATGAAATTGGAATTAGAAGAAATACTTTTGTGATTTGGGTACTGTGTCACCATTGGTCATTATTTGGGCAATTTCCACTTCAACTCTTAAAGAAATGAAGTTTGATTTTTCATTCATGAAGTGTTAGCAGATCATGTGATAGAATGATGGATCATTCCATCTGTCTCAAAACAAAAGGTTAAAAAAGTTATAAAAAATACATAAGACCATCTATGGTGAAGTTAATCGTATACGATTCCAAAAATGAACTTATACTTCATATATCATACTGCGTAATGAAATGAAACTAGTTTCTACTAACCAATGGACTTCCTGTAGGCCAGTGGTAGGCGATAAAGGCCAGTCGCACTTCGGTTGTGGGTTCGATTCCCACAGCCTTGTCTGATGCGATGGGTTGTCGCCCGTCCTACAGGTTGTCCTTTTTCTAAAACTACATTACTATAACATCTCATCAATAATATCAAAAATAATTTTATCCTTAAACAATACTAACTTATGTCCAACATAGTCCATTCCAATCTTTAGGCTTATCCATAATACTGCTGTCCAATCTCATATTATAGTGAAAACGATTACCAAAGAGTTCATATAACAAGCATGTTAATACCATCGTTGATCCCTGTATATCATGAGATATGTCTTGTTGGTCACATTCCAAACATTCGAAGGCCTTAATCATGTATTCTCTTGAAAAATTAATACCCATTGAACCTTAGTGAAAACATTAATGTAGTTAAAAGTTAACACTTTCCATATACCAAAATCCTCAAAATTCTATATACTCAAACCATGATATCACTTAGTCCTTATATCAATCATGAGCTCATGAATACTGTCAAATATGTCATTTTCTTGTTTTCCCTTCATTATGCGCATATCATCTTTTTTTCCAAAAATATCTCAATCACTTTCCATGGTTACCAGTATAAAATTATTGAAGACCACAATAGACCAATACATAAATATTCCAATACTCAGCATTATTTTGATATCCCATTACATAAACCCTTAATCATTCCACCACATAGTTGTCATATTCAACATCACCAATGGTGATCGCATGTGACTTCCCTTTGTCCTTTTCCTTAAGTGGTTGCTCATGTAGATCATCACTAACTCTTGGATTAGGGCATTTATTGGCATAATGTCCCATCTCCTTGCACTTGAAACATTGAAGTGTAGTAGGTTCATTCTGTGTATCCCTTCCTTTGTTTGCATCATTAGACATCATCTTCCCATCATTGTGGCATTCAAATGCCCGATGACCTTCCTTTCCACATTTGAAACATTTACTTGTCCCTTTAAGACAATCTCCACCATGCTTCTTTCCACACTTTGAGCATAAGGAAACATTCATCTTCTTTTCACCATTATTCCGAGATTTCTCCTTGAACTCCATCTTTCGTTTCTTTTCAAAACTACTAGATGGATAAGTAACACCAAATTCCATTTCTACCTTGATAGCACAACGCACAATTTCTTCATAGCTGCTGAAGTCTCTTATAGCTAATGCCCTTCGAATATTTGGTTTTAAGCCACTGAAGAATCGATCAACTTTACTTTTAGGTTGGATGATAAAGCCAGATGCATACCTTGCAAGCCTTGTGAAATTCGCTTCGTATACACCAACAGATTCATCATCCTTTTTCTTTAGTTCAAGAAACTCCTTCTCTATCTTTTTTCGAAGAATACGAGGGTAGTACTTATTGAAAAATAAGTTCTTGAACTCATCCCATTCCATGGACTCAATTTCATCTCTTTGCCTCGTATTCTTGATAAGATTCCACCATTGATCAACTTCACCTTCCAAACGATATACTGCTAAGATGACTTTATCATGTTCATAACATTGATGAACTGAAAATATCTTTTCAGTAGTACTGATCCATTGTTCAGCAACAAGTGGATCAGAAGACCCACTGAAAGAAGGTGGACGTTGCCTCATGAAGGACTCAATAGAATATTGTTCCCTTCTATTCTCATTTGTAAGTCCAAAATGATTCATATCTTGTATAAGTATAGCAATAATATTTTCACTCCATCTACCATAAAGATTGTTTGTTCCGGAGGACAATTATTACATTGTCCATTGCATTGATCAACACGGTTCCTTCGGGTTCCAGCCATCATCTAAAACCCAAAAATAATTGTGTGAGAGGAAAAAATCATGCTAGGGAAAACAACATAATAAAGGGGGAGTACCTTAAATATCTAACATCTTAGGTTTAATTATATTATCGTTAGCGTAATTCTAGGACTATAACCTATACATATACTTAACCTTAGGGACATCCCTAGACATACCATAGATATACCTCTAGGGATCTCACTAAAGGCCACGCATCCTAGTTTCCAAAGGTTGACTAAACCTTTCCTCTGATACCAACTGTAGAGACCCGGAGCTTGACGTACATGAATATTATGTTACTTTTGCGGAATACTTAATACATAAGAAAAACAAACACACAAGGACCGTAATAGTTTAGTGTATTTAGAAACTCGGAATAAAATCTTCTAATCATGGTGAAAGATCTTCAACATCTCCCAATAAATATCTTCCCTTTTTTTCTTACCTAAAACCTTTCTTTATATCCTGGGGAAAAGAAAACATAAAAGGGTGAGCTCAAATGCTCAGTAAGGGTGAAAAAAAGAAATATAAATCACATCATATTCATAAGAACATATATTTTGGAAATCTTAACCTGCAAAAGAGATCATGATTTCATAACATGGGATAAATCATAGTAGTGAAATGTAATCCCAATAATCATAACATAAAACATGAAATTTTGTGGCATACACACATAATCATAGAGAATCATTTCTTATTAGTGAAGAATCATTTCAAAGACTATCTTAGTGGACAAAGTCCCTTTCTGAACCAAGTTCACTCCTCGTTTCAGTCCTGTTTCAGTGAACCGGTATAACCTACCGTTCCAGCCATGTCTATCTCATGAGATATAAAATCTTTACCCAATGCATTGGAGGGATATATAGGTCCCACCCATCTCATAATGATTCCATTCTTATGTGTGCCACAAAATATTAAATCATACATTATTGCATAACACATGTAATAAAAATGGGAATATTAAACATCGTCACATCATCAAACAATTTATATAAGATAAAGGAATTCATAAAAATAATTCCATCAAAACATAATCAAATCAATGTAATAATAGGGATATAAACAGAACCCTATATTATCATAGATGGAAAATAATTTTGATAAAACACTTGAACTCCATTCTTGAGGAAAATATCTTTCAAATTCAAAAAAACATTTCCTTTTTTAACATGTCATAAAATTTTAAACTAAAGAAGTTGATTAAAAATAAACTTGAAAACATTTAAAGGAATCTTCTTTGAAATAATGTTTTAAAAATCCATTCATGCTGTATAAGTTAAAAAAACATTATTCTCGTACTTTTGTCGGAAAAGTCAAAAAGTACCTTGTACGAAAAACGACATAAGGTTCCTTTCATATATTTTACTAAAAACTCACTGAAGGGTAAAAATGGATATAGAATGTTGTATAAGGATATAAATATTACATATTGAGGAAACATGGATGTGGATGATAAAATACACCCCAGTAAATACCAAAGTATAAGCAATCTCGGATAAAAATGAGATTGTGATATTTCCCTTACCTTAGGTCCGATTTGCTTCGTAAGTGTCCGAACCTCCTGTATAATGTTTTAAATAATGTCATTGACTTATTCCAGAATCATAATCATTGTTATGATATCATATATGGTTCACTTATGACTTTATATTACCCGTTCTTTTGTAAATTCCATGTTAAAGAGCGTTTTGGGTAAAATTGTTTCATTTGTCGTCCGTGTTTTGACTTGTAATTATTCATATGTTTACTTAGATCACGATTACTTAATTACAGAATATAAAACATGATTTATATATAATATATATTCAGAATATACATATATATAATAAATCAGTAAATGGAATGAAATACACCGTTCATGGAGACGGTAGGCCGTACGTACGCATGAACGTTGTTTTCGTTTCCTTATTGAGTTGAATGGAATTAAGTAGATGACCTACATATATATACACATAAATACAGTATCATTTTATGTCATATATTTCATGATTACTTATTATATGTACTTTATAATCATTCATGAATGGTTAAAGTGGAGAATGAATCTCATCGCGTCGTGGAGACGGTAGTCCGTACGTACGCACGAGCGATGATATCGTTCTCATGATCGTGGGACTGTATTGGAGTGTATGTATACTATTTCAGAATAAATATCACTTTAAAATAATCATATATAGTTATTATTTACACCATTATACCCATCCAAGTAAGGTTGTGGTGGAAAATAGATTTCACCACGGCGTGGAGACGTTATTCCGTACGTACGCACCCGCGGTGATTTCATTTTCCGTAGGATGTATAGATGGTGAAATAGGGTTGTTTCATACTTATAATAACATATCCGTATATGAGTGATACTTATGTTATTACTTCATAATGAAACAACCTAAGAAGAAGAATTGGAAGAACAAATAAAGTTGAAAGAATCGGTAACGGAAATTACCTCTTCTTTGAAGCGCCTCTTTGAGATCTCCTTTTAGGGAACTAAAATTGGTCTTTGAGGAAGACCAAAAACTCTAGGATATTTCTAGGGAAGTGGAGAATATAATTTTGTAGGGGTTGGCCGAGCTTTAAGGCTCAAAGTTGTGTGACGAAGAGAGGGAGGAGGTGCCCTTTTATAAGGGATGAGAGGGGTGCCTTTGGAATAACTAAAACTATTATTTTATTATAAAGTCAAATTCAGTTTTAAATAGCTCCAAATTTATTTATTTCGAAGATAAGGTGGGTATGGGTCGAAATAATCTTATCCAATAGAATTTAGATAAGTTTAGTTTCCTATTGTAACCTTATCATTTAGATTTTACATTAAGTTAAGTAATTTTACTTTTACCGTGTCTTCTTGTGTTCTTATATTATTAGGTTAATAAACAAACTATAAGCAGCCAAACGAACCCAAAGTTGTTTATTATTAATATATGTAACCTTATCTATGTCATTTGGCCGAACCATAGATTTTTAGGAATAAAATAACAATTAATAATATAATATTTGTTTTAAAAACTATTTTATGTCAATTTTGACACTATTTAGTAATTGATTTTTGTGAAAATCATAACAGAATGATTAGTTCGAAAAAAGTTAATTGAATAAATTATAACATGTCATATTAACCTAGAAAATTAGTGGAATTCATAAAAAGTTTCAAATTACATTTATTTGGGTATTTATAACATCAATTATGTCAATATTTCATTAATAAGATAATTACTGCATCATCGTTGTGCCATAAATAAATTAAATTATTTAATGTCTCAAAATTACAAATAAAATACTATTATGTAGGAAATCATCTTATATTTCTAATGAATATTTATAGTAGAATTTATCTTATGTATAGCCCTATATTAAAAATTATTTACTTATAAAACTTTGATTTTAACTATTTTAACCCTTCTTTAAAAAAATTAATAATAAATGTCCTAATCTAATCCAAGTGGGCCTAAATGGTCATATTTTATTCCTAAGGTTGTTTTTGGTCGAATTAAATTTATCCAATATAATTAGGAAATGTATTAGGGTAATAATAATATCATTTTTACCCTTAATTACCCTATTTACTTTTAACCGTGGTAAAAAAAAGTAAAAAGTTACTATTCACCAAAAATTATTTTCATCTCATTGAACCAAATTTTAGTCCTTGATATTAACCGTGTATCTCGGATTTTTGAAATTCCACTCACAGAAGCGGTAAAATTAAGTTTTATGAAAAATTCAGTTTTTTAACTACCACTTAGTGGTTTCACTATTCATCAAAAAAATGAAAGTTTCCAGAAAAATATCAAAAATTAGGCCTAAGATATATTTGATATTAAGAATTCAAAAATGATGTCTATTTAACCAAATTCAGACCAAATCAGTTGCATTAATTAATTTAAAAATTAGTTCCCGCCGTCAAAACAGATAGCGTGTTTTTAAGAGATAATAACTATCAAAAGATTGACACTTGTTTATAACTTGTTTAAATGTGAAATTACATCCAATGACCAACATTGTATTAAATTGTAAAAATATATTCTAAATATACTTTAAAACCACTCAAATTAATAATTTATCACTATAAATTATTTCTATTAAAATATTTCTTTTTAATTAAAATTTAGTAATTTTCACTATTAATCAGAATATGAAAGTTATCCGAAAAGTACCAAAATTTCACCCTAAGCTAATTTCGATATTCCGAATCCAAAAATGAAGTCCATTTTGAAAAATAAAATTTACAAAATTTCAAAAAGTGGTTATTACTATTCACAATGGCTAGTTTTAATAATATTTTAATAGCATATCATTGTTTAGTGAAACTCGGTATTGCGTACTACACACGCTATCGAGGAAGGTTGCGATTGCATGTAATGAAAGTCAAGTCAATGATGCGTGTTGTGCAAGATCCTTTTGGTTTAGCGTACAACACAAGACTTTAATGAAAAAAATATTTTTCATAAAATCTCGGGTTGTTACATGGTCCTAGACCAGATTACTCTTAACACATGGGCAAACCACTACAAGGGGTCAAGGGACTCATCTTGAGGGTGTCCAGGAGATGGCAGATTCCCGGGAGAAGGGGGGCATGGTGCCAAGAACCCTGTACCACACCTATATATCTCTCTCATGGAGAGGAACAGGCAAAGGGGCCTAGGTGACCAGAATATCGGTAGATCTCTATGAGGTGGGGCTTAAATCGAAGTCTAGACGTTCGGGTGGTCCTACATATCCCATGAGGATGGGAATCAAGCCACACGTAGTTCTAGAAATGTGCCTTTTAATGTCGTGTGGGATAGGAAATAGAATGGATAATTTTTAGAATGGGGTGAACGTGGTGTGGCTATCGCAAACCCGGCGTGAATGAGGGCATAATCCCGTACTATGCCACGTGGTCCCATAGTCAAGGTGCAAATGGAAGGACCGAAAAGACAAATTAGAAAAACTCAGGCTGAACGTAGTTCTGAGATGATCTTAGTTTAGGGTCTTAGAGCTCGGACCATAGAGGGATGGAAGCCTTCAAAGTAAGCGCAGACCTCGACCCGATCCATAAGCCCACGTGAGTCAAAACCGGTGTGGGAAACAAGGGAGGAAGGTATTTATTGAAATACTTGGAACATCCATCAGAGGGAAATCGGTGAAAAGCTCCATAGGAAGCCCTTACCATGGCTTTGTTCCCCTGACATGCAGATGTGTACTGAGGAATAACATTAAGAGTGTTGAAGTTCTACTTGAACATGAGAAGTGGAGAAGAATGTGAATTGTGTAACCGACATTTCGGGCTTAATGGGTTTGAAATGGTGATGGAGGATAACTATTAATCGTGGTGTAAAATAGTATCTATATTGTGTTATCCTGTAGTGGGAACAACAAAAGATCATTGAACACTGACCATGTTTGCAATGCGGGATTTGTATAAATTTTTTATCCAAAACCCTTGGGGGCGTTGGCCTGTAACGGTAGGAGAGACCTTAGGCGTGGTATCCAGGCCGTTCTTGGGGGTCACTCCAGGTGTGAAAGGTGATGAAAGCCCTGATGAAGGAGAACACAAATCCTAAAAAGCGGGTGAGAACATGTCTGAATAGAGTCCAACATTCCAGGCACTAAACCAGAGTACCCTTAGGCACATTGGTGGACCGCTGAAAAGGGTCGATGAAGTGGCTCAGGAGAGGTAGGACAAGGGGCCAAGGTGGGATGGAGATTTCCGGGAGATGGGGCTGGACCCGAAGCCTAGACATTCGGGTGGTCCTATGTATCCCATAAAAATGGGAATCAAGCCACACATAGTTCTCGAAGAAACCCAGGGGGCAGGATACCCTAACAAGGATGTTCACGACATGACGAGTAACACGACATGAATGAGGACATAATACCAAACCACACATCACAGTCCCATAAGAGAGAACCTGGGTCAGGGATGATAGGTGGGTTTTGGTCAGGAAGGCCTGGCTTACTCGCAGTTTAACGTCTTGGAGTGAGGATGAGGGCCGGGGAATAGGATTCCCTGGACAAGGGAGGTGTACAACACGGCGAGTAACCCGACGTGAATGAGGACATAATCCCATAACACACCATACACTATGAGTATCAACTTGGGCTAAAGGGCCCGAGAAGGCCCAGGGGCTTGAGGCTATGCCCCGATTAGGAAGGCCTGACCAGCATGCAGTTTAACGTCTTGCAGTAAGGACAAGGGACATGGGCCCAGAAAGGCCAAGGGGCCTGAGGCTTGGCCTTGGTCTGGAATTCCTAACCAACTTGGAATTTATTGTCATTTAGTGATGACGAGGGACGGGGGACTGGAAAGGCCAAGGGACCTGAGGCAGGGCCTTGGTCAGGGAGGCCTGGCCAGCCTGTAGTTTATCATCATGCAGTGAGGATGAGGGCTAGGGAATAGGATTCCCTAGACATGGGAGGTGTACGACGTGACGAGTAACCCGAAGTGAATGAGGACATAATACCATACCACACCAAACACTTAGATCATAGAGAACCTAGGCCAGGGGCCTGAAAGTTGTCCCTACATGAAAAGAGTTCGTTGCTTTGGGATGGGGCAGAAAGAATCACTACAGTCGATGTTTGGGACATATTGGGGTGGACCCGAAGATCCAAGGTGGCCATTGAACATGTTCGAAACACAGCGTCCCTATGGTGACCTGAGATGGGAGAAACAAATGAGCATCGACCGCTGACCGCATGCGAGACATAGGACATGTATCGGCTTGTTGCTTGCCAACCCCGAGGGCGTTGGCATGAAATGGTAAGAGGGCCCTTAGGCCTGGTATGAATACAGTTCAGGGGTCCTTATGGATGGGGACGGTGATGGAATATCAGTTATGGAGTGGGTGAAGCATAGTTGTACCCATCTACGAATGAGGTGAACTTCTCCAAGGAGGGGAACATACAGCTGGATCGAGGCTAGATCGACGTGATTTTGAGAAAAATTATGCACCATGTCATATGTCTTGACCCAAGGGGGAGATTCTGGCTTTTCGGCTGGGCCAATAGACAAAATTTTTAGCTGTTCCTACGTATCCCAGAAGGATGGGAATCAATCCATATGTAGTTCTTGAAGGCCATGCAGTTTAACATCGTGCGATGAAGACAGTGGAGGATAGAAGAATGGGAGTGGGAGCATGGTGTGACCATTATAATCATCATATTAGTGGGGCTAAAGAAGCCTACTCTACATCATGCGCAAACCCTCTAAGGAAGCTATACCCATGGGGATAATAAAAGAGAAGAGTTTAGGGCTGGGATCAAAATGAAGCATCTGAGAATTCTTACGTATCCCATGAGGATGGGAATCAAGCCATACATAGTTCTAGAAGCACAATTTAACGTCATGTAGGATGATGAAACGCATCTCATCTGGGGATGCATACGGTATGGTGAGTAACCCGACATGAATGAGGACATAATCCCATTCCACACCATACAATACCACAAGAGCGCCTAGATTGGGGAAGGCCATGGGGCCTGAGGATGGGCCTCGGTCAGGAAGGCCTGACCATCTTGTAGTTTAACGTCTTTCAGTGAGGATGAGGGATATCTTTGTTTAGGGTCATAGAGCTCGGACCATTTTGCAGTTTATTGGCATGCAGGGCGATAATGAGCAGTTTAACATCATGATGAACGATGATGTAGTTTAACGTCGTGCGTGAGGATGTTGTAGTTTAATGTCATGCAGGACCGTCCAGTTTAAGGTCTTGTAGGACCATACAGTTTGAGGTCGTGCGGGACCATACAGTTTAAGGTCGTGCGGGACCAAGGTGCAGTTTAGGGTCATGCGGGACCGTCCAGTTTATGGTCATGTAGGACCATAAAATTTAAGGTCGTGTGCGACCGTGGTGCAGTTTTGGGTTATGGGGGACCGTCTAGTTTAAGGTCATGTAGGACCATGCAGTTTAAGGTCATACGGGACTGTGGTGCAGTTTAGTGTCATGCGGGACCATCCAGTTTAAGGTCAATTAAGACCATATAGTTTAAGGTCGTGCTGGACCGTGGTGCAGTTTAGGTTTATGCGGGACCTAGAGGCTCAGTCAAAGTATTTCTTGAGGAACTTGGTGTTGGTGGGAGGAGTTATACGCTCATCATCCATGGTTACCAAAGATTATGATCCAGTTTGGTAGACATTATGAATGATGTAAGGTACTTCCCATTTGGGCTCTAGCTTGGGTGGTTTCCTACCAGGGATCATTAGTTCTCGGAGGGCCAATACCAGATCACCTTGCAGAAAAGAGAGAAGGCGATCCTTCTTGTTGAAGGCTCTGGATATCATATTCTGATGCCTTTCCATATTGTACAGGGCACGGAGCCTATTCTCATCCAGTGCTTCCAATTTATGTAGACAGATTTTGGCCAACTTATATGGTGCCTACTGGTCATATACTGTAGTGCGTAATGATGGCAGCTGGATCACGATGGGTAGGACGGCCTCAGCCTCATACACCAAGGAATATGGAGTCACCTGGGTGGAATTCCAAGCCGTCGTCCGATACGCCCAGAGGGCGTTGGGGAGCTTTTTCGGACAAATTTTCTTGTTCTGGCCAACCATTTTCTACAAAATGTTAGAGAGGGTTTTGTTGAATTCCTCTATCTGTCCATTCGCCTGAACGTGATAGAGAGAGGTATGTTTCGAACGGATATTATACTTGGAGTACAATTTATTCAGCTCGACTTCTCGGAATTTGTAGCTATTGTTGGTTAGCCATTGGCAATCAGGATGAACCTACACTGGCGAGCTGTTGCCGGTGGATATGGTCCCAATACATTGAGTCCCCATACCGAAAATGGCCAGCAGTACATGGTGGAGTGGAGAGGCTCTGGAGGCCGATGCAGGAAGTTATCATGAACTTGGCATGCGTGGAATCTCTTGGAAAACTCAATACAATCATGTATCATAGAGGGCCATAAGTACCCCAGTCTCCAGATCAAATGGGATAGCTTCGGCCCAGCCTGGTGGGCACCACATGAACCGGCATGAACTTCTTTCATGACTTGAGAAATATCAACTCCTTGAATACAACAGAGGATAACACCATTGAATCCCCTCTTATAGAGGATCCGCTCAAGACTGGGACCAATCTGGAGGGTAAAATGCAGTGCGCAGTGTCAGATTCACTCGCGCTCGGCCCGATCATCCGGGAGGCAACCATTTTGGAGATACTCAACAAAAGATGCCCTCCAGTCGGGAGTGGCCTCAACCACAGCATCTGCAGAACCTATGGATCCTGGTGTGGAGGATCCGGCGGTATGATGGCTTACCCGCGGGCCATCATCATCCTCTGGGGTGATGAGGGGATGACTCTCCGATGGGCCACATGTATAATCAGATCATCCTACTCAGGTTCTGCAAGTGACACAGCTAGGCCGGCCAAAGAATCTGCTCGACCATTTTGTGATCGAGGGACATGGGTAACCTCTCGTTGAGAAGGGAAATGGGCTATTAGATGGAGGGTGCACTCCAATAATGGTACAAGCTCTGTCTTCCTGATGACATAGTCGCCATTGAACTGCTTGATGACTAGTTTGGAATCCCCTTTCACGTGAAAATGGGGAACATTGATCTCAAGGGTCAGATCGAGGCCAGTGATGAGAGCCTAATACTCTGCCTCGTTGTTGGTGCAGCCTTCTGACAATAGGAATGAGTATTGAAGAATTTCTTACGCCGGTGGGATGAAGACGATACCCAGGCCCACTCTATTGAGCCTAGTATAGTTGATCCTTCTACCGATGGGGCTCTGGGAGTCATTGTCGAAGTGCATTTTCCAACATGAGATGACATGATCGACTGAGAGGATTGCCTCATTAGGAAAATCCAGGTACATGGAATGATCTGCGGAGGTTGTATGGGAAGCTAGGAAGTCTGCCAATGCCTGCCCCTTGATAGACTTATAGGGTACGAACCTGATGTTGCACTACTGGAGGATCACCGCCCACCGCGCTTGTTGGCTAGTCAACATGGGGCGGTTCAGAATGTACTTCAGTGGGTCTACCCGAGAGACCAACTGTATGTAATGACCCAGACCCGTCCAGCCACATTAACAGTGCCGAATAGGTCGGGTGTTACTACCTTAGGCAGTCCTCCCCAAACGCCAAAGGCTGCTGATTAGCAGCGAGGGTCTGTTAGGTATAGTGGTGAGGCTATACCCTCTCGGAGGATCATAATAAGGGTACTGGTCCAAGTATAATAGTAAAGATGCAGCGGAAAGAAAGACTCAGCAGGCTCGAACCAGACCCGCAGTGTGGAAGCATAATCAATATAGACAAACAACGGAAGCAATACATATAGTAGAAATAAACACAACAACATGCTAATAACATGTAACTACAACTGAACAATACAACATGAATCCAAAGCAGATAATACACAACTAAATATAAAATGGGTGCCAATGGCTAACCAACATTAGCTACAACATGTAAGCATGCCGATACAAAAAAGTAAACAAAAAAAGCAACCCAGCTAGCCATGACCTCAAGGTCCATACCATCTCCATGCAATAACTAACGCAGCCCATCTCCTGAAGCTGGACTCTTTCCTGCACGTAAATCCATAAAGTCTTCATGGATCCTGAAGTGCTTGTGCAGGGTGTGAGACAAATCTCAGTAGGATACCACCCAACGGTGCGTACCAAATATATGTGTTTAAGCAGTCATGAAATTACAAGGAAAGCAGTAAACAGTACAATGCCCAATTAAACACAACCTCTACTGGTGCTCAACAGCCACCATGGAGCGTCGCCTGTTTCGGCCAACGTCGGAATCTCTGTCGTGTCACCCAGCACCACGTGCCACATGACACCTCGTGTTTCAAGTACCGACATCCCCGAAGGCACACCCAAGAATAGTAACCCAGCACCACGTGCCTCCTGACACCACGTGTCTCAAGTACCGACGTCCCAAAGGCACAAACAAGAATAGTAACTCGGCACCATGTGCCTCCTGACACGTCGTGTCTCAAGTACCGATGTCCCGAAGGCACGCCCAAGAATAGTAACCCGGCACCATGTGCCTCCTAACACCACGTGTCTCAAATAACGATGTCCCGAAGGCATGCCCAAGAATAGTAACCGGGCACCGTGTGCCTCCTGACACCTCGTGTCTCAAGTATCGATGTCCTGAAGGAACGCCCATTCCCTGAAGTCTCCTCACCTCCCCCATGGATTTTTACGGCAAGCACCCCCAACCAAAATACCTAACCGCAACTACGGGGGACTCTACCCACACGAGTGGTCAAAACCACCTCATCATGGAGTATCTCTGTGTGCACACTACACAAAGTCTCGGTGAGTTGTAATCAACAAAATAGTCCAAATCCACCAACACGTCTGACACCTCGTGTCCCTATGACCATGTCTCTCAAGTCCAATGGCATCACCATCCTAGTATCCTGGGCCATGCCCAACCTGATAGTCATACTGCCTCAAGCCGACGTCCGTGACGCCCAATCACATGGTCAAAACCACCCAATCTATCCCAAGAAAAGCACCAACCTATGATCAGCATCACTCAAGCGTAACCGGGCAGGCCAAACACAACCCAAAAGGTCCAGCAGATGCAATACAACAATTGCATATATACATATTTAAATAGAAAATATAAACTGACAAAACAAACTAAACAGTTGAATTGCACTCTACCTGGTGTTGTCCCATACCAGCACTGAGGTCTTAAATGCCTCCACAATTTATATAAAAAATCAATAAATTAAACTAACAGTTTATAACATTAATATTTCAGTTAAAACCATTTTGGCGTTCCCCGACCAAAATGCCCCGACGAGCAACGACCCCTCACCCGGCCTTGCTCATGCAAACTGGTAACCGGGCATACCCAAAAGTATCCCATAGGTCCCATAAGCATTACAGTATAAAAAAGAAGATAAAATGGGTCACTCTCAAAATACCCAAATATGCGTCGACGGCCGCGTTACCCAAACAATCACGAAAACACAAAATGAAGTATGCACCACCAACCTGAGACTCCCACGATGCTACTCCTCTCATAACAGTTTCCAATTCGGTCTAAAACGCTGTAAATCTACAAAAGACTCAATCCCGCTCAAATGCCTATAATTCTTTCTAGAATGAAAATAAAAAAAAACGGGAAAAGTGGAATCGAGGCCTTACCGATGGGGTTCCAACGTACTAATCAGAGCTAGAATTGGGTCTCGGACGAACGATCCGGAGGGGAAGAAAGGTTCGGCCAGCCTGGTTCGCGTATCCGGGCGGAGGATATGAGGTTCTGCCTCAATACGAGGCTAATTACCATTTTAAGCAATAAAAATAAAGTACACGGAGTGTACTTTGGGTCTACACGCATGTATGGTTCATTTAACTATTCATAAGACAGAAATATTCCACTGACTTACATTCCGAGCCTACGGACATGAGTACACAACGTGTACCTAGGGGTACACAGCGTGTACGTGGTTCCTCTTCCCTACCTCGCTGACTTTCCCACACGCCATGTATATAACTCATACACGGCCAGACTATACGATGTGTCTAAAGGGAACACGGCGTGTACCTGGTTCTACCCGGCCAACAGCCTACACGCCATTTATGGCCTCACACAGTCGGGGGTATACACAGTGTGTTAAAAACTACATGTCGTGTAGTAAGAACTTTCTACATGGTCACCCCACGACATGTACTCGGCGAGCACACAGCCGATCACTCGCCTACACATACACGGCGTGTACTTAAAGTACACGGCGTGTAGTCTGGAAATTTCCAGAAACTGCCCATTTAATCGAGTTTCCTCAGAAACCAGTCAAAAATTTAAACAGGGTCGAGATTTCAACCCGTTCTAAAAAACCCAGGTTCTTACAAACTCCCCCACCTTAACGTAGCTCATCCCCGAGCTACCAAACGAAACCCGGAGATGGCACCAAACATGCCCATCCCGGTTAAACAACCTGGACTACCCCAGTCCCAAGGTTCTGGCTAAATTCCTCAAGGGGCTCCCCACCTTAGGAATTGCCTACTCGGTCTCAACCAAAAAAGCTCAAAGCAACCAAGGTTTACTAACCTATTTTCCTAGACGCATAGTCCTACTGTGACGCGTCCTCACCCCCTACACCTCATTGGCGCTCGAGTGTAACTCACGACACCCAACCTCTCCCGCACCACATCTGTGTTCTCCTCCATGAGGTCCTAGTGCCTAGCACCTCATGTAACCCGTATCATCGATGCCCCGATGCCCTCGAAACCTCATGTAACCCACATCCTCGATGCCTCTATGCGCTCGGCACCTCAAGTAACCCACTGAATACCATAATTGGTCAGACAACCCATATATATATATAACAATATATTCTACGCAGATAAGGAAAATAGTAAAAGGCATTGCATAACAACTACCCTTACTCCCCCTCACCGCAACCCATACCCCACGGAATCACGACCTCATGAACTCCTTACCTGCTCAACAGAGCCAAGTATCAATGTACCTCGGGCCATGCCCATCTTGACAACTCCCGTTACCTCAAACCGACGACTGAGTCACCCAATCCTGACAGTTACACTGCCTCAATAATAGTATCTGCTTGCTCTCATAAGAGTCAGACCCAAATATCCTGCAACATGCAATTCTACAAAAGATAAAGCATGGCATACTCATTTGCAAAACTAGTAGTTCTATAAGTAATTTCACCTATTCACATTTTAAAGCATATAAATCATGGAATTTTATATTTCATTCACATGGAATTATCACTTCACAAAGCATACGTGCAATTATAAAATTGAAATACCCTAAAAATGTGCCTATCAAAATCCAAGCAACCAAGCCTTACCATACCGGGCCAAGGTCCAATTCTTCCTTACCATACCGGGTCAAGGGTCACATATCACAATCATGAACATCACACATCAAGTGAGCCACCAAGGTGGAAATCATATAAACTATAATCTGAGAAAAAGAAAACAACAATTCCCACCCACAGCAGCTAGGTCCATCCCTCTCACCTGAGCCTGCAGGCACCGAAGCACAAGCTAAAAACCCAGTCCCTGTAACAAACTATCTCTAGTCTACCATATCCCAAATAGTAAAACCAGTAGAAATAAACAAGAAGACTCAAACTCATTAGTAGCCAGTAAAACACTACTATTAAATCCCTGTCAAGAACTCCTCTAATACCACATTGTAACGACCTAGACCCGGCCAGCCACCCGAACAGTGCCGAATGGGTCGGGTGTTACTACCTTAGGTGATCCTTCCCGAATTCCAAAGGCTGCCGACTAGAAGTGAGGGTCTCTTAGGTATAGTGGAGAGGCTATACCCTCTCATAGTATCATAATAAGGGTACTGGTCCATGTATAACAGTAGAGATGCAGCGGAAAGAAAGACTCAACAGACTCGAACCAGACCCGCAGTGCGGAAGCATAATCAATATAGACAAATAGCAGAAGCAATACATATAAAAACAACAGAATAAATAAACACCACAAAATTCTAATAACATGTAACTAGAACTGAACAGTACAACATGCATCTATAGCAGGTAATACACAACTAAATATAAAAAGGGTGCCAATGGCTAACCAACAGTAGCTACAACAAGTAAGCATGCCGATACAGAAAAGTAAACAAAACAAAGCAACCCAGATAGGCATGACCTCAAGTTCCATACCATCTCCATGCAATAACTAACGTAGCCCAGCTCTTGAAGTTGGCCTCTTTCCTGCACATAAATCCATAATGTCTACACGCGTCTCGAAGGGCCCGTGCAGGGTGTGAGACAAATCTCAGTAGGATACCACCCAGTGGTGCGTACCAAATATATGTGTTTAAGAAGTCATGCAATTACAAGGAAAGCAGTAAACAATACAATGCACAATTAAACACAACCTCTACTGGTGCTCAACAACCACCATGGAGCGTCACCTGCTTCGGCCAACACCAGAATCTCTGTCGTGTCACCCGGCACCACGTGCCACCTGACACCTCATGTCTCAAGTACTGATGTATCGAAGGCACACCCAAGAATAGTAACCCGACACCACATTCCTCCTGACACCACGTGTCTCAAGTACCGATGTCCCGAAGGCATGCCCAAGAAAACTAACCTAGCACCATGTGCCTCCTGACACCTCGTGTCTCAAGTACTGACATCCTGAAGGCACACCCAAGAATAGTAACCCGGCACCACATTCCTCATAACACCACGTGTCTCAAGTACCGATGTCCCGAAGGCATGCCCAAGAATAGTAACCCGGAACCATGTAACTCTTGACACCTTGTGTCTCAAGTACCGACGTCCTGAAGGCACGCCCATTCCTTGAAGGCTCCTCACCTCCCTCGTGGCTTTCTACGGCAAGCACCCCCAACAAAAATACCTAACCGCCTTTATGGGGGCCTCTACCGACATGAGTGGTCAAAACCACCTCATCATGGAGTATCTTTGCGTGAACACTATTCAAAGTCCCAGTGAGCGGTAATCACCAAAATAGTCCTAAGCCAGGAACACATCTGACACCTCGTGTCCCTGCGACCATGTCGCTCAAGTCCGATGACATCACCATCCTAGTATCCCGGGCCATCCCCATCCTGATAGTCGTACTTCCTCAAGCCGACGTCCATGACACCCAATCCCATTGTCGAAACCACCCAAAGTATCCCGGGAAAACCCCAACCTGTGATCATCATCACTCAAGCATAATCGGGCCAATCCTAAAATAACCCAAAAGGTCCAGCAGATGCAATCCAACAATTTCATATATAAATATTTAAACAGAAAATATAAACCAGAAAAACAAACTAAACAATTGAATTGCATTATATCAGGTGTTGTCCCATACCAGCACTGAGGTCTTAAATGCCTCCACATTTTATATAAAACATCAATAAATTAAACTAACATTTTATAACATTAATATTTCATTTAAAACCATTTTGGCCTTCCCCTACCAAAATGCCCCGACGAGCAACGACCCCTCACCTGGCCCTGCTCACGCAAACTAGTAACCAGGCATACCCAAAAGCATCCCAGAGGTCCCATAAGCATTATAGTATGAAAAGGAAGATAAAACAGGTCTCGCTAAAAATACCTGAAACACGCCAAAGGTCGCATTACCCAAACAACCACAAAAACACAAAATAAAGTATGCACCACCCACCTGAGACTCGCACGATGCTACTCCTTCTGTAACACCTGCCAATTCAGTCTAAAACGTTGTAAATCTATAAAAGCTTCAATCCCGCTCAAATGCCTGTAACTCATTCTAGAACGAAAATCAAACAAAATGGCCAAAGAGGAATCGAGGCCTTACCGAGGGGGTTCCAACTCACTAATCAGAGTTCGAATCGGGTCTTGGACGGACTATCGGGAGGGGAAGAGAGGTTCAGCCGGCCTGGTTCGCATATCTGGGCGTAGGATATGAGGTTCTGCCTCAATACGAGGCTACTGACCATTTTATGCAAAAGAAATAAAGTACACGGCATGTACTTTGGGACTACACACCATGTATGGTTCATTTAACTGTTCATAAGATAGAAAGATTATGCCAGATTACTTTCTGAGCCTGCCGACATGAGTACACTGCGTGTACCTAGGGGTACACGGCCTGTACGTGATTTCTCTTCCCTACCTTGCCAACTTTCCCACATGCCATGTATATTCCACATACACGGCCAGACTACATGGCGTGTCCAAAGGGAACACGGTGTGTACCTGGTTCGACCCGGCCAACGACCTACACACTATTTATGGCCTCACATGGTCGAAGGTATACACGGTGTTTTAAAAACTACACGCTGTGTAGTAAAAACTTTCTACACGGTCACCCCATGGCATGTACTCGGCGAGCACACTGCCGGTCACTCGCCTACACGTACAAGGCGTGTACTTAATGTACATGATGTGTAGTCTGGAAATTTCCAGAAACTGCCCATTTAATCCAGTTTCCTCAGAAACTAGTCAAAAATTTATACAGGGTCGAGATTTTGACCCATTAAAAAAAACCCAGGTTCTTGCATGTACCACATGGTGTTGTAGATAATGTCACAATTTTTGTACAGCAAACACGAGCGCAAGGCAACTGTTTTCAATAGAGGAGTATCTGGTATCCGTATCGAGTAGCATGCGACTGAGGTAGTAGAGGTTGATCTCCATCCCCTCGTTGTTCTTCTAGGCGAGAAGGGCATCGAGAGACCATTCTAGAGAGGTCATATAAAGGACCAGTGGATTTACGGTGATGGGTGGCATCCGAATCGGAGGCTAGAGAAGATACTGCTTGATTTCCTTGAAGGTAGCCAAAAACTCTTCATATCATTCATAGGTGGAGCCTTTCTTCATGAGCTAGGAAAAGGGATTACACTTGCCATCCATATTCACTATGAATCGATATATGTAGGCTAAGTGGCCTTGGTGACCTCGAAGATCCAAAATATTGCTTGGGGGAGGAATTTGGATGAGGTATTTGATCTTTTCTGGGTCGATCTGGATGCCTCAGTATCTGACAACAAAGATGAGAAACTTCCCGAAGGTGACCCCGAAGGCACATTTAAGCGGGTTCCTCTTCAAGTGGTGGGGACGGAGGAAACCAAACACTTTCTCTAAGTATTAGAGATGGTCCTGGTACTGAAAATATTTGAACACCAGATCATCTATATGGAACTATACCAATTTCCTGAGAATTAGCTTGAATATGTGGTGCATGTCCCACTGATAGGTGGCACGTGCATTTTTCAGGCCGAAGGGAATAACCTGGTAACAGAAAGTACCTTGAGGATCCCTGAAAGTGGTGGAATCCTCATCTTTGGGGGCCATCCGGATCTGGTTGTACCTAGAATACCCATCCATGAAGGAGAGGGCTTGGAACCTGGCCAGGGCATCAATCAACAACTCTGTCACTGGGAGGGAAACATCATCTTTCGAACAGTGGTGGTTGAGATCATGGAAGTCGATACAGACTCTGCTCTGCCCATTCTTCTTCTTGACTAGCACATTTTTGGCTAGCCACTTGGGGTAATGGACTTCCTTGACGAAGTTGGCTTTGATAATCTTTTCAACTTTGGCCTCGACCATTGCACCGTGAGAAGGGTTCATCTTTCTGGGAGGCTTCTTGAACCCGCGATGGTTTGTCGGAAGACCAAGGCGGTGGATGACTACCTAGGGATCTAGTCCTGGAATCTCACCATAACTCCAAGTGAACACATCATCGTGCTGTTTAAGGAAGTCTACGTATCACTTCTGCTCCTCGAGGGACATGGAGGCACTGATCAACGTGGGTCTCGGATCTGGCTCGCTACTAAGGATCACCTATACTAGTTCATCGACCAGGGCAGAGACGCCTTCTTCAAAGGTCGGGGGAGCATCCTTTAGGACCTCTTCTACACTTGTGGATGGATCTTCCATGGGGGGAGTCGCTTCTAAGCCATTAGACTCTGATGGGAAGCTGGTGCCTCCTTGAGTGTCGGTGGTCATCATATCAGAAGATTCATGTGCCATTGAGACCATAGCGATGAAGACAGTCGATCCAATCCCATCCGGTCTTCAGCCCATGGGGCCATGCATGATAATATCAAAGAAGTAGTGGCATGATGTCTTGAGCCGTTTAATTCCAGCCCAACAAAATAGACATGTATGATGTACCGTCGTTGCAATGAGCTTGACGTCCTGATACCGTACAGAGGTAGGAGGTTCCTGGATCACCTGATCCTGGTTGGTGTAGGAGTACGAGGTGATTTCCCATTGTCACTTGGACCTGAGAATATGCCTTCCTCTTGTACCCAAAACAAAAAAACACTACCCCTTGTCTGGGGTCATGGCCTTCAATCGATGGATTGGGAAGATGTATGTGTTATCCAGACCTACCCAGGGATCACTTGTGACCTGGGATGGTTCAACTGCACTTTCCAGAATCTTGTTATCCTTTCTCTTGTAATAGTCGGCATCCAAGTAGCAGGCTTCACAAGAGGCAAAAAGAGACGCATCTTCTTGGAGCACGCCTACTCTACCATTGAGGGAGTATTTTAGGAATTGGTGATACGAAGAAGGGACCGCTGCATGCAAGTGGAGCCATGGCCTACCCATCAATTCGTTATACACGGTGTCCTGGTAGACAATCATGAATTTGGTACTGGAAATTAGACCACTGAACTGGGTCTTCAAACAGATCTTGTTGACTAGGGTCTGCTCGGTCCTGTCATATCCCTGGATTCTGAGGTCGGAGGGAGTTAGATCATCCTTAGACAACCCAAACTTCCGCAATGTCCGAGTCATGATTAGGTTAATCCCAGAACCCGTGTCAACAAGACATCGGCGTACTTCCATTCCATTGAACTGGACTGTGATGTATAGTGTATGAATGTTCCTCTGTATAGAAGGGTATTTGTCTTCACCAGAGAATGAGATAACTTCCTGGCATTCGGCGTTCTCAATTTCCTCAGCATAGAAGGCTTCTGCAGCTGCTACCTCCGTCTCAAACTGGATGGGGCCCCTTAGGGCCTCAGCAAGCGTCTCACGCATTTTAGATGATTGTAAAAGATCCTCAAGGATAGAAAGCCTTGCTGGAATACCAGCAAGGTGATTTAGAAAATCATACTTCCGGTCCAGACGTGATCCCTTGCTTACAGGAGGTCACTCTACAATTGGAGGCATGGTGAGCCCTACCAGCTGGACCAGTGGCTGACTAGTTCTAGGTACGCCCCGTTGATCGCTGGTCGAGGCCTGAAGAGCAGCTGCAAGATCTGGGTTGGACAAATGAGATTGACCTATATTAGGGTGAGACTAGCAGCGGTATAGACGAGGCAGCTCTGCCTGATCTAGTAGCAAAAACGGCGGTGGAGGTAGATCTGAGGGCACTAGATGAGGAGGTTGTGCGTGATGATCTCTACGCTGGGCCAGCTGCCTGGTTTCCATAGCATGCACTGTAACGCCCCGAACCCAGCTACCTAGATTCGGTGAATTATTACATAACATTGGCATGATCACAAGAAAGATCAAATTTTCAAATACCGATTGGTTTAGTAGCCTTGGAAACACTAGATATATTCATAAGTCTTACATTATATCATAAAAATGAAAACTACAACAACATCTTTTCTTCATATTCCACACTCATAACCCCACATTCTATCCCTGCAGGTCATTCATAATTTACTTCTTCATACCCTGGGATAAATAAAACATAGAAAAGGGGTGAGCTCAAATGCCCAGTAAGGATAACAATATAGCAGAAACATTCAAAAATAAGAATAAACATTTAAGGCAATGAATTACTAAAACAAAAGCTTTTTAAACATGAACTTCAACATAGTATGGAAAAAGTAAAATGAAATAATGCCATTTAATTATTCACATGGATATTCTACTAATCGAATAATCACATGCAATATCAATAACCACTTTCATAATGATGGAATGCATAATGCCAGACTATCATAACCACATAGCCAAGGCCTCGTGCCAAGACTACAAATAAGATTTTGCCAAGGCCTTGTGCCAAGAAACTAGTTTGTCTCATGAGACCTACTGATGCATCGAGGATCTATAGCGGGCTCCACCCGTCACATATTATGTCCAATGCATTCCCATATGAAAAGGTTTAAGCATGACATAAACATTCGTATTAAAACTGGCATACGAAATGTCACTACTTTCATCATAAACTATGAATGGTATAAAAATAGCACATCCACATTCAAACATATCACAAAAACTTTAATACAATATAAAAGTTTTGTATCATAATAAATCAACTAAAAATAAGCATAAAATCCATCAAAGGATTTTGACATAGATGAAATCAAAACTCCTTTTAGAGAAATATATCTTTCTATTTTTGAAATCATTTAAGAGTCATATATTTATAAAATAAAACATATTCATTGAAAATATTCTTATAAGCTTGTGACGGAAGCTTCAGTGATTTTATAATGGCGGAAAATAGCCGCACCCGCCATATAAGTTAAAAAAAACATTCTTACCTTAATTTTGTCGAAAAGGTTAAAAAGCACCTTGTTTGGAAAAAGACAGAAATATTACTTTATAAACCTATTATAAAAAGTCAAACAAGGGTATAAATTACTTTAACCCATATTCTTGTAAATAGTAAAAATGTTTTGAAATACATTTTTATGAAACATGGATGTGGATGATAAAGATATCCCAGTAGATTATTACATATAAACAACCTCAAATAATGAAGAGATTGTGAAATAACCCTTACCTTGTACTTTTACTTGGTTGGGGTAGGTTAAACTCCTGTATAATAGTGAAATAATTGTTATTAAATTATACAAGAATCATATTCATTCATATGATATCATATATGATCTTTCAACATTGTTTTGTTAATAATATCTTAGTATTATCGTCGTTTCGGGTGTTAACTTACTTGTTTTTTTATATGTTTTGTTATGTAAGCCATGTTTGTAATGGATAGGTTGTATATTATTAATATCCATAATGATATAAAGTCCTTAAACATCATTTTTAAATCATCAAATGATAATTATACTTGAATGGATACGATGGAGAATGAATCTCATCGCATTCGTGGGGGCGGTAGTCCGTACGTACGCACGAGCGACAATATAATTCTTTTGATATTAAAATAATATATAAATGGATGGTATATCATATATAAAGAATCATTAACATGTTATATTTATTATTTACATGAGTTACACATCATTATTATACCCATCCAAATAATAATATATTGAATAACAATTACACCACGACGTGGAGACGGTAAGCCGTACGTACACACGTATGGTGACATGTTATTCAAAGGGTGGATAGAATACTGAATATGGTTGTACAATATTTATAATAACATAACAGTACATATATGATACTGGATTTATTATTTTAGAATGGTAACAACAAAGGAAGAAGAAGTGGAAGAAGAAAGGAACTTGGAAAAGGGTGGTGAAATCATTACCTCTTCTTCGGTTTCTTCCTTTTGATTTGATCAAAAGGGCTCCATAGGTTGGATTTCTGATAAAACTAAGGTCTAGAGGTTGTAGTGAGAGAAGTTGGGAGAGTATGTGGGCAGAGTTTTCCTGAACCAAAAGGCTTTGAAGGTGTGAAGAAAAGAGAAGGAGGAGTGCCCTTTTATAAGAGGGGTGAGGGGAACCTTTGGAAAAGATAGAAATATTAGTTTATAATAAATTCATATTCGGTTTATAATGGCTCCAAAGTTGATTATTTAAATGTTAAGGTGGGGATGGGTCGAAATAAACTCAAAAAATAGAATTTATACAGGTTTGGGTACATATATTAACCTCATCATTAAGTATAAACTCTAAGTTAATTAGTTTCACTTTTACAATGTCTCTTTGTATTTTTATATAATATGGTTAATAAACTTACTATATACATCCAAGAGACCCCCAAGTGGTCAACTAATGATGAAACTATCATTATATAAGTCTCTTGGACGAAAATTAGATTTTTAGGAATTTAATATCAATTAATAATATAATATTTGTTTTAATAACTCTTTTATGTCAATTTTAACACTATTCAATAGTTGATTTTTGTGAAACTCATAACAGATTTATTACTTCGAGAAAAGTCAATTAAATCAATAATAATATATCATATTATCCTATAAAATTAGTTTAATTCATTAAAAGTTTCATATTATATTTATTTGGGTATTTATAATATTAATTATTTTAATTTTTCACTATTATAGTAATTACTTCATCATCATTATGTCATAAATAAATTATATTATTTAATTTCTAAAAATTATAAATAAAATATAATTATGTAGAAAATATTTTTATCTTTCTAATTAATATTTATAATATAAATTTCAACATATATAACCTTATGTAAAAATTGTTTTTCTAAAGGATATATGCTTGTGTCATTTTTGTATTCATTTTAACTTAATTAAAATAAAGTGTCCCTATCACCTACAAGTGGCACCACGGGGTCCCAAAATTGACCCAAAGATGCCTATGGTCGAACATGTATCAACCAATAAGGCTAAGACACGTTTTATGGTAATTTAGTAATATTATAATATTATTTGTTAACCCTTATTTACCGTATTTACCCTTAACCATGGTAGATAAAATATTTACCGCAGTAATTATTCAAAATGTCTAAAAATAAAAGTTACCTATTTACACAATTTGAACATCATGAATCCAAATATGGAATCCATTTTTCTAAATTCAAAACACAGAAGTGGCAGAAATTAATTTAAAATTAATTCCCGCTGTCAAAACAAAAAGCGTGTTTTTAGGAGATAATAACTATCAATATATTGACACTTGTTTATGTTCGGTTGAATTTTAAAATTATGTCCAATGACCAACATTATATTAAATGGTAAAAATATATTATAAATATACTTTAATACCTCTCAAATTCATAAATTATCACTGTAAATTATTTCGATTAAAAAAGTTGTTTTTAATTAAAATTTAGTAATTTTAACTATTCATCAAAATATTAAAGTTATCCGAAAAGTACCAAAATTTCACCTTAGGCTAAATTCGATATTCTAAATCCAAAAATGAAGTTCATTTTAAAATATAAAATATATATAATTTCAAGAAGTAGGTATTACTATTCACAACGGCTAGTTTGACTGGTTATGGTGTGTTAGAACTCGGTGTTGCGTACAACACACACTATCACATTATTCAAAGAGAAGCGTACTGTAGAAGATTGGGGTGTTACATTCTCCACTCCTTCAATCAATTTCGTCCTCGAAATTTCTAGAATACTTATCACATGAAAAGACTTGGGTGGTTCTTCATCATAAGTTCCACGGGTTCCCACGTTGCCTCTTCCATCTTATGGTTTCTCCACAAAACTTTTACCAGACGCGTCGTCCAGTTTCTCAGTACTTGTTCTCTCGTATCAAGAATCCTGATGAGCTCTTCGCAATAAGACAGATCAGGTTCCAGTTATAATTCTTCATAGGTGAGTACATGCGTTGGGTCAGGCATGTATTTCCTCAACATAGATACCTAGAACACATCGTGAACTTTGGAGAGAATTTGCGGCATTGCCAATCGGTAAGTTACAACCCCAATTCATTCTAGAATTTCGAAAGGTCCGATGTACTTGGGACTCAATTTACCTTTCTTACCAAAACGTATGACTCCCTTCCATGGAGATACCTTTAGGAAAACATGATCACCGACTTGAAATTCTAAATCCTTTCTTTGATTATCGGCAAAGCTCTTCTGCTTACTTTGAGCTGATTTGATGTGATTTTGGATTACCTTAACCTTTTCCATCGTTTCCTCTACAAGTTCTGGACCTACAAGTTTTCTTTCACCAACATCATCGCAACAGGTTGGTGTACGACATCTCTTTCCGTATAACGCTTCTTATGGTGCCATCTGAATACTCGAATGGAAGCTATTGTTATAGGAAAATTCAACCAGAGGTAAATATTGATCCCACATACCCTGAAAGTCAAGTGAGCAGGATCTCAACATGTCTGAAAAAGTTGGAATAGTTCGTTCTGAATGTCCATCCATCTGATGGTGGTAAGCAGTGCTCAAATGAAGTTCAGTATCCAGGGATTTCTAAAGAATTTTCCAGAATCTTGATGTAAAACAGGGATCACGATCAGAAACAATCGATAGGGGTACTCCATGAAGTCTCACAACATCATTAATATATATTCTTTCTAGACGTTCCAGAGGTAGATCTTCTCTTATAGAAAGAAAATGTTCTGACTTGGTAAGACGATCAACAATAACCCATATTTCATCGTTCCTTCTAGGAGTCATTGGTAGCCCCATGACAAAGTCCATCGTAATATTGTCCCATTTCCACTCCGGTATGGGAAGAGGTTGCATGAATCCTCCAGGCTGTTGCCTTACAGCTTTCACTTGCTGACAAACCATACATCTTGACAAAAAATCAGCAATCTCCCTCTTCATGTTGTCCCACTAAAAATGTTCCTTCAAATCTCTATACATTTTGGTGCTCCCAGGGTGTATAGAGAAATTGGAACTATGAGCATCATCCAGCAATTCCCTTTTTGGATCAGGTATTTTGGGAACACAAAGCCTCTTCCCAAATTTCAAAATTTCATCTTCATACGCAATGTATCTCAGTCTCCCATCATTCACAGCTATAATCTTCATTTGAAATTCTTCATCATCGGTCTGAGAACTCTTAATTCATTCTAGTAAAGATGGTTTGGCAACCATTTGAAAAAGAATTGATTTTTCTCCTTCCCTGGTTATTCCCGTGTCCATCTTTACTAGATCCTTGAAAATTGGATCCCTTTCAATTCTCATATTGTTCAAAACTCCATGGACTTTTCTTCTCAAAGCATCTACCACCCTGTTTTCCTTCCCCGGGTGGTAGTGTATCATGAAATCATAATCCTTGAGTAATTCAAGCCATCTCCTTTGCCTCTTGTTGAGTTATTTTTGTGAGAAAATATACTTCAAACTCTTGTGATCAGTATAAATCTCACATTTTTAACCATAGAGGTAGTGCCTCCATATCTTCAAAGCAATGATCACAGCTTCTAACTCGAGATCATGAGTAGGATAGTTTTGTTCATGAATTTTCAACTATCGTGATGCATAGGCAATAACCCTATCATTCTTCATAAGGACACAACCAAGTCCTTTCTTCGATGCATCACTATAAATAACGAACCCATCATTCCCCGATGGTAGATTCAATATAGGAGCGTTGACTAATCTTCTCTTCAGTTCTTCGAAACATTCTTCACACTCTTTTTTCCAAACAAATTTAACCCCTTTACGTGTGAGCTTCGTTAATGGGTTAGCCAATCGGGAAAAATTCTGGAGGAATCGTTGATAATAACCTGCTAAACCAATAAAACTACGTTCCTCAATTATACTCGTAGGTGCTGGCCATTCTTGGATTGCCTTGGTCTTAGAAGGATCAATAGAGATTCCATCTTTAAAGACAGTATGGCCAAGAAAAGTAATCTCCTGATGCCAGAATTCACACTTGCTAAACTTCCCATATAATTCATGCCTCCTCAGAGTCTTCAAGATAATGCGCAAGTGATTTTCATGATCTTCGTTGGTTTTGGAGTATACCAAGATATCATCAATAAATACCACCACAAATTCATCAAGATACTCCTTGAAATATCTATTCATCAGATCCATGAATACAGAGGGTGCATTAGTCAATCCAAAAGGCATTACAGTAAAATCGTAATGCCTGTACCTGGTTCAAAATGCTGTCTTCGGAATTTCTTCCTTCTTTACACACAAATGATGGTATCCAGATCGAAGGTCAATCTTTGAAAAGTATTGAGCTCCATGCAGTTGGTCAAATAAATCATCAATGCGAGGTAGGGGATACTTCTTCTTTATCGTTATAGCATTGATCACCCTGTAGTCGATACATAACCTCATAGATCCATCATTCTTTGTAACAAAAAGAACATGGGATCCACATGGAGAAACACTAGGGCGAATAAATCCTTTATTACTCAATTCATCTAGTTGTTTCATTAGTTCAACTAATTCTATAGTGGCCATTCTATAAGGGGTATTCGATATAGGCCTTGATCCAGGAATTAAATCAATGGAAAACTCAACTTCTCGTTCTGGAGGATGTCCAGGTAAATCTTCCGGAAATACATCTACAAATTCATTCACAACAGGTACATCCTCTATTTGAACATTCTTTTCCTCATCCATAGTTATTTCATTCTCTTCCTCCCCAATAATTGAATTTAGTTGAGCTACTGGGGGTGGATCTAAATAAGAATTAGGTGGTGACGATTCTGATCTAAAGATAATGTGTTCCTTATCATTATCATCAAGAATCGTAACCTCTTTCTTCTTACAATAAATCTTCGCATCATAGTCCGATATCCAGTCCATACAGAGGATTATATCAAACTCAATCATAGGTATGACGATGAGATCAACAGACAAAGATCATTTATGTGCTCTAATGGGGACTGATTCGCAAAACTTTATTTCAATGATACTTCCCTTAGGAGTTTTAACTAACAACTCCCTTGTTGGAAATATCTAATTTTCTTAGAAAACTGGGAAGATATGTAACAATTCGATGATCCAGAATCAAATAATGCATTTTCTAAACTTGAGGAAACCATTAAATTACCTTCCACAACATCTTTCGGAGCTTCTACCACAGCAATAGTGATAGCATAAGCTTGGCCTTGATCCCTTGGCCTTTTCTGAGGTAAGTTCTCCGGACGCTTAGGAAATTTATTTTCATAATGTCCCATCTCCCTGCAATTGTAGTAATGAACATTGGTATCTTCCTTCTTCCCTTTGTAATCATGAGCTTGGTGACCTTTTTCAACACACTTGTAACAGACTCCCGTTCCCTTCAAGCAAGTACCGGGGTGTTTCTTCCCACATTTACCATAGGTTGGATATTCAAATTTTCCCTTCTTCCCCTTATTTCCATTCCCAGATTGATCAGTAGGTCTCTTCTTCTCTTTCTTTGCTTTAAAGTCATATGACTTAGAGAATTCCTTTTCGGTCTTGATAGCACATGAGACAATGTATTAGTACGACGAGAAGGATTGTGAGACTAATGCTCGACGAAGAAATGGTTTTAACCCATCAATGAAACGATCAATCTTACTTCTTGGGTTATGTATATAATCTCCAGCATACCTTGCTAACCTTGTAATGTTATCCTCATACTTTGAGACATTCTCATCCTCCTTTTGTCTCAGACTCAGAAATTGCCTTTCCATATCTGCTCGATGGTGGTGAGGAATGTATTTTTCTAAAAACAAATTTTGAACTCCCTCTATTCCATATTTGATACTTCATCATCTTTCTTCGTGTTTTGAATCAATGAACACCATTGATCAGCATCTCTAGTGAGGCGGTAAACTGCCATGATAACTTTTTCCCTTTCACTACTCCCCAAAGCCCAAAATATTTTCTCTAGGGAATTTATCCATAGCTCAGCTACTAAGAGATTTGTACTCCCATTGAAAGTTGGTGGTTGTTCCCTCATGAATCGATCTAACATTGATCCTCCATGCTGCGGATCAGGGTGCTCCATACGGGTATGGTTATTATTCATAACCTGAGTGAGTTTTCCCAGTATGGTGATTAGCTAATCGGCACCAGTTTCATCACCAGCTCCACTATAATTATCTTGAGCAGGAGGGAAATCCCTACATGGAGTGCGTGCAATGATACGGTTTCCATTTCTTCCACTAGGCGCCATTTCTAAACAATGGCATAAACATGATCAGTTTATGAATCAAAATACATAATCTCATACTTATAAAACACTTAACATAAATTGAACTATTTATGGATATAATCCATAATTATAAGAATGTTTTTTTAGAGGAAGTATATACTCATAAACCCTTCATAATGATTTGTAATGAAAATGAGATTTATCCTAAGCATATCCCCCGGGAGTGTCGTAACCAAGAGTGTAGCAAGGCCCGTTGTCATGCACCAGTTCCCATTCGAGTCTAGCTCAAAGCGGTGTTTTTGGGTTTTACCCCTAGGTACATCTGTGCTAGAGCCGCATCTACCTGCTCGTATCCAGACAGGGATGTATTTCTCGGAAAACTCACAAAATCTCTATAATACCAAAATTCTAGGAAGTTCTTCTATACTAATCCTCAATGTTCATCTTAGGTCTATGTGCTCTAATCGGAGTTTATCTAAATCTATCTTCAACGGTTAGTACTAAACTTCCTCTGATAAAAACTGTAACGCCCCGACCCCAGCTATCTATAGTCGGTGAATTATTACATAACATCGACATGATCACAAGAGAGATCAAATCTCAAAAGACAGATTGGTTTAGTATCCTTGGAAACACTAGTTATATTCATAAGTCTTACATTACATCATAAAAATGAAAAATACAACAACATCTTTTCTTCATATTCCACACTCATAACCCCACATTATATCCCTGTAGGTCATTCATAATTTACTTCTTCATACCTTGGAAAAAATAAAACATAGAAAAGGGGTGAGCTCAAATTCCTAGTAAGGATAACAATATAGCAGAAACGTTCAAAAATAAGCATAAACATTTAAGGCAATTCATTACTAAAACAAAAGCCTTTTAAACTTGAACTTCAACATAGTATGAAAAAAGTAAAAAGAAATAATGCCATTTACTTATTCACGTGGATATTCTACTAATCGAATAATCACATGCAATATCAATAACCACTTTCATAATGATGGAATGCATAATTCCAGACTATCATAACCACATTGCCAAGGCCTCGTGCCAAGACTACAAATAAGATATTTCCAAGGCCTTGTGCCAAGACACTAGTTTGTCTCATGCGACCTACCGATGCATCGAGGAGCTATAGCAGGCTCCACCCATCACATATTAAGTCCAATGCATTCCCATTTGAAAAGGTTTAAACATTACATAAACATTCGTATTAAAACTAGCATACTAAATGTCAATACTTTCATCATAAACTATGAATGGTATAAAAATAGCACATCCACAGTCAAACATATCACAAAACCTTCAATACAATATAGAAGTTTTGTATCATAATAAATCAACTACAAATAATCATAAAATCCATCAAAGGATGTTGACATAGATGAAATCAAAACTCTTTTTTGAGAAATATCTCTTTCTATTTTTGAAATCATTTAAGAGTCATATATTTATAAAATAAAACATTTTCCTTGAAAATATTCTTATAATATTGTAAGGTAAGCTTCGATGAATTTATAACGGTGGAAAATAGCCGCACCTGCCATATAAGTTAAAAAAACATTCTTACCTTAATTTTGTCGAAAAGGATAAAAAACACCTTGTTTGAAAAAATACAGAAAGATTCTTTTATAAACCTCTTATAAAAAGTCAAAGAAGGGTATAAATGACATTAACCCATATTCTTGTAAATATTAAAAATGTTTTCAAATACATTTTTAAGAAACATGGATGTGGATGATAAAGAGATCCGAGTAGATTATTACGTATAAACAACCTCGGATAATGAAGAGATTGTGAAATAACCCTTACCTTGTACTTTTCCTTTTTTGGGGTAAGTTAACCTCTTGTATAATAGTGAAATAATAGTTATTAAATTATACAAGAATAATATGCATTCATATGATATCATATATGATCTTTCAACATTGTTTTGTTAATAAAATATTAGTATTATCATTGTTTCGGGTGTTAACTTACTCGTTTTCTTTTATATGTTTTGTTACGTAAGCCATGTTTGTAATGGATAGGTTGTATATTATTAATATCCAGAATGATATCAAGTCCTTAAACATCAATTTTAAATCATCAAATGATAATTATACTTGAATGGATACGATGGAGAATGAATCTCATCGCATTCGTGGAGACGGTAGTCCGTACGTACGCACGAGCGACAATATCATTCTTTTGATATTAAAATAATATATAAATGGATGGTATATAATATATACTGAATCATTAAAATGTTATATTTATTATTTACATGAGTTACAATTCATTATTATACCCATCCAAATAATAATATATTGAATAACAATTACACCACGACGTGGAGACGGTAAGCCGTACGTACGCACGTATGGTGACATGTTATTCAAAGGGTGGAAAGAATACTGAATATGGTTGTACCATATTTATAATAACATCACAGTATATATATGATACTGGAGTTATTATTTTATAATGGTAACATCAAAGGAATAAGAAGTGGAAGAAGAAAGGAACTTGGAAAAGGGTGGTGAAATCATTACCTCTTCTTCGGTTTCTTCCTTTTGATTTGATCAAAAGGGCTCCTCAGGTTGTCTTTATGATCAAAATAATTCCTCTAGGTTGTAGTGAGGGAAGTTGGGAGAGTATTGGGGCAGAGTTTGGCCGATCCAAAAGGCTTTGAAGGTGTGAAGAAAAGAGAAGGAGGAGTGCCCTTTTATAAGAGGGGTGAGGGGCACCTTTGGAAAAGCTAGAAATATTAGTTTATAATAAATTAATATTGGGTTTCTAATGGCTCCAAGGTTTATTATTTAAATTTTAAGGTGGGGATGGGTCGAAAAAATCTCAACCAATAGAATTTAGACAGGTTTGGGTACTTATATTAACCTTATCTTTAAGTATTAACTCTAAGTTAATTAGTTTCACTTTTACAATGTCTCTTTGTATTTTTATATAATATGGTTAATAAACTTACTATATACATCTAAGTGACCCGAAAGTGTTCCATTAATGATGAACCTATAATGATATAAGTCTATTGGCCGATCCTTAGATTTTTAGGAATTTAATATCAATTAATAATATAATATTTGTTTTAAGAAATCTTTTATGTCAATTTTGACACTATTCAATAGTTGATTTTTTTGAAACATATAAAATATTGATTACTTCCAAAAAAGTAAATTAAATCAATCCTAATATATCATATTATCCTAGAAAATTAGTTTAATTCATTAAAAGTTTCATATTTTATTTATTTGGTTATTTATAATATCAATTATTTTAATTTTTCACTATTATAGTAATTACTTCATCATCATTGTGTCATAAATAAATTAAATTATTTAATGTCTAAAATTTATAAATAAAATATCATTATGTAGGAAATCCTTTTATCTTTCTAATTAAAATTTATAATCTAAAATCCAACATATATAACCCTATGTAAAAATTGTTTTTCTAAAAGATATATGCTTGTGTCATTTTTGTATTCATTTTAACTTAATTAAAATAAAGTGTCCCTATCACCTACAAGTGGCACCATGGGGTCCCAAAATCGACCCAAAGGTGCCTATGGTCAAACATGTATCAACCAAAAAGTATTGGACACGTTTTAGGGTAATTTAGTATTATTATAAGATTATTTTTTAACCCTTATTTACCCGATTTACCCTTAACCATGATAAATAAAATATTTATCGCAGTAATTATTCCAAATGTCTAAAAATAAAATTTACCAATTTACACAATCTGAACATCCTGATTCCAAATATGGAATCCATTTTTCCAAATTCAAAACACAGAAGTGGCAGAAATTAATTTAAAATTAATTCCTGCTGTCAAAACAAAAAGCGTGTTTTTAAGAGATAATAACTATCAAAAGATTGACACTTGTTTATGTTCGGTTTAATTGTAAAATTTTGTCCAATGACCAACATTATATTAAATGGTAAAAATATATTATAAATATACTTTAAAACCTCTCAAATTCATAATTTATCACTATTAATTATTTTGATTAAAAAAGTTGTTTTTAATTAAGATTTAGTAATTTTCACTATTAATCAAAATATTAAAGTTATCTGAAAAGTACCAAAATTTCACCTTAGGCTAAATTCGATATTCTAAATCCAAAAATTATGTTCATTTTGAAATATAAAATATAAATAATTTCAAAAAGTAGGTTTTACTATTCATAACGGCTAGTTGGATTGGTTATGGTGTGTTAGAACTCAGTGTTGCGTACCACACACGCTATCACATTATTCAAAGTGAAGCGTACCGTAGAAGATTGGGGTGTTACATGCACGACCTGGATGGAGGTTCCAACTGATGCACCCAGACAACCCATGTAGTCACGGCTCCGTCGACGTTGATGTCGACCGGGGACGTTGGGGAGGTTCGACTGGACTTCCCCCTTGTCGGGAGTCATATAGGGATTTACCAACTCCACGATATTAACTGAAGCGTACCCTTGACTGTCTCTTGATGAATCATCCACTACTAGGCAGATTCTGGGAGGAATCCCCATCTCATGGGGCATGAATTCACCGAGAGTTCTTGATGACGACGACAGTGGTGGAGCGCGTTGCTTCTTCTTGCGGCGCCACTGCTTGCCCTTCTGGGAAGAGGTCGGTTGAGATGATGACAACGACTTATTGGTCGGATGTTCTGAAGGCTCTGGATGATTTATGAACGCCCGAATAATACCATTATTGCGAGCGACTATTTTATGATCCATCTAGTCATCATACTTCTGGGATCCACGGATGGGAACCTGCTGCCACTCTCCTTCATCATCACTACCACTTTCTAACTTCAAAAAGATACCCGCCACTTGTATCGAGGTCGGGCCCAGCCTGACTATGTTGTTATCGACCTAGTCTTGTAGCCAGTCTTTAAACACATAGCACTGCTTGAGGTTGTGCCCCATGATCCGATGATAGGGGAAGTAGTTGGGGCGATCGGTGAGATTCGCCTCTGGCATCCTTCTGCACTCAGGTAAGCGCACAATCCCCTACTCTAGGGAACTATGGAAATAACTGGGGACCTGATTCGTGTTGAAAAAGTAAGTCGGGTGCCTTCTTTCTATATAGGGGGCTCTAGGAGTCTGGCCCTGATGAGGGGACGAAGGGGCCTGCCGAGGCAGGGAACCTGATTGTCCTGCCTAGGCGGTGGTGGCGTGTTGCGCGGGGGAACCTGCCGATTCTGAGGTGGTCGCTGCTGGGCAGGAGGTTGTACCTGGGGTGGAGGGCCTCTATGAGGTTGTGGGGTTGGCGTCATTGGAAGCAATTATAGCTGCCTGGGGGACTCTATTTGGGCCACAACGGCGGCCTCTGCTCTAGAATCCCTCCATTCTGGGATTACAGGGGGCAGCAGACACACCTGAGTAGCCTGTTGCAGAGCTTCCTCAAGGGACTGAGCCTTATTGGAGAAATTTCATAACCCTCTAGGGTAGTTATGAGGGATTACGGAAGGAACCAGTTCTTCTTTTACATTCCCTACGCACATCATCAGTAATTTCTCTTGAGTTAGTGGAATATCGAGGGAGTATGTGAGCCCCTTCCACCGGGTGATGAAGTCCGCGACACTCTCATCAGGCCTTTGTTTTCACTTGAAGAGGTCTACGTTGCTGGTCTTTCGTATGGTGAAGCTGAACTGATATAGGAATTTCCAGTGAAGATCCTCCCAGTCGGTCACCAATCCGATAGGGAACTGGCTATAGCAGACGAACGCAGGGCCCTCCAACGTCTGCACAAAACATCAGAGCTTGGCGGCTTCCTGTTGGGCTCGGGTCCCCAACAAGGGGCCACACCTGGAGGAAAAATGGGCCCTGTGCTACGACGGGTCCCCTGTCTCGTTAAAGGGAGATAAAGTGGGATTTCCTAAACCCGGAGGAGCAGGCGTATCATCCACCCACGCGGGATATGGCTTGCCATCTGGTGGGATTTCGACCTGCCACGTTTCCAGCACCTCGAGGCGGATGATGAGTGCTGATATACGATCATCCGGGAGAGGGTCCCTATCTTGGAGGGGATCCCTAACCATGAGTGTGTTTCCATGCTCTTCGACATGGTAGACGACTTCAACGGTTCTTGGAGCGAATGGCGGAGTGGTTTTCGGTGCAGCTGGGGGAACCCGGGTTGGATTCCTCGGATTGCCGCACCGTTTGGGAGGGTTTGGTGAGACGTACCTCACCCTATTTCCGTGAGTTCCGGCTTCAGCCCTATCTATGCGAGTAGCATGATTAGGGTTTCCAGGAGGCGTCTCACCAGGGAAAAATTATTCCTACCCCTGCTGCCCTAACCTAGGATCACCATAGTCGGGTCGCCGCTCTATAGCGCCCTCGGCTAGGAGTTCGTCGACCATTATCTTCTTCTCAGTATGTTGATGGTGCAAAAAATTCTTCTCGGGGTCTTTGTCCATCTTCTGCACTGAGGCGGATGGGTCGGATTTCTTGACAGCTCTCACATTCTCTTTACCCTTGACGACATTCCGACCGTGTACCAGCGATTCGGTGGGCACAGGGAGACCTAGGAGGTTCCTCTACTGACGAGGAATCCTCCCTAATGGGTCCAAAAATGGTGGTACAACCTCAGGGGGTAAGTCTCCATCACGAAATTCCAGGTCGTCGACCTTGTACACTATGTCAGCCATGTGGACCGCAACCCTTATTGGTGTCATGTCCTTAATGTCTTATAACAAGTCGGGCTGCTGTCAGATAGGACTGAAGAGGAGGGCGTCATATTGTCTCCAGCCATATACTTGCATGTGGGGGGTATATTTCGTGATTATTTTGCAGAGTACCTTGAAAATATGAACACATTTTTATTGGAGGGTGTTCTGGTGACCTGGCGACTCAGGGTGCTGGGCCATAGGGAGTGCGGCCAAATCGAGCAGATAACATTGCTCGCTGATTTCATCAAAGTGAACATGGCTCCTGGGGTACACCACCCAATGATAACGAAGACTGAAGTCCATCACTCATAAGGTTTGACGGATTAACATGACTTCCTCTAGGGTGAGGGATTCCGACGCATGAAAGTTTGATGCTGCTGCTGGCCAGAACTTCTTCGAGATGTGATCCGCTGTGAGAATGTTCCAGAAGCTCCTGGGTTTGGATTTAGGTTCTGGTCCCGTATTTCACCACTCGTCAAGAGGTGGTGGCTGAGGAACCGGTAGTGGTACTCAGAAGGACCGCTGGGACAGTAAATTGGGTGGTGGAGAATACAGCGAACGAGCCGACTGGATGCCGAATTCAAGGCCATCCTCCGAAGAGTGTGGTGACCTGACCACAACGTCACGATACAACGGGCTGACAGACACAACTTCTGGTGTAGGGATCATGGTTACCAATGATGGGTCACACTATTAATCCACCTCCATCAGTCCCTAAAATAGCTCTCCATGATATCTGGTCGAGGTAGAGGGTGCTTTTGTTGATGACAATGGTGACTGCATGGTCGGAAGCAGTGGGACTCCCAAAAATTCCCCCTCCTGGATGTACCTGCGAAGAGAGGCGGGAATCCGGTGGACTTCACATTATGGAAGGATGAGGCTAACATGCCTTTTTCCTGCCCTTTCCTTGACATGGAAGACCGAGGGGAGGGTTCCACTTCCGAGTCATATTCTACTTCAGAATCCGAGAAGCGGAATGGTTTGATCTCTGTCCAGGCCTTCCCAGGATTCTTCTTGTGGTGGCAACAACCCGCCCTCCTACTCCTAGATGACTCCTCGGGACAAGGATGATTCCCAGCATGTAGTCTTGGGGCCACACTAGAGCTAGGGCGAAGAGGACTTCCACTTGAGATAGCCAGGGTGTGAGGAGAACTAGGACAAATGTCGAAGGGGACATGGGTAGGACCTCCATGAACAGAACCTGAGTGGGAGAAAACTCTGTTGGAACCAGTGGGAGCATGGGGAGGACCTCCATGCTTAGTGCGGGTGGAGCAAGGCTAACCTTTGCCCCGTTGGTTTCCAGGGAGAGGTGGACCTTCACCAGTTGTAGAGAGAATGTATGGAGGATCCCCATGTTGGAGACAGACCGGATGGGAAATGCCTTTTCATCTAAGGTCATGGGAAGGAGGAAGAATACCATACCCGCTTTGGTGGGAACGAGAGAGGCTTCCGTGCTGAGTGTCACTGCCATGGGGCAAGCTTTCATTCTAGTTGGGGGTAGCATGGGGCATACCTCCATGACATGCTTTGGAGCGAGGAAGCCCTACGCTTTGTGAAATAGTGGTATGGGGAGGACCTCTGTACAAGGTGACATCACTGCGGGTTGGTTCGCGACGATCACCACCCATGCCTATGACCCGAGGAGTCAACCTGGCCTGCCCATGGGGCTGTTGGGGACTTGATCCCGGTTGGGCATAGGAGCGCCCCTGCATAGTATGGACATGGACTTTATGACATGCGTCGGCAGTGGCTTGGGCCACAGTAGTTGTCGACGTTAGCGCCCCTTGGCGGGCATCCTCAGCTCGGGCCCAACGATGGCGCCGGGTCAGGTTAGTCTGTGCGGGTGGTGCAGGCGCATAACCTACCTACTCCTTCATCAAGGCTGGGTGGTGGAATTGATGCGGATGGGTGGGGGTCCTTGCTTGGATCCATTGAATCAGGACTTTGATCGGGCTGAGCCAGATGTCACCCACCTCATCAGCGTAAGGCCGGGAGTCGTTAAGGCATTCCGGGGACATGCTCCCAAAATGATTGAATGTTGGGGTGGGGAGAAGGGGCTCCCTGCGTGGCCCTCGCGGGCAGCATTGACAGCAAGGCCTGGACACCTTCAGGTCGAGGAGGGCCATATCCCGGGTCGGGATTATGTTCTCCTCCTCATAATAGCGTATGAGTTCATTAATCACCTTTATTTGGATGAAATTCATTGGGGAGATGGGGTGTGGGCACCCCACGTTTGTGGATGCAGACGCCATTGTGGCAGCAGTGGAGCCACGTTGATCGGCTGCTATGGTGTTTCCCCTACCCCTACGTTGGCGGGTGGGTGATGATCATGTCACTATAGCAACAACCTGATTCCTGGGAAGCAGGGAGATTAACTCATCAGCACTACGAGGAAAAGAAATTGACAACCAGTGCCCGAGTTCCATCCCATCTTCCATGATGGGTAAGAGGGATCCACACTGACAACGTTGCAAAATGGAATGCCCAACGTTCTACTACCCCAACTTCTGGTTACTTTCACGCGAGGCCCGCTATTTTCTTGGTGGTACCCAGTACCGAATGGCTGGATCCGGTGACATGCCAACCTACTGAGGTCTCAAACGCTACTAATCTCTATATTGAGGAGAAGAGTTGCACATAGGGTTCCCCATTTCAGTTTCTGACACTTTCGGTGAGGCGCGTGTGTCCATCTTCTTGGGCGCGATAGGTGTGGCTCTTTTGTTTCCCCACATTCCTACTTTCCAAAGGCGGGCAACATTCGCTCCATATTTAGGGACGTCTACTCCTTGATCGAAACTGGGATCATGGGATGTCGGTTCTTCATTCCATGGATTCCTCCTTGAATGTCACCACCTTGTTTGGGTCTCCCTCATATATTTAATACGTTGTTCGTGAAACTCTTCCCAGTGGCATGTTTCCATGGACTCCGGTTAATTACACTGCATCTGTCAGGACATTCCAAGGGGTCCGGTCAGGGTAGAAACCTTCAGTTGGGGGAGTAGTCATGTTGAGACATCACTGGCATGTATGGACGCTGGGGAATTGGTATTTCTGTCTTTGGTCCCTTATTATAGGGCTTCTCAAGGGTGTGGAAGCCCGAGGCATCCCACATCGAGCATGGGGAATCATATGCCATAGGCATGTATCTGAGGTTTTCCTCAGCTTTTTGTGCTTAACACAGGGTATGCCGTAAGTTTAATGTCCAACAGAGATAGATTGGACTGATCAGAACAACGATGAAGGTGGATAATATTGATGAACCCCCTTGAGGAAACACCAACATCAGAGCTAGCTCATGGGAGGATTCCTGAACGCTGTGGAGGGGAATGGGCTGGCATGATCTCATCGGGATGTGGTGGCCTAAGTAAGAATCGATATGGGTGATGGAAAATGGAATGAAGTGGGGGAGGAATGAGATGGGACTGTCTTGGAGATGATGGTAGAGGTGGGCTTGAGCCTCAAAGAGACCTACTACATATCCCTGTGGCAAGGAATCAAAGTCCGCGTAGTTCGGTTGGTGAGAAATGGTGTGAAGGGGGTTATGAAGACCAATGGGAGATGGGCTTGAACCTCAAGGAGTCTTCCTACGTACCATGCCTTGACATGTATCAAAGTCCTCGTAGTTTAGAAATGGGCGCCGGTGAACCGACATGAAGAAGGACCTTGGTCCAGATAGATGGTGGGGTTGAACCTTTTGAGGTTTTCTATGTACCATGCCTTGACATGGATCAATGTACTCATAGTTCAGTTTGAAAAGGGGCTGTTGAAATGACATGAAGGGGTGTCAGAACAACTGGATGGCGGGGTCACAACGACTTACCAAGGGATTGGGATGTAGTTTAACGTCATACGAGACGAGGGCGCGTCAGAGAACCAACGTGAGTACGGACCTTGGTCCATTAGATGGTGAGCTTGAACCTCAGGGAGGCTTCCTACGTACCTTGCCTTAACATGGATCAAAGACCCCGTAGTTCAGAAAATATGCTTGTGAAAAGACATGAATATAGACCTTGGTCCATTGGTGGTGGGCTTGAACCTCCAGGAGGCTTCCTACGTACCATGCCTTGACATGGATCAAAGACCCTATAGTTCGGGTGTGTAGTTTAACATAATGCGAGATGAGGGTAGAACCTGAAGTGAATAAACAGCCAGGCGGTGGGCATGAACCTCATGGGGGCTTCTTACGTACCATTCCTTGACATGGATCAAAGACCCTGTAGTTCAAATGGGATGTGGGTGTTGGTGAACCGACGTGCAGAAGGACCTTGGTCCGATGGGTGATGGGATTGAACCTTAGGGAGGCTTCCTACATACCATGACTTTACATGGATCAAAGTCCTCGTAGTTCGAGAAGGGTTTCGTCAGCGAATCGACATAAAGGTGAACCCAGGGGTCCACTGGTGGGGGTGTTGCACCTCAGGGAGGCTTCTGACGTACCATGTCTTGACATGGATCAATGTCCTCGTAGTTCGGGTGTACAATTTAACGCCATGTGGGATGGGGGTAGAACCTAACGTGAATAAATGGCCAGGCGGTGGGCTTGAACCATGTGGAGGCTTCCTACATTCCATTCCTTGACATGGATCAAAGACCCCGTAGTTCAAATGGGATGTGGGTCTCAGTGAACCGATGTGAAGATGTACCTTGGTCCAATGGGTGATGAGATTGAACCTCAGGGAGGCTTTCTACGTACCATTCCTTTTCATGGATCAAAGTCCTCATAGTTTGGGAATGGTTTCATCAGCGAACTGACATGACAGAGAAATCGAGGGTCCATTGGTGGTGGGATTGAACCTCGTAGAGGCTTCCTACGTACCACTCATTGACATGGATCAAAGTCCTCATAGTTCGGGTGTGCAGTTTATGGTCATACAGGACGAGGTTTTTGGGGCTTACGCTCTGAGGTGGCCCTGGGTGTGTCATTTTCGGTGCTCACTCTAAGCCCACAGGAGTCATGCTTTATGTGAGAAACAAGAGGTTGTAGGGACCTAACGATCACGTCATGAAGTGTGCATATGTGGGAAGCGAAGAGGGGCTTATGCGTTAGGCGGCCCGGGGTGTTGGGACTTACTCTAGGATGGAGGCCCGAGGGAGGAAAATCGCAGAGGGAGAGGGGAAGTATAGTGGTGCATGAGTGCTATCTCCTGCAAGAAAGGCTAGGGTCTTATGACAAGATGGGTGCCCTTCCCCGTGGACAAACACCTCTCCCCAAAGGAGGATGTCATTCCCTATGGAGGCCAGTGGGCGTAAATAATGTCCGAGCTGACGAACCCCGTATAGGATGTGTGGGGCCATGTAACATTTTAACATCATGTGTTGAGGATTATGGTGCTTGGAGGTTTAACATCCCGCAACTCGGATGAGGTGGGTTTACTCCGCACCCCTAGGACTTACATAACCGGTACCCTATGCTCCTTGTGGGAGGGAAGGTAACAGAAAGGACATGGAAAAGGGGGGTCGTAGAGAGAACCATCGAGGGGTCTATGTTAGCGTGTCTATGCGAAGAAACAATATCCATTAGCGTGCCTATGCAAAGAAGAATTAGGCGAAGCAGTGCTATGGGAAGTATTATCCAGGGGACTTTGAAATCACATTGTGAAAACATGGAGGGTCGCACGGGAAAAGGAATTGCCAATCAGAGGGGCCCATAGGTAGAGGCCTCAGAGTGCTCGGTTGCTCTGTGTGGAGAAGGGAACTTATGAAGGGGTGTGCTTCGCGAAGTGGGGTGGCATGGCGGTATCATGGGGTGGAGGTTCATGTGGGAGGTGCTTCGCGAAGTAGAAGGGTGTTCGTGGAGCATTGCATCGCAGATCATAGGTGCCTCACGAAGCAAAGTGCCTCGAAGCGGTGTGCTTTGTGATGTACAGTGACCCTTCCTTGGCAGGTGGATCACGTGTAGATGAGGGGTGTTTCGCGAATCATAAATTCTCCATGACAACCCGGGTCCCCTTGGAGATCCTCTTACTTTGCAAAAGAACTTAGGATCCGCGAAAGGAAGCCCTCTTGGAAGAGGGGATCAAAACGAGACAATGCGGAGGCTCTCCACGAAGCAAAAATACCTCGTAGAGCTCATGGTTCTCAGAGAAAAGGGTGCTTCGTGATTCGGGAGCTGAGAAGCCAAATGGTCGGATTGTCCGTCTTGGGGGCTCAGGGGGAGCTCGGTATTTATAGGCAAGGGGCACTGTGAAGCAGTGCTCACATAGCGTGAAGGAGGTTTCGGTCGCTTCGTGGTGGGTCATGAATGTCAACCGAGATCATGGAGGGGTACCGCCTCCTTTGCTTCACGGCGGGCTCGCGAACGTCAAGGGCGCTCATGTAGCGTACCACCTTTTGTGCTTCGTGGTGGGTTCCCAAACATCAGGGGTGTTCACAGGGAATCCCACCTCTCTTGCTTCGCGGCGGGTTCATGAATGTCAGGAGAATTCGCGGGGTGTCCCACCTCTCTTGCTTCATGGTGGCCGCGTTGCTTGGGAGGACTCCGTGCCCTGGTTTTGTGAGGGAGGCTGCGGGGATTTATTTTCTTCATTCTTTTCATCCAATATTTTGGCACCAACATTGTAGATACCCGAAGCCTGACGTACATGGACATTACATTACTTTTTCAGAATACATATTACATAACAAAAACACACACACAAGGACTGTAATAGTTTAGTGTCTTTAGAAACCCGGAATATAATCTTCTAATCGTGGTGAAAGATCTTCAACATCTACCATAAAGATCTTCTTTTTTTTAAAACCTAAATTATTTCTTTATGTCCTGGGGAAAAGAAAACATAAAAGGGTGAGCTCAAATGCTCAGTAAGGGTAAACAAAAGAAATATCAATCATGTCATATTTATAAGAAAATATCTTTTGGAAATCTTAACCTGCAAAAGAGATCATAATTTCATAACATGGGATAAATCATAGTAGTGAAATGTAATCACAATAATCATAACATAAAACATGAAACATTGTGGAAAACGCACATAATCATAGATAATCATATCTTATTAGTCAAGACTCATTGCCAAGACTATCTTAGAGGACAAAGTCCATTTCTGAACCGAGTCACCCTCATTTCAGTCCTGTTTCACTGAACCGATATAACCTACCATTCCAGACATGTCTATCTCATGAGATATAAAATCTTTACCCAATGAATTTGAGGGAGATATAGTTCCCACCCATCTCATAATGATTCCATTCTTATGTGTGCCACAAAATCATAAACCATAGATCATAGCATAACCCATGTAACAAAAATTGGAATATTAAACATCGTGACATCATAAAACAACTCATATAAGATAAAGGAATTCATAAAAATAATTCCATCACAATATAATCAAATCAATGTAATAATATGGATAGAAACAGAACCCTTTATTATCTTATATGGAAAATAATTTTTATAAAACACTTGAACTCCATTCTTGAGGAAAATATCCTTTCTACTTCAAAAACACCTTCCTTTATTTAACATGTCATAAAATTTTAAACTAAAAGAAGTTGATTAAAAATAACTTGAAAACTTGTAAAGGAATCTTCTTGGAAATAATGTTTTAAAAATCCATTCATGCCGTATAAGTTAAAGAAAACCTTCTTCTCGTACTTTTGTCGGAAAAGTCAAAAAGTACCTCATACGAAAAATGACAAAAGATTCCTTTCATATCTTTTATTAAAAAATCAACGAAGGGTAAAATTGGATTTAAACAATTTTAGAATGATGTAAATATTACATATTGAGGAAACATTGATGTGGATGATAAAATACAGCCCAGTAAATACCAAAATATAAGCAATCTCGGATAAAAAATGAGATTGTGATATTTCCCTTACCTTAGGTCCGATTTGCTTCGTAAGTGTACAAACCTCCTGTATAATTATTTAAATAATTTCATTGACTTATTCGAGAATCATAATCATTATTATGAGATCATATATGGTTCACTTATGAATTTATATTACCCGTTCTTTTGTAAATTCCATTTTAAAGAGTGTTTTGGGTAAAATCGTTTCATTTTTCGTCCGTGTTTTGACTTGTAATTATTCATATGATTACTTAGATCATGATTAATTAATTACAGAATATAAAACATGATTTATATATAATATATATTCATAATATACATATATATAATTGATCTGAAAATGGAAAGAAATACACCGTTCATGGAGACGGTCGGCCGTACGTACGCATGAACGCTGTTTTCATTTCCTTATTGAGTTGAATGAAATTAAGTAGATGACATACATATATATACACATAAATCCAGTATCATTATTATGTCATATATTTAATTATTATTTATTATATATACTTTATAATCATTCATGAATGGTTAACGTGGAGAATGAATCTCATCGCGTCGTGGAGACGGTAGTCCGTACGTACGCACGAGCGATGATATCGTTCTCATGATCGTGGAGTTGTATTGGAGTGTATGTATACTATTTCAGAATCAATATCACTTTACAATAATCATATATAGTTATTATGTACACCATTATACCCATCCAAGTAATGTGGTGGTGGAAAATAGATTACACCACGGCGTGGAGACGGTATTTCGTACGTACGCAGGCACGGTGATTTCATTTTCTGTAGGATGGATAGACGGTGAAATATGGTTGTTTCATACTTATAATAACATACCAGTATATGAGTGATACTGATGTTATTACTTCATAATTAAACTACTAAATAAGAATAAATGGAAGAAGAAATAAAGATGAAAGAATCGGTAACGGACATTACCTCTTCTTTGAAGTGCTTCTTTGAGACCGCCTTTTAGGGCACTAAAATAGGTCTTTGAAGAAGACCAGAACCTCTAGGATGTTTCTAGGGATGTGGAGAGGATAAATTGGAAGGGGTTGTCCGAGCATGAAAGCTCAATGTGGTGTGAGGAAGAGGGGGAGGAGGTTCCCTTTTATAAGGGAGGAGAGGGACACCTTTGGAATAACTAAAAATATTATTTTATAATAAAGTCAAATTCGGTTTTTAATAGCTCCAAATTGATATATTTCGAAGCTAAGGTGGGTAGGGGTTGAAAGACTCTCATAAAAAATAATTTATAAAAATTTAGTTATCAAATTTAACCTTATCATTTAGATTTAACTTTAAGTTAGATAATTTAACTTTTACTGTGTCTTCTTGTTTTCTTACACTATAAGGTTAATAAACATACTATATCAAGCCAAACGAACCCCAAGTTGTTTATTATTAATATATATAACCTTATCTATGTCATTTGGCCGAAACATAGATTTTTAGGAATAAAATAACAATTAATAATATAATATTTGTTTTAAAAACTATTTTATGTCAATTTTGGCACTATTTAGTAATTGATTTTTATGAAACTCATAACAGAATGATTAGTTCACAAAAAGTTAATTAAATCAATACTAACATGTCATATTAACCTAGAAAATTATTTTAGTTCATAAAAAGTCTCAAATTACATTTATTTGGGTATTTATAACATCAATTATGTCAATATTTCATTAATAAGATAATTACTGCATCATCGTTGTGTCATAAATAAATTAAATTATTTAATGTCTAAAAATTAAAAATAAAATACCATTATGTAGGAAATAGTTTTATATTTCTAATGAATATTTATAGTCGAATTTATCTTATGTATAACCCCATATTAAAAATGATATAGTTATTAAACATTGATTTTAACTATTTTAACCCTTCTTTAAATAAATTAATAATAAATGTCCTAATCTAATCCAAGTGGGCCTAAATGGTCATATTTTATTCCTAAGTTTGTTTTTGGTCGAATTACACTTGTCCAATAGAATTAGAACATGTGTTAAGGTAATAATAATATCATTTTACCCTTAATTACCCTATTTACTTTTAACCGTGGTAAAAAAAGAAAAAAGATACTATTCACCAAAAAATTATTTTCATCTCATTGAACCAAATTTTACTTACTGAGATCAACCGTGTCTCTCGTATTTTTGATATTCCACTCACAGAAGTGGTAAAATTAAGTTTTATGAAAAATTCAGTTTTTTTAACTATCACTTAGTGGTTTCACTATTCATCAAAAAATGAAAGTTTCCAGAAAAATACCAAAAATTAGGCCTAAGATATATTTGATATTAATAAATAAAAAATGATGTCTATTTTACCAAATTCAGAACATATCAGTTGCATTAATTAATTTAAAAATTAATTCCCGTCGTCAAAACAAATAGCGTGTTCTTAAGAGATAATAACTATCAAAAGATTGACAGTTGTTTATGTCTGGTTTAAATGTGAAATTATATTCAATAACCAACATTGTATTAAATTGTAAAAATATATTCTAAATATACTTTAAAACCTCTAAAATTAATAATTTATCACTATTAATTATTTCGATTGAAAAAGTTGTTTTTAAGTAAAATATAGCTTGTTTTTACTATTCATCAAAATATAAAAGTTACCAGAATGATATGAAAATTAATCCAAAGTAAATTTTTTTTTTCATTATTCCAAAGAAGAATTTCATTTTGTCAATTTGAACTTATAAACATGTCAAAAACTAAATTTAAAGTGGGTGCTCCATCAAAAGGCGGCAAAACTGCATTTTTTGAAAAAAATACTTATTTTACCCGAAAAATTTATTTTGTTCTTATACCATGTTTTAGAAAATGTGAAAGATGAATAATAATGTTATAATATTCAAAATTTAGTTAATACTATTCATAATGGCTAGTTCATAATAATATTATAATAGCATATCGTTGTTCAGTGAAACTCAGTATTGCATACTACACACGCTATTGAGGAAGGTCGCGATTGCGTGTAATGCAAGGCAAGTCCAGGATTTGTGTTGTGCAAGCTCCTTTTGGGGTAGCATACAACACAAGACATTAATGAAATTAAAAAGAATATTTTCCATAAAATCTCGGGGTGTTACATTCTATCCACCTTAAAATGAATTTCGCCCTCGAAATTCGTCGAGGTTATAAATGGTTTACTATTCAAAAGTTTCTTTAATAGAAACCCACATCGTAAAAAGGAATATCAAAACCAATCTTAAAAAAAAAGTATGAAACATAACGGTTACCCAAATAAACTAATCACTGGGTTTCCACATAGGTGAAAATATGGATATGGAAGAGAAATCGAACCATCATGTTTTGATAGAGAGTGGTAGAGAACATGGCTATGGAAAAGCCAGCAATCACAAAGCCAAAATTTTTTGATGATCTAAGGTACCATCCGATTCATCAGATATAAGATCACTAGGACAACATTTTTGGTTTTCAAGATCATTTCCCTAAAGTTGATTAAATTGGAATTAGAAGAAATACTTTTGTGATTTTGGTATAGTCTCACCGTTTGTCGTTCTTTAGAGAATTTCCACTTCATCTCTTAAAGAAATGAAGTTGAATTTGTCATTCATGATGTGTTAGCAGATCATGTGATAGAATTATGGGTCATTCCATCTGTCTTAAACAAAAGGTTAGAAAAGTTATCAAAAAATACATAAGTCCATCTATAGTGAGATTAATCATATACGGTTCCTAAAATGGACTTATACTTCATATATCATACTGATTAATGTAATAAAACTAGTTTCTACTAAACAGGGACTTCCTGTAGGCTAGTGGTAGGTGAAAAAGGCCAGTCGCACTTCAGTTGTGGGTTCGATTCCCACGGCCTTGTCCGACGCGATGGGCTGTCGCCCATCCTGCAGGTTTTCCTTTTCTAATATAATATCAAAAGTTCTATCCTTAAACAATACTAACTTATGTCCAACATAATCCATTCCAATCTTTAGGCTTATCTAAAATAATTCGGTCCAAGCTTATAATATAAAGAAAATAATTTCTTGAAATGTCATCAACCAAGAATGTGAATACCATCATTTATCCCCCATATATCTTGTTGGTCACATTCCAATCATGTGAATACCTTAATCATGTATTCTCTTGAAAAATAAATACCCATTAAACCTTAGTGATAACATGAATGCTGTCAAAAGTTAACTCTTTCCACATAACAAAATCCAAAAATTCTATATACTCAAACCATGATATAACCTTCTCCTTATATCAGTCATGAGCTCATGAATACTATCAAACATTTAATTTTCTTCTTATCCCTTCATTATGCACATATCATCAACATTACAAAAATATCTGAATAACCTTTCATGGATACTGGTACCATTAATCATACACTTTCAAAACTCAAAGAAAGACAACAGTGTAACAATCCTTAGATGTCTCTTTATTCCATAGTACCATGAGATTAATTATACAACATTACACATGATAAACATGTAATCATTCCACTACATTCTTATACCATTGACCGAGCTTCAACAATTCTTTCATCTCACATATCATTTGTAGTCTCTTCATCATCATCAACATAAATACTACCCATACGACCATACTGATTCTCTTTATGGGACTTTCCCTTAGGGAATTGGTTTGCATAATGCCCGTACATTCCACATTTAAAACATTTAACCATTGTTGATGTCTTAGCAATACCATTATCCTCATCCCTGGTGTTAACTGAACCTTTTCCTTTGCACTTACTGGCTTTGTGTCCTTCTTTTCCACACCCAAAGCATCTTCCAGTTCCTTTGAAACATTCTCCTTGATTCCTCTTCCCACATGATTTACATAGGGTAAATTGAACTTTCTTTCCTCTATGATCATCATGAAACTCCATCTTTCTCTTATTATCCAAGTCAGGAAACTTACCAAATTTTACTTTATTGATCAGATTATGAGATTGCTGATTCGGCATAATAATTATGTTTGGACTCCAAATCCCATTTCATTTGTTTTCTCATGAAGAATATCATTCCATTGTCCATCATATCCTCTATTATCGTGAATCATCTTGTTTCCATCAATTTTCTAAAACCCAAAAAGAATAGTGTGAGAGGAAAAAATCATAATAAAGGGGGAGTAACTTCAATATATAACATCTTTGGTTTAATCTAATATCGTTACCATAGTTATAGTACTATATCCTATTCGTATACTTATCCTTAGGGACATCCCTAAACATACCTTAGAAATGTCTCTAGGGATCTCACTAACATTTTCGCATCCTAGTTTCCAAAGGTTGACTAAACCTTTTCTCTTATACCAACTGTAGAGTCCCAAAGCTTGACGTACATGGACAATACATTACTTTTGCGGAACACATAGTACATAATAAAAACACACACAAAGACCGTAATAGTTTAGTGTCTTTGGAAACTTGGAATATAATCTTCTAATCATGGTGAAAGATCTTCAACATTACCCATAAAGATCTTCTTTTTTTAATCCTAAATCCTTCATTTATGTCCTGGGGAAAAGAAAACATAAAAGGGTTAGCTCAAATGCTCAGTAAGGGTAAATAAAAGAAATATCAATCACGTCATATTCATAAGAAAATATCTTTTGGAAATCTTAACGTGCAAAAGTGATCATAATTTTATAACATTGGATAAATCATAGTAGTGAAATGTAATCCCAATAATCATAACATAAAACATGAAACATTGTGGCATACACACATAATCATAGAGAATCATATCTTATTAGTCAAGACTCATTGCCAAGACTTTCTTAGTGGACAAAGTCCATTTCTAAACCGAGTCACCCTCATTTCAGTCCTGTTTCACTGAACCGGTATAACCTACTGTTCCAGACATGTCTATCTCATGAGATATAAAATCTTTACCCAATGCATTGGATGGAGATACAGGTCCCACCCATCTCATAATGATACCATTATTATGTGTGACACAAAATCATAAACCATACATCATAGCATAACCCATGTAACAAAAATGGGAATCTTAAACATTGTGACATCATTAAACAACTCATATAAGATAAAGGAATTCATAACAATAATTCCATCACAACATAATCAAATAAATATAATAATAGGGATAGAAACATAACCCTTTATTATCTTAGATGGAAAATAATTTTGTTAAAACACTTGAACTCCATTCTTGAGGAAAATATCCTTTCTACTTCAAAAACAACTTCCTTTTTTAACACGTCATAAAATTTTAAACTAAAAGAAGTTGATTAAAAATAACATGAAAACTTGTAAAGGAAGCTTCTTGGAAATAATGTTTTAAAAATCCATTCATTCCATATAAGTTAAAAAAACATTCTTCTCGTACTTTTGTCGGAAAAGTCAAAAAGTACCTCGTACGAAAAACGACAAAAGAATCCTTTCATATCTTTTACTAAAAACTCACTGATGGATAAAATTGGATTTAAACAATTGTATAATGATGTAAATATTACATATTGAGGAAACATGGATGTGGATGATAAAATACACCCCAATAAATTCCAAAGTATAAGCAATCTCAGATAAACAATGATATTGTGATATTTCCCTTACCTTAGGTCCGATTTGCTTCATAAGTGTCCGAAACTCCTGTATAATGATTTAAATAATGTCCTTGACTTATTCCAGAATCATAATCATTATTATGATATCATATATGGTTCACTTATGACTTTATATTACCTGTTCTTTTGTAAATTCCAGGTTAAAGAGTGTTTTGGGTAAAATCGTTTCATTTTTCATCCGTGTTTTCACTTGTAATTATTCATATGATTACTTAGATCATGATTACTTAATTCCAGAATATAAAACATGATTTATATATAATATATATTCAGAATATACATATATATAATAGATTAGTAAATGGAAAGGAAAACACCGTTCATGGAGACGGTAGGCCGTACGTACGCATGAACGCTGTTTTCATTTCCTTATTGAGTTGAATGGAATTAAGTAGATGACATACATATATATACACATAAATATAGTATAATTATTATGTCATATATTTCATGATTACTTATTATATATACTTTATAATCATTCATGAATGGTTAACGTGGATAATGAATCTCATCGCGTCGTGGAGACAGTAGTCCGTACGTACGCACGAGCGATGATATCGTTCTCATGATCGTGGAATTGTATTGGAGTGTATGTATACAATTTCAGAATCAATATCACTTTACAATAATCATATATAGTTATTATGTACACCATTATACCCATCCAAGTATAGTGGTGGTGGAAAATAGTTTACACCACGGCGTGGAGACGGTATTCCGTACGTACGCACGCGCGATGATTTCATTTTCCGTAGGATGGATAGATGGTGAAATAGGGTTGTTTCATACTTATAATAACATATCAGTATATTATTTATACTTATGTTATTACTTCATAATGAAACAACTAAATAAGAAGAAGTGTAAGAAGAAATAAAGATGAAAGAATCGGTAACAGACATTACCTCTTCTTTGAAGTGCTTCTTTGAGACCACCTTTTAGGGCACTAAAATAGGTCTTTGAAGAATACCAGAACCTCTAGGATGTTTCTAGCGAAGTGGAGAGGAGAAATTGGTAGGGGTTGGCCGATCTTGACGGCTCAATGTGGTGTGAGGAAGATGGGGAGGAGGTTCCCTTTTATAAGGGAGGAGAGGGGCACCTTTGGAATAACTAAAAATATTATTTTATTATAAAGTCAAATTCAGTTTTTAATAGCTCCAAATTGATATATTTCTAAGATAAGGTGGTTAGGGGTCCAAAGCTTCTCATACAATAGAATTTAGACATGTTTAGGTATCAATTGTAACCTTATCATTTAGATTTAACTTTAAGTTAGATAATTTAACTTTTACCGTGTCTTCTTGTTTTCTTACACTATAAGGTTAATAAACTTAATATATCAAGTCAAACGAAACCCAAGTTGTTTATTATTAATGTATATAAACCTATCTAAGTCATTTGGCTGAACCTTAGATTTTTAGGAATAAAATAACAATTAATAATATAATATTTGTTTTAAAAACTATTTTATGTAAAGTTTGACACTATTTAGTAATTGATTTTTGTGAAACTCGTAACAGAATGATTAGTTCAAAAAACGTTAATTAAATCAATACTAACATTTCATATTAACCTAGAAAATTAGTGGAGTTCATAAAAAGTCTCAAATTACATTTATTTGGGTATTTATAACATCAATTATGTCAATATTTGATTAATAAGATAATTACTGCATCATCGTTGTGTCATAAATAAATTAAATTATATAATGTCTAAAAATTACAAATAAAATACAATTATGTAGGAAATATTTTTATATTTCTAAATAATATTTATAGTCTAATTTATCTTATGTATAACCCCATATTAAAAATGATTTAGTTATTAAAAATTGATTTTAACTATTTTAACCCTTCTTTAAATAAATATATAATAAATGTCCTAATCTAATCCAAGTGGGCCTAAATGGTCATATTTTATTCCAAAGTTTGTTTTTGGTCGAATTACACTTGTCCAATAGAATTAAAACATGTGTTAGGGTAATAATAATATCATTTTTACCCTTAATTACCCTATTTACTTTTAACCGTGGTAAAAAAAAAAGCAAAAAGTTACTATTCACCAAAAAATTATTTTCAACTCATTGAACCACATTTTACTTACTGACATCAACCTTGTCTCTCAGATTTTCGAAATTCCACTTACAGAAGCAGTAAAATTAAGTTTTATGAAAAATTCAGTTTTTTTAACTACCACTTAGTGGTTTCACTATTCATCAAAAAATGAAAGTTTCCAGAAAAATACCAAAAATTAGGCCTAAGCTATATTTTATATTAAGAATTCAAAAATGATGTCTATTTTACCAAATTCAGAACATATTAGTTGCATTAATTAATTTAAAAATTAATTCCCGTCGTCAAAACAAATAGCGTGTTCTTAAGAGATAATAACTATCAAAAGATTGACAGTAGTTTGTGTTTGGTTTAAATGTGAAATTACATTCAATAACAAACATTGTATTAAATTGTAAAAATATATTCTAAATATACTTTAAAACCTCTCAAATTAATAATTTATCACTATTAATTATTTCGATTGAAAAAGTTGTTTTTAATTAAAATATAGCACGTTTTACTATTCATCAAAATATGAATGTTACCAGAATGATATGAAAATTTATCCAAAGTAAATTTTTATTTCATGATTCCAAAGAAGAATTTTATTTTGTCAATTTGAACTTATAAACTTGTCAAAAACTAGATTTAATGTGGGTGTGCCATCAAAAGGCGACAAAACTGCATTTTTTGAAAAAAATAATTATTTTACCCTAAAAATTTATTTTTTTCTTATACCATGTTTTAGAAAATGTGAAAGACGAATAATAATGTTATAAGATTCAAAATTTAGTTTATACTATTCATAACGGCTAGTTCATAATAATATTATAATAGCATATCGTTTTTCAGTGAAACTCGATATTGCGTACTACACACGGTATCGAGGAAGGTCACAATTGTGTGTAATGCAAGGCAAGTCAAGGATTCGTGTTGTGCAAGCTCCTTTTGGTGTAGCGTACAACACAAGACATTAATGAAATTAAAAAGAATATTTTTCATAAAATCTCGGGGTGTTACAAACATGGGTCTAGTACGTACTTTCTCAAGATGAATACATGGAATACATGATTTACTTGATATAGGTTCGGTGGGAGTGCTAGTTGATAGGCCATCACTCCGATGTGATCAAGGATCTCAAAGGGAACGATGTATCTTGGACTATGATTTCCCTTCTTCCCCAAACTCATCAATTTATTCCAAGGGGATATGTAGTAGAATATCATTTTTGTAACATAAAACTCTAGTTCTCTTTGATGATTTTTATAATATCAATTTTTTCTACTCTTAGCATCCTTGATGTGCTGCTTAATAGTCATACCTTTTCCACAATTTTTTCGACCATTTCAGGAACAATAGTTTTCATTCCCCAACTTAATCCTAGTATGCATGTATTCTACATATATTCCAATCAAGGGCTTCATAAGGATCCATTTGGATGCTAAATCAGAAACTATTATTGTAGGAGAACTCAACCAAAGAAAAATGTTGTCCCCATACTCCTTTGAAGTCTATAGAACATGATCTCAACATTTCTTCAAGTTTCTGGATAGTAAACTAAGACTGGACATCAGTTTGAGGATGGTAGGCCATACTGAAGTTTATCCTAGTTTTTAGCGAATGATAGATACTTTTCTAAAAAATAGAAGTAAATATTACATATCAATCAGATATAATTGATTGTGGTACTCCATGAGGCCCCACTAGTTCTTTGATGTATATTGTTTCAGTTTATTTGAGTGAGAAGTCCTCTAAAAATACAATAGAACCTTCTCTTGTTCAGAACATTGAAGGATGGAGAATATCTTCTCAATGGAGTTGATCCATTATTTTGTGATTAAGGGACCAGATGGACCATTGAAAATCAGAGGCCTTTGTTTCATAAAAGACTAAATCACATCTTTTTCTCTCATAAGGTGTAATAGTTCATGTCCACATGGTTCATTACATTGTGGGTTTTGGAGGTTATAAATGTTTGGAGGGAGTTTGGAGTGGTTTAGGTGCTAAAGGCTAGAAGTGGGAGGATTACATGCTGTGTAATTAGGTTACACAACATGAACATCAAGTTCGTGACTTGCCATTAAGGGTTCACAGTGTGAGGATATTCTTGTTATGAAAAATAAAATAATTTGAGAGGTGATGGGTTATTCATCACAAGTGGACCTTGAGGGATTTCATGGTGTCAAAGGGGATTACACATCTTCTAATCCCCAACCCAGATTTTGTAATGTTATCATTCAGAAAAGCCTTATATTATTCATCCATTATCTATTTTTGTCTAATTCTAGAAAAACCATAGGTTACCCGAGGAAACCTTATAGCCCCACTTCTCCTTCCTTAGTCAATTCAATCCAGTTGTTTTTTTATTAGCGATCCTCTATCCACTGGTGGTAAGTTTTCCCATCCTTTTCATCCATTTTATCTTGTTCTTTACCCCTCCAAATTCCCAAAATCAATTTAAGTTGTCTTGTAATGAGAATTTGGGAATCTTTTTTATGTTCCTTTGGAATCAAATTGGTTGATCTATGTTCTAGTGATGCAGTTGTCATTGACGGGATTTCTTCTTCACCTTGTGGTGCCAAGAAGAATTGAAAAGCTTCTTTGAGATAGGGTTTCAACTTCTTTTCTATTTGATTGAGTATAAAGTGGGAGGGATATACTTTTTTTGAATGTGGATCATAGCTGTGAAACTATAATTAAATATAAATAACTAGATAATATAATTTAAAAGGGAAGTTGGGTGTGTTCACATGCATTTTATAGCCTTGATCTTTTTTGTGACGTTGTGATCATATGGGCTAAACGCCCTGCTGAAAATCATGGTCATTGGTGGTCATTAATTGAACCCTAAATAAGTTTCATGTTGGTTAGTTCTTTTGAAAGAAATTAAAATGGAAGTTGGTTAATTACGTACACTTAGATAACTAATTAATTCCCCAGTATCATACAATTTCTATGATAATCCCATGAATTAATAAGTATAATTAATTATGGGATGCTTTATTTAATTCAAATTTTTATTATACTTTGGTATGTGGGGTGAGGCATTGTCTAAGATAGATGTGGTTGGTGTGTGTGATATGGATGGTTTATAATGTGGTTGCATTGTGGTATGTGGGTTTTTTTGGATGGTGGAATAGATAACCTTGTAGATGATACATCAACCTAACCATGTAATGGAATCTCAGGTAGAGTGATTTATTGATTGTGGTATGGGTGAAGTTGTGTAGTGTAGTGAGGTTGCATGACTGTTTTGTGGTGAAATGAGGCTTCAGGACCATTGTCTTGTGATTTGTGATAGTATGGAGTTGTGTGTCGGTGTTTGGTTTGGTTGGAACATGACTTGAGCAGGATGAGTTTGAAGAACAATGGTTGTGGTTGATATGGCTGGTTTACCTAGTGTTTCTCAATGAGTATCATGTAGAAATCTTTCCCTTTGTATGGGAATTGATATATCATGAATGAGTATCAAACGTTTATGGATGAAATGATACTTTATTTTATTTGGGTTTTCGCCTTATGAGATGACCATGGTTGTGTTTCTTGTTATGGATTGTGTTTGGTAGTTTCCTAGTAGTGATGGATCTGATAAATGTTTTTAATAATGAACATAAATGGTTAAATGGAAGTGGCTGGAAAACATGAAATGGGTTTCGGGATTGTTATTTTAGGTGTGGCATAAAAGTGGCGAAGTCATGGTTTGGTTAGTAATTATTGTTAATCTATAGGTTCGACTTCAGTTTTTGGCACCATATATGTATCTATTTTTATTTTATTATGGTTTCTATATACAAACCACCCTAGTTTATTACTACATACTGAAAAATCTAATCTTCATAGGGTAGGGTGTATTTTCCCATCATCCTTATGGGAAGATGGATTGCTGGTTACTGGCTCTTTCATGCTCCCTCTTCTAGTAATTGTTATCCCAAGACTCTTCAGGCCGGTTGTGGTGCAGTTGTGAGACCCAGGTGTCTACAGGTGAGGTGTGATTTCCAAGGTGTCTATAGGATGAGATATGGTGTGATTTCCTAGGTGTCCTTAGGATGAGGCATGGTTGGGGCGTAGGTCTCTGCATGCATGATGTGGTATGGGTGTGGCCCAAATGTATGTGGGTGGAATGTGGTATGGTTGTGGCCCAGGAGTCTGTGGATGAGATGTGGTGATCTTAGTTTACCCAGGTTTAGGGACTAGAACTAAGGCCCAGGTGTGTCCGGACAGGATGTAACATGGGGCTTGTGGAAGAGTGTTGAAGTTCCAGGACATTTTTTGTTAGGGGTTGAGTAACTAACCCATGGGACGTGGTGCGGGGTACCCAAACCATATATGTGATTTTTAAATTAAATTACGTAACTTATGTTATTTGGTGAGAGGTGTTGCTGGTTTCTTATGTTTTCTCATAGGGGCATTAGTATGATTCTCCAACTTGTGCATGGGAGACCTTGGTTTCTCCTACTGAGTATACTTATATTCATTCCCTAAATTGTAAAACAACATCTAGGTTTCCCGGAGGACTACATGGACCATTCTGAGTGTTACTAGATCTAACTTTTGGATAGTTTCTGTGTCGCTGCCTAGATTTTACATTTGGTATTTACCTTAGAGTTTTCAATGTATTTGTAGCAGTTTTATTTTAAACATGAAAGTGGGATGGTTTTGAACTTATTTGATATATATGTCTTGGAGTTGTTTTGAGGTTTAAACATTTTATCTCCCAATATTAGTTACTATAAAAGGGTAATGCCTCTCATTTTGTGAGACTTTTATACCCTTGGTTCTGATCTCCACCATTGGACCTACATGAGGTGGGACTCTGAGGTCACTATCTCTCTTTCTCAATTGTCAACTCAGGAGGGGAATCTTTGGAGGGAGGGGGTTTGGAACGAATTGTATCAGAGGTGATGGTTGAGTGATAATATGTTGTTTGGAGTTAGGAATAGTAATAATAATATGAGTTGTTAGGGTAACAGTGTCAGAAAATAATGGAGAGTGACATAGGTCAGGGAAGACCAGCTAGGACACTAGATTTTAGGACCCCCTGTGATCCAATGTAAGGACTCTAAGACCATAAAACAACCAAGTGAGGATAAAGTTTTTGTAGGGAAGAGACCCTAGGAGAGTTACATAAATCATAATGACTTGTGTTACTATTTGAAAAGGGGTTTTTGGAGAATTTTAAATAAATAATGAGTTAAAATAAATCTTAAATAAAATTACAAACTACTCGGGATTAGGATTTTATTATTTACCTTTTTTAGATATGGCACCTAATCATCATCCATGTGTAGTGTACATAGTGGAGGCTACATAGGCTAACCGAGTTGATTGACGAAGGGTTGAATGATTAGTTGAGGATGATTAGTGGTATAGGATTCTACGTTCTTTATAGCAGTAGACTCTAGGAATGTATGAGGGTATCATTTCATACATGGAGACGTAGAGCGGTCACAAGGAGCTTGGGTTCACCTTCAGCTGGATCTGGTCTCCGAAGGAGTATTGAGTTATTTTGGTAGTGATCTAAATGTGGGGATCTACATGTCAGTGATATATGATATACCTAGGGTAGAGGAGGGAGACTGATATTCTATGGGTCAATTTCGAGAAGGAGTTCCGCACATAATTCATTTCTTCGACCATGTAGGCTGATAAGAGGCCTGAGTTACTCTCCCTCTACTAGGGGAGTATGTCGGAACAAGATATGGGGATCAATTTCAAGGATCTATTTTTTTTCCAAGATATATTTTTGGATGAGGAGTCTTGTGAGACAATTATAGAGGAGGAACTTCATCCTTCTCTCTAGTATGTGGTTACTCCCTTTACCTTGACAACATACTTGGAAGTCCAGAAGAAGGCAGAGGTAGTTGGGAAGATGAACTCATGAGGAGGTATACCATAGGAGGGGTGGAAATAGGGTTCTTTTAAAGGATAAGATATAGGAAAAAGGTTTTTGGTGCTAGGGCCTTTATGGTTTTGACAAGCAAAGAACCAACCTCAACAGTTTCTATTTCAACCTTTAGGTCCTTGTGATTTTAATATAAAAATGGGAATAAGGTGTTTTAATTACAGAGACCTTGTCAATTATTAGATATAATGTCTGATAGATGTTTTAGAATAGTATGGAGAAGGTGGGACTATTCAAAATTCTCCTCAACAGCAGTTTCCAGCCAGGCCTTTTTAGCAGTAGGGACAACATGATCCTACTCCATTGAGGGGAGATGGAGTAGTTAAGGCCAACCTCATGGTGTTCCTCAAGGACCTTGACCTAGGAAAGGTCACGAAGATGGTCGTCAGGAGGGGGGAAGAGTATCTAGGGGTAGATAGTTTCATTCCATAGAGGTAGTAGTTTCAGTCGGGCCATAGATTGTTTTAGGTACGATGAGTTTTTTTAGTAATATTTCTTGTGATTTGTTTGATTTGGGAGATTATCACTCATTCATTTCACCCACTCTACCCCATTCTATGGGACTAGACATAGAGAGGCTTCTAGTGACCATGGTATTTAGTACATTTATCAATGGTCAGACTAGTTTTTTTGATGTATGTTGTGGATGTAGACTGATGATGGGGTCGCAACAGTCCCGTGGGGATATATTCTTGATACAGATTTAGCCATATGATGTTATTCTCGGTACCTACTATTTTTATTCTATTAATTATATTTTCACCTGCTTCCATAAGAGAGTTATGTTTTCTAATGTAGATGGCTAGCATGTGACGTTTTTCAGTGAGTGGGGCAATCATGTGGGCAGTAGGCATGTGTAGACTCTTCTTTCCTTATTGGTCGAGCTGTCAGTGGAATCATTAGAAGTTTAGATGGTAGAGGTTCCCAAAATTACTGGGGAGTTATTTTATATTTTTCTTGAGGGGTTTTTGACTCTACCCCCTTGACATGATGTATAGTTCAGGATATACTTATATCCCAATTATTCTCTAATTTATATTTATCACTATCGGATGACACCTTCTAAGATGTGAGATTTGGGGATCCAGATTGACGAACTGATGAAGAAGGGATTTATCCAGCCTAGTGTGTCACCGTGGGGTTCTTTAGTGTTGTTTTCAAGGAATGAATAAGGTATCATGAGGTTGTGTATACACTACCAGAGGATGAATCAGGTGACATTCAAGAACTGTTACCCTCTTATGAGGATAAAAAATCTATTAGACTAGTTGATAGGAGAAGGTTGGTTTTGGAAGATCAATATGATGTTTGGATATCACCATTTGAGTGTGAAGTAGGGATCTATTCCAAGAACAACTTTTAGATATAGGTATGGGATATTTGAGTCCATATTACTTCCATTCGGTGTTACAAATGTACCAACCATGTTCATGGGGCTGAAAGACACTATATTTCATGAGTTACTAGGCTAGTTCATCATCGTATTCATCGATGACATACTGATATACTTGAGGTCATAGGAAGAGCATACTTAGCAACTTAGGATTGTATTACAAGTCCTTCGATGTCACCAAATATACACAAGGTTGTCCAAGTGTAAGTTCTAGACACATGAGGTGCATTTACTTTGAAATGTGGTGTCACAATAGGGTGTAGTAGTGGACCCATCCAAGGTTGGGAGAGTTGTTTATTAGGAAGAACTTAAACATGTTGTGGAGGTTTTATAGTTTCATCGGTCTGGTAGGATATTACCAGATATTTGTACTCAATTTCTCTCGAGTTGATGCTCCATTAATAGTTATGACTAGAAAAGACCTATATTTTTGTGTGAAATAAGAAGTGGTAGAGTTTTTAGAAAAGAGCATAGGGTTACAGAAGGTGAAGGCTAAACACCATGTCCCCGATGATTTGTTTCATACCTTTGATGTCCTCAAGTTGAAGTGTGGTGACCTATCAATGTATTTCGTCATATGGTTACCCAGGTCTTAGGGAGGCTACGATGTGATCTGGGTAGTAGTGGATCAACTGATGAAATAGGCTAACTTATTAGAGATTAAGTTGTCAGGCGTAGTGGATACCTTGGAAAAGTGGTATATGGATGTGGAGGTGCGTCTACATGGAGTTTGGATATCCATTGTCTCGAATTGGGATACACATTTTAATTCACGAGTCTGTAGAGGATTGCAGAATTCTTTTGGTACTCAATTACACCTCAAAACAACTTTCCACCCTCAGACAGATGGGTACATAGAATGGACTATCTAGACACATGAAGATATGCTACGAGCATGTGCCTTAGAATTTGGAGGATCATGGCTATGACACCTTCCCTGGGTAGAGTTTGCTTACAATAATAGCTATCACTCTTCAATTGGCATGGATCCTTTTGAAGCCTTGTACAGAATACCATGTCGTTCACCTTTATGATTAATAGAGGTTGTTGAGAAATCTGTTCTTGGTCCTGAGGTAGTTCAGAGCATGAAAATAAGGTTAATCTTGTTTTTGAGAGGATGAAAGCGACGTAGGTTTGGAAGAAGTGTTATGATTATCATAGGTGGATGCCATTGGAGTTCGAGGTTGGGGACCACATATTCTTGAATTTTTTCCCTAAGAATAGGTAGAAAAGGTTTAGTAGGGGAAGTATGCTTTCTCCCAAATTCATTGGACCCTTCAAGGTGTTGGGGAGAGTTGGGGAGGTGGATTACCAGTTAGCACTACCACTATAGTTATAGAGGATCCACGATGTATTTCACATCTATCAACTCTATCAGTATCTTCACAATGACCCCCACGTCATTGAATGAGGAGATCTAGATACTGAAGATGACACAATGTTCATGGAGTGGCCAGTAGATATCCCGGATCATTATGAGAAGGTGACATGTGGATAGACCAATCCTTTCATTCGTGTGTTGTGGAGGAATGGTGGCATGGAAGAGAGTAATTGGGAATGAGAAATTTAGGTGTGTGCCTAGTACCTAGGGTTGTTTTCAGTTTTTACTTGTTCTATTTTTCTTTATAATGTGATGTTTGAGCATTGTTTACTATTAGATGAGTTGTTTCCTTGTTCCGTGAAGTTTTATGAAGTCCTAACATATGGAAAAGGGACGTCCAAATTCCTAACCGAGATTCATTAATTATGATGTGATTAAACCCATGCGGGCGAGTCAGTGCCACCCAGAGCGGATAATATATTGACATGGAGGACAGAATTACCTTGTTCACGTGTTTGGATGGTGTGTTTATTGTGTTTGGGTGGTGTGTATTCAGTTGGATGGGTTAGAAAACATCAAAGGAAGTGTTCTTGTATGAGGATGATTTTCATTCCAGCTTTCAATCAACATATGGTGGTTATCGTTTAACATTGATGTGTTTTATCGGTAATGGTGTTCGACGTGTGGAGGGATCCTTGAGAGGTATCTCACATGGTGGTTATTCAGAACTCTCTTTCTTCTGAGATTGGTTTTGGATTCTCAAGGATGAGAGTCATTTTAGAATTATCTTATGTAATGGTTTGTGTCCTCATAGTTCATTACTTTGTGGGTTTTTGAGCTTAGAAATGTTCAGAGGGAGTTTAGAGAGGTTCTGATGCTAAAGGCTGGAAGTGGGAGGATTACAAGCCATGTAATGAGATTACATGATGTGAATCTCAGGTTCATGGCTTGTATGTAAGGGTTCAAAGTGTGAGTATATTATTTTTATGAAAAAAATAATTTGAGATGTGACATGTTTTTTGGAAGAAGTGGACCTCGAGGGGTTTCACAGTGTGAATGGGGATTACACATTGTGTAATCCTCCAAACTAGTTTTTAAAGAGTTTTTGTTCGACAAAACCTTATTTCATTCAAAAATTATCCCTTTTTTCCTCTCATTCCAGATGAACCCTAGGCTCTATATGGATCCCTTATATCCCCACTTGTCCCTCCTTGGTCAATTTAATCCCGGGGTTGTTTGTAGGTGATCCATTATCAACCTGTGGTAAGTATTCCCCTCATTTTTCGTCCAATTTCTCTTGTGCCTTCCCCATGAAATTCACTAATTAAATTATGGTTGGCTTGTTATGGGATTTTGGGCAGTGTTTTGATGATGCTTTAGTATGTAATTGGTCTATCCACATTTATAAAAGTGTTTTTTTTTCACTTAAGAGCTTTCTTTTTTACCCTATGGTTCCTAGACGAATTGAAAAGCCTCTTCAAGGTAGGGTTTCTGATTCAGTTCTCTTTGATTTTGTTTCAAGTGGGAGGTATCTACTTTTGTTTCCTTTATATCATAGTTTTTCCACCTTAATTAAATATAAATAATTGGATAATTTAATTTAAAATGGATGTGGGGTGTGTTCAGATGATTTTTACATCATTGATCTTGTTTGTGATGTTGTTATTGTACGAGCTTAACACCCCACTGAAAATAGTGGATATTGGTTGTCCTCTCTTGCATTCTAAACATGTATCATTTTGGTTAGTTCTTGTGAAAAACATGAAAATGGAAATTTGGTTAATTATGTATTCTTAAATAATGAATGGATGCCCTTGGATCCTACAAATTCTGTGATAATCTCCTGAATTAATAAGTGGTTTTAATTATGAGATGCTTTGTTTAATCTAGAATTGTGTTATGATTTGGTATGTGGGGTGAGGTATTTTATGGGATATATTTTTTTTGTGTTTGTGAGATGGATGGGTCATAAATTGGTTGCTTTGTGGCATGTGGTTTGGTTTGGACAGTGGAATTGATGAACTTTTAGACGATAAATCAACTTGACCATGTAATGTAATCTCAGGTAGATAGATTGATTGATTGTGGGATGGGTGAACATGTGTGGTTCAATGAGGCTTCTGGACTATTTTGTGATACATTGAGTCTATGGGACCATTGTTTGGTGATGTGTGACTATATGGGGTTGTGTGTTGGGGTTTGATTTGGTTGGAATGCGAATTGAATGTGATGATTTTGAAGAACGATGGTAGTGGTTGATATGACTGGATTACCTAGAGTTTCTCCATGATTCACATTTAGAAGGCTTTCCCTATGTGCGGAGATAGATATATCATGAATGGATATCAAACATAGATGGATGTGAAGATACTTTAGTTCTTGGTTTTTCACTTTCTAAGATGACTTTGGTTGTGTTTCTTGTTATGGATTGTGATTGGTAGTTTCCCAGTAGTGATGGATTTGATAAACTAACAGTTTAATAAAGTACATAAATTGTTAAATGGAATTGGTAGGAAAACTTGAAATGGGTTTGTGTCTTGTTATGTGGTGTGTGTATTTTAGGCGTGGCAGTAAAGTGGGGAAGTCATGGTATGGTTAACGATTGTTGTGAAGCCATAGGTTTGGATTGATTGTTTTGTACCATATATGTATCTATTTTTATTTGATTAAAATTTCTATATGCACCCCACACTAGTTACTTACTACGTGAAAAACACCCCCATTTTCATGGGGAGGGCGTATTTTCGCAACATCCTGGTGGGAGGATAGATGGATGGTTACTGGCTCATCCCTGTTACCTCTTATAGGCATTAGTAGACCAAGAATATTCAGAAATGTTGCAGTGTAGTTGTGTGGCCCAGGTGTTTGTGAGTGTGGTGTTCTTTCCCAGGTGTCTATAGGATGAGATGTGGTGTTATTTCCTAAGTGTATTCGGTATAAGGTATGGTTGTGGCCCAGGTTACTACATGTAGGATGTCGTATGGTTTTTTCCAAGTTGTCTCTAGGTGGGATGTGGTATGCATGTGGTCTAGGTGTTTGTGATCAGGATGTGGTTATATTCATATTCCCAGGTTGTGGGACTAGCTCTGAAGCCTAGGTGTGTGTGGGTAGGTTGTGACATGGGACTCGTGGAAGAATGTGGATGTGCCAGGATGTTTTCCACTAGGTTATGATCATTTAAACGGTGGGAATTGGTGCAAGGTACCCAAACTATTGATGTGATTATTATATTAATTTACATGATTTGTGTTATTTGGTGAGAATGATGTAGTGAGGCTAGGACGAATAATATTCCTTGTTAGGCGCTATTGGTTTTTGTTGTTTTTCCATAGGGGAATTAGTATTCTTCTCCCACTTGTGCACGTAAGACCTTGGTTTTTTCAATTGGGTATACTTGTATTCTCACCATATGTTATAAAATAGCATTCAGCTTTTCAGGTGGACTATGTGGACCATGATGGGCATTACTAGATCAATTTTTTTTAATGTTTTTGTGTCACTTCAAAGATTTTTCTTTTTCTATTTTCCTTGGATTTTTCATTGTATTTGTAGTAGTTTTTTAAATGTGCATGTGGGATGATTTTGAACTTATTTTATATATATGTCTTAGTGTTTTTTCTAGGATGATAAATCTTATCTCCCAATCCTGGTTACTATAAAATTGTAATGCCTCCCATTTTTGTGATAATTTTGTACCCTTGGTCCTAGTCTCCATCCCAAGGCCTACTGGAGGTGGACTCAAGGTTCATTATCTCTCTTTCTCCATTTCCAGCTTAGGAGGGGAATCTTCAGAGAGAGGGAGCCATGACATAAGGTGATTTAAAAAATCCTCCTCATCCATATTATTGTCTTTATAGTCTCACAAAAAGACCATTTCTAGGTTCCTTATGGAGCTTCTTAAGGAGATGACACTCAAGAGGTAAAACAGTCCCTCCCTCTCTTTCAAATTTTCTTTTCCTTTATTATCCTTAACTCACCTCCCCTATCCAAAGTAACATGATAATATGGTATCATATATATAATTTTATTTTATTTTTTTAATGGTATATCAACCATAACTTATCTTCTCTTCCCCTTTTGTTCGAAAAATGAAAACATCATTTGTGAGTTGTTGATCCACCACCTTCATGGATGATGATTTTTTGTTTTCTAATAATTCCATAAAGGTAAATCATAAATCCATTATAATGGTTAAAAAATATTATAAAATATATATTATTACTTATTTATTTTTCTAGAAATATTATATATATATAATATTAATTAATAAAATAAAACTAGTTCACGATGATCGATAAAATTCCAAAACAATCTAAACGGTTATCATTAACATTTTATCTAATGAATCATCCTAATATATGAAAAAATAAAATAAAATATAATTTAATATTATGTATCTTCATTAATAGTGTATAATTTCAATTATGGATAACTATCCACATTTTACATGATCTTTCATACATTTACATAAGTGAACAAATCGTGAAAACCAAGGAAAAGAACACACCCGAACGATGAAATTGAATCTTATAAATCATTAACAAGGCCATACATGAACATTATAAAATTATAATAAATAAAATTAATGTATAATATTTTATCAATTAATTAATTAATGTATTTAATTTTATTATCTAGGAAATTAAGTTCACGTTCATAACAGTTTCTGACATAAGGTAAGGGATTCCCTCTCGACCTCCAAATTACCTTTGGTTTATGTTTTCTCTCTCTTTATACCAATGTAAATATAAATTAGTCTTATATAATGATTCAATATTATATTTATATGTTTTAAAAATATGTATCTAGATCCATTAATTATTCTTTGATTGGTAAATATATGTTTTATAAGGTTCCCTTCTGGATTATTCCCGATAAGCAAGCCCAATTAATGAGAACATCCCAATTTATTACCCATTTTCAAGTACTATCCATAATTTGTTTTAATCCAAAAATATTTTTATAAAAGAACAATTATTATCATAAAAAAATATCTATGTTCATTTCTGGTTTTATGAAAACAATTATGCTTTTTCTCGCTTTAAAGACTCTTTAATAATTTCATAAACTACACTAAAGAGGATATTTTCTAAGGTTTGATAAAAACTAATTTAAGATTTTTTCACTTTAGATGGAAATAATTTATCATCCTCTATGACTATTTTCCCTTATGAATGTCCATGTATGATTTAAATCAATTTCTTCATGGAAACTTTTATCATACACCCATTTTTATGTTGTGTGACAAGATTATGATACCCATTTATTTCCATGGGTAACCGTTATGTTTATTATTTATATTTTATTATTCACATGGAACACATATGCATGAATATTTTATGATGGGTAAACATATATAGTAATTCAATTCACTGTGTAATGTTTAGTATCATGATACATAATGTTAGGATAGGGAGTAAACCTGATTTCTTTGTGTGACTTTTTCCACCATGTGCAATGGTCTTGATAGTTAGCCTTGACTCATGTTCTTCCATGTAAAATGGTCTTGGAAGTTAGTCTTGAATCATTCTCCTCCATGTGAAATGGTCTTGGTAGTTATGGTTGTCCCATGATTAGGTCATATTGAATTTTTTTGTCACATTCCTTTGATGCAATGATTACACAATCCCATGATCTATATGTTACGATTCCTTATGTTTATTCATATTCCATTAATTTTTTCATGTCATCTTGTTTTTCCCTCTAACCCATGTGAAATGATTTATTACTATGATTATTCCCTTACAGATGTTTTTATATTATCCCTTTTTCAATTTACTCCCTAATTTATCCTATGAAGATATAAGAGCTCAAAATAAGTTAGGATCTTATAATGAAGATTAAATAAAAGATGTTTTTATTTTAGTTTCATGATTTCTAATCATGTAACTAATCATCAAAATACACTATAATTGATGATGCATTGTTTTTATTTGATGTCTAGTTATGCTTGAAACCATGTAATAATATTTGTAAAAAGATTGGGTCATTTCAATTGGTGTTAATGAAATTTCTAGTTTTTTTTTAATAATATGAATTGAAAACTTTAGTAAGAACCCTAGGGATAATTTTACCACCATGGATAACTTAGATTGTAACTTAGGGAATCACAAGATAGGATATACTTCTCCTTTACAAGTTTCTCCTTCTATGTTCAAACTTTCATTTTTGTATTCCTATTAGCTAAGTATTCAATCCCCAAAATTTAATTTTTCTTTTCTAGTTAATTGAGGTAAATAAGATAAATACCTGAACATGTTTTCTCCATTGTATATAAAATGAAATTTTGATGGAAAAATTTCATAAGGGGAACGTATGTAACAACACAAAAAATTATTAATGGAAATTCCCATCTTATAATTATTTCATACTATATAAATCAACAAAAATCACATATAGAACATAATAAAAACTTTATAAATAAATAATTAATGAAGTAAGAGATATTTCTAGAAATTAGGGAACACTTACCTATGGAATAGTAAATTGAATTTTGGAATAATAATGTGAACATTAGGAATATTAAACTATTAAATAGAATATTAACATCACCTATTAAATTATAGACAAAACTTTGGTATCTTATAAATGAAAATATGATATATTTATATCTGGGTATAAAGAAATAAATGTTTTAAAATTGATAGATTAAGTGTTGGTACTTTTGTAAAGCATTAATGTTTAGTTAAAATTTTATAATTAATATAGTGATTTTAAAGAAGATTTACTTTCAAAAAATATATTCACAAATTATTATTAAGTTCTCTTATGATTATAATAAAATTTTGTGAGACCTTAATTAATTTCTCAAAGTGTCACAAAATAAGTTCTAATTTTAAAATTGTTATTTTAGAACAAATGTTGATTTTAATTAAAAATTAAATTTTTCATATTTATAGAATTATTTTTAAAAACTAGAGTCCAATTTTTTATTCCATACATCAAAAAATGGTTAGGGTGAGGTTTTGGGTTTTTTCTAAAATAGTTAAATTTTTGGTGAATAATGAAATAGAGTAATTTACAGTATTTAAAATTTTATCCAAACACATGAATTTTTGAGTCATGGATGATGTAAGTGGACACTATTTTGAATAAACATGCTCTACTTAATATTAGTAGTCACAATAATCTATAATATTTATTGTCTTGTGAAAAAATAATAAACTAATGAATAAAATAATAAAAACACCCCTCTCCCCCAACTATAAATAGCACCCATCACCACCTCTTATCATCGCACATTCTAAGAGTTAGAGCTTGAGTATATTATACCCAATTACGATAAAAAACCTCTTCCCCACTTCTTAGTATTTTTTTCTCACAAAAATATCATTTCTAAGTCCCTTGATGAGGTTCTCAACGCGATGACACTCAAGAGGAAAAAGCTTCCCTCTCTCTCTTTCAATTTATTTTCTTTTCCTATCATTCCCTTACATATCCTATAAAAAGTAACATGATAACTGAAATATAATATATATAATGTAATTTTATCATGTTAATGGTATATCCACCATCAATTATCTTATATTCCCCTTTTGTTCTAAAAATCAAAACATCATCCATGAGGTGTCGATTCACCACATACATGGGTGATATTTTTGGTTTTCTAATACTTAATTCAAGGTTGGTCATAAAACTATAATAATGGTTAATTATTTTTTAAATTTATATAAAAAATTACTTATTGTTATTGAACTAATATATATACATAATATTAATAAATAAAATAAAACTAGTTCGTGACAATTTAAAAAATGCCAAAATTATATAAACAGTTATCATTAAAATTTTATATAATTAATCATCCTCATATATATAAAATAAATAAAATATAAGACCATTTAATATTATATATTTTCATTAATAACATATAATTTAAATTCTGGATAACTATTCCCATTTTACATGATCTTTCATATCTATATATAAGTGAACCAATAACGAAAACCGAGGAAATGAACACTCCTAGACGATTAACTTGAATCTTATAACTCATAAAATTGGCCATAAATGAATTTAATAAAATTATAATAAACAAAATAAATGTATAATAGGTTCTAAATTAATTAATTAATGTATCGAATTTGATTATCTGGGACATTAAGTTCATGTTCAGAATAATTTCATACATAAGGTAAGGGATTCTCTCTGAATCTCCCAATGACCTTTGGGTTATGCATTCTCTATATTTAATCTTATAAAAATCTAAATTATTATTATATAATTGTTCCATATATTTTTTATATGTTCTAGAATTATTTATACAAAGCCATTAATTCTTCTTTGATGGGTAAATACATTCTTTATAAGGTTCCCTTCTCGATTCTTCCCTATAAGAAAACCTAATTAAAGGGAACTTCCCAAATTCTTACCCATTTTCAAGTACACTCAAAAATATTATTTAATATATGAATATTTTTATAAAAAAACACTTTTTTCATGAAAAAATTAACAAGTGCATCTCTGGTTTTATGCAAACAATTATTTCTTTGCCAATTTTAAAGACACTTTAATATTTTCTTGAACCGCACTAAAGAGGCTATTTTCTAAAGTTTCTTAAACACTCTTTTTTACATGTTTCAACTTTATTTAGGCATAATTTATCATGATATATTCCTATTTTCCCTTATGAATGTCCATGTATTTCTTAAATCCATTCTTTCATGGACACTTTTATGATACACACATTTTTCATTCTTTAGGACATGATTATGATACTTATTTCTTTCAATGGGTAACCCTTATGTTTATTATTTATGTTTGATTCTTCATGTGGAACAAATATACACAAAAATGTTATAATTGATGTGACCACATAGTGCTCCAATGAATTGGGTAACGTTTAATCTCATGATATGTCATGTTGGGATAGGGAGTAAACCTAATTCCTTTTTGGGATTTGGGTCACCATGTGAAATTGTCTTAGCAATTATCTTTGAATCATGCTCCTTCATGTAAAAGGATCTTAGTAGTTATCGTTGACTCATTCTTATATCATGTTGTATTTTGGTTCCAAATTCTTTTGATTCCATTTTAAATTTTATGATGTTATACATGTTATGATTCCTTATGTTTATTAATGTTCCACAACTTTTTTATGTCATCATCTTATACCTTCTAACTCATGTTTTAACATACCAACCCGGGTCCCACCCAAAGATGCCTTGATCTGGTTCACCACATGACCTCAAGAATACCTTCCCATATTCTAGAGTCTTCCGACTAACAATGATGGTTTGCTAAGTCATTGATGGGGAGACTATACCCTCTTTAATTAGAGTAAAATACCGACTTAAGTAAATAAATAGTAGAAAAAGCATATATAACCAGAACAATACTCAATTCATAAGATAACCAAACTAGAAATACAATACACAACTAAAAGGGGAATCATTTTATGTCAATATAAGTGTCAATTTTCTATAATGACACTGAAAATAAAGGCCCTAAAACTCCCCAAGTGGTTCCGAACCACATACAGTCCCCTCATCCATGCTCCATCCCAAATCAGAAATCCATTATATGGAATTTTTGCTTCTCCAGTCCTACAATAATATAATCTATTCAAGTATTGATCAGGAATCCTGAATAAGTTGTGGGTATAACTCAATAGGCCACCACAAATGGTGTCTGAAACTAGTCTAGTAAAAATATAGTGTATGAAGTTCTATAAGAAATAAGTACAATGCATAAATAACAAATTATCACATTATCATTTTTCTTATCTAACTACATTAACTACAAGGTTAACAAGGATACCCATACCTCAAAACTAGCTATATCTCATATCAGATCCCAAAGTATTCCCTAGGAAATATCATATCATAATTCCTACTTCTTACTGAAGCTCGAAGTATTCAAGGTGATATTATATCTCTGTAGATTATTTGACTCATGCTAGAGTTAATATTCTCATGTGAGGCCGTGACTAATAGTTCCATTATTGTGATTATTTAATTTTTCTTTTAAAATACACATTTATAAATTACCAATATCACTAATGTATATAAGATGACCAAGTTACCATGATTTCCCCTCAATAGAATGACCATGTTCCCATTATCTTTACACATAAGTATAATGACCATGTTACCATGTATACTTCTCAATTTAGAATGACCATGTTCCTATTCTCTTTACTCATAGGTATGATGACCATGTTTGAATTTATACTTATCAATTTTGAGTGGCCACGTTCCCATTATTTATCACACAATTAATTTATTGATTAATTATCCATCTCAATCCCATTAAAATTCAACAATTATTCAAACATATCCATATCATTAGTTAACTAAACAATTTACTAAGTGATTTAAACCATTAATTATTTATTTAATTAATTAATAAATATCAAATTTCATATTCCAAAATTTATTTTACATTATTAATTATATCATTATAATCTCAACTTTCCATAATTAATCCCACAATTAATTATCTAGATGATATTATAAAAGGCACAAAATTTAGCCACAATTAATTATCTAAACATATCTAATTTAAAATTTAATTATAAATACCCCAAATATTTATCTATATTACAACACATACCTATTATAATTAATTCCCCAAATTAATTATCTAATAGGGAACCTCAAAAGTCTCACAATTAAGTCCCTAATTAATAACATATTTCAACAAATCTTCAATAAACCGATTCGTCAATCTAACAAACTCAATTCCATAAAATCAATATCTAAAGGATGATAGAAATTCTACAATTTTTCATATACATATAAAATATAAAACAACGGGAATTAGATTTAGACCACCCACCTAGGTTCTTTGATGGATGTTTTCCCAACAAGAACCCCTAATATCCGAGTAGCACAATGACGTTGATAAAAGTTACATATCAAAATCCCTAAACTGAATTCGTGATAAAAAATATCAAGATATCATAACTCTATATATATCCACAATCCTAGATTTATATATATCCACATAGGTTTATATCAAAAAAAAATAAGATATCATCCATGAAAATATCATGTAATTATATAAGAATGAATGAGAGAAGCATCATGATGAAATCCACTAACCAGTATAAGAGAAGATCACAAATGCAGGCTTTCAATCTTAAAGAACGATGTTTGTAAGGTCTTGGAATCCCTCTAGGTTGAGGGTAGAACCTTCCTTTACCCTTTGGAAAGTAAATTCAGGAGTTAGGGCCATATAAGTGGTGTAACAAGTCATTAAAAGACAAAAACTAGTGAGATCAACAATTTTTGGATCTCACTGTCGGCCTGCACATGGTTTAGTTCTATGATTAGACAAAACATGAGCTAACCATTCATTATCCACTACTTCAAGGGGAACCTTGCATGAATAAATCACACTACCACTCAAACAGTGCTTTAACCATGCATAATCCACTGCCTCAAAAGACCAGAGAGCACACGGTTTATCGTTGGAAGCCAAACGGTTTTTTCAAACATTGCGTCAACCATGAAAAGCCCCTTTTCCTCAAAAATTTTATTAGGCTCCACCCAAACACATAGTACGTTACCACTCAAAACAAATGTAATTAATTAAAAACAAAAAGTACCTAAAATCGCACATGAGATAACTCAAAAAAAGGTTAGGATCTTACAATATCCCTGCCTTATAATAGCTCGTCCTTGAGCTGCACTTCCAAGAAATTATAAGCTTTTGATCCAAAAATAGTGGACCATTGATATATCATATCTAATTCTATTTCCCATGTTTTATCTTACACATGTACATGTTGAAATAACACACGAACAATCTACACAATATTTCCCCGCAACACTTTCTCACTGCGATCCAACACACGTATCAGATGCTCCTCAAAGGACACATATATCTCAAGGTAAAAATCATCCAAATTGATCACATGAGAAGGTTTTGGGTGATACTTTCATAGTTACGATACATTCAAAACATCATGGATTACACTGTATCTCCATGGAAGAGCCAATCGCTAGGCCACTGGACCGATTCTCTCCACTATCTAAAATGGTCTAACAAACCTAGTTGCTTACTTACCCGACTTCTGTATCATATAGTGACCAAACCTAGGAGAAACCTAAAGAAAAAAATATCACCCTCAATAAACTCTAGGGTTCATCTCCACATGTTATTGTATGACTTATTTATACTCTCGGTCATAGCCATATGTTTCTGAATCAACTGTACTTGCTATGATGTCTCCTGCACTAGACTCAATCCCTACAACTCTGAATCACTAGAATCCATTTACCATAGTGGTTATATACATGGTTTACCATAAATTTCCTTAGAATGATCCATTTTTATAGTTTCATGATAAATATTGTTATAGGAATACTACACTTAATCCAAGTGTTTTACCCAAGAACCACTAAAGTCAAGAACACATGCCCATATAATATCCTCAATATCCTCTATAGTATGTTCCCACTACCCATATATCTATGTGTGTAAAGTCGTAATCAATAATACTTGTGTGCCAAGAACTTTCTACAAAACCTTCTAGAAGTGTGAAGTAAATAATGAATCATGATCTAAAACAATAGTCTGTGGAACTCCACAAAGACAGACTATCTCCCGAATGTACAGTTCTCCAAAATGTTCTACAGTAAAGGTTTCTCTAATAGGTATGAAATTCAATACCCTTTTTGGTTAATCCACAATGACCCAAATAGTGTCATTATTACTAAGTTTATTTGGGTTACTACCAAAAAATCCATGGCCACTTCATCCCACTTCCATTCTGGGATGGTCAGCAGTTTTAATAAACCTCCAATCCATTGATGCTCTGCCTTCACCTACTGAAAGGTAAAGCACCTTTTCACAAACAATGATGTCATCCTTTTCATTCATAGCCACCAAAAATATCATCATAGGTCATGGTAAATTTTGGATACACCTGGATGCACCACCCATTTTGAGGCATGAAATTTCCACATGGTCTCCTCTCGTATACTCATAGGCACTACAACTCGATTATTTACAAAGATGATCTAATAATAATCTATCAACCATTCCGAGGATGTCTACCCAACATCAAAATGTTCCCTCATATATATGAATTTTGGATCCTCATACTATATTTCCTTAATCCGTATCAAAAGTATAGACTCTATTGCAACTAAAACCAGAGTCATCTGCTCCTAACTCTCCCAAACCACCACATGCATTTTGGCCCGTAAGTTAACCATCTTCCACTATGCACTCGACTCTTGAACCATTTGAGTATGAGTTTTCCTATTCAAGGAATCAGCCACACTATTTCCCTTCTTAGACATATATTCTAGTTCCAAATTTAAATACTGCATATACTCAACCTATCTCCACTGCTGAAGATTCAAATCACACTGTAAAAATATGTACTTCAAGCTCTTGTGATCTATATAGGCTATAAATGTTTCTCCCAATATATAGTGTTTCCAACTCTTATGATCATAAACTACTACTTACAACTCAATATCATGCATAGGGTAATTCCGTTCATGATGCTTTAACTGGAAAAACACATATACCACAACTAAATCAACATATATCAAAAGATCTCCAAGACCAATCGTAGAACTATCAGAATAAACCATATACTCCTCACCTAAGTCATGTAGGATGAAAATTAGATCTGATGTTAATCACTTATTCAACTCCTGAAAATCTCTCCCAAAAGCCTCTAACTATTCAAATATTACTCACTTTCTGGTTAAGCTCAAAAGCTGTGCTTCCAAATAGGAAAAGTCTTGGATGAATTTCCAGTAAAATCTATCCAATCCTAGGAAGCATTGGATACTAAAAGAATTCATGAGATGCTCAAAAGAAACCACTACATGAACCTTATCTGGGTTCAGAAACACACCTTCTTTTAAGATTATTTTCCCCAAGAAGTGTACCTGGTGTATTCAAAAATCACACTTCGATAGCTTGGAATGAAAATGATGCTCTTTCAATGTAACTAGGATGATGTCGAGATGTTGGGAATTATCGTCTTCAGTCTTGGAGTACACCAATATTTCATCCATAATCACCACCATGAACTGGTCTAGATATGGATGTAATATCCTATTCATCAAATCCATATACATTACTGGTTCATTTTTCAACCCAAACGACATTACAAAAAACTCATAATGGCCATACCTACTTCTGAAAGTAGTCCTCAATATATCAGAAGTGTGTACTATCAAATGATGATACCCTGACCCCAAATTGATCATTGTGAACACACATGATCCTTTTAGTTGTTCAAATATACCATCGATATGTGGAAGTGGATATTGGTTCTTCCCAACCATTTTTTTCAACATTCGATAATCAACACAAAAACGTAAATACCCATAATCCTTCTTTGAGAACAAAACATATGATCCCCAAGGTGAGGTACTTGGATGGATATATATTCCAACTCCTTCAACCGAATCTTAATCTCGTGAAACTCAATCAGTGAAATTTTATACGATGGAATAGATACTGGCTCAACCCCTAACATGAGCTCCAGAGTGAATTCCACTTCTCTCTCAGGCGGTAACCCTAATAATCCTTCAGGAAAGACATCCAAAAACAGTCCCACTATTGGGGGATGGAAATATTTTTTCATACCCCCTTCATCCAACAAAATACTAGAAACATGGAATATGAGATCCCCTAGTTGATAAGTAATTAGTCCTGCTCGGCCTTCCTAGATATCCCACTCTCCATGAAGAATATACTGGTCACCCTTAGGAGATGAAAATGTAACTCTCCTATGGAAACAGTTGATGGGGTCTTGGTATGTGACTAGAAATTCTGTACCAATAATTTGGTTGAATCCCATCATATCAAGAACATAAAGATCCCATAGTAAAGTATATTCTCCTATCTCTAGTGAACATCCCATGAATAGAAAGATATATCTACACCGTACTCCCAATAGTGTATCTATAGTCATAACCCGGTCACAAAATATGAATCCTAGATCAAACCATTAACATGCTTTTTAGATATAAAGGAATGTGAGGAACTAGTTTCAAACAAGACACTAGATAAATATAAGCTACTAGAATAGCACCTCTCACTATCAATGGTCCAGCCTCACTGTCCACAAGTGTAGGTTATACTGCATGTAACTATCGTACCCCTCTTCCCTATGATGCTGTCTAACTCCCCTAAGTACCACCCCTATGATGATGTGGGTTCTCTGGCCGAAAATAACCACATATAATACCTATGAAACCTCATCCATCAGAGCTCCAACTACCTGCCCAATTTGGTGTACAAGATCCTCTTCCCATACTCTGAATCTACCCAGCAACTCGTTCAGTACCTATCTCTCATTGTGACCTACAAGACTTCTATATATGTCTTATATTACTGCAATATAGACACTATACTGGTGGTCAAGAACAATGTCGAAAATAGTGTCCCATCCCACCACACTGATGATATATCACCCCATTATGGTCATATCCAATCGACCCTCCGGTCCACGTACTCTTCTACCCACTTCCTTGGGAAAATTTTTCTCGAAGATTCTTCCTGCTCTTAGAATTCACACCTCTTGATCATCTAGGATGAACTACCTATTAGGCATTGGAATCATCCCTCAAATTCCCTTCAACTATGATAGTTTGATCCAACATTACCATAAAATTCTTCATCTTGAAGAAATTCACCTGGGTCATAATCTCACACTTATGTCCATCCTAAAAACATTTTTTTTCATAGATACCTCATCACATACTAACATTGGATCAAATCATTACAGATCTATGTAAGAATCCAACAGAGTCTATCATTGACATGCTCCCTATGTTAGATTCATGAACTCAGAATCCTTCTCCTGTCTCAGTGCCTTGGGATAAAAGTCTTCGAAGAACTACTCCAAGAAGTCCTTCCATAATATACCATCATTTATTCCATTTCACACCTGATTGTCCCACCGATTATTTGCTGATCCCCGTAGAATATAAGTTTCTAACTTGACACTCCACTCATATTGAGTCTCCAAATGGTAAAGTATTATCTCTATGGACTCAAACTATAATATAAATCCCTCAGGTCCACCCTCTCCAGTAAAATTAGGAGGGTGATGTAGCAGAAACACCCTTGTCCACTCAGACATACTTTTCACAACTCTCCCTAGGTCTCCATCCTTGAATTGCATGAAGTAGGTGATGTTCTCTTGAAACTTATCCCATTAATATTCATTTGGAACAATCAGTTCCTCATGTTCCCTAATTATAAAATCATTCCCAGGGATTCACCCTAGCCGTCCCCTTAATAAGAATCACAGAGGAATACTCTCTAAAATCCCAAAAACACATCTCAGGTCTCATAACAAAACCTTATAACATTTACGTAATAGTTAATTATCACAACAATCCTTTCCCCCAGCTTTACACATGGTAAAAAATTAAGTTCTATCACTACCCTTAACCATCATACAACATGGTTTTGGTTAATAAGGGTAAAAACACTACAATTATCAAGTTTCACATTTATACACCCATTTTTTTCTCATTTTTCATCATTTTAAAATCTTTCTCAATTCATGTTAGGCACCATTTTTCATTTCAATATCACAACAAGGAAAGCAGTTTAACTTCAACAACTTACCCATGAACCATTTTCCCATGCGTGTCAACAATGATGTACGTCAAAACAATCCTGAGGGTAGAAAATGATGCATGAAGAATTAAATCTCATGCCATTATAAGACATGAATCAATACTCAAAATTTCTTCAAATCAATAATCAAATCACACCACCGGTGCATCACCCAATGTGAAATAATATTCAACTGTAACAACAAATAACAATAACAATAATCCCACCCTGAGTACTTAGGTTTTCCCCTGTACATGGGTTTGAAACTTCCATGAATGAGCTAATTACCAAGCCACGACTCTTCCCAAACTAGTATCTACCATTCCAAAAATTGTAAGACAAATGAAGAAGAAAGAAAACTAGACCTATGATACCACTTCATAATATCCCCACCCGAGTGCCACCCAACGGTGCCCCGAGCCAGTTTTCCACATGACCTCAAGCGCACCTGCTCATATACTAGCGGTTTTGTATGAGCATTGTGGGTTTTTATGTCATTCATGGGGAGATAATGCACTATTTTATCTGAGTAAAACACCATCATAAGTAAATAGATAATAGTATAATCAAATATAACTATAAAAATAATCATGTAACAAGATAAAAAAAGAAGAAATAAAGTAGTCAACTGAAAGGGAAAACATGATATGCCTATATAAGTGTCAAGTGTATATAATGAAAATGAAAATAAATACATTAAGATATCCCAAGAGTTTTCTAAACCAAATCCGGTCCCATCATCCGAGCTCCATCCAAAATCAGCAATCCATCCTAGGGCCTTTTCTCTTATCCAGGACCAAAATAATATAATCTATTCAGGTATCCATCGGGCTTCCCAAATCGGGTGAGAGTACAACTCAGTAGGCCACCACCAACACTGTCTAAGACTAGTCCTGTCAAAATACAGTGTGTGCAGTTCTATATGAAATAAGTAAAATACATAAATAACCAGTTATTACATTATCATTTATTATTATCTAAATACATTATCTCAAAGGTTCCCAAGGATAACCATACCTCAATACTAACTTCATCTCGTATTGGATCCTTAAGTGGTCCATAGTTAATATCATATCCTAATACCTACCTTTTTCTAATTCTTGAAGTATTCAAGGTCCTATGATATCTCAGTACCTGATTTGACTCATTTTGGTGTTCGAATATTCTCGTTTGAGGCCATAACTCAAAGTACAATTATTCTATTCTTTAATTTCTCATTTAAAATCCACATTTAAAAAGTTACCAATATCACTAATGTAAGTAAGATGACCATGTTACCATGATTACCTCTCAATATAATGACCATGTTCCCATTCTCTTTATTCATAAAAATAATGAACTTGTTACCATGTAAACTTCTCAATTTAGAATGACTATGTACCCATTCTCTTTACTCATAAGTATGATGACCATGTTACCATTTTTACTTCTTAATATAGAATGAACATGTTCCCATTCTTTATCACATAATTAATTTATCAATTAATTATCCACCTCAATCACATTACAAATTCAGCAATATGTTAAACATATCCATTCCACTAGTTAACTCAACAAATAACTAAGTGCTTCAAACCATTAATTAATTCATCAATTAATTAATAAATATCACAATTCATTTTCAATAATTAATTTTCCAAAATTAATTATCTCATTATAATGTCAACTTTCCATAATTAATCCACAATTAATTATCTATATCATAATATCAAAGGCACATAATTAATCCACAATTAATTATCTCAACTTAGCCATTTCAAAATATCATTATGAATCCCCCGAGTAATTATCTAGAATAGAACACCTTATTATTATAATAAATTCACCAAATTAACTATCTAATTGGTAATCCCTTTATCCTCAATATTAATTCCCCAATTAATCACCTATTTCAAAAAATCTTCAACAAATCAATTAGTTAATATAATAAACCAAATTCTAGAAAATGAATTGGTAAAGGACAATAGAAATTCTACAATTTTTCATATTTATATCAAATCCAAAACTATGGGAATTAGATTTAAACCACCTACCTCGGTTTGTTGAAAGAATTTTTCCTAATGGATATCCCTAAAATCTGAGCAGCATAATGATATTGATAAAAGTTCTAGATCTAAATCCCTAAACTGAAATCATGATCAAAGATATCAAGTTCCAGATCCAAAATCCTAGATCTAGATCTCACCAAATAGGTTTAGATCCACGTAAATAAAAAATAACTTCCCAAAAATGATCATGGAAATATTTAATAAAGAACATGAGAATAATTAGGATGAAATCCACCTATCGGGATAAGATATGTTCTTTAATATGAGGTTTTGATCTCAAAGAAAGGTGTTGATAAGGCATTAGAATCTATTTGGGTAGAAGGGAGAACATTAAATTACACTTAAGAAAGTAAAATATTGAGTTTGGGTTCTGTAGGAGCTGAAAAAAGTCATTAAAAGTTGAAAATGAGTGAGATTCACAATTTTACAATCTCACTATCAGCCTGCACACAGTTTAGTCACACGGTAAGACAAACTGTGTGGTAACCATGTGTAAGACACTAATTAAATGGGAATTTCAAATGACTACTATTCGAGACCTCTCAAACTGTGCATTAACTATGCCAAATCCATAGCCTCAAAAAGACTAGAGAGCATACATTTTCTCCTAGGAAGCTGCACAGTTTATTGAAACCATGTGCCAACCGTGCAAAAACCATTTTTATACAAAATTTTCTTAGACTCCACCCAAATTCACCCAAAGTAACCACTCTTAAAAAATGTACTTAATTAAAAAGATTTCCTAAAATTTTACCTAAGATAACTCTAGAAAAGGTAGAGATCTTACACATGGGCTATGATTTATTCCTGTGGTTATTCCCTTGCTGGGATTTTATGTTCATCCCTTTGTTCATGTATTCTCTAGGTTTTTGTATGGAGATGTAAAAGCTCAATGGAAGTTATAATCTCATTGTGAAGATAAATTAAAATATGTTTTTATTTTGGTTTCATGATTTCTAATCATGTACCTAATCTTCCAAATAAACTAGAATTTACAGTTCTTGAATTGTATTTTAAGGCTAGTTATGCATAAAATGATGTAATATTTTTTGTAAAAGGAATGGGTCTTTATATTAATCCCCTTAGAATAGCCAAAAAGATCTTGGAGTAGATTTTATAGACAATATTGTAGATACTAATTGGTAAAAACTGCATTATATTCTATGGTAAATGGGTTTTTGGAATGAGAGAAATAAGAGTTTCTTACTGGGATCCTAGTGAGGCTCTTCCTACACACAAATCCTTTATCAGGGAAACCACATAAAGCCCAAAAATGTGGAAAAATATTTTGAAAAATAGTTCATGGAATCCATCTATCCATAGAGACTTCATAGAATGAATCCAATGAAGATCCAAAAGAACTAAATCATCAGATATTTTCCTCTCCAATTGTTGGTTCATATACTCTATGTCGATTCTCTGATGCAACTAGTCACACATAAAGAAGTGTCGATACTTTCATCCTTATAGAGGTTTCATAAAAAATTAAAAAAAATGGAGGGAATATCATTAATGTCATGAATCACCCATCCATTCTAATCCTCGAGCTGAGAAATATAGTTTCCCCCTTATTACAGATGTTTTTGGGTGAGATAAGGTAGTATTCTAAACACCATCCCTTATATGGGATTCCATTTCCCCAAAAAACCGAAATCAATCTCTTTTCCTCAAAAAAAAATTAGTTCCTTCTTATAAAAAAGGATATAACTAAGAATAGAATTACAACATGGAAGAAATAGGAGCCTCTTCAAGAAACTTTCTATAGGATTAATGCATATTTTGAATTCCCTAGACAAAACTGAACTCCACTTTTGTAAACAAAATGTAGTATTGCAGATATTGAAGGTGAGGCACCAATTAGGCCCCTCCCATGCCAAGTAGACCACTTCCTCCGAATTACATTCTTAGAGCCACATTATTTCAAAGTATAAGGCATGCAGAAGCCAAATCCTTCTCCCTGAGAGACGATATCCAGGATGTTCAGGCAATATTCTAATGAAACCGGGGGTAGTTGAATAATAGAAAAGGCACAAAAAAGAGATTTCCAATAAACTATCCCCAAATATCTATCAATCCTTTTAGCAATATGATTCTCCCTTGATCCTCCCATATGTTATGTAAACATAGATCTAGAAAACTGTAGATTCTAAAGAGAGTTCAACAAAAGAGAACTCATAAAGTCCTCTGTAGCTACACCACTCCACATGCATCCCCCTTCATTCTCATGGAGAATAAGGAACTCTATGAAATATCCCAAACTAGAAGAGGAACAAGGATAGATTTTCACATCTATATCAATAGGTTCAAAGATTATTATTTATCATGACTATGAGGCCACCCATTGAATCCAATGAAAGTCCAAGATGGATATCCTGAAATAGAAACCTTAAAAAATGTGATTATTAAAATATTAATAATCTTAGCACCAAGGTCCTCATTACAGAAGAGACCAAAATATCTAGAGTTCCCATATCTTCCAATAAGAAATAAATTCTTTAAACCAATATCCAAACCCAGGAAACTAGTATCCTTGTTGTCCAACATAGGTTTAGATACAAAAAACTATATTATAAAAGGATTTGGAACTCCAAAACTATATCGTACGAATTGTTTTTGGGCTTCCAAGCCCCTGAATGTTCCAACATAATATTTTCATCACTCCGGGTGGGTATGGGACACACCAAACTCATCCTCTAAAATATTTAGAAATAGTTTTTCATATGTTACTTTCCACCTCTTTGAGAAGATCTCGGTTATGTGACAAGTCTCCAATCTCCATTTGTACTCACTGGACTTATAAATGATAAGATCAACACCCTGATCCCCTATAAATATCCTTCTATATGTATAATGTTTTTTAACACATTAATAATTTATCCCATTATTGTCTTATCCATACTGTAATGTGATCATTGGAGACTCAAAAACTAGAGGATGAACCGGAACTTGAGGCTCAACACAAATTTTCTTTGGAGCAGGACTTGAGTCTGGAGGTTCCCTATATATTTGCTTCAACCCAACAGTTTTTTAAGGGTAACCTCTAGATTTCAATGCTGATCCACCACTAAAAACGTACTTCCCAAGTGAAAATTATTATTTTAATTTTTAGAATAATTTTATGCGTCTCGAATGTTATCATTGTTGATAAAATATATGTTATGTTTGGTTATAACACGCCGTCGACAACCATTTGAGAGTCTGGTGGTCCTAGGACAATAATATTAATTTGATCATTTGCATCATGGGGATTGAGGGATTTAGAAAGATTCTCCCAGTCCCTATATTTTTATTCCTTCGATACGTTGTCCATTTCATGGATTTTAGCGTGGAAACATGGACCAAACTACCTGAAAATATTCTTATTTTTATCTGTTTCTTTAATGGTACAATATTTTTCAGTGTGGCCAATGCTGGCACAGAAAAAATAGAAAATGATCATCTTTTCAAACTCAAATGGAATTAAAATATTTGAATTATCCATGGTGTAAAAGGTACATCTAATAAGAGGGGTTACAATTTCAAAAATTACACTGATCGGGATTAAAGGCCACATATATATTGGATCACATCTACCACATTAAATAAATTCATCAATATGATTCCCAACTTCCATAATGATTTGTTCAGATCTTCCCCCGAAAGGGATATCAACCACTAGAATCCATAAGGGGGATTTTTAGAAAGTCATATTCAAAATTTCTCCATCATCTTTAAGGTTTTCTATAAGTTTTAAATGGTTGTAAAATGAGCATGTTATCCTAATAAAAACTCTTTTTTCATCTCTATTGAATAATTCAAACATAAAAATTCTAGATATGTCTCTAGAATAGCTAATACATCTTTCAGAAACCTTAAAAACTACAACATATTCTTCATAAAAAGCAGATTGAAAGGTCGATCATAGATATTTTTTTCTATCATGATCAGAGTCATCAAAAACATTAGAAAGAAATATTCATTTTTTGATGAAAAAATTATTGATTATTCCTTATCCAATAGACCAAAGTTTCCACACTATTTAACAAAATCATTTAACATTTCTTCTATCTCAAAGAGAAAATGAAAACCATGGGCCCGTTGGGACAATTCCCCAGTCAAGGAAGCAGAAAAGAGTCAAAAAAATTAAATAAACATCTTTTTTAAAAAGAGGAAATATATTATGAATCAACAAAAACTAAATTTTAGAGCCAATCAAGAATAGATTCAAACTGACAATGGTCACCCCAATCTTACCCAAGGCAAGCCAACCTATGAGCAGTAAGATTACCTCTTCATTTAATGAATGAAAATTATAGGAGGATACATCATCCACTAAAGGCCATATATTCCTGGGGGTGAGACCATTAGGTTTTGAGTATTGTTATATCTTTCATAAAGAATTAATCATTGAAAGGGAATTATATTTAATCAAAAAATTGATCCAATCTTTGGATTGAGCCATAATAATACCATAGAGAATAAAGGACACCTCATCCACAGTGAGATCCTAATTAGAATGAATGACCATGCATTAGGTTTCCACAATATGACCATCACATTTTCAAGAAATTATCTCAATCCCCACTATCGACCTAATAGAAATAGATTAATATATATTAATTTTGATTAAGTATTCTAGGGTAGGGGCTAACCTAAAGTGACCTACTGGATACGAACATGAGAGGGTCCATTGTTTTTCCCAACCCACAACGTCATCCACTCTAATGTCCTTTCAAACTAGATACGATCTTGGTTGGCCTTATTATATAAATATAATCATTTATTCTCATCCAAACCATCTATGAAATAGTGAAAATAATTCCCTATACCTTTGGCTTAAGGGATTGGACCCAAAAATTGAGATTTTGAGCTAGGCCATGAGATAGATCAACAAATTACAAGAGGGTCAACTTCCAATCATTATACACTCCTTCCACACCACAAGAAAGGATAAAAACATGTGCTAAATATTCCACATTCTAAAGACACATGATATAGATATTATCCATAAAGATGTTCCGCCATACAAGGAACTCACAAGTTTGGAGGAAAGTAGAGGAAACCTACCACTAATTTTTTTTTAACCTTGGGCAGTGTAAAGAGGGACCAAATATCCTTCCAAAAACTATCACAAAGGACATGTGTGATCCATCAACCAACGTCTTATAACTCAACTCCACAGAGAAAACACAAAATAATCCCCATTCAAATAGATCTGATCAATTCCCATATCAAGAGTGAGAGGAATACTGATTATAATATGATGATCTATCCCATTAAACATGATAAAAATTCTATCATGATCCCAATCCACAAGCAAGTAGTTAATCTAGTCTTTAACCCTATAATTTTAGAAGCCCAAAACAACCTATGATGAAACCCATAGGGTTTTTCTCTACTCTATCCATGGATACTTGTAAAAATACATTTCAAACCCATTAGAAATCATAAAAAACCCCTTTTTATATGATTGTTTTATCACCCTAGATGCTTATCCACCAAAAGCTAGCCCTCATCCTCAGCTGGGAATGCAAAAAATCAAAAGAAATAAAAATACTTGGCATGAAAAACATGCAAGAAGAGAATGTTCTTGTAGGAGATAAGGTGCCAAACTTTATTAACCATTAGAAACCTGTTATGAAGCATATGATTTATAAATCCAAGTCCATAACATTTCCTTGAAACAAAAATATTATCCCAAGACACCCAAGGAGTGTTTTATTTTCCCTTATCAGACTCCCACAAAAAATTAGACAAACGAGAATGGATTTTATGAACAAGTGTATCCGAGAATTGAAATAACAACATGGAATGAGAATAAATAACTTGGGATAAAACTTTAATAATAATCTCCCTAATGGACTAAGAAATATTAATACTAGACCATAATCCAATAATATTATCAACTCTATCCACAATGGAGGCAAACAATTTTTTCTTTTATCTTCCAATCATGGTCAGAATACCGAAGTATTTCTAGTGTTTTTCAACCATAGGAACCCTACATAACCACTGAAACTCCTCCTTCTTAAATGGTAACAACCCTCTACTAATGGAGATCTCTGACTTTTATGGGTGATTTTATTTCCTAGATGCCCTTTTATATAGCTTAATAGTATTCAAGTTGGAACAAAATTCTTGAGGGGTAGACCGCACAAAGAGGATACTATCATATGTAAAGAAGAGGTGAGAGATAGAGAGATAATTTTGACATAAATTCAAAAAATGGATAACCCCTTTCTCCTCAGATCTAGTGAGGAGGAAGGAGAAGACATAACCCAACAAAATGAAGAGGTAAGGTGATAACAGATCCACTTACTTCAATCCCCTTGAGGGATAAAATCTCTCTGAGGTATAGCCAGTAATATTGATTCTGAGAGTCATTGAAGCAACACAGTTCATAACCATTCGAACCCATTTGTACCCAAATCCCATTTTGGAGAGAACATATTCAAGAAAAGGCTATTAAACCCCATCCTTATCTTTCATTATATCCAATTTAATTTCCACGACACATTTCTTTGTAGATAAGAGGTTCTTCCTATAATTGAGCACTTTATAACAAATAGATGGATTATCAATGATGGATATCTTATGCATAAACGAATGTTGACTTTCAGAAACAATAAGAGAGATGAGTCCTCATTTGTGGGATACCAAAATATTGAAAAATTATTGTCGAAAAAATTGTAGAGACTAATTGGCTGAAACTCTGTCATTCTCAAGTGCTTTTTGATATTCTAGATGAGCTTTGAGATGAGGGTGATAAAAGTTTCATTCAGAGAACAAAAGGATGATCATCCATGAGTATGAAATTTTTCAATGCTATTTATATTTCAGATAAAATGTATCCCTTTGAGTGGTTATTAGAAAAAACGATTTTTTAGCATTAATAACTGATTTTTCTAGTGGTGACTATAGCCCAATATGCATTAGTGATAATTATTTAGATTACTAGACAAGGAAACCATTATTTACAATTATCGACGATTGTTTACCATGAAATTTGATAAAATAGGCAATGTAATACACATTTTTAGTAATATTTTTTATAATCTAACAAATATTTATATATATATATATAATTTTTTTTCAATGACATCATTTCACACCTGATTTAAAAATTTTAAAAACCTCATGTAAAAAAATGATAAACTATTTTAAAATATTTTAAAAAACATTGTAAAAATTATAAATTTATGTATTGATTCATGAATATAGAAACACTGTGTCTATGATTTTTTAAAAATATTATCCATAGCGACCCTATCAACTCAATAATAAATGATTATTTGTTTTAAATAATTTACACACACCTTAAGAATTTGTTTATTTATTCTCTATAATTTTGACAACCAGCATCATTGAAGGAGTTTTTTATGAGTTTTCTGATTTTTTAAAAACATGTTTAGGATATTTTTCTTAAATATATGCTTGATAGGCGTTAGGTCTACTGCTTCCTTTCATTTTAGTCAAAAGGCCACAGGCTAACTGCCGCCTTACTTCCCCACCACCTTTTCCCAAGATCGATGACATAACATAGGCGGTGGGGGGGGGGGGGGGGGTTCTGCCTTTCTCCTAGAGACAAAGAGAAAGGAGACACCCCATGCCAAATTATTCTTAACACCCTATAAAAGGGTACCCCATCTCCTCACATTAAATTTCACTTATCTCTATACCTTCCACATTTTCTCTCTCCAAAAATGTCCTTACCATGTGTGGTGGATCTGATGGTCTAAAAATAGTCTAGTTTTTTTTCGAGTAATCATTTAGAGGTATTTTTTATTTAATTTTATATTGTTTATTTATTTAACGGAATTATTTTTAGATAGGTATCAATATTTCTTTTATTAACTAGTTTTGTTAGTTCTAAATAATTTATTTATTAAGTAGTGTAATTAGTTATATATAGTTTTAAATAGTAGTTATTATTAGTAATGATTAAGTATATATTAACTAATGAATAAATTAGGATTAAAGGTTCTAAAATTTTGGTATCTTAAAGATTATGTGGTTTTCTAAGAAATCAAATACCTATATGGATACAAAGTAGTGGATGTGGCTCTGGAATAAATGTACCTAGGAGTGAAAACTCCAAAAAGGTGTTGTAGGACTGATTCAGTGTAACTTAGTACACGAAAACAATAATTGCTACACTCCTGGTTTAACCCTCCTGGCGGATATTCTTTAGATGATTCATATTTTCTTTATAAACTAAAAAAATACATAAGAAAATAAAACATCAAATTTGTATATTTTTGGATGATAAAATGATAATTCTGATCAAATAAAATGAAATGGACAAGGAAAAATTGTAATAAGAAACATTCGTATCATAGTTTTGGATATAATAATATTTTTTAAAATTTTATTATCACAATGTTTATATAGTTTATAAATAATTGTTATCATTAGTAATGATTTACTATAGATTAATTAATTAATAACTTTGGATTAAAAAATGAATACATATAATTATTATCTAATATTATTTATCATTGATAAAATGACAAATATGATCATAAAAATTAATATAGAGAAGATAAAACACATTAAACAACACATGAATTGTTTACAACATACAATAAAGATGTTGAAAATTTATTGTAGAACATCGTTTCGATGATAGGATCCTCACTTCAGACTTGAGGTAAAATCCAACTTATTTTTAATTGGAAGCTTAATAACATCTTCTAAAGAGATGCACATAACCGTTGAGTTTTCAAAAGTTTTCAGCCTTATAGTAAAATCTAATATGACATATAAGACAATTCATTAGAAGTCCAAAATCTTTTGAAAATTAAGAAGTTAATTACATCCCTTTAGAAGATTTTATTAAGCTTCCAATTAAAAATAAACTATATTTTTCCTCTTGTCTGAATAGAGGGTCATCTCATCCAAACCATGTTCTATTGAAAAATTTCAATGCATTTCTTTTATGTTGTAAACCATTCATGTGTTTTTAATGACTTTTTTTCTTTTCCATTTCACATTATATTATCATAATTGTCATTTTATCAATGATAGATAATTTTTTTTTGTGTTTTATCTTCTTTTTTAGCTTTCTTTCCATAATATTTTATGAATTATATTCTAATAAAGTTTTTTTATAATGAAAAATTAGTACCATATTTTAGGGTATAAAAATATATTCTAAAATTTCATTATAATAAGTATTATGTAGTCAATCATCATTCTAAATAATATTTATACTAATATAATCTTTATCAAAAAATATTTTTTATGTACAGAGTTATGTTTTCCTATGTGTACTACTATAGGGAGGTTATTCAAACCGAGAAAGGAGATTCATATAGTACAAATCCTCCAATAGTGGCTTGTACTGTGGTTTTTTTAACCCTAAGTGAACTTCAAGATATAATTCATTGTTCCTTAAATCTAGGACCCGATCAAGAGATCATGTCTAGTAGCTATGGACATTTTAAATTCTCAACTAAACTATGGAATATATCTTGTACATTGGTTACTAATGTGCAGTGGGTTAAAGAAATCAATTAATTTTTCCAAAATTTAGATGGTACCGTGATAGAGTTATATGATTATATTTATACTGTACAACAAAAACATCAGGTTGTACAGATACATAAACTAAGAAGAGTGGTTAAAGAAGGTATTACCCATGAAATTGATCCTATTCTAAATGATGGAAAAGAGTATTACCTATATGATCTCTCAATATACATGTAAATATGAATTCTGAATAGCATTTTTGTAATGATGGACAGTGCTGATGAGGAGGGAGCAACATAAGTTGGGGAAGATGTTTTTAGAAATGCGTTAGTTATACAATAGCCTCGAACCATAATAAATAATCCACCACTCTTCACATATTATTTGGAAGCAACGACACGTGTGCATAAATTTGATAGCAATTTTCTCATATCCACAAATGAGTTTCCTGGAGTAATATTGGATAGGATTAGTGAGTGAAAAAAATATATGTTGGAAGGGATTTTCCAATTAATGATTCTTTAAAAAACATGGTAAAGATATTTCACATTGAGAGGCACTTTAGATATATAGTTCAAGAATCGTTTCAAAAAAAATACCTCATTTGGTGTGACTAGTATGTGGATTATTATAGATTCTACATAAGGGTGATTCCAGACATTACATTTGGAGGTTGGAGATTCTCAAAGATTGAAGCTGCTCATACGTGCATTCAGCCAAACCCGACAAAAGATCATATTTCATTGGATTCTGAATTTGTGTTATCCATTATCATCGAGATGATAAATACATTCCAAGATGGTTCTATAGACCCTGTGCAACAGAGGATACAACATACTTTTGGTTATAATCATTCCAATCTTAAGGCTTTTATGGAAAAACCAAAGGAAACTGTGAAGGACTATGGTGATTGGGGTGACTCATATCAGGTATTTCCATAATTACTTTACATACTAAGACATAATAACAAATTTTTTTTCCATCTTCATACGAACGAACATGTGTCTCATGATAACTGACTGGATCTATCTTGTGTTCAATTTCATCAGTTGTTGTCAGCATTCCTCCCACACATCTCTACTTTTCGTTTCAGCAAACCGTTCATACATATTGATGGAACATTACTATACAGAAAATAAAAGGGTGTATTTTTTATTGTGGAAACACAAGATGGAAACCGTTCACCTCTTCCACCTTCCATTTACATTTTGGGGATGGAAAAATATGAATTATGGTGTTGGTTTTTGGTATGCATCAACAACCAATTCACCGGAACTCGGGCTGTATTTTTGATATCTGATTAGCATCGAGCAATCAATGAGGCAATCAATGCGAACCCTAATATATGGTGACCCCAAAATGCACACCATCAGTACTGCATTAGACACATTGGGAGAAATGTGCAGAAAACCTTCCACAATGAACCTATAAAGAAATAAATCATGAGGCTGTACACATTGTTTTTATTAGTTTTTCTATTTCAACATAAATATAAAATAAATTTATGTGAAATATGATCACTTTTTTGTATCATATGAGCCTAATTAATGAAGTTTTGAATTATGTTCTGAAAAAATCCCCAAGGCTAATCAAGTAGTGTGTGATTATATAATGTGGATTCCAAAAGAAAAAAAGACATTGGAATATTATGGGGGGAAGAGGTATGGATACATGAACAAAAACCTTGTGGAGTACATAAATTGTGTTTTCATGGTTCTACACAAGTTACCTATTACATCCATAGTTTAGGAGACATTTTATCGCTGTGTGAAGTAATTCTTTGATTGAAAAAAAAACTATCCTTGGATGGGATTTAGTAGGGGATAAGGTTCAAAATTTACTTTGAATGAGATATTTAAATAAACATTAAATAATATTTTAGTTACCATGTATGAAGTTTCCATTAAGAAGACTCTATATTTGATGTTCATGAGTGTTGAAAACCCATCACAAATAACATCAGTGTAAAAATGGTTGTATAAATATAAGTGAAGAAACGACAATGTAAAAACTTCTAGGACTTACAGTTTCCATGTGCACACACCATCATATCATGTGCCTCTATGAACAAATCACGGGAAGTATATTTTGATCTAGTGTACCAGATGGACACCATTGCTAACTATTATGTTTCACCATTGAATCATACTGGGAAATTTCGATATTTCCCAATGCCTGAAGGCTAGAAAATAAGGATACCTGATATGAATGAGTTTCATAAATGAGGGAGGTCGATGGAAAATAGGATGAATAATGAGATGGACTGGCCTCAAGAAAAGGGAAAAGTTTGTGATGAACAATATGTCATCAATAAGGTCATAACTAGAAATTATTCCCTATCTTTGTTGGATAGAGTTCACACTCTCATCCATAATGATGTATTGTCTCCATTATGATCTTCTCATATTTTAAATTACATGGTGTGAATATAATATCCTTAAATCTTTTGAATTGTATGAAATTTACACAAATAATTCAATATTTAAAAGTTAATTAAATCCTTTTGGAAGATGTCATTAAACTACCACTTGAAAATAAGCTGGATTTTACCTCACTTTCAAAGTCAGACTCATATCATCCAAACCATGTTCTATTGCAAAATTTCAAGGTATTTACTATATGTTGTAAACAATTCATGGGAAATGAATTATGATTCTATTGTAATGGTGAATACTACGATTATAATGATATAATACCAGCCCATAACTAAGAGTGGAAGAAAGCGAATAATTAGAAGAAAGCGAAGAATGTGAAGAAAGAGAAGAAAGAAAATAAAGTGAGGAAAGAAAAGTAAGAGAATAAAATGTAGAAAAGTAAGAAATAAAAGAAAGATAAGAATGAGAAGAAACCAAAGAAAGTGAAGATATAAAAGAGGAGGAGACATTAACACATAATAAAGTTGACCATGGCTAAACCATATAGAAATAATTTTAGAAAGTAATCATGAAACATACCATCATGTGGGAAATGATAAATAAATTAAAAACCAAACCATTATATAATAAAACTTTAGATACCAAAGGCCAAATGTGTGTGTATATATATATTTATAACATTTCATAAAAAACACCCTTTGCAAGGTAAAAAAATTTCCCAAAAACACTTTCAAAATATGTTTTGAGAAACATAAAGACATTCCATTTTCATTTGGTTTAAAATAACTTCATTAAATAATGTTAATAAATATGGAATTTATATCATTATATAAGCCATAAAATTTTGTTGATCATAACATTATATTTACATTTTAAAGTTATGAATCATTTCATTTTTTTTACATATAGATGGATGATACTATATTAATCACCGAGAAGGATAGGAATGTCTCCCAAGACGTTCTACAGGGTGGTGTGGTTTGATAGATTAGGTTCTATCGAGCACATAGTTTTCATCACAGAATGTCTTCAGCCACCATTATACCACACCTATGCCATGCTTGATTCTACAACATTTCCGAATCAAATTTTACATTTGTTTACCATCAACTGATTGATTCCATATTGGAGAGGTAGAGACCAGAGACACACATGTTCCATATTCCCAAGGGAGAGATGACCGTCATCCTCGATGATATGGTAGTCCTTATCGGTCATCATATCAAAGGGAAGTCGTTATTGGATCCAAAAATTCATACTTGTCTGACCTTGTTCATATATTTCTAGGCATAAAAATTTTGGCTGACCTTAGGGCTATAGATCGAGGTTTGATTTCTATGAGTTGGATTGAGGGACAATTTCTGCATTTACCCGGTGACTCTGATGAAAAAACTATCATGCACCATGACTGTGTATATATATTATATATCATTGGAGAAACCATGTGCACTGATCACTCAGGTATTAATGTGAACATGATGTATCTATGTCTTCTGGAGGACTTTGATCAGGGAAAGACGTACATCTAGGGATCAACAACCATGGATCACACTTACAGATCATTATGCATGGTATGCAATAGAGACTGCAAGGATCTCGGGGGATGCATTATCCTTCTTTAGATGTGGTCATGGGAGAATATCTCCATACTCCACCCTTAACTTTTTGGTCAGTCACCGCCTGTAGAGGTGTTTTATGACTCTACACATAGACACTGGTATGATCACTAATATCTATTGGTTTCAGATGACAGTATGAGTTAATTAATTTAATTTATTATTATTTATCACATTTGATATTTTATTTTATAGTTGGAATCAAAAACATAACATTAATATAAATTTGACACACCATTTGGGTGTATATCATCTCAATTTGGATAGTCTCCTACCTGATTATGTAACTATAAACAATCTATCATTGTCTAACAAATTTTATAACAACACGAATTTTGGTTTAGACTATGTAACTTTTTTGAAAAATATCTCATGTCATTTTATGTTTCATGGATTCCATACTCAGATTTATTGGACCAGTTTCTAGAATAATGTAATTATGGACTTCATGATACTATGGTAGAAGTTCCACTCATTAACTATCATGTTTTTGAGTGAAAAAAGACTGGTAGATTTATGCACCAGTTTTTTCAGTGTTCATCCCATTCCATTACCACTGATATAGTTACAAGATTTTCATGACTTAAAAATATTGGAGAGGCAGGATCAGTACTGGCATCGATGACATGAATAGTATCTCAAATTTTGGGGGATAAGATAAACACTTCATATTAGGGGTGTTCCTACGATGCGATTCCATCTTTCAGAACAGGTCAAGTATGAGCTATGATATAGACTGAAGTAGATAATATACCTTAACTGACACGACATAAAACTTTATGATATGTTAATTCAACAAATTTCCATTATTTAGTTTATTAAACTATTTTATAATTATTTATGAGTGTTTTAGAGTGTACTCAATCAAAGAAAATTATTCACATTAGTCATTTAAAGGAGGAGGGGGTTTGTATCCGGGTAGTGATCCTTACTATAACACTAGAACTATGGAAAAATTATCATTTCATTCATGAGAAAATCTTCAATATTTCACTATAGAGAGTGATGTTTTCTTCATAGGGTGTGGAGGTTATTTCTCAAGAACCTCCTCTAGCAGCTGTTAATGTTGAGGATCCATGATGATGAGGACATAAACTCCGCTGTCTTGTGTATGGGCCCTCACCTATTCCACAGGTAAAGGTCAACCCTCTAGCAGTCTAGCCTGAACTGATTGTGGATGTGCATTTGGTGGCCTGGGATCCACCTTTCATGATAGGATATCCATTGTTTTCTCTAACTTGGGGTCATGATCCTTTATAGCCACATAGTTCCCCTAGACGATGATGGAAGGTCCTTCCTCGACACTGGTGGGAGAAGGATCAGGTGCACAGTACAACATCAAGTTAAAACCTCCTCCCACTGACACACATGTTGAGAATGCGACGATCAACATTCCAGTGCCAGAGGATCAACCCTCTCTAGGTTATCAGACTCCACCCTATTATGGATCATGATGATCTCGATATTGGAATCAGATACTTTGACCACCATGTGGGACAAAATCTACATATATACATTGATTGTACTCATTCATTAATTTTTAAGTGTTGGTTTATGTACTTTATAACCATTATAAATGAATTTAGTTGGAATGTTTATTTTTTTATAATGAGGTATAGGTATAAAACTTATGAAATATTCAATGAGTTTTAGAATGAATTACATAATCAATTATGAATAGATATTTAGATTCACTGATCAAATTGAGGTGTTGAATACATAAGCTATGAATTAACTAATTATATGAGAGATTGTGGAATTATTTCACAACTCACTCCTCATGGAAAACCACATATTAATAGTGTCTCTAAGATAATAAATCATGTCTGATTAAACATGGTTCAATCAATGATCAGTTAGTGTGATCTTATTATTTCATTATGTGGGTATACTATGAAAATAGTTTCATTTTTACATAATTATTTTCTATCTAGTGTGGTCATAAATACACTATATAATATATTCCGCGGTAAATTTATAAAAATATTTTTATTAATATTTGTGGTTTTAAATACCTTATTTGAAAATTGGTTTCTAATAAACATAACCTCTAATTAGTGAAATGATTATTTCTTGTCTATCTAAAGGAAAATATTGTATATTATTGCAAAAATATAACAGAACACAAAGTGTTTGATGATGAAACTAATATATTCTATGAGAATGAATTTATTAATTAAAGATCTAGTGGGATAAGAGTCTATCTTGCAGATGTTAAGGACAATAAAAAAGTTCTCCAGATATGGAAGTTGATTCATTTACACAAAGAGTTGTAAAAGAATAACTAATTCAAGTTACTTAATAACCTCAATTATCTAGTAGGATTCATTAGGATCCTGAGATATACGAATTAATTATGAAAAAGGATGATTATATAATGTTTGTAGATGATAAAACTAGTACCTATTGAGAGTACAGTGAGTGTGATAATTATAAGAAATAGTTAAAAACCATAGAATCTAAAATGGAATCCATGTACATAAACCAAGTTTAGAAATTGGTGGATATACAAGAGAGGGTGATACCCATAGGGTTGAAGTGGGGTTTAAACAAGAAAAATAATATGGATAGTATGATGTCTACTTATGAATAAAACATGGTGGAAAATGTTACAAAAAATTAATGGTATGGACTATGAAGAAACGTTTTCATATTTTTAGATCATAAATCTATTCAAATATTTATTATAATGACCTAGATAACATATGGATATTATTACATCATCTTTATCATAAAAATATATATAATACTTCAAAAAGTATAGAGGTCCAACATATTTGGGGATTGGGTAAATGATAAAAACAATAATGTAGTCTTTTATTCCCATCTCCATACTTTCTTCTAGACCTCACATTACTCTTACTAGATGGAATATCTTGGTGGAATACATAAAAGAAAGGGTGACCCATAAATCCTAGTATGGTTGTTATAGTATAAAATTGAATAATATTTCATGGGATTCAATAATCATGGAATGAAAAAAAAAATTGAATGATTATAAAAGAACACTTAAAAATATGGCATACGAGTAAAATATCATAAGATCATAGTTAGCCTAAGAGAGCATAAATTGTAAAACAAACATAAGACATGTCAGCATAATGTGTGTATTTATAAAGAATAATAATACTATAGTTATATAATAATTACGAAAATATTAGTACTTAACCAAACGAAATGATGAATGAAACCATGTATAAGTGATTTCTAACAATATTCATAAAAATCATAATATAAAAACTGATATATTTATAAATATAAAAACATGTATAATTTTTTTTCCTGAAAGGCGGAAGGCCCACTGCCACCTTTAGGGGGAACCAAATTGCTCCATTAAGAGTTATTCCTTTAAAGAACATATTTAAAAAAAATTAACCCACACATTATTCTAAAAAACAATTCTTAGAAAACTCTTAAAAAACCCTCATTGAAATTGTGTCACGTATCACGCATGGAGGATTTTCTTACCCATCATTATGACCGGTTCTGTAAAAAATGTAATTTGGATGGATTTTATTTAAAATAACCATGATTTCAATTATTTTTCTAAAAAAAATTAAAAAACCTATATTTCATGCACTTGTTAGATTTGAAAATAATTGATATATTAATATATGGATCACGACCATATTTTTTAATTTACTTAAAAAAGGCAGTTAAAGATGGATGATTAAACGCTAGAACCTACGTATTAATGCTTAACATATCTTTAGGATTTAAATAATCTCGATTCCATTCATGGACATGAGGGTTAGGTACACGGTGGGGTGTCTCCCCACCTGGAAAAATAAAATTGTTGTTCCCATCCCCTTTTTTGGGTCAGTGATTTAAAAAAAATTAATTAATTTGAAACATTTGGACCATAATGTCCTTCGTCATCTATAATGATTTTAAAACAACTATAACTATAAAATGTTTTATTAAAAATGATATTATAAAATATTAATATGAGAAATATAAAATATTTAATAATTTCAATTATTATAAAATATTAATGATAAAGGAAAATGAAAAATATGTTACAATTGTTAGGGTTAAGATTCTTTTAAATAGTTTCAAATAATTTTACATGAAATATAATTTTAATATAACATATATATTTTAATTAAAAATATTCTATTTCAAAACATTTTTGATTAAAAAAAATTTTAATAACATAGTAATAATAATGATATTTTTAATGTGTTAATAATAAAGATAAAAAAAAATATAATTGAAATTTAAATGGAAAATTTCAATGAAAATTTTCACTATGAATATGAAATGAAAAATTATTAATGCAATATATGAAATGAAAATTTTCACTTGAAATTTGAATGGAACTTTTCACTAAAAGTTTTCAGTTGAAATTTATATTAAATGTTTACACTATAAATTTTCAATGTAAATTTATAATAAAAATTTACATTTTATAATTATGTATTAATATTTATACATTTTAATTTTAAGGGAATTTTTGAGTTGGACATATTCAATGGAAGTCTGCACTAAAAACGTTTTATTGGATGGTTTCACCACAAATTTCCAATGGGATTTTGAACTAAACATTTCTTGTGGAGGTTTCCACTTGAAATTTCTATATGAAATTTACAGTTCAAAATTCTAGTGCAAAATTACACCAATGAAAAATTTCACTTGATATTTACATTTGAAATGTACTTTTTTGATAATCAAATTATATGTAATTTTTTATTTTTGTAAAATTTTCACCATAAATCTTATTTCAATAAAATACATACTATATTAATATTATAAAATATATGATGTTTTGGAACATGTATTGAAAATTTAATCTATAAATTATTGTGAGAAATTGAGCAATGATTTTCCAGTGGAAGTATGTAGTGAATTTTTTCAGTGCAAATTAGCAGTGAAAATTTACATTATTCTATATTTATATTAATACATCATGTATGAATACACTGGTGATTTTTATTATAAATTATCACTAAAAAAATTGTATATTTATCGATATCATTTTCATGCATGTGTGATTTTCATTGAAAATTTATATGGTTCATGCTATGTATTAAAGATACATTGGATTTTTTCTCTCTCAAAAATTTCAATTAAAATTTAAGGTGGAAATTCCCATTTAAAATTTTCATGGAAAATTATCAATGTAAATTTTCACTGGAAATTCCCAATATAAATTTGTGAATGTATTTAGGTATATTGTTAAGTTACTATAACTTTTATGTGGTGGAAATTTTCAATGTAAATTCCTAGTAAATTTTTTTATTTATGTAGTAATATATTTTCAATGAAAGTTTAAGTAAAAATTTGAAGTGGAAATTTCTAGTGTAAATTTGCACAAGAAATTTCTAGTGGAAATTTTCACCTGAAATTTTCAATTGAAATTTTTTAAATTCCATAAGGAAATTTGTTGTGGAAATTTAAACTAGAAAATTCCACTGCAAATTTCCATATAGAGTTTGTAATTCAATTAATAGATGTCATATTTAAAATACACATAATCAATATTATATATAAGAAATATCATAATAAATATTTTATACATATATGTAGTAAAACCTATTTATATATATATCTATGTAATGATGTTCTAGAACTAATAAACAATTCATACTAATTAGATTGAAAATTTGAAATGAAAACTTTAATGGAAAATTTATGTGTATGTTTGTATGTATGTAGTAAAAATATCTATTCTAAACTTATACTAGAAAATTTTAGTGTAAATTTAAATTTATACATATACATATATTATTTTCTTCAATATTCATTAAAATATTTTCTAGAAACATCTAGTTTAATTTTTTTATGTAAATTTGCATTGTAAATTTACATTAGGTATATATTGGAAATGTAAAATGTAATATTATGATGTATATCGATATCATTGTATGCTCAAATGTTTGATTTTTAGTGAAAATTTCCATGGTTCATGTTGTGTAGTAAAGATACATTGGAATATTTATCACTAAAAAAGTTTCATTATAAATTTACGGTGGAAATTCCCATTGAAAAGTTTCATAGAAAATTATCAATGTAAATTTTAACTGGAAATTCCCAATATACATTTGTGAATTTATTTAGTTATATAGTTAAGTTACCATAAATTCTCAAGGTGTAAATTCATATTTTTTTAAATATATATATTATGGTTTTTAATTTTTATCATTTTTCTATTGTAATTTTATGTATAACTAAATATATGCATTTTTTTATATTTACATGCAATAAATCAATTGTTGAAATAAAAATTTCAATTCTCATTTTAACATCCAATTATGTGCAAATCATTCTTTTGGAAGGATATTTGGTTCACATGTTTTGGAGGTCAACTAGCCAGTGCAATCTGGACAACAATATTTTGCCAAATTTTCTCATTCACACATGTAACCAATATAACTGTAGTATCCCATTCCCTCTACAAATGGGTATTTTTTCCTTTGTTAGTGGTTGGACATGAATTAGAGGGTTGGGAGTATAGGATAAGTGGTTCCTTCCCATTTATATAATCCATTGTATGAGGGAATTTCTCAATCTAGGATATCCTCCAAAATATTATTTTCTTCTTTTTTTTGTCGTAATATTGTTGTTCTTTACTAAACATATCTACTTATCTTCCATTTCATATATTATTTTCTATTTAATTATTATTTATTTTACTTATTTGGGCTTTAAATCAAGTGTAGAAACAATTTTGGGTTATACCCTTTTAGAAATTTGTGAATGAAAATCGATTCTATGATGACTACGCCACTCACATTAGAGTATTTTTTCATAATAATCGATCTACCTCGATCCTTCTTCATTTAATTGTTTTGAATCATTGAGAAACTATAATTTTCATAATATGATCTTTGAATTATGTTTTTAAAATAACTGAAACTAACCAAGATAATAAATAACTAATATAAAACACACAAGATCGAGTAATGTGTGTGATGCACTGGAATAAGAAATATTTTCTACGGTTCATTTGTGACGGGAACCTATCACAAATTTCCCATAGCTAAAAATAATATTTCACAAACTATTCTTTTAGACAGTCCATTTTAATTTTATTTTTCTTGGATGGGGTTTCACCCATCACAAAAATATGATACGAGTTGTATAAAAGAAATAATTTTCTATGAGATTGATCTCCCATTGCAAATTAGTTTTTACTATATGAGATCAATCCCGTCATAAATTAAAAAAACAATAAAAAAATAAAAAATAAAAAACATCACAATAATATAAAAATACACATTATATAAAATTTGAAATATCTAAATTAATAATAATATTGAAAAAGTGTTCATTTAAATGTTTATCATAATTATTTTTTAAAAAAATGCCTAAATCACCGAATGTTAGAGTCATTTAAATATGGTGGTAGAGGGAACTCATTCCCTATAATATATTACAAGTGTCACATTTAACTCATTATATGTTGCTGTTGATCAGGTGCTCGATGCTGCTCCAACTGTTGTTGCACATGCTATCGACGAAACTCTTCCTACTCTCTACACAAAGTCTCTATAACCTCATCAAGAACTCACAGCTTCCTATCACACTCTATAGATGATGATGATGAGTTTTCATAAACTACCCTATATTTGGATGATGTAAGTATAATAGTACCATAAGAACTTCTAGGAATCAATAAAGAACTGATACCAACAACTCAATCTTTTCCAAAAGCATGTTGAGTCGCCCGCATCCATACTTCGTCATCAAATCCTGTTGCACTGGGGGTCTAACCCTCAATCATGGCCCGACTCTCATCATATGTCTGGTAATTTTCAACCTCATACGAATATTTTATATTCAATTTTAAATTAAAATAGTTCAAATATTATTTTCAAATAATTTTAAAACTAATTTTTTACTTACCACAATTTAACGTTGTCGGTCAACAGTAATATATCCTGTGAAAGTGTAAGTGTACATCATCCTATGAACATAAAAATATATATTATCGGGGTTTTCAACTGAATATATGCATAATTAAATAAATATTTTACATTAATAGTTATATTAATTATTAAATAAAATTACATACCAGATATCCTTAATGAGTACTAAACGTAGGACTACCAGCTCTATGCGAGATCTCCTACCTCCCCTAGTTTTTCCGACCTAATGATTTTCTCCTATGAAAAATATCTCTAATATAGTATGAGTATAATTAATCCAAAACCTGAGAGGATATGTAATTATGTCGAGGGATGAAACAGGACTGATACAAAACTATGACTGCATCATTCTTCAAGGATCACTTCCCCAAATTGTGCAAAAAATGACGACAATGCTCATGGATACAGGCCTACCAATCCTACTAGATAAAGGTTCTCATGATATAATTTATGAGATACCATAAAACCTAAAAATAATTAATAATCAAATGTGAATAAATAAATAAATTTCAAAAAAATTATATATTTATTTATCATCCAATGACCAAACATGCACTGTCAAATATAAAAGGGAATATGATCCCACACCATCCATGCTTTGGAAAAATAATTTTTTAGAATATAAATCCCCACTATGGGAAAACAAAACAATTAATTATACAATTATTACATAAATAAATTATTGAAAATTAATTATAATGAAAATTAACTACATTACCCAACTGAATATACTTCTGTATGCATGAATCAAAATCAAGATGTGGAAGTTTCTCAAGAATAAGATTGGAAATGATCAATATTGTAATACCATGACCCATACAAGACTATTAACCACCTACAACCTATGGGTCAGATGATGAAGTATCATTCTCTTCACCAGGATGCATAGCCTCCTCAAGTCTATAGAATATATCATCATAAATATGATTATCCATTCAAAAGAAGAAAATAATGCTATTAATAAATAGCTAATGATGATTATTATATATATATATGCATTATGTCTATAACGAACATGTAATTGTTTTATTCTTCTTCTTCAACACCCTATTCATATTTTATTGTTTTAATATGATCATATTCCTTCTTAGTATCATTAATATCCATATGAGTTTCACCTTTTTAATATATTTTTAATTCAAATTAATTTATAAAATCATAAACTTCATCATCCCCATCGACTGATATCTATGGGGTGGTATCATCAATATTCATTTCTCTTCATTAAAAATATGTATTTGGAGATGTCTCTGAAAACATTTCAATTCGTTTCATTTAAATAAAACAATACTCACATTATGTAAACTGATTTTCATGGGATTTCATTTTTATAATCATCCTCTAATAAATTAACCCTCTTGAAGTAGCACAATAATTTGAATAATAAATTTAATTTTCTTTATAATCCATTAAAAATGGATCATTTACTATATTAAGGATTTTATATTTAGTGTCGATGATTCCATTTCATATAGGAACACAAAATCCTCTTTCTATATCAAACCAATGACCTTTAAAATTTTTTATATAATTATTTATTAGATAAAAGTGTTCAATTATTTCATCCATCATGCCATAAAAGTCAAAATAACATTATCTATGATGAGATATTATCATGAAAACATCACTATTAATTGTTTTTTATTCACCATATAGACATGTATGAAATCTGAAACATTTCAATACATATCATTTTAAGATTTAACCATTTTCAATGATGTATTTCCCAAAACAAACAATATATTATAAATTTTATCGACATGTTGTGATACATGAAAAATAGAAAATAATTTATAAATATAACAAATAATAATTTTTTTTCATATGTTAAACAATAAAAAATTTACTTTACCATAATTTGGAACTAGTAGGAATAATTATTTTTAGAAATGTTTTCAAGGGAATTTGGTGTAATTTGTGGAAACTATTTCTTGATATGATCATCATATAATGTACAAATAATATAATTTTAATTTACTATAAAAAAATAAAATAAATAGGTGATACTATAAATAACTATAAAAATCATAACATTTCATTATGGTTGAGAATAAAATATATATGATCCCTCTGATTTTCATCATATTAAAACCATCATTCATGAACTCCACCAATGAAAAGTTCAGACTAATTAAAAACTGATAATTGAATGTTCAATTCATCATCAACATTTCCCTCATTATTGCCCATTAAGTTATTTTTTGAAGGATATTTAGGTTGGAAATAATTAGAGAATAAAAAAGAAATTTCATCCAAAAAATAATATTCTAAAATTGAACATTCAACTGATTATTTATTGTGGACCATTTTCTTAAATTTTTCATGCATCTCTCATATGGGTTCATCCATCGAAACTGTATCGGCCCTCCATATTTTTCTTTGTCAAAACCCTTACCTCGGGGCCCATGCCGTGACTTCCCCAACCCACCTTCCATAGGCCAGGGGCTGGAGACTATCACCAAAAGGCATATCCTTATAATAAGGAGGAAGTGCCTTTAAATATATATAAACACACAATACAAGACCACAAAAAGAAGAAACCATGAAGTAAACTATTGTAGTAAAAAGTTAACTAAATGTAAAGGGGCTAGAATACAAGTAAAAATGAAAAGTACAAGTACAACTAAAAAGAGAAAATATCTCTGGGATCATCCACCGAGGATCCTACCTTATGGGTAGGTACATCTCATGATGAGTAGGAATTTTATCATGTCATGTACAATGGTCCACCTCTAAGCACCATCCAGTCCTGGCTCCCTCAGCCTTGATCAACATTGTCCATTTTCTGCTTAAGACACATCATGTTGCGGGCATACCCCGTACATGGGAGAGTATAACAATACTCAGTAGGGACCCTGAGACCCTCAAAGGTCTCCCAGAGATCCACAAAGGATAAACCACAAAGAAAGACCTAAAAAAATCACAAAGTACTCATGAAATATACATAGGTAAATACTGATACATATACCTAAGTTATCAAGATATACTCATCTCATACATGAGGAAACATAAGGATATAACTTTTAATCCTTTAGAACAACAGATCCATGAGTGAAGAATACCACAAAGGTAACACCACAAAGGTAATTGTACCACAAAGGTAACACCACGAAGGTAACACCACAGGGGTAAAAGTACCACAATGTTAGAAACATGAATGTAAATGTACAAAAAAGGTAAGGACTCAGCTCACACCAAGTATATAACTCAAGTACAGAATTACAGATGATTAGTCATAAATCTAGATCATCTTATTCAGTCGATATGCAATGCTACTGACCCACACAGGTTCGATAGATGCTAACCCACACAATATCGCTAGGTGCTGACCCACATCAAATTGATAGATGCTGACCAACATAGGATCAATGTTCTTTCTTCACGTTACATCCAACCACGAGATTCATACACTATGACCGCTTGATTCTAGGAGGATCCTATCCTCAATCCATCAGTAATACATAAAACAAAAATAATTTCCACAAACAAGTATCCCAAATTACATCCATGCCTTAAGGGTTCAAACGTGACAAATGACATGTCAATCAGATGCCCGGTCTGTGACTTATAGGCATTTTAGTACCGAGGCCACGGTTGTATTCGTGTTTGATCCAACCCGGATGTACTCCAACATTCTAAAAAACTCAAGTGGATTATACAAAAAGGACTGTATCTCTCAAAGGATCCCAGCTCCACAGACAGTTCATCAAATGGAAGCCTGGTCACATATTATAGATCTTTTAGCGAAACTGGGCTTGGAAGGGTTTGGGTCCTGTCTGACTCAGCCCGGTTGGGCAAGGCCGTAGACCTGCCCGACCCGCCTGGGCAGTGTGTCCTGCTATTCTGGCATGGCCCTACCGACAGAGGGGCGCATCCTAGCCTGTGGAGGGTGGGGCACACTGGGCTTGCGCGGCCTGGCCCATGGAGGGGCGTAGCCCGCTGGAGGGACGACTCACTAGAGTAGGGCCCTCCCCTAGATTGCACAAGGGGGGGGGGAGGGGTTCCCTTGTTCATATTCAGAGAGACGAAACTGTGGGGAACCTTCAAGTTGCCTGCGGGACCTACAAGGAGAGGGTCTGGGCCCTCCGCCATGGCTCTTGAGTCACGACCATCTTCAGCGGCGTGTGATGGCGTGCCACATGCCTCTGCCTATGGCCGGACAATGCCAGCCCTGCTGTCCGCTCTGGCTATATTTTATAGACTCCTTCTCCAACGGCATGAAATGGTGTGCCGTTCCCTCCTTCACAGCTGGAAAGAGCCAAACTCCATCTACACCTGCCGTGGCTATGGCAGCGAACTTCTCCACCAACAGCCCTCGACGGTATGCCGCCATATCCTCTTCTGCTGGTGCCGATTGCCGGTGGTCTTTTTGCGGGTCCCTGTGTGAGATCCAGTGGCCCGTTTTTCCATCCAAAGGTGAAAATGGACTCCCTGAGACGCCCTCTTCATCATTAAACCCACCGTTTTGGGTTCCATCCAACCTGAATAAATCGCTTTTGCAAAAACACCTAAAATTTCAAAAATAGGAAGAGGGATTGGGGGTTGTTTTTTTGGCCCACACCCTATGTGTTAGCTTGATATAAAGAGGGTAGTATACTGATTCAACAACTCTTTAATTTATACAGGAAATAGACCATACCTTCTGATTCATTGAATAATTTCCATGCTTCAAGAGGAGTTGGTGTTTGTCGGTTTGTGATTCGATGGAGATTTTCACTGCTTGATGGAACCAGTTCCGTTCTCTAAGTGTTTGGCGTCGCGATAATTTTCCAGAGCTTCGTCACTTTGTGAAGCCATGCCAACACTTCTCCCTGAGCTCTATATAAATAAGAGAGGGGTAGTTGAGTAATGCCATTGGGAATTTATGAGGTTTATTTAATGAATGAACCTCCCAAATTCCAACAGTGCTATTTCAATGAATGGGGAGTCAAGCCTATAATTTATTGACATGTCGTTAGTCCCTCCACTTCCTCTTTTCCATTGGAGGAAAAGAAAAAGAGAAATAAAAAAACCTTTTTATTTTATTATTATTTTTAAATTTCAAAAATCTATCTTTTTCTACCAACCTACTACGGTCGAAGTGACTCCTTCCTTAAGCGAATCTTGGAACTTGGTATTCAATGGTGCTCTTTAATTTTAAATATGGGCACAATTAAAAAGTTAGAAAAAACTATTTGTGCATTTATAGAATGTATCTTAAAAATATATTAGAAAACCATTCCGGGCACACCGGGCTTCAGAATCTTGCACCATCAATTTTTTTAGTCTTAATCCACTCCTGGATGATCTGCACATTCTCAGTGGTAGCCCATACTAGCTCTGGTCCCATAAGTGATGACTCCCCTGGGACTGTCCAGCATAGAGGAGACCTAAAAGGTCGACCGTACAAGGCCTAAAATGGCTCCATACTGATGGTGGAGTGATATCTTTTGTTGTATGAAAACTCTACCAAGGGAAAGTTATCCTTCCAACTACGGCCAAAATCTTGGATTCAAGCACAAAGAATGTCCTCGAGTCTCTGTATGGTCTGCTTCGTCAGACTATCCGTCTGAGTATGAAAGGCGGTGCTCAAACATAGCTAATTCCTAAACAATTCCTGTAATCCATTCAACAACTGGGATCTAAAACGTGTGTCACGATTAGAGAAGATCATCGATGGAACTCCATGAAGTCATAAAATATCATATATGTAGAGGAGTCCTGAGCCCTCTATTTATCCCTGCTCTCGGATGGGTAGGAAGTGGACCGACTTGGTGAGTCAGTCAATAATTACCCAAATGGAATCCTGTCCCCTAGAGGTATATGGAATCCCTATCACAAATTCCATGGATATACTATCCCATATCCACTCCAGCACCTCTAGTGACTGCGCTAAGCTTAATGGAACCTGATTCTCGACCTTCACTTGCGGACAAGTGAGGCATCGTGAAACAAACTCTGACACTAATTTCTTCATCCTCGGTCCCAAGTGAGGCATCCATAGATTCTAAACCACACAAGATATCCAGGTGATGACCCACCCAAGATTGATAGATGTGGACCCACAAAGGATCGTAAAGCACTGACCCACATCAAATCGATAGATGCTAACCCACATAGGATCAATGTTCTTTCTTCACGTTATAGCCAGCCACAAGATTCCCGCACTAAGCACGCATTATTCGTGGATGATCCTAACCTCAAGCCATTAGTCGTACCACAAACTCCACTAATTTCAACAAATAAGTGTTCCAAACGATGACATTGTTGTAAGGGTTCCAATGAAATAGATGGTGCATCAATCGGACACCCGGTCTGTGACTTATAAGCATTTTAGTACTGAGGGCCCAGTTGGATTCAGGTTTGATCAAACCCAGAGATACTCCAAATTTATCCAAAACTCAATTGGTTTATACCAAAATAACCACCTCACTCTAAGGATCCTAGTTCCATAGACGGTTTGTCAAATGGACACCTGGTTCAAAAGTAATGGATCTTTTTGAGAAACTGTGCCTGGAAGGGCCCGAGTCCGAGTTGACCTGACCCGACCGACCCGGTCGGGCTTGGCCATGGCGAGCTTGGCCCGATTTACCGTGGAAAGGCCCAACCCTCCTAGGCAGTGCGGTCCACTGGGCTCGTACGACCGAGCCTGCAGAGGGCGCGACCAACTAGGCTTGCGCGACCCTGCTCTTGGAGGGGCGCGATCCACTAGATCCATGGCCCACTGGAATGGGCCCAACTGAAACAGGTCCCACCCTAGCTAGCGCGCGGGGGGGGGGGGGGGGCATTTCCCCCATTCGGAGTCGGAGTAGCGGCGCCGCCACAATGTGCCGCCAGGTTGCCCACAGGTCCCACAGGGAGCGGGTCCTGACCCTCCACTACAACTTCTGAGCTGTGACCATCTTTAGTGGTGCACGACGGTGTGACACTCACCTCCGTCCGCCACCGGCCGATGCCGGCTGCCCCTCTCTGCCGCGACAATATGCTGCATCCCCCTTCTCAAGCGGCGTATGATGGTGCGCCGCCACCTCCGTCACGGCCGGCAGGAGCCCACCACCATCTTCACCCACTGCAGCTACGACCGAGGTCTTCTCCACCAGTGGAAATGAACAACATGCCGCCATCTCCTCTTCCTCCAGTGCCAGTTGTCGTTGGTCTTCTATGGGTCACTGTGTGAGCTCTGGTGGCCCGTTTTTCCATCTGAAGGTGCTAATGGACTCCCTGGGATGCTCTCTTTGACGCTTAACCCACCATTCTAGATTCCATCCAAACCAAATAAATCGCTTGCGAAGAACACAAAAAATTTCAAAAACAGACAGAGGGTTCGGGCCTTGTTTGTTTGGCCCATTTTCCCCGCGTTATCTTGATAGCAAGAGGGTAGTATACTGATTCAACAAGTGTTGAATTTAGACAAGAAATAAACCCTAGATCAAGATTCTTTGAAGAACATCTGTGCTTGAGGAGGATTCTATGATCATCAGTTAGTGATTCAGTGGTGCTTGTCATCGCTTGCTAGAACCGGTTCTTCCCTCCAAGTGGTTGGCGTCACGGTTCTTTGCTAGAGTTTCATCATTTAGTGAATCCATTAAACACTCCTCCCTGAGCTCTATATAAATAGGTGTGGAGGATGTTGAGTAACACCATTGGGGATTTATGAGGTTCATTTAATGAAAAAACCTCCCAAATCCCAATGATGTTGTTACGAATATTTTGGAGTCAATCCAATTAATGGCTTGACATGTTGTTGGCCCAACCACTGCCACTTGTCCATTGGAGGAAAAGAAAAAGAGAAATAAAATAACTTTGTTATTTTATTATTCTTTGAAATGTCCAAAATCTATCATTTTCTCCAAAACTACTACGGTCAATGTGAATCATTCCTTAAGAAAATCCCGGCACTCTGGATTCAACAGTGCTCCCATATTTTTAATATGAGAATTGGTTCAAAAGTTAGGAAACACCACTCACGCGTTTACTGAATGTACCGTATGAAAAGTGCAGAAAATAATTTCGGGCACACCGGGCCTCAGAATCTTGTGCAGTCAATTTTCATAGACTCATAATAATTCTATATAATTTAAAAAAATTGCATGGAAAATATGGGTCTTTACATTATTCATGTTGAATATGTTATATCAAATGTTCAATTGAATAAAAGAATTTTGGTGGAATTTATTTTCCAGTTTATATAAAATTAAGATGATATCATCTTGTGTTCTACTAAGTGAACCATAGTTTTTTTTCAAGAAAAATGTCTCATAAAAATTGATATTTATATTATCTCCTTCCAAGTCAATGAATTTAACAGACATCTAAATCCAATCGGTAGATGTATTTTTCCATTATAAGATGACAATAATGACATTTTAATATGATAATATGACTATTTATAACACATATATCCAAATTGGAAACATAAACATATAGTAGCCCCAAATTCATAATCCACTAAAATAATAATAAATGATTTTCAATGTATAATATATAAAAGAGGTTTGGATTAATTATCTTATGTGATCTATCTTTTTTAGAAAACTCATGTTCTGATCACCTACAAATTTGGGAATGATCTTATCAAGTTTTTATGCTATAATTGATTATACCTGGTTTCTCCAAAACTATATAAAATATATTACCAAAACATTTCTTGTAAATATGAATGAAATCCAATATCTTATGAACAATCAATTTATACCAATATGGGAGATCCCAAAAAATAATTCATTTAATCTAATTGTGATCTTTTTTTAAGCCATATTTTTTTGTTTCATAGTGGGACCAAACGTAATGATAGGTAACGAATAGAAAATAGATTTTAAATAAATAACTCAGATCACTTTCAGAGGGTCAATCTCTTTTAATTATAAACGTTCTGAAATGATTTCTATTCCTTCAAAAAAAATTACCCATAGGAAAAAATATGCAATGACAGCCGAAATAACAAGGTTATCTCCCATTGACAAACATAAATTATTTTTTTCACTCATATAGCATGCACATGATTTTGGACAATGTTATTTCTAGACAGATAACATGTCATAGTCTGGAAAGTCATCAATTTTTCACATTAATGCAACTTTCAGTAAGAAATTTTGTTTTATGAAACATTAGATCCACTAACACTATTACTACACAATAAATTTATCTCAAAAAAAAAAATGGCTTTGAATCGGCATAAATATTCTTTTTTTGTATTTTCTAGAATTAATAATGTTAAAATGATATATGTTTCATTCATTGACATCTAAGGTGGTAAGTTGTACAGATTTATAATGATGGACCAATAATAATATTTACTACCTTATAAAAAAAATGGACAGAAACCATTAGTAGAAAAACCTAATTTCATGTTACATGTTTCCGATGAAAAGAATGATGTATGTTGTCAAAATGTTTCCATGAATCACCATCACAAAGATGGTTTATGATTTTATTGGTTGAAATATTGGATTTGTGCCATCATATCAATAATGCATTCTGAGACATAAATAAATGCAGAAATCTGGGAGTATGTTGGAAATACATCAACAGTGTAATAGGAACGAATACCAGCTTCCATTGTTAAGCCTCCTTGTACCTTTATTCTCCACATGTAGGAAAAATTACAAAAAATCCATTTTCACCATAATATATGATGCACCCATTTTAACATGCAAGAATCGTCTCATAACCAAGTACCAAATTATGAACCCTCCTCTTTATCTCATAGAAATTGGTAGGCAACACATTTCCTTAGGTAAAAGATATTTAATCCAAGAGAATACCTGATTAAAATAGATATTTGATATTCCTTTAACTAATTTAATAATCATATATTTCATAATCACTTTAAATTATCTTATCTTAAAACTAGGATATAAGGAATCTTCAAAATACTTCAGTAACTTTTAAAATTGACATGGATATAACTCTGGAGTTAAATCAATATCATTCTGAGATACCATTTGTTAAAAAGATAGTCCAAAAACCTCATGTACTAATGTTGGAAACTGCAATTGATCTGGAAGTAAATTATTAGTATTATCTCCAGAAATGTGTTCAGTATGTTGATACTAAAAAACATAATCTTTCTGAAGACAAAAAAGTAATTGATGGCCCCCAAAATTTTCAAATGTTTCAAATCTCAGCATATCACTTTTCCTACATGGACACTTAATTGTCCCTTCTGAAATGAATTCTTGTTTAGATGATACAAATGATAAAAAAGATACAACACCCTCAATATATACTGGATTTATACCAAAACCGTTTGAATTATTGTGATGATTTACCCAACCACAATCTTGTAATACAGACTGTTTTCTACTTCATTGTTGCTTATTTTTCTAGAAAATAGAAAATAAAAAAATTTCTAATGATTAATCATATATTAGGAAGAGAATATCCAAAAAAATGTGGAAAGAAAAAAATTTCAAATTACATGAAAATATTATCAATTCAACCAAATTACCACTAAATTTTTCTTAATTTCAAAAATTGATCTTTAATTTTTTCAAATTACCACTTATTATTTTTAATTTCTATTAATTATCATTAAGGGAAATAGAAGGATGACATAGGGGCATGATGGAGATAAGGAGTGGAGGGGATGGAGTGTACCAATAAGAGAAATAATTCCATCAACATAATTTTCTCACAATATCATTCTCTTCATCCACTCTACGTTATTCTTCTCTTATTCCCCTTAGTCAATCTTCTATAACTAGTTATGGTTAATTAAGGTTCATTATAGTTAATTGTGTTTATTGATAATTACCAGTATTTTTACTTTTTACTGCTCATTTCTAGTATTTTTTACTAGTTTCCACTCAATATCTGTATTTTTTTCTAAATACCACCCATTACTGGTGATTTTTACTAAATACTACTCATTACTGGCGATTTTTAAAAAATAACAGTCATTAATGATGATTTTCTATAATTAAAACTTATTACCTATGAGTTTTGCTAAATACCACTCATTATTGGTGATTTTTACTAAATATCACTCATTACTAATGATTTTTACTAAATATTTCTCATTTACAGTGATTTTTCTAAATACCACTCGTTACTAGTGATTTTTACTAAATACTGCTAATTATCGGTATTTTTAACTAAATTCCCCTCATTATAGATTTTTACTAAATACCACTCATTATCAATATTTTTACTAAATACCACTCTTTACCTATATTTTTTAATAAACACCACTAATTATTTGGGATTTTTACTAAATATTACTCATTTCCACTATTTTTCAATAATTACTGATCATTACTAGTTATGTTTATTAATTCAGCTCATTGCATATTATTTTTACTAATTATGGCTCATTACTAGTCATTTTTACTATATACCAATCATTACAAGTATTTTTTTACTAAATATCGCTCATTACTAGTTTTTTACTAAATACTACTAATTAACGATATTTTTTACTAATTACAACTCATTGTTGTTATTTTTTACTAAATACCACGCATTATGAATAATTATTATTAATTATTTCCCATTAATAATATTTTTACTAATTACTACTCATTACCAGTAATATTTACTAAATACTATTCATTATCAGTAATTTTTACTAATTATTGCTCATTACTTGTAATTTTAACTAATTACTGATTGTTAGTGAAATTTTTTACTAATTTTTACTCATGAGCACTAAATTTTATTAATTTACATTCATTATTTTGAATATTTAATAATTCCCACTCATTTTCGTTCAATTCTACTAATTACCACAATTTTCTACTAATTACTGATAATTTCTATTAATGACCACTAATTTCTAATAATTTTCCCTGATTTCTTATAAATACCAGTTATTTTACTAATTATCACTATTTTCTAATAATTACCATTAATTCCCAATAATTACCTCCAATTTTACTAGTTACAGCATGTTCTAACTAATCATTGCTAATTTCTAATAATTACCCATAATTTCTAATACTTACAACTAATGTTCCGAATATCTCTAATTTGTACTCACTACTACTAATTTTTACCAATTGTTGTTAAATTAATAATATTTATGATTAATTACTAAAAACTAAAGTTAATTAATCCTAATTACTAATTATTTATAATTACTAATTACTGTAAATTATTAAAGATTACTGCAAATGATTATTACTTATTACTAAGATCTATGAATTATTACTATATTCTATTAACTATTACCATTTTAATTTTAATTATAAGTAGTTAATACTAATAATTACAACATAATAATAATTAAAAATAATTAATAGAAATTAAAACTAATTACTTTTAATTAAAAATGATTATAGATAATTAAAACTAAATACTTCTAATTAAAAACAATCACAATTACTTAAAACTAATTACTACTAATTAAAAATAATTAATTATAATTAAAACTAATTACTTCTAATTAAAAATAATTACTAGTATAAAATAAATTAAATTAACAATAAATTAAAATCATTTAATATATACCTCAAAATTTAATCTTTTATCACATGCAAATATAAATGTTTTCTTCCCTGTAAAATTTAAAGCTTTTAAATGAATTAATTTAGGAGAGGATAAAAAAAATAAGATAATAGGCGAGTAGGAGTGATCTCAAAAGGGGAATGGAAGGAAAACATTCAGATGAGGGCATATATATTGGTTAAATTGGTAACAGCGGAGCTACTTGGGACATGGCTTGTCATAAATAGTACTATTTATAAATATAGTTATCAGTGATTCAAAAGAAATTTCTGATGGGACCCGTCACAAATAATATTTTGTGACGTGGTATTTGCGACATTTTATAAATTATCATTTACAATAACTATCATGAAAAATATTATTTATGATTAGAGTAAACATGCATTTCAAATAACAGTTCCCATAGTTTAGCACATACGCATGACAAAGGTGTCTCTGATGTTAAAATTTTCCCATCGTAATTGGTACCATAATAAAGACTATTTGTGATCAGTGATGGGCTCGCCAAAATAGCTCATTGAAAATACATGCTTTTCACATTGTGTAATTGTGAGATCATGATATTAATCAGTAAACTAGAAAAAGATGAGAACAATTTTAGAGTTCAAATATATTCTCTACACTCAATTAATCCCAACTTAATGTGTGGATATGGGTCCTAATTCACTACTTACCATAAGCTAGTCTTCGAATGCTCATCAATGTATGGTGCTACGACTGTATGTCATGAAGGTATACTAGGGTTTAATTCCATCATTTTTTTGGTTAAATTCTCATGGGGGTTTAGGGATTAAAAAATTAGAGGACCTTAATTAAGTGTATTTTAATTTGAATGATAATGATTAATAATTAAGTGAATAGTTAGAGTTAGATCGATTAAATATTTAAAAAAAATCAAAAAAATATTCTCGTTGTGTTTTATTAATCAAATTTCTAAAAAAACTTCTTATTCTACCATACATATTCTAGTTTAATAAACATTAAACAACCCCAATCCTTTAATGTAATGTGTTTCATTTATTTTATTTCATTTTAAAAATACATTTAATATGTTGTTTTAAATAATTTCACCTTTAATATACAATCTTGATCATCTAATATATTGTACCTAAGTGTCCAAAAACTATACACCATTTGAGAGCATCCATAATAGGGCATTTCAGTGTGAATATTAATTCATTTCATGGGTTTCCATGAGATCTTTCCTATGTGATTTTTCTATGAATTTAATTATGCAAACATTGACTTTGAGAATGGAAATGTTAAGTATCCATGGATTTATTATTCTTTGTTTCACATATTTTACTTCACCCACGAAATACATAGAGTCTTTAAATTGGGTTTACAAGTGAATAGAGGCCTAACAATTAATAATGATAAAAGAGGTCTTTTATGAGTGCCGATGGTTTTTTTTCACCCCATTAATAATGTTTTTAAAAAATTATCAAATTATGAAATATGTTTTATGATAATTTTTTATATATTAATTATTTATATCTTCTATTTTTATAATTTTTAAATAATGACATTTTGAATAATGTTAAAACTATTGATAATATTAATAATTTGACTTTTGTCCCATGTGGCGTGTGGATAATTTATTGTCGTGAAAGTAGGCCTCAACTCAACCTTTGGGTGGAAGTTCTATTTCAAAATTAGAGACATGTCTTATTTCCCTTAATATACCACCCAATAAAATTATTTTTTCCAAAAAATAGAAAAACCAATCTTGTGGACATTGACTTTGTATAGATAAGATCTAATAATATTATAAAAATAAAATGAGATAATCACAGAAATTTATATATATTTTTAAATATGTTTTTGTTAGATATGAAAAAATAGAAAAAATATAGAATCATGGATTTGGGAGCTAATATAATTAATTAATAAAGGTATGTGATGTTTTTTGAAAATAAGTTTTATAAAATGATTTGGAGGTAGTTATTTCTCATGCCCCTATCTCATGTATTCCGTGTAGTTCTAATACAATAGTAGAGAATAACGATGATTCTCAACTTCAACATAAATGGAGTACACAAATTAAGAAGGATAAGCATCCACATCAAGATTTTATTTCAACTTATTCCATAGTTTTTCAGGTTACGTGAGATCAGAATAATCATCTTCTGAATAAGTATCCTATAATATAGACTATAAAAGTTGACCTAAAGGCATAGAAAAAATCCATGATTTATAGATATGTTGCTTTATAGAAAGAAACAATTAATGATGAAATGGATTCCATTATGGGGAATAATACTTTGGTAATTGTGGATTTATGAAGAGGTTTAAAAACTATTTTTTTAAATGTGTTTTCAGGAAAAAGTATGATTTAGATGGTAAAATTCAAGATTTTAAAGAAATATTGTTTCGTTAAGGTTTCATAAAAAATTAAGGGAATTATTATTTTGATACTTATGATCTTTTATCCCAATTTACTTAAATAAGGGTTTTAAGTGCTTTGTCTTCAATTAATCATTTTTATGTCCATCAAATGGATGTCAAAACTGCCTTTTTAAATGGAGACATAAATGAAGTGATTTACATAGAACAACCAGAAGGGTTTTTTATAAGGTAATTAAAATAATGTATGTAAACTAGTTAAATCTATTTTTTACCTTAATCAAGCTCTGATGAAATGGTAGGAGAAATTTGATTATATTATTTTATCTAATTTTTTACTCATAATAATGTAGATAAATGTATTTTTTCAACGTTTACAAAAGAATATAGAGTTATTTTCTGTCTATATGTGGATTATATGTTAATTTTTAGAAGAAATATTATTGGATTTATTGAGATAAATAATTACTTATCTTCTACATTTAAAATGATGTATCATAGAATAGTTGATATGATTCTAGGTATTAAAGTTAGAAAACATAGTGGGGTTTATTCTTTAATTCAGTCTCAATACATAGAAAATATGTTAAATAAATTTCATTATAATGACCCATAATTTACATACATTATTATTAATTCAGAAATGAACCGCACTTATTACAACATATAACAAAACCATGAATGGACCGTATAGGTATAGAGTCTTTTGAAACTGGGAAACATAAAAAACTAGTTCATAAAGCATTTACATTGTATCCCATTTATTTTAACATATCCAGAGTCCCTTTTTTGCATATCCTATTTAATAACATTCTTCCTGACCCGAGGAAAAGAAAACATACCAAAGGGTGAGCTCAAATTCTCAGTAAGGGTAAACAAAAGAAATATCATTCATAAGAACACAACATTTTGGAAATCTTAACCTGCAAAAGATATCATAATATCATAACATGGGATAAATAATAGTAGTGAAATGTAATCCCAATAATCATAACATAAAACATGGAACTTTTTGGAATACACACATAATCCTAGAGAATCATTTCTTAGTAGTCAAGAATCATTTCCAAGACTATCTTAGCGAACAAAGTCCATTTCTGAACCGAGTTCACTCCTCATTTCAGTCCTATATCAATGAACCGGATTAACCTGCGGTTCCAGCCATGTCTATATCATGATCTATAAATCTTTACCCAATTAATTGGAGGGAGATATAGGTCCCACACATCTCATAATGATTCCATTCTTATGTGTTCCACAAGATCATAAATAATATATCATAGCATAACCCATGTATTAAAAAAATGTGATTCTTAAAAATCATGCCATCATAACATAATCCATATAAGATAAAATGAAATCATAAAAATAATTCAATCTTAACATAATAATATTAATGTAAAATAGAGATAGAAACAGAACTCTATATTATCTTAGATGGAAAATTATTTTGATAAAACACTTGAACCTCATTCTTGAGGAAAATATCCTTTGTACTTCAAAAAAAAATTTAATTTATTAACGTGTCATACGATTTTAAACTAAAAGAAGTTGATTAAAAATAAACTTGAATACTTGTAAAGGATGCTTCATGGAAATAATATTCTAAAAATCTATTCATGCCATATAAGTTAAAGAAAAACATTCTTCTCGTACTTTGACTGGAAAAGTCAAAAAGTACCTCGTACTAAAAACGACAAAAGATTCCTTTCATATATTTTACTAAAAACTCACCATTGAGTAATATTGGATTTAAAAAATTGTAGGAGGATAGAGAAAAAATTACATATTGACTAAACATGGACATGGATGATAAATATGCCCCAGTAATTACTGAAGTATAAACAATCTCAGAAAAAAATGAGATTGCCATATTTTCCCTTACCTTATGTCTGATTTTCTTCATACGTGTACGCAACTCCGGTATAATGATTTAAATAATGTTATTGACTTATTCCAGAATCGTAATCATTGTTATGATATAATATATGGTCATATTTTTAGCTTCGTATTAGTAATATTTCATTGCAACTTGTTATTCAGATGTTTATTGCTTTTTGTTCTTATGGGTGTTTTGTAGAATAAATTCTCATTATTATTTTTATGTTATAGATAACTCATTTAAAGAATGGTATTAGTGTAATATATATCATATTTATTCATTCAATTCATTTATATAATCATTATGCATTGAAGATCATGTATAATGAGTCGCATCACAACGTGGAGACGGTAGGCCGTACGTATGAACGAGCGATGATATCATTCCCATGATCATGGAATTGTATTTAATTGTATGTATACTATTTCAGAATCAATATCACTTTACAATAATCATATATATTTATTGTTTACACCATTATACCCATCCAAGTAAGGTGGTGGTGGAAAACAGATTACACCACGGCGTGGAGACGGTATTCCGTACGTACGCACGCACGGTGATTTCATTTTCCATAGGATGGATAGAAAGTGAAATAGGGTTGCTTCATAATTATAATAACATATAATTATATGAGTGAAAATGATATTATTACTTCATAATGAAACAACTAAATAAGAAGAAGTAGAAGAAGAAATAAAGTTAAAAGAATTGGTAACGAACATTACCACTTCTTTGAAGCGCATCTTCTTCACATCCTATTATGGAACTAAGGATGGTCATTGAAGAAGACCAGAACCTCTAGGACGTTTCTATGGAAGTGTAGAAGAGAATTTGGCAGGTGTGGGCCTAGTTTGAATGCTCAATGTGGTGTGAGAAGGAGAGGGAGGAGGTTCCCTTTTATAAGGGAGGAGAGGTGGCACTTTAGGAAAAACATAAAATATTATTTTATTATCAAGTCATATTCAGGTTTTAATAGCTCAAAATTGATTTATTTCGAAGATAAGATGGTTATGGGTCGATATAATCTCAACCAATAGTTTTTAGACAAGTTTAGGTTACTATTTTAACCTTATCATTTAGATTTAACTCTAAGTTAAATAATTTAACTTTTACAGTGTCTTCTTGTTTTCTTACACTATGTGGTTAATAAACTTACTATAACAAACCAAACGAACCCAAAGTGGTTAATTATTAATATATATAACATTATCTATGTAATTTTGCCAAACCATAGATTTTTAGGAATAAAATAACAATTAATAACATAATATTTTTTTAAAAAACTATTTTATGTCAATTTTGACACTATTTGGTAATTGATTTTTTGTGAAAATCATAACAGCATGATTAGTTCGAAAAAAGTTAATTAAATCAATAATAATATGTCACAATAACCTATAAAATTAGTTTAATTCATAAAAAGTCTCAAATTACAATTATTTGGCTATTTATAATATCAATTATGTTAATATTTCCTTAATAAGGTAATTACTGCATCATCACTATGTCATAAATAAATTAAATTATTTAAAGTATATAAATTATAAATAAAATACCATTATGTATGAAATATTTTTATCTTTATAATTAATATTTATACTCTAATTTATCTTATGTATAACCCTATATTAAAAATGTTTTAATTATTAAACTTTGATTTTAACTATTTTTACTATTCTTTAAATAAAATAATAATAAATGTCCTAATCTAATCCAAGTGGACCTAAACGGTCATATTTTATTCCTAAGGTTGTTTTTGGTCGAATTAAACTTATCAAATAGAATTTAGACATGTGTTAGGGTAATAAAAATTCCATTTTTACCCTTAATTACCCTATTTACTTTTAACTATGGTAAATAAAAGTAAAAAGTTAGTATTAACCAAAAATTATTTTTATCTTATTGAACCACATTTTAATACTTGATGTTAAAAATTTCTCTCAAATTTTTGAAATTCCACTCACAGAAGCGGTAAAATTATGTTTTATGTAAATTTTCAAACTCTCCTAGGAGGTGGGTAAAAGAGGGTGAAAAGTTCAATAAAATTTTTATATATCTAAAATTATTATAAAATGACTCCAATTACTTACATTGAATGTATATAGGTATTATTTATAAATTTTGACCTCAAATAAATTTAAATAAAATAAATAATTATTTAAATAAAAAGTCGGTTTTTAAATAGTAACAGAGTGTTTTCACTATTCATCAAAAATTGAATGTTTTGAGAAAAATACCAAAAATTCATCCTTGGATAATTTCGGTATTCCAAATCCAAAAATGAAGTCCATTTTGAATGAAAAAATTAATAAAATTTCAAAAAGCGGGTATTACTATTCATAATGGATGGTTTTAATAATATTTTAATAGCATATCGTTGTTTAGTGAAACTCGGTATTGCGTATAATGTAAGCTATCGAGGATGGTCATGATTGCGTGTAAAGCAAGCCAAGATAGTGTTGTGTGTAGTGAAATATTCCTTTGATGATTTATATAACATAAAAGCAAAATATTTATCATAAAAATCTTAGGTGTTACATTTTACCCCCCTTAAAATGAATTTCGCCCCTGAAATTCGTCACTTTGTAACAAACAGATGAGGATACCTCTCCCTCATAATATCCTCAAGCTCCCATGTAGCTTCTTCTAATTGGTGGTTCTCCATAAAATGTTCACCAAGTGAGTGGTCTTGTTTCGTACGACTGTTTCACTATGATCCAGAATCTCTATCGGCTGTTCTTCATAAGAAAGGTCTTGCTCCAACGGTACAACTTCTGAGCTGAGTACATGTGAAGGATTGGGTATGTACTTTCTCAGGAGAGATACATGTAACTCATCGTTAACTTGAGAGATATTTGGTGGAAGTGCAAATCAGTATGCTACCTTCCCAACACGATCCAGTATTTCGAACGAACCGATGTACCTAGGGCTTAACTTTCCCTTCTTTCCAAATCTCATTACTCTCTTCCAAGGAGATATTCATAAAAACAATTTATCATCCACTTCAAACTATAGGTATTTTCTTCAGTTATCAGCATAATTGTTTTGTCAACTCTGATCTGCTCTAATGTGTTGTTGAATAGATCTGACCTTTTTTCCATCTCATCAACAAGATCAGGTCCTAATAGCTTTCTTTCCCTAACTTCATCCCATCAAGTTGGAGTTATGTATTTCTTTCCGTAGAGAGATTCATAAGGATCCATATGAATACTGGAGTGAAAGATATTATTATAAGAAAATTCCACCAAAGGTAGCTGTTGATCCCAACCTCCTTTGAAAACCATAGAGCAGGCTCTTAACATATCCTATAGAGTTTGAATTGTTCTCTCAGACTAACCATCTGTCTGAGGATGATAAGTAGTGCTGAAACTCATCTCTGTATCCAGAGTATGCTGAATACTTCACCAAAACATTGAGGTAAACCTCGGAACCCGATCAGATATAATGGAAAGTGGTACTCCATGAAATCTTACCACTTCTTTTACATATATCATGGCAAGATGATCAATAGAGAAATCCTCTCTAATAGCAATGATGTGTGCCGACCTTGTAAGACGATCAACTATGACCCAGAGAGTATTATTTCCTTTGGATGTTTTAGGAAGTCCGGTGACAATGTCCTTAGTGATGTTTTCCCATTTCCATTCGGGTATGTCTAATGGTTGTAACACCCCCTTAGACTTCTGTCTCTCAGCTTTAACTTGCTGACAAACCAAGCATTGAGAGACACATTCAGCAACATCTCTTTTCATGCCATCCCACCAGAAGTACTCTTTCAGGTCCCTATACATCTTCATGCTTCCAGGATGAATAGAGAATGAAGAACTATGATCCTCATCTAGTAGATCCTTCTTTAATTATGGGATGGGAGGAACACAAAACAGATTCTTGAACCTTATTATCCCATCACAATCAAGGTTGAATTCAGGAACATTTATCACCTTTTTTTGTAACTCTACATCTTCTTTATGTGCCTCTTTAATCTTTACATGTATATATGGTTGAACATTCATTTGATAAAGATAAGATTTTTTCCCTTCCATTATAATTCCAAGATCCATCCTTTGTAAATACATAAATATTGTATCTTTTTTTATCCTCATCATGGTTAAGCTAGCATGGTCTTGTCGAATTAATGCATCTGCCACCTTGTTTGCTTTCCCAGTGTGGTAATGAATTGAGCAGTCGTAATCCTTAATCAGCTCCAACCATCTTCTTTGGCACATATTCAGCTCCTTTTGTGGGAAAATATACTTTATACTTTTATGATCAGTATAAACATCACACCATTCCACATAAAGATAATGCCTCCATATTTTTAATGCAATGATTACCACAGCTAACTCCAAATCATGAGTTGGGTAATTTTGCTCATGTATTTTCAACTATCGTGAGGTATAAGCTATCACCATATCATTTTGCATGAGAACACACCCCAATCCATTGTTGGATTCATCACTATAGATCACAAACCATTGTCCACTACAAGGCAGTGTGAGCATAGGTGCAATGGATAACCTTCGTTTTAACTCATTTAAATTCTCTTCACACTCCTCCGTCCAAATAAACTTAACTCCTTTTCGTGTCAACCTGGTGAGTGGATTAGATAATCGTGAAAAATCTTTTACAAAACGTCTATAACATCCAGCCAAACCAAGAAAACTTTGGATCCCAGTTACTATTGTTGGACTCGACCATCTTCCGATAACCTCTATTTTTGCTGGATCGACAGATATCCCCTCTTTTGAGATTATGTGACCCAAAAATGAAACTTTTTGAAGCCAAAATTCACACTTGGTAAATTTGGCATAAATATTCTCCTTTCTTAGGGTCTTCAATACAATTATCAAGTGATCTTCATGTTCCTCCTTTCTCTTTGAATAGACAAGAATTTCTTCTATATAGACTACCACAAACTGATCAAGATAGTATCTGAAGACTCTATTCATTAGATCCATGAAGATAACAGGGGAATTAGTAAGACCAAATGGAATCACTATAAATTCATAGTGTCCATACCTTGTACGGATAGCCGTCTTTGGTATATCCTCCCATTTGAATCTTAACTGATGATACCCTGAACAAAGATCAATCTTGGAAAAGTATTGAGCTCCACATAGTTGGTCAAAAAAGTCATCAATGCGTGGGAGAGGATATTTGTTCTTGGTAGTGATCTTGTTAAGTTCTCTATAATCAATGCAGAGTCTCATTGATCCATCTTTCTTCTTAACAAACAGAACATGAACTCCCCATGGTGATGCACTAGGGCGTATGAATCCCTTATCAAGTTTCTCTTATAGTTGCTTCTTAAATTCATCCAACTAAATTGGGGCCATTCTATAAGGTGTCTTTGAAATATGTAAAGCACATGGTACGAGTTCTATTGAAAACTCAACTTCATGATTTGGTGGAAGACCAGGAAATTCCTCTGGAAAGACATCATCAAACTCCTGTACAATGGGAATATTCTTAATCGTGAGTTTATATCCAACCATTTGAGATAACTAACCTTAATTTATTGGAATAAATACCCATAATATGGAAGAAATTTCCACCAGATGGTTATGTTCATCCTTGCATCGATAGATGATCATAGATTGTTCTCGAATATGAAATGTGACTTCCCTTGTTTGGCAATTGATATGTGATCCATATAAAGAAAGCCAATCCGCACCAAGAATCACATAAAATTCCACAATAGTAAGGATCAAAAGATTTGCAGGAAGCACCTTCCCACAAACATCAAGCGGAGAAGAATTATAAACTTTTGATGTGACTGTTGTGCCATTAGGGGTTGTCACAGCTAACTAATCATCTAATTGTTGAGGTAATACATTGATTCCCTTAAAATATTCTTCAGAAATAAAAAAGTGGGTGGATCCAGAATCAAATAATACATTTTATACTTTATAGTGGATGGTAAGTGTACCTTTCACTAGTTTGTTATCATACTCTACGTCGCTGATAGAAATTTAATGTGATTTTGCTTTTTCTTTAGCCTTAAGAGTTTTTTGACGTCGACCATCATAAAAAAACCTTAGATTAGGGCATTGATTGGAATAATTCCCCATTTACACGCACTTGCAACATTAAAGTTTAGGAGGTGCACGCTGTGTAGCCTTTCTTTGTTCGCATCACTAGACATCTTCTTCCCATCATTGTGGAATTCAAATGCCTGATGACCTTCTTTTCCACATTTTAAACATTTACTTGTCCCATTAAGACAACTCCGTCCATGTTTCCTTCCACACTTTGAGCATAAGGGAAAACTCATCTTATTTTTAGTGTGGTCTTTAGATTTCCCTTTGAATTCCATTTTCCTCTTCTTATCAAATGAATATGACTGATGGGTTACTCCAATCTCCATTTTAACCTTAAGAGCACATCGAATGATTTCCTCGTAGATATTGAAGTCCCTTATGGCTAACACCCTTAGAATACTTGGTTTTAAACCACTAAAGAATCGATCGATCTTACTCTCGGGTTGGATAGTAATCCCAGAAGCATACCTTGTAAGTCTTGTAAAATTTGCTTCATAGGTACCAACATATTCATCATCCTTTTGCTTTAGTTCAAGAAACTCCTTCTCCATCTTTGTTCGAAGAATACGAGGGAAGTACTTATTGAAAAATAAGTTCTTGAACTCGTCCCATTCCATAGATTCAATTTCATCCATTTGCCTCGTATTCTTGATAAGATTCCACCATTGATCAGCTTCACCTTCCAAATGATACACCACTAAGATGAATTTTTCATGTTCAGAACATTGTAGAACTGAAAATATCTTTTCATTGGTACTGATCCACTATTCAGCCACTAATGGATCAGTAGACCCGTTAAATGAGGGTGGATGCTACCTCGTGAAGGATTCAATAGAATGTTTCTCCTTACTTTTCTTGTTTGGAAGTCCTACATGATTCATAGCTTGAGAAAGTTATGTGATCAGGGCTATAAATATTTTTTCATTCCAGCTCTTAAAACGTTTGGTTGCTCAGGGGGACAATTATTGCATTGCCCGTCGCATTCAGAGTTAACACGATTCCTTTGGGTTCTGGCCATTGACTAAAACAAAGAAGAATAGTGTGAGCAGCAATAATTATAATAGGAAAACCACATAATCAAGAATAATATTTCACACTTAAGGTCTTATCATAGGTTGTTCATGGTCATTTCTAAAACACTAATATTGTGTTCTATACTTAGACTTATCCTTAGGGTTCTTACTAAGGCTTTCACATCATAGTTTCCAATGGTTGACTATAACTTTCCTCTAATACCAACTATAATGACCCATACTTTACATACATTGTTATTACTTCAGAATTGAAGCACACTTATTACAATATACAACAAAACCATGAAAGGACCGTATATGCATAGTGTATTTAGAAACTGGGAAACATAACAACTGGTTTCTAAATAATCTACATTGTCTCCCATTTATTTCATCATATCTAGAGTCACTTTTGGTAGATCCTATTTAATAACCTTCTTCTTGACCTGAGTAAAAGAAAACATATAAAAGGGTGAGCTCAAATTATCTGTAAGGGTAAACAAAAGAAATAACAATCATAAGAACATAACATTTTGGAAATCTTAACCTGCAAAAGAGATCATAATATCATAACATGGGATAAATCATGGTAATGAAATGTAATCCTAATAATCATAACCTAAAACATGATACTTTGTGGAATACACACATAATCATAGAGAATCATTTCTTAGTAGTCAAGACTCATTTCCAAGACTATCTTAGTAGACAAAGTCCATTTCTGAACTGAGTTAACTCCTCGTTTCAGTCCTATATCACTGAACCATATTAACCTGTTGTTCCAGCCATATCTATCTCATTAGATATAAATCATTACCCAATTCATTTTATGGAGATATAGGTCCCACCCATCTCATAATTATACCATTCTTATGTGTGCCACATGATCATAAATCATACATCATAGCATAACCCATGTAATAAAAAATGTGATTCTTAAACATCATGCCAATATAAAATAATCCATATAAGATAAAAGGAAATCATAAAAATAATTCCATCATAACATAATCAAATAAATGTAAAATAGAGATAGAAATAGAACTCTATATTATCTTATATGGAAAATAATTTTGATAAAACACTTGAACTTCATTCTTGAGGAAAATATCCTTTGTACTTCAAAAACAATTTTCCTTTCTTAACGTGTCATACAAAGTTAAACTAAAAGAAGTTGATTAAAAATAAACATGAAAAATTTTAAAGGATGCTTCATGGAAATAAATTTCTTAAATTCCATTCATTCCATACAAGTTAAAGAAAAACATTCTTCTCGTACTTTGATCGGAAAAGTCAAAAAGTACCTCGTACTAAAAATGACAAAATATTCCTTTAATATATTTTAATAAAAACACACCATTGAGTAATAATGGATTTAAAAAATTGTATTAGGATAGAGAAAAAATTACATATTGACAAAACATGGACATGGATGATAAATATGCCCCAGCAATTACCGAAGTATAAACAATCTCGGATAAAAATGACGTTGCCAGATTTTCCCTTACCTTAGGTCCGATTAGCTTTGTATGTGTCTGAACCTCCTGTATAATGATTTAAATAATGTTATTGAATAATTCCAGAATCTTAATCATTGTTATGATATCATATATGGTCATATTCAAAGCTTCGTTTAGTAATATTTCCTTGCTACTTGTTATTCGAGTGTTTATTGCGTTTTGTTCTTATGCATGTTTTGTAGAATAAATTCTCATTATTATTTTTAGGTTATAGATAACTCATTTACAGAATGGTATTTGTATAATATATATCATATTTATTCATTCAATTAATTTATATAATCATTATGCATTGAAGATCATGTAGAACGGGTCACATCACATCGTGGAGATGGTAGGCCATATGTATGCACGAGCGATGATATCATTCCCATGATCGTGGAATTGTATTGAAGTGTATGTATACTATTTAAGAATAAATATCAATTTAAAATAATCATATATATTTATTATTTACACCATTATACCCATCCATGTAAGGTGGTGGTGGAAACCAGATTACACCACGGCGTGGAGATGATATTCCGTACGTACACACGCGCAATGATTTCATTTTCTATAGGATGGATAAGAGATGAAATTGGGTTGTTTCATATTTATATTAACATATCAGTATATTAGTGATACTTATGTTATTACTTCATAATGAAACAACTAAAAAAGAAGAAGTAGAAGAAGAAATAAAGTTGAAAGAATTGGTAATGGACATTACCTCTTCTTTGAAGCGCCTCTTCTTAACCTCCTATTAGGGTACTAAAGATGGTATTTGAAATAGAACAGAACTTCTAGGATGTTTATAGGGAAGTTTAGAAGAGAATTTTTCAGGGGTTGGATGAGCTTGAAGTCTCAAATTGGTGTGAGGAGGAGAGGGAGGAGGTGCCCTTTTATAAGGGTGGAGAGGGGCACTTTAGAAAAAACATAAAATATTATTTTATTATAAAGTCATATTCGGGTTTCAATAGCTCTAAATTGATTTATTTGGAAGATAATGCGGGTATGGGTCTAAATCCACTCATTCAATAGTTTTTAGACAAGTTTAGGTTACTATTTTAACCTTATCATTTAGATTTAACTCTAAGTTAAATAATTTATCTTTTACCGTGTCTTCTTGGTTTCTTATACTTTATGGTTAATAAACTTACTATAAAAAGCCAAAAGAACCCCAAGTGGTTCATTATTAATATATATAACCATATCTAAGTAATTTGGCCGAACCTTATATTTTTAGGTATAAAATAACAAATAATAATATAATATTTGTTTTAAAAACTATTTTTGTCAATTTTGACACTATTTGGTAATTTATTTTTGTAAAAATCATAACATCATGATTAGTTCGAAAAACGTTAATTACATCAATACTAATATGTCACATTAACCAATAAAATTACTTTAATTCAAAAAAAAATACCAAATTAAATTTATTTGGGTATTTATAATATCAATTATGTTAATATTTCCTTAATAAGGTAATTACCATCATTGTGTCATAAATAAATTAAATTATTTAAAGTCTAAAAATTATAAATAAAATACCATTATGTATGAAATATTTTTATATTTATAATGAATATTTAGAGTCGAATTTATCTTATATATAACCCTATATTAAAAATGTTTTAGTTATTAAAGTTTGATTTTAACTATTCTTTAAATAAAATAATAATAAATGTTCTAATCTAATCCAAGTGGACCTAAATGGTCATATTTTATTCCTATGTTTGTTTTTGGTCAAATTAAACTTATAAAATGGAATTAAGACATGTTTTTGGGTAATAAGAATACCATTTTACCCTTAATTATCCTATTTACTTTTAACCGTGGTAAATAAATTAAAAAGTTACTGTTCACCAAAAAATAGTTTTATCTTATTGAACCACATTTTAATCCTTTATGTTAATCGTATCTCTCGTATTTTCAAAATACCACTCACAGAATTAGTAAAATTATGTTTTATGTAAATTTTCAAACTCTCCTAGGAGGTGGGTAAAAGACGGTGAAAAGTTCAATAAATTTTTTATATATCTACAATTATTATTAAATGACTTCAATGACATACATTGAACTTATATAGGCATTATGTATCAATTTTGACCTAAAATAAATTTAAATAAAATAAATAATTATTTAAATAAAAAGTCGGTTTATAAATAGTAATCCAGTGTTTTCACTATTCATCAAACATTGAAAGTTTTCAAAAAAATACCAAAAATTCACCCTAGGCTAATTTTGGTATTCCGAATCCAAAAATGAAGTCCATTTTGAAATATAAAATTTATAAAATTTCAAAAAGTGGGTATTCCTATTTATAAAGGCTTGTTTTAATAATAATTTAATAGCATATCGTTGTTTAGTGAAACTTGGTATTGTGTACAACACAAGCTAACGAGGAAGGTTGCGATTGCATGTAAAGCAATCCAAGCTAGTGTTGTGTGTATTGAAAGATTTTTTTGATGATGTTTATAACATAAAAACAAAATATTTCTCATAAAAATCTCAGGTGTTAAATTCATCATCTTGGTTTAAAGGATTCTAATACTCCATTTTATTATAGTGATAAAATATTTATAAATATATATAGATCTATAGCACAACTTGAGTATTATAGTGAAATTATTTCTTTAATTTATGAAATGAATTACACTAGACCTAATATTTATTTTTTGGTATGTAAAATTAGTATATATACTATTAATTCTTGTATGGATCATTAACGGTGTATAAAAATAATTTTTGGACACTTCAGAAAGATCATTTATTTAATTTTATACTATAATGATTATGTGACTATATTAGAAGGATATATTAAATCATGTTGGATTTATAGTATCGGTGATAACCAATCCACATATGGATTGTTTTTTACTCTTTTAGGTTGTGTCGTTTCGTGGGTAAGAGAGAAACCAACATCTATTTCAAATTTGACCATCGAGTAAGAGTTTATCTCCGTAGCGACATGTGAAAAGGAAAATGAACTGATTAGGGATATATTATTGGATATTAGATTATGTCCAACTCTGATGGCTCATATCTCTCTAAGTTTTGATTATGAATAGAATTTTTTAATGGTCATAAAGATTCAGATACAATGGAAATTCTAAATATATAGTTTTGAGACAAGATTATGTGAGGCAATTCTTATAAGATGATACCATAACAATTGTCTATGTGGGATCATGTAAAAACCTTGTGGGTATATTTAAAAAATATCTACCAAGAGATATCATTTGTGAAAATAATAAATAGATGGGGTTATATCCCAATGAATAAATCAATTCTGTAATGAAAACCCAACACTCTCTTTAGGTAGATGCTAATCAATGAGTTTAATGTGTAAAAAAAAGTTATGGAGATGATTGTTGATATTGATAATTATAACAAAAACTACTTGCTGTCAATATCATCCATTATAACTATAGGTTTAGTTATAAACACTTGAATAAATATTAAGACTTGATGAGTTATGTGTTCTAATAATAGATGCACATTGTAATATTTTGCCTATGTGAACTTAGAAGTGGCATCACTTCATAGAGGATTTAATGGGTTTACTTAGAGAGTTCATGATAAGGATTTTAGAAAATGGCCATAAAAGTGATACAATATGAGATTCTAGATGGAAAGATCAGTGTTTGTATGATATCTTAGGTTTATCTTTATGATTGACAATTTTAATGTTTCGAAAACTTGTAAATGTGTTAATACATTAAGATGTTGATACTAAGTAAAGGTTTAAATCAAAATATACCTTTATTACGTATAATTATTGACTTGTGATATGGCGGATTAGTATTTATGAATAAATGTGGGGGATTGTTTTAATTTTATTCATAATAATAAAAAGTGAATAAAATGTTTTGATTGGTCAAAACACATATGGATTTGATTGATGAGTTGGAAAGGTTTTTATTTTTCAAAATACATATGAATTGGATTGATGAGATTTATATAGATGTGGAATCCCACATTGAAGTTGGGGGTAGAATTCTCATAGCTCTTCCCTTATAAAAGAATCCATAGGAATTGGAATTTTCATAAAAATATATATTTTACAAAATTATTTTAACGTTTTTAAAAAAATATATGTTTAATAAAATGTATATATATATATTAAATATATATAAAACAAAAATAAAAATAACAAAACAAAATATTATAAAATAAAATAATTTTTAAAGTATGTAAAATGTTATTATTCTTAAATTTTGGATTTTAAATTTTAAAAATCAAAATAGGTGTCCACTACAATGAGTTGTCTCTTTTTGGATGAAACAATGTGTTTTTTGATCGAAATAGTGAGAAAAAATTGATGCAATTCACAATGAATTTAATCTATAAATACGTTATGGATAGATTAATTATAATTAATCATTCTTTAATATAATAAATTATAAATATATTTTCCCAACATAATTGTTGTGGGGATTTTAAAAATTTCACTCCAATTTCCCATAAATATTGAAGAAATACTTAAGGGAACTTCCATTGAGAACCATACACAAAAAAGTGGGGGTGGATCAAACACTCTTGAGTAGTGAATTAAATTTATGAATTGAGATATAATCCATCTTCTCCATCTACCAACATATTTTCCCTCATGGATGGTAGAGGGGATGTACATAATGATGAATGATTTGGAAATGATTAGTAGACTTGTGAGATAGTTTCACAATTAGGTGGAGAATGAGAAATACTTCATTAGGATACATGAGATGGATAGGAAGAGGAATGTGGTGATGGATGTGGTGAATGAACTAGATATACAGTAATGAAACTTGATAGAACAACTAAAGGAACACGAAGAAATTATTTACCTTTTCCTGATAAACAACTGTAAATCCATGATACATATTTTCCAACAATTATTGTTTCCTAGGTAGTAGATTTACCTTTCAAAAACATAATAAAATTATTAAATAAATTATGTGATCAGATGGGTGGAGGGGGATATCCTATAATATCTAATAATGGTCTAAAGATAATGAGACAACTCGTGTATGGCCTGAAGGACACGATTGATGGTATTTTTTTGATCAAATAACAATAATTTAAGAAGATAGAGATATTAAAAATACATTAACTAAGAAAATATATTTACAAGATCTATATACGCACAAAATCATCTTCAAAGGGGCATCATTCGAAATCTATATCTTGGGAAACAAAATTTCAAAGGGTTTTCCAGGATAGTTGAATGAGGTAGTAACTATATGGAGAATCTACACCATTCCACTATGAAACATAATCAGAGGGGAAAAATTTCCAAGTAGAGGAATCGTGCCAAAGTCTGTCAAGGGGTATCACTCAGTAGGTACATAGAATACCCACAACTTAGTCCATTAAGGGGGTTCAACTCGGTAGGTAGATAGAGGACCCACACTGTAGTCCATCATGGGGGTACCACTCAGTAGGTAGATAGATGACTCACATCATAGTCTTTCATGTGGTACCAATCAATAGTTATACGACCCACGTCCTAGTTAATTAGTGGGGTAACACTCAATAGAAAGATAGGGACCCACACCATAGTCCACTAGGGGTACCATTCAGTATGTATAAGATCTGTTACCTAGTCTTTCTAGCAGTTAATGATTAGTAGGTAGATAGATGACCCACACCCTAGTCGATCAGGGGGTACAACTCAGTAGGTAGAGGACCCATTACTATAGTTTATTTCCTAAGACCAATTGGTTGTACTTTTATTACATGTAAATTCGATGTATTGATTATTAATTTAACATATTATTAAATATAGTTTATTATTTTTTCATGGATTTAATGTAATAATGTCTTATAGTATTGTAACATTGATATGGTCATATTAGTTCCCTATTATGATGAGAACCTTGAAGTCCTATGAAAATATTCTATATATAGATATGTGGTTGGATAAGATACTATTATGGAACATACAGCATTTAGAACATTTGGTGCGAGTTCTTATAAGAGGACGTGGCTTCTTCTCATAAAGTTCACAGTTGGCAATCTACAAGATGGGAAATTATGAGAATAGACCCTAAAGTAGGAATTCCACAATTTTTGGTGTCATCAGATATTCATATCTACGAGCATGTGTAATGGTCCATAGTCATTAAGCTTATTATTAATGTATGACATGACTCGTGAAATTATATTTACTAACCAAAACCATCATGGCATATGTTGGTTGGAAGTAGGGTACGTTGAGTGAGTCATGATTGACATTTCATTAATGGAAAAGTTGAGGAAGGGGTTTTCCCAACCATAATTATGAAAGCATAAATACTTTCCCTTTGATTGTAATAGAACCATCACATTAAATTCTACGGTCATGGTGTAACTATGTGTTTATTTTAAATAGTAAAAGAAATATGTATCTAGTAAATATGTCTATGACCCCATCATGAAATCTTCTTGATAATATATTGTTAAAAATTGATTATATTACACAGTGAGTGTTTGTATATGATGTTCTACATTGAAACATTAAGTTCTATCTCTTAGGTTTGTTAACCCATTTCTAGACAATAATCTTTTACTTTAGGCAATCCCACATAATTCAAATAAAAAATATTCCTAGAGGGTCACACAATAAGTGATTCCATTTATATTGATTAAATTATATTTGAGTTTGATTAATGAAATAAATATTATTCTCAAGTCGAAGGAATAATTTTATTCATGTTATATTGATATCATAAATTAAATAAATATTTATTCACTAACAGGTGAAATCAAATATATATTTATTATATTTAATAGTTAATAAATATTTATTTGCTGGTATGTGAAAAAAATATTTATTTATGAATAAAATATTTATTTGTGTGTTCAATAAATGTATGAGGATTTCGAACAGACCATGAACATGTCTAGTGAAAAATATTAACTAAAAAGATGATTAAATTATATTTGTTATTCTACAAGTTAGCGCATGGAAGAAATGAATAATAATATAATTATTATTATGTGGCATGAGGTTTATGAAAGTTTATAAATGTTATTTAATGTCCTAAATACAATTAAATATTTTTTAACTTAAATCCTAAATCTATAAATAGGCGGACATGTCTATTGTGCAGAACATCCAAATTTGATAATACAAAATTGTTGCACACAAAAAATTCCGTCTCAACTCCTCATTATCTCCCCCAATTAAGAATGATAACAGGAAGTTATATTTCTTCAACACTGAATAATGAGTGATCATGAACAATCAATTCAAGACATTTGACTCACCGTGATAGCACCCATAGATCAATTGGTGTTTTTAAGAGACTATAGATGTACATGTGGATGATATCTAGAGGGACTATATCATTGGATCCTCACAGCACAATGAAGTTAATCCGAAAGGCTCTTTTTGGATGATCAAAATTCACCAACAAAGAAATTTCTTAAACCCAGATATTTACTTCTTAAGATATTAAATTAATTAATTATAAATTTTACATGCGTGTTCATAGTTCATGGTTTCAAGGGGAAATAAATACAAAAAGTTGGTTTATGTATCTCATGTTGTAATATGGTCCATCAGAAGAAAAACTAATACCATCCAAAGATTCAAGGGGAAGAATTAGGTGTGTTTTTTTATTGTGTGCAATTTATACATTTCCACAAATTGGGTATTAGATATATATTTTGGTTCTCACACATGAATTCAAATAAAGGAACCAAGTATATTAAGAAATATTGACTGATGGGAGGTAGATCTATGAGTATCCAATGTAGCTAAACTCATTGTTGTAGCTATCAAAGACTACACCCCACATTGTCGATCATGATGGTATTGTTTTTGAAGGGTTGTTATTATGTTCCATATGTTTCCAAAAATAGTATACTTATATCCAAACATGATACATAGTGATTTTTTTTTTCAAATTCAGAAATAAATGTTTCTTATTTTTAATGATAACATTTTTACGGTAAGGAACATTTAAATAATCATATTTATGTGTTGTATTACATGAAATAAGTAATTAAAATTGCTAACGAATTAAATTCACATGTCTCATACCAGACTCAACCTTGGCATCACCAGAAAGGTCATTTAAATGAAAATCTATTGACTAAATTACATCTACATGGCTATTTAGATTCTCTTAAACAAAAAACCACTTGTTAAATGACCAAATATACATTTAGTGTGAATGTTTAAAGGGATAATTTTCTTCATGAATTATTTTATACCTATGTGTGTGGACAATTTCATGTTGAAGAAACATCTGGGTATGCATACTTCATTAAATTTCCTGATGATCTTAGTAGATTTGGATATGTCTACTTGAAAAGGTATAAGTTAAATTATTTTGATAAATTCAAGGAGTAAGAGAATTAACATGAGAAACAACTTGGTAAAAATATTAAGAAACTCCACACACAATATGGTGGATTATATATTAAATAAGAAATCATTGACTATGATGAGTAATGTGAGTCCTGCATTGTCCTTTTAGGGATACACATTATAACAAACCAGACATATACTAAACCGAGAACCAACAAAATTGATAGATGGAATTACATATGAATTTGGGAGTGGAAGGAAAACTATACTATTGAAACTACATCTGTGGGGAATTGAAGCATTAGTTAAGGACACTTCAGGTAACAAACATGCACACCAAAGCACAAAGTGCACCTTAAATGATAGCCCAAGAAAAAATTGTCTATAAAATTTTAAAAATATCAAAGAAAAATGTTACAGTTGAAATACTATCTATATTACTTGATGGGGAGAACATATAAAAAGGTGATAGTGGGAGTGTGACTGCATTTGATGAAGTTGAGGCTGAAGGTACACAAGAGTTGTTATATGAATTTCTCCAAAATGACCTGTGGAAGATGAAATTGTTTTAGAGACACAAGTATTGCATTGGAGTATAAGAGATAATAGAGAACCAGAACATTATGATTTTCTAGTAACAGAGGATGGTGACTCATTATTAGTTGATAATAATGATCCCTTAAACTATAAGGATGCAGTAAGTGGAACAAATGTTTCCAAGTGGAAAGAAAAAATTAATTCTGAAATTGATTCCATATAAAAAAACCATGTTTTTATTTTTCTAGATCCTACATTGGATATAACTTTGGCTGTATTCAAATGGGAAATAATTAATAAACTTTAAATGGATTTAAAAGGGAGTACCTATAATGAATGACAGGTTATAAAAGGGTTTAAATTAAATCATGGAATTAACTTGGATGAAACCTTTCCACTAATTTCATTGATGAAATACATCTTAATTATACTTTCCATTATAGGTGACCATGATTATGAAATTTGGAAAATAGATATAAAAAACATCCTTACCTAGTGGAAACCTTCATGAAGATGCCCATATGACTAAACCTAAATGTTTTGTGACACCAAAGGATGCTATTAAGATATGAAAACATCCAAACTCTAGTTATGGATTAAATAAAGAATCTCAATCATGGAACTTTGATTATGATGAATCCATCAAAACAATTTTTTCCTATAATATGAGTTTGATCCTTATGTATAATTTTTTTTATTGGGAGTAAATTTGTTTTCATAATAGTACATGTTGAGGACATATTACTCATAGGAAACGAAAAACCAGTCTTATGTTCTATTAAGACATGGTTGAATAGATGATTCTCAATGATGGACTTGGGAGAAGTAGGATATATTATTGGGATCAAGATCCATTGTGATAAATCTGGGAGACTACTCAGCCTGTGTCAATGTAAATACATTGACAAGATATCGAAGAGATTCAATATGGAACAATCCAAGAGAGGATTATTTCCAGTGTCACATGACTTTCATCTTTCAGGGAAAATTTATCCTTTGAAACACGAGGAAATAAATAGAATAGATAGGACTCCATATGAATCAATTATTAGGTCAGTCATGTATGTTATCCTATTTACTAGGATAGATGTTTCCTACACATTGAGTAGAGTAAGAAGATATCAAGCTGATCGAGGTGACCTCCATTGGATGGAAGTCAATACAACCTTAATTATCTAAGTTTCATTAAGGATATGTTCCTACCATTCCGAGGAGATGATGAACTATTCATATTAAAATATACAAATTCTAGTTTACAAACTGATCAAGATGACATGAAGTCACAAATGGGTTGTATCTTCACTTTTAATGGATGTGTTGTGAGATGGAAGAGCACAAATAAGGGTGTGGTCGTAGATTTTACAGCCGAGTCTGAGTATATTGCAGTATCTAAGATAGCTAAGGAAGCAATTTGGATACGTAAATTCATATAAGATCTTGATTTGGTACATAAAAGTAAAGATCATATCCCTCTATATTTTGAAAATAATGTAGCGATGACTCTCTTAAAAGTGTCAATGTACCTTTAACATAAAAATCACATACTTATGAAGTATGATATATTGATGGATTTTTCTCAGAGTGGTGAGGTTATAGTGAGCACTATTTCCACAGAGGACAACATGGCGGACCCCTTGACTAAAGTATTGACTCAGCAGAAACATGATTATCATTCAAGGTCTTGTGAACTAAAAGTTGTAGATGGTTGGATCTAGTCCAAGTGGGTTTTTGTTAGAGTTGGTGTCCTAAGGCCAACTTGTTGTACTTTGATTACGTGTATATTCAATGTATTGGATATTAATTTAACAACTTATTACATATTGTTTATTATTTCTACATGGATTAAATGTAATAATGTCCTAGAGTATTGTCGCATTGATAAGCTCATAGCAGTTCTCCACTATGATGAGAACCATGAAGTGATATAAAAATATTATTAATGTAGTCATGTGGTTGGATAATGTACTATGACAGGAAACATAGTATTTAGATCATCAGGTGTGAGTTCCCATAAGTAGATGAGGCTTCATCACATGAAGTTTTCACGTGGTAATATCTAATATGGGAGGATATGAAAATATACCCACCAATGAAAATTATTCATGTTTTGGTGTCATCATATATTACTATCTATGAGTGTGTGTAACGGTCCTCAGAAATTAAGATTATAATTAATGTAATGAATCACACACTTAGATTTATCAACCAAAACCATCACACCATATGTTGGCGAGATGTAGGGTACGTTGGGTGGGTCACGATTAACATTTAAATAATGTACAAGTCAAGGAAGTATTTTCCCTTCCATCTTTATGGAAGTAGATATCTCAACCCATTTATTGGAATAAGACATCTTGAATAAAATCCATGGTCATGGTGTAACAACGTCTTTATATCAGATAGTCAAAGAAATATGTATTGATTAAATAGGTTAATGACACTACCAAGAAGCATTCTTGATGAGATATGGCAAAAAAGGGACTATATTACACAATGAGAATTCTTCTGTGCTCTCCAAAATTGAGATATTAAATTATCTCTCTTGGGTTCCTTGACACATTAGTAGACAACAATCTTGGACTTTAATCAATCCTTCCTAATTTCAATGAGAATGAATCCTAGAGGGTCACTCACTAAGTATTTTTTTTGATCTCGATTAAATTTTATTTGAGTTTAATTAATGTAATAAATATTATACTGAAGTAGGTGGAATAATTTTATTCAAGTTATATTGATCACATAAATTAAATAAATATTAATATTTCGGCATGTGAGTAAAAATATGTATATGTATATTTATTTAATATTTAATAAATATTTATTTTTTTATATGTGAATGAAATATTTATTTATAAATATTTTTTTTTATTTTGGGTGTTTAATAAATGAAAGAGGAGTTTGAAATAACCAAATCCATATTGGGGACAAATAATAACCAACAAATGAGTTAAATAATACTTATTATTGCACATGTTGGAACAAACTATAAAATAATAATAATATAATTATTATTATGTGGCATGAGGCTTATTAAGGGTAATAATTGTTATTTAATGGGTGGTACCACTCAGTAGGTAGAGGAACCATTCCCTAGTCTATTAGGGGGAACCAATCATGGAGAGACTCAGTTTTTTCCTTGTAAGACTTTAAGATATTTCTATAAATATTTCCATATCTATGCATTGAGACAACAAGTGATTTCGATGCCTAGTGTTCCTGGAATTAATTTTATATAAAAAATTGGTTACTTGAAGAAAATGGAATAAATATTAAACAGATGATTGGATTAGAAATCTAAGACTGCGGTTGAGTCCAGAACACAATGTTCACCCTAGGTGAGACCTAAAGTAGGTCGATGTGGGGGAGTTCAGACATCTCGATCGTAGGAAATCAATTTATCAAATTAATTAATAATTTAAAAAATTAATTAATTAATTTTGACCTAAATAAATTTTTTATAAATATACTAACAAGGGTATAGTCCTAGTGTTAGCCTCATAATCATGTCATCTTCTGAGTGTTTCTACTTTTTCCTTCCTTTGACGAATCACATATAATGATGAAGAAATTCCAGATCAGAGAAGACCAGATTGTGACAAATGAAATAGCTTCCTTAAATCATTAGTGGTAGAATTATTTGACAATGAACGATCCAATCTTTGGGTAGGAATCATTAATTTTTGTTTTATACCCTTTTTGAAAAAATTGATCAATTAGATCGATCCCTGCCATGGATCTGTGTCAATTACATCCTTTGCATGAACCCAAGTACCCATTTAATCAATTAATTTTTTTATATACTAGGATCCTCATTATTAACTTTATCGAATGAAATAATTTAAAAAATAACTTAAAATTTTGTTACTTTGCTTTTCCCCATGATATCATCACATTCGTCCCCAATTGGACCCCATGGTCCTGGTTTGACATTTTCAGGTGGTACCAAGCTCGATCGGAACCCCGAAATTGCAACAATTTTGAGAATGAGGGTTGGATCTATGAATAAGTGGTAGTTATATGATTTTTAGGGCTTTGATGACGATTTCAACAACTGGTGGCCAAAAAATCAATGATGGAAGAATCCCAGGTGTGCATTGTGCGAGGAGATGCTTGTAGGGCTTTGATATTTTTTAGTTTCCAACCTCCATAGGGCCGAAATCCACTAGACCACACTATATCCACCAATATAGGGTGGATGTGGGATCATGATCAAAGTGAAGAGGCCATATTTGAGGTGTAGATCACATATATGAAAAACTATGAAAAACATGACTATACGTCTTGTACAATGATGAACACACAATGTGTAACCCCCCCAGTTATGGCATCCAAGGTTTTAGAATTCTATATTAAAGGAATTCTGTGTATCCCTCCCACACACTGTGTACCTAATCTCTGGATGGATTATCTATGTGGTGGATTTTATGGGTGGGATTCAGTGTGTAATTACACATTTAGTTACACGGTCATGTACTAGAATATATAGACATAGGTTCAAGAACACAAACACATGGTAAACTAAATGGACACATCCAAGAACACGAGTAGGATCCTGAGTGGAAATGGAATGAGATGTATATCTCATACATTCAGTATACCCTTACATGCTTGGAGAGTCGTGTAATCATGTGGACACAACCAGGCTGTGGAGTGGGACCACACACTGTGTACACCTTGGATACATATAATGAAATATCAAGGTTTTGTATCTCCTTCATTTGGACTCAGATTTTGGCCTACAAGTATCCTAATCTAGGTTTTTTTCCATTTAGAAGGTGATGGTTCCCTTAATTGTGTATTTTGAGATATGATGTTGAATGTTTTGGGCATGAATCTTGGTTAGATACTGCTCGATGATGGTAGTGATCACACAAGATCACCAAATAATTTATGTGTAATAGCCTCTAATAGAGCTCTATAGTGGGTCCTTGATGACTTTCTTAGTGGTACCCTCTAGTGGAGCTGGGTAGTGGGTCCTCAATGAATTTTCGAGTGGTACCCTCCAGTAGAGATGGGCAGTGGGTCCCTAGTGACTTCCGTAGTGGAATCTTCTTGCTTGGTAGGGAATGGGTACTCCATCGTCTATCAGAGTGGAACCCTCCTATTGTATCAGCGCATGATTCACCTACCTAGATATTGTGACCCCTCAACAACATGATACAATGATGAAGCATGGTTTTAATTGGATGATAACTTCTAGGAATATGAATGTGATACTGTGAATCATTGATGGACTTTTATAACTATTGTAAACTCTTTTTCTGGGGATGAGTTATGATATGCTGATCCCCTTACTCTCATTTTTGAGCTCTTTTTTACTCATAATATATATATATATACTCACCTATATCCTTAAATTAGGATTTGGTTACTCTTTCATTAAGATGCGAAGAAGCATAGAGTATGCCATGTGATTTCTATTTTTAGCTTCATGTGTTTGGATGAGTCTGATCTCTTTATATAAGTGTAGAATCCTTTATGTCTAGTTTATCAACATATAGTGTTTAGCCTCTTGTGTTTGGAAGAGGTTACTATCCCTCTTGGTATAGGTTGAGCTGTTCTCTTTCACTACTTTTTACATTTTGTGCTATATACAACCTTTTTATTCCTGTTGTATCTCTTACTGCTCCCCCATAAGGTTTTAGGGAATCCTACTAGGTATGTATATACTCACCACTATATGGTGATTTCCTGTACGTGTTGTGTCTATTTCATATGGAATAAAAGTTAGTGGTGACTTCATAGGAGCATTAGTATACTAGCTACTTCAGACCGCGTATGGTGGTTAGAGCATGGATATCAGAAGATGAGATCTCTCAGTAGTTTACTTTTATAGGTTTTTTTGGTTGGAACGTATTTTTGGTTTGATGTTCATTCTTCCCCTTTACATTTCAATTTACACTACCGTACTCTTGCATTTTCAAAAGGTTTTTCATGCATGTTTGTTATCTTAGGTTTTTTATTCATATTTTACTTCATATGGACTTCTAAATCGAGATAATTGTGCGTGTGTGTATTTTTTAACATAGTTACATAGTAAAATGAGGCCTTGTGCGTGTTATCTATTCGGTGCTAGTCACGATCCCTTAGCCTATGGAGGTAGGTTTGGGGTAGTTGCAGCTCGAGCCCCAACTTGGGGGTCGTATTGTGAAAGATTTGTATTAGAGATGGATTGATCATTTGGATGGTGTTGGGAGTATTCCCATTATGAGGATTTTATTGGGATTAGGGAAGTAATGATAGAGTGTCTTGAGTGTGGCTCTATGTCCAAGGAATCCAGTGATGGAGTGGGCAGCTGATGTATCCATCCACCATGACCTTTATTGCTTACATGTCAACTCAGAATACCAAGAAATTGGTTGTAGGGATCAATTGTACATTAATAATATATGATTAAGTCTTTGAATATCGTTCTTTATTCACCTTCCCATTTTTATTTTTATATATGTATATTCTCATATGAATTTGGTACATCTTGATAGATTTCAAGATACCTTTGTGATGAAATCATTCCAGGATACCCGTTATGAATTGTGATGATGATCTAATGACCATTGAGACCTCAGTTTAGGGTACATCATATGAGATTACCCCTTTAGGAGGGAAGGTAGAAGAACCTCCACATATTGAGCATCATATCATCATTGTCGAATATCATAGGGATGCTCATATCCTTAGCACGCTCCGTGAGTTCCAGCGTCATAGGCCACTGAAGTTCCATGGCATTCCAGATCATACGGTATCAGAGGATTATCTAGAGTCGATTTTCCGTTTATTCTCGATTATTTTGACCCTAAAGGATCAGGTCGATTCACTATAAGATAGCCTTTTCCATAGAGAATATGGGTTCTAGTGGAGCCCTGTTACATAAATGCATGAGGAGTTAAAAATCTCATGGCCTGACTTCGAGTAGCTGTTTCGTGAGGATTACTACCCCTTATGTTTGTGTTTAGTTAAGATTCATGTGATTATAGTGTTTTAGTAGGGATGGATGATGGGTTTTGAGTACACAAATTGGTTTAAAAACATTACCCAAAACTCTCTTGACATGATCTATGACAACTTCTTTCAAGCATGGAAGTTTGATTAGGGACTCCGTATATAGATCCATGCTAATGTGGCTCCCTTGTGAATCTGAAACTATTTCAAGATACTTGGGTGAGAACATGTGAAATAGAGCTTTCTGGAAAAGGAACACCAGATATTTGGAGCTAATAGTGGGTGTCAAAGAGCTAAGTTGTCGGCAACAGTTAACATGCTCCAGTCGATGAGATCTTAGTGCATGAGGCCCTTTCACGATCAAAATCAGGCATGTCGTCATGTGGTATATAGAAAATTAAGGGAACCATGGAATCCATTAGAGGTTAGGTGCTATTATTGTAATGGGAAACGTCATATATTATGTTACTACCCAACCAGATGTGTTGAGGAGCATAAGAAGTTAGCTTACAGACCACCACAGCAGAGCCAATGCCATGATCATGGATCTCCCAGTGCAAGAAAGGGTGGTCCTAGGGGTGGCATAACTGGAATAGGATAAGGAGGAGATATGGGTGGTGTAAAATTATATGATGTCCTTCTACAACAACCACCACTATATGGCCCATTTTAGGCTTAGGGAGATGATTGTCAGGGTGGTAGAAAGCTTAAAGGATCTGGAAGCTTATGAAATACAACACAAGAGATGATTAGAGGTATGATATGTGTTTATTATAATCTTGATTCAATATTAGTAGATAAAGGATTTAGTCATTACTTCATCTCTCTTCCATTGGTGTGAGTGATGGATCTCTAAATTGAAGTGCTCTCCTAGAAGTTTTGACTTGAGGATCCTACAAGGAACACTTTTTCTATATATTTTATCTACTGGAAGTATGAGAAATATCTTGGTGGAGCGAGGCTCATGTGATAAATTTCTATCATCATGATGGAACCATATGACATCTTCTTGAGTATGGATTAGGTTTCCCTATTTTGATCCAATATTGAATATCACCGTAGACAAGTCATATGCCCATACACTGATGGGGCATGATTCATCTTCAAGGGTGAGAGTGATCCCACAGCACGGTGAGTTGGTTTGGCAATCTAGAGGCTACAACTCATCACCCATCAGTTGGTGAGTATATCCCTTGGTGGAGTAGGCTCTTTAAAATTTTGGATTCATTCATTTGTAGAAGATTACATGGGAATCTACCTTGAGGACATTCCGGGACTACCTATATGGAGGGAGATGGATTTTTTCACCGTCTTGCTTCCTGAAAGCACTAAGATATCTTCTATGGGATATTCGATTTCCCCTAGTATGATTCATGAGCTACATTTATAGTTGGAGGACCAATGAGAGAATAGTTTCATTAGGCATAGTGTGTCCCCCTACCCATATTTAGTGTTGTTTGTGAAAAAGGTGGATGATAGTATATTGATTTGTGTGGATTATCATTTCCTGAAATAGTCCTTGATATATAAAAAAGTAACCCTTTCCATGGATTTAAGACCACTTTTTCCAGTTACAAGTCATATAATGGTTCTCAAAGATCGATCTATGGTCCGCCTACCACTAGTTGTGGGTTTTCAAGGCTATTATTCCAAATATGGAATTCTTTTGTCACTACAGACACTATGTGTTCCTAGTGGCTCCCTTTGGTGTGAATAATTCCACTAGTATGTTTATGGATTTGAGAAACCAATTCTACATCAACACATGGGCCATTTTTTGGTTGTCTTCATCGATGAAAATCTTGTCTACTATTCATTAGAGGAGGAACATGTAGAGAACTTGATGTTAGTTTTAGATTTACATTGAGAGCACCAGTATTATGGAAAGATCTCAAAGTTCCAATTTTGGATTCATGAGGTTCAATTTCTAGGGAATCTCATCTCTTTAAATGTTTTAGCCATAGACTCATTAAATATCCATACAGTTCATTCTTGGGATCCACCCAAGATCATGCGAGAGGTGTGGAGCTTTCTTGTCTTGGTAGAGTGCTATAGGAGATTTGTTTCCATACTTCTCTAAAATTGTAACCCCTTTAACCACCCTCACATATAATGGGAATCCATTTAGATGGACTAAGTAGTTATAGAGGTCCTTTTAGGAGTTGAGTTCGAGGTTGGGGAGTGCTCCTATGTTGATACTACCAGAGGATGGAATGGAGTTAGTTGTGTATTGTGATGACTCAGGAGACAGGATCGACTACGTGGTGAGGCAGAAACAATAAGTTATCACATATGGGACAATGTAGTTGATACCCCCATGATATAAATTATTTGAATAACAACCTAGAGATATAAGTGATAGATTTCTCCCTAAAGATGTGAAGGCACTAACATTTGGAAGAGCGCTTTTTATTTTACTCAGACCATCAGAGTCTCAGTTACATATTCACATAGAGATACTTGAACCTAAGACAACGATGTTGGTTGGAGTTCCTAAAAGACTATGGCTTTGAGATATTCTATAATCTAGGTAAATTAAATATATTCATATATTTCCTTTTTAGGAAGTCCCAAGCTCAGTTGGTGTAGGAGGATTTGGAGAGGTTGGTCTCCTTGTAGCAAACCTTAGTGTAGTAGGAGTGTACAAATTTTCTATAGTTGATGTATTGACTCTTCCACTTCTTGAGAATGTGAGAGAGTCCTTGTTGGGATAAATTGTCTGTGAGGTATTACATGACCTGATATCCATATGGTATTCACTATAGGGATATTTTGGAGGAGTTAATCAAGTCATATTATTCTAGGAATGGATGGTGGTTCTTTCCATAATGTTGGATGAGGTGATGTGGGAGTTCCACACATCTCCCCAAGATATATGTCCCAATGTGGGGATGATATAAAGATACCATAAAGGTATGTTTTGGTGGTCTATCATGATATTAAGCATTTCTACGTTTATCTATCGATGACTGGCATGTCAGAAGGTGAAGGTTGAGGAGTATGTTTTGGTGGGTTAGTTGTTGCCCCTTGATATCCCATAGTGTAAGTGGGATGAAATATACATATACTTTATGATAGGGATTCCATTTATATCAAAGGACCATGATACCATATGAGTTATAATTTGTTGGCTCACATAGTCGGCACACTTACTTTATATTGGGGTGTAGATTTTATTAAAGAGTTTGAGACAATTCTACATACGAGATATTTTTCACCATCATGAGGTGGCCTTGATGATTGTATCCGATTGTGATGCATAGTTTATGTAATGATTATGTAGAGGTCTATAGGTATAATTCATGACACAAAATAGGATGAGTATATCCTTTCACTCCCAGACTGATGGTTATACCAAGAACACTATCCAGGTGTTGGATGATATGCTAAGGGCATGCATGTAAGACTTCAGTTGGATTTGGGAAGATAACTTCCCCTTTGTAGAGTTTGTGTACAACAATTGATACCATTTTATTATCGTATTGGAACCTTTTTAGGTCCTATGTGGGATACCCTACAGGTCACCCTTGTGCTGTATAGAGATTGGTGAGGCATCTTTTGTGGACATAGAGATGGTGTTAGTGATGATGGATAAGGTCACTGTCATCTGGGAGAGGATGCTAATGTACTAGAACAGACATAAATCTTACACAGATCGCAATTGTAGTCTAATTGGAGTTTGAGAAGAGATACCATATTTTCTTAAGAGACTCCCCATGATGAGGATTACATAGGTTCCGTCTGGGGTGTCAAGCTACCCCTGACGTTCATGGCGCCATTTGAGAACATGTATAGGGTTGATGATGTTTCTTATCACCTCACCCTACCCCCATTGTTAGAGAGGGTGCATGATGTCTTCAATTTATTATAGCTAATTGGATATGTGCATTACCACACACACATCATTTAATAAGGTGAGATGAAAATTGAGTATGGAGCTACTTTTTTCTGAGCACCCATTAGTGATTGATGAGTGATAGGAGAGGACACTAAGTGCACTAACCATCGCCTTGGTTCATGGGTTGTGGTATAGTAGAAACGTGCATGATAAGTCCCAGGAGTGGGAGATCCAGATGTGGGCCTGGTATCATTAGTTTTTTATTTATTTTTTCTTTTTAGAAAAGAAATATTGATGGATCTAATGTTTTTGAGACTCATTTTTTGATACATAAGACATTGATATATTTATATATATATTTTTAGATATAGGCACTAAGACAACATGCAATTCCAAATCCTGGTGTGCCCAAAATTAATTTTTATAAAAAAATGTTAAAAATATTTTATATTGGGAATGCATCATTTCTTAAATAAAATCGAATAACTATTAAATGGATGATTGAATTAGAAATCTAAGACCCTAATTGTGTTAGAAAATTTGTTTTTACCCTAGGAATGACAAAAAATAGGTCAAAAAAGGAGTTCTAACATCTCACTCATTACCAGTATGTCTAGTTGATTAATTCATTCCTTCATTCATTTTTACCTAAATGAAATGTTTATAAATGTAATTCTATGGAGATTCACCCAAGTTTAGGATGATAATCCAAGGTTATAGTGAAAGATTATCCATCCTCCTTCCACTGGAGAATCACATTGCATGATGATGAAACATCATATAATATTATATCAGGATGTGGGAAAAGGAATTCCTTTGATTATTGTTGGTTATGTTTTTTGATGATGAATGATCCAATTTCCAAGTAGGAATCACCAATTTGTGGTTTCAGTCACTAGAGGCCTAGAATCCACTAGCCAATGCTAGATCCACCAATCTATGATAGGGACAGGGACATAATTGAAGTGGTGGAATTTGATAGATATATCAAAAATTTGGAAAAATTTGAAAAATACTACTACACGCCATGTATAGTGATGAACACACAATGTATAGCTCCACTTGTTGCAATGGTTAGGGTTTTGGGAAATTATAAGGAAGACACAATGTATATCCCTCCTACACGACAAGTACCTCATCATTAGATGGAAAATATGTGCAGTGGATCACACAGGTGGGATTTTGTGTTGAATTACCTGACTAGGTACACAACTTTGTATTGACGGACAAGGAAACAAGTTAAGGGACACAGACATGTCTAGGCTCATAGGAGGGATACTGAGTGGGAAGGGAAAGACATGTATATCCCCTATATGTTGTGTAACCTTTCATGTTTGGAAATACATATACCCCTAGGGACACAACCAGGTGAAGGAATGAGATCATATGCCATTAGGGTCCCCTCACATGCTGTATACCAACTGTCTCCTTTTGAAGAAACATCATGGTTTCATATCTCCTTCATTTAGACTCATATTGTTTCTCGTGAGTGGTTTATCTTAATTGTTATTCAATGTAGAAAACTATGAGGGCCTCAATTATGGCTTTTGATATATGGTGTGGAGTTTTCCAGGTATGATTCTTTTCTAGGGGATGCTTGATGGTGTTAGTGATCACACAGGATCAACAAAGACTTTCTAAGTGGTATCCTCTAGGAGATCTGGGAAGCGGATCCTCAACGACATTCTGAGTGGTACCCTCTAGTAGATTTGGGTAGTGGTTCCTTAGGGAATTTTAGATTGGTACCCTTTAGTATTGCTTCATTATATGGTCTTGATGATTTTATGAGTGGTTCCATCCATTAAATCTGGGAAGTGGGTTCTCAATGAATTTCTAAGTGGTACCATTCAGTAGATCCGGGAAATGAATACCTGATGAATTTCTAAGTGGTAGCTTCTAGTAGAGCTGGGTAGTCGGTCCTTGATGAATTGTAGAGTGGAAACCTCTTACTGGGTAAGGAATGGTTCCTCCATAGGATATTAGAGTATAACCCTCCAGTTGTACCAGGTTATGGGTCCTATACCTATATATTGAGACCCCTCGACTATGTGGCACAATGATGAGGCATTTTTTGACTTATATGATTAATTCTTGGAAGATGTGTTAGATGTGAGGTATCATTGATGGACTTTTGGAACTATTTCAAACATATCATCTTTGGATGAGATATGAGATGGAGATCCCCTTACTCTCTTTTTTGGGATCCTTTTTATTATTCACACAAACACACACACACATATTGACCTGTATCCTTACATTTGGATTTGGATACCCTATTTTCATATGATTTGAAGACGTATAGTGTATTCCACATGCTTTATGTGTTTATATTATCATGGTTGTATAAGTTTAATCTCTTAATATTGGTGGAAAAGACTCAATGTGTAGTTCATCTACACATCATGTTGATCCCCTTGTGTTTATGATGAGGTTACCACACCTCTTGGTATGGGTTGAGCTATTAACTTTCATCACATTATATATTATTTGTTATCACAATATTTATATTCATGTTGTATCTCTTACTAATTACACTTCATCTTTTGAGACATCCTACTGGGTATGTATATACACACCCTTACATGGTATTTGCCCATATTTTTCACATATAATTCATAAAAAATATAGGTCAACAATGGCTTCAGAGGAGCATAAGGATACATGGTACTTTGGACTGTGTACGGTGGTAACAACATGGAGATAAGAAGATGGGCTTTCTAAATAGTTTAATTTCAAGTTTTGTTAGGTTGGAATATATTTCTAGTGTGGTGTGTATTTTACACCTTTACTTTTCATTTCAAACTATCTTAATCATGTACTATCTAGAGTATTTTCATGCATGGTTGTTCAATCAGTCTTTTTCTTATTTTACTTTTACTTCCTATCCACTTCTACATGGAGAAGGTTTTGTGTGTGCCTATGCATATATGTAATGAGGAAACATCCTACCCATGAATTTTATATATTTAGTGATGTTTTATAGCCCCTTGCCTATGGATTTAGGCTTGTAGTAGTTGCAACTTGGGCCCTTGCTTGGGTGAGGTCGGGAATAATAACTAGGTATATAGAGGAATCATTCCCTAGTCCCTCAAGGGTTCTACTCAGTAGGTATAGGACCCACACCCTAATGCATATGGTATGGGGACCACTCAATAGGTAGAGGATCCATACCCTAGTTAATCTAGGGGTACCACTCACTATGTTCCGGATTCACACCCCTATGCATCAGGGGAGTACCACATAGTAGTTATATAAAGAACCCACACTCTAGTTTGTCATGGGGTAGCTCTTTGGCCTCTTTTTAATGACCATTCATGATCATTTAATTTATTGAGAATCACCTAAAGGATTATTATTCATGGAACATCTAACATCATATATCAAAATCCAATACAAAGGATATTGTCATGTTCTACCTAAAAAAAAGACACATGATAGACTACTCGTGGGCCAAAAATCTATGTCTGACCAAAAACCTGACGAACACCCGAGGCTTGATGACAACCCATCAGGGTAAAACATCTAACCACTAATATTTCATCAAAAATATACATGAATTTTCAAATAGATCAAACCACTGCAATTATAAATGAAAAACTCTTGGGATAAGATATTCACTTGTCCAAATCAGATACCTAGTGAAAAATGCATTTCATTACACCATGCTCGAATGATTTTTCATGGCCTAGGACAAGATTCCTAATTCAATTTTTGATATTTTCTACAAGATATTATCCTCAATATTATGGCTGAATAGTCTCAAACGGCTCATCCTTTTGACACCATATGAAAATGATTTTTCAAATACTAGATTCTGTAATAATAATAATAATAATAATATTATTATTATTTTTATTCAACGCTTTGTGGACCATATCCATAAGTTGAAAAAATGTATCCAGCAATGGTCTTGAATAGATCATCTAAATTTCATAGTTGTGATTCCACATACACATCGTCAATCTAATGTCACATGAGTGAGTTACGATCAAAACAAGATTTATTGACAATAATAATAATAATAATAATGTTTTATATTATTATTTTTATTCAAATTTATGTAAAATTATAGTAAACCCACCCATTCTCTGTTCTCTTAATTTATAATAATAATTTTATCATTATTATTATTATTATTATCATCTATATAAAATTATTATAATAATACATAATGATATTTACAAGGGTAAATTCATTTCATTTATGTTATTATTTCAATATAATTTTTATTTCTGAAAATAAAATAACAAAACATTTTTATTATTATTAAAAATAATAATAACATGCACCTTCCTCCATGAATGGCAAAAAATCAGACTCTGACAATTATTCACCGATAAACCATCCATCATTTTTTATTTGTAGGAATATAACATTCAGAGTTTTGGAAACCCTTCCATCCACATGAACATCAGATTCATTCATTGTTTTTGGATAAATTATGGACACTTAGTACTCAAAAACATAAATTGCTACACCTTCGAAGAGATCCGCTCAATCCAACCGGTGCTCAAAATGTGAAGAATAATGGGTGATATCATGACATAAAAAATAAATAATTGATTTAAAAAGATACACTTATTGAACATGATTTTGCGAAGGGAAGATAATAATATAAAAATAGAAGGAGACATGAATCAATTATCAAAAATTTAATCAAAAGGGTGAAATTTTTTTTTTGATCCCTACCTCAATTATGGATTGATCATTAGTGAAGAGTGAATCTACTGGCGATGAATGTGATGATCATGTGGAGTTCGTTGTTTCTCTCATGATTATCCTCAATCTGATCATCTATCAATATCTTATATCGATCTACCAAAGAATAATAGTCTCCTCCTCCACTTATATCTAGTTAGTATTATGCGTCTAACCCATGACAAACCTTCATAAGAAAGTATTTATAGAGTATTTTAATTAGGCCAATTAATAAAAATTTATAAATAAATTATTTATTTATTTTAATTAAATGCACCTCCCACAACAACCTCTACTGAACATCCCACACTGACCAACGTTAGGTAACGTTTTGGGTAAACCCATACTCCAGATTCAACCATGGTCTAAAATTTCTGATCATAGCTCTATTTGAGAGTTATCCCACCGTTTTAGGGAAAATTAATGCATGTGATATAAAATATATTAAATATTAATAAAAAATTAAATTAGGGATCACCAGGCCTAATAATTTTGTGTCGCTGGATCCAAACATATTTCTTAATATATTTCAATGTCTTACAAGAAAAAATAGAGTCTCTATATTATATCCTTCTACGAAATTTGTGTCACTCACTGAAATCATAGAAAACATGCTCAGCTAGTCTTGATAAATTATAAAAACTTTTCATATGTTATTTTTTGTGTGTAATAATTGGTTTCATGTCAAACCAACACACTATGTGCCCAATATGAATCAATGTGCATGTTTGCAGTTTAAAAAGACATTTTTTGTAAAAATGATAAGTAACATACTCAAAACTAAGAAAACAAATTACGATTTTTTTGATACTTTAGGAAAATAATACATAAGTAATTTTTGACATGTAGGAATCATCCACACCATATTCCAATGCACAATGTGTTCGTTATGACTCAAAGTGTGTATTTTTATTTAAAATTGATATTCTAGTAAAAAATAATTGGGACATACTCAAAACTAATACAACATTTTCAATTTGTTTTTATAATTTAAGATAATTATTCATAAATCATTTATTATGTGTTGGAATTAGCCACACCTAAAATTGATACATGATGTGCCCAGTATGAGTCAATGTAGCCCTTATGAGTTTAAAATTGACATCTTAGTTCAAAATGAATGTCACTCACTGAAAATTGAGAAAGTTCACTTGTATTATCTTTATAATTTAGGAAAATTATTCATAATTCATTTTTCGTAGGTAAGAATAAATCTCACCTAAAACTGACACATGATGTGACTGATATGACTGAATGTGAGTGTTTTTAGTTTGAAATGACATTAAGTAATAAAACAAAAGTGACATAATCAAAACCTATCAAACACATTTTTATTTTTTGGTACTTTATGAAAAATATTCAAAATTAATTTTTTACCTGTAATAATTTACCAAACCTCGATCTGAAACATGGTGTGACAGATATGACTCCAAGTGTGTCTTTTTATTTAAATTTGGCATTTTAATAAAAATGAAAAGTGAAAAACCCAAAACCAAGAAATATCATTTTTATTATTTGGATAATTTATAAAAACAATATATATGTCATTTTTGGCATATAGGAATCATTTTTACCTCAATCCAATTCACGGTGCGATAGATATGAATCAAAGTGTGCGTTATCAGTTTAAAATTGACATTTTAGTTCAAAAAATCTTCACTCGCGGAAAAATGAGAATACATGACCAGATTATATTTATAATTTATGAAAACTATTTAGAATTCATTTTTAATGTGTAGGAATTATCCTCACTTCCTACTAACACACTATATGACCACTATGAATCAAATTTATTTCTTTAAGATTAAAATGAAATTTTAGTAAAAAAGACAAGTGACATACTCAAACCAAGAATAAAATTAGAATTGTTTTGATACTTTAGAAAATTGATCCATATGTCATTTTTGACATATAGGAATTAGTCAAACCTTAATTTGAAACACGATGTAACCAGTATGACTTCAAGTGTGTATTTTTATTTAAAATTGACATTTTTGTAAAAACAATAAATGACATGCTAAAAAATATGAAAATACATTCATATTTGTTATTGGTAATTTTGGAAAACAATCCAGAGGTAATTTTGCGACATGTAGAAATCATCCACACCCAAATCTGATACACGGTGTGACAATTATAACTCAAAGTGTCTGTTATCAATTTGAAATTTACATTTTAATTTAAAAGACGTTAATCACTAAAAACTAATAAAGCAGACTTGGATTGTTTTGATAATTTAGGAAAATGATTTATAAGTCATTTTTAACATTTATTAATTAGTATCACATCAAACTGACACAAGATTTGACTGATATGACTCAACGTGGATGTTTTTGGTTTAAAATGAAATTTTAGTACAAACCACAAGTTACATACTTAGAATTGATCAACAACAATCAGATTGTTTTGATACTTTTGGAAAAATAATTATAAGTCATTTGTGACACGTAGGAAACAACCAAACCTCAATTTAAATGCACGATGTGACTGGAATGTTTCCCTGGGCGTCTTTTTTATTTAAAAGTGATATTTTAGTAAAAAATACATGTTTCAAAATCAAATCTATGAAAATTCAATCTTAATGTTGTGATAATTTAGGAAAACTATTCTTCATTAGATTCTGATGGGTAGGAATCATCTATACCTCAATTTGATGCACTGTTCAGCCACTATAGCTAAAAATGTTTATTATCCATCCAAAATTTACATTTAATTTTAAAATATGTTTCACTCATTGCAAACTAATTAAACATGCTTGGACTGTCTTGATAATTTTGGAAAAATATTCATAAGTCATTTCTCATGTGTAAGAAATAGCCTCACCTAAAACTGACAAACGATAAAGTGGGGGTGTATCAAACCCTGTTGGATAATGAATTAAATTCATGCATTGATATTCAATCTATCTTATTTATCTTCCCACTTATTTTATAATAATCAAAAGGGTGTGAACCTAAGGAAGAACCTATAATATTGATTATTCATCCCTCATATTGATGAAACAAAACATGGTCAAACTTGACCATTTAGATTGAAATAACTTCTCCCAATGGAAAGATAAGATAGAGTTTTTTTTACAGTGTTAATGATTTTTGACATTCTGGAATTTAATATTCCTCTAATTCTAGATAGGCCTAATCCAAATCCTAATGGTACTCCTGTTGATGTGACCCAAGCTGGGTAAATTCAGGCAATGAGAAAGAATCATGTTGATGATCAAGTTTTGTGATGAGGAAATATTATCAATACATACTCAAATCGTCTTTATGACTATTTTCACCAAATGAATCCTGCTCAAGAGATTTGGGATGAAATTGAATTAATGTATAAAGACATGGAAGTAGGTAACAATAAATTTCTCATTGCAAAGTAAGTAAAGTTCAAGATGGTTGATAACAAGACATTGTTCAAGAAAGTTCCTGAGAATCATGTTATAGATAATAATATTATTTCCATTAAGATTAATATACCATGAAATTTCCACGTTAGTGAAATTATTGAATAACATCCACCATATGGAATGATTTTGGATAATAACTCCATAAAAAGAGTGATGATATTTCCTTGGAATATTATAAAAAACGTCTTTCTGTTGAAGAATAATCCATATTGAGAGTTGTGAGTATGGATTCACAATTTGATACCATGATTAATTTCCCTGAGGTAAAGGCACAACCAAACTATTCGTTACATTTCAAATAGAAATAGTCAAAAATTAAAGATGAAAGTAAATACTTATAGAAAAAAAGAAAATACTTTGTCTATAGAAAACCATTGCATTTTCCAAGGGAATGTCACCATCGAAAGAAATTTAATAAACCCAGAACAAATATATTGATTGAAGAGAATCTTGTTTTTATGATATCTGAAGTGAATATGATTTCGATGATGATGGGATGGTGTCTTGATTCTATTAAAATGGTGAATCTATGCACGGATTGTTCAATTTTCAAAACATTTGACAATTTTACTATCATGAAGAAATTAAACCTTGGAAATAATTCATACATAAATGTTAGGGAACATAGAAGTGTGAATATAGACTTTACTAATGGGAAACATTAGAAACTTCTTAATGTGTTTTTTGTTCCTAAAATTTGAATGAATTTTGTTTATATAAGTAATCTTTGTAAGAAGGGATTTCAGGTTTCATTCGAATCCAATAAGGTTATCTTGTTTAAGGAGGAATGTTTATGGGGAAAGGGTAATGAAATGATGGAATGTATCAACTATCCATTAATAATATGATTGAAAGTTATACTTTATTGATTCCTTTATTTTATGGAATTATCATGTAGAACATGTTAATTATAATTCATAAAAATCAACGAATAAATTAAAAATAATTAACTTTGGAAATGAATTTAATAAATGTGAACCATTTATTGAATATAAAATAGTTAATAAGCCTTTTCATGATGTTGAAATAAATTAAGAAATATTAGAATTAGTACATTATTATATTGTTTAATTAAATGTTGTATTAACACATGGAGGAAAAAGATATTTTATTACTTTAATTGATGAATTGAGTAGATATTTAGATATATATCTTTTTTAACAAAGGATGAAGCCTTTGACTTGTTTAAGAAGTATAAATATGAAGTTTAAAACCAGTTAAAGAAAAAGAGTAAATTATTATTCTTATATAGAGATGATGAATACATTATGAATGTGTTAAATGAGTTATGTGACTAAAATAGTATAATTCATCAAATTAATTATCCTTGCACTCCACATCAAGATGTCTTAGTGGAAAGGGAAAATCATAATTTAGTAGAAATTATAAATTTCATGATTAATAAATCTATGTTACCATTAAATTTATAGGGCAAATCTTTATTGGTTTCATGTCATATTCATAATAGGGTTGTCTCTAGGAAAGATAACTTGTCCCCATATGAAATATTTGATATGTATAATAATTAATATTTCCTATTTTAAGATGTGGGGTTTTTTAGATTACTACAGAGTTCCTGATCAATAAAGAACTAAAATTTGTCCAAGAGAAATTAATGCTGTTTTTATTAGATATATAGAGAAGATAAATTCATATAGAATCTTGGATTTGGGAGGTAATATAATTATTCAATTAAGGGATGTAGAGTTTTTTGAAAATAGATTTTATAAATATAATGTGGATGAAAATTTTCCCCATACCCCTATCTCATGTATTCCATCTACTTCAAATACAATAGTAGATAATAATGTTGATTCTCGAGTTGAACCAAAACTCAGTACAAGACATAGGAAGGAAAAACATCTACATCTAGATTTTATTTCTCATGTTTCTACAATTTTCCCTATTAGAAGAGTCAAAATAATAAAATTATGAATATGTATCCTATGGTATTTACTATAAAAGATGACCCAAATACTTATAAAAATCTATTACTTCTGGAGATATTGATATTATAGAAATAATCAATTAATGATGGAATGGATTCCATTATGGGTAATAATACTTTGGTCATTATATATTTACTAAGAGGTTCTAAACCTATGGTTTTTAAATGGGGTTTCATAAAAATGAATGATTCCAATGGTAACATTCAAAATTTTAAAGCAATATTGGTTTCCAAAGGTTTCATTCACAAAGAAGGGATTTATTATTTTGATATTTCATACTCCTATAGAATGGATGACTTCAATAAGGATTTTATTTTTTTAGCTTCAATTAATCATTTGTATGTCCATTAAATGGATTTCAGAACATCTTTTTTAAATGTATAATTAAATTAAGATATTTACATGGAACAACCATAAGGGCTTGTTTTACTAGGTAATGACATGAAATTATGTAAACTAGTTTAATCTCTTTATGACCTTAAACAATATCTAAATAAGTGGAATGAAAAATTTGATTCTATTATTTTATCTAATATATTTACATATAATAATGCAAATAAATGTGTTTATTAAAAGTTGAAAAAGTAATATGGAGTTATTGTGTGTCTATATATGGATGATATATGAATTTTTGAGACCGATATGATTGGTTTAATTGAGATAAAAAATTTCTTATGATCTTTATTTAAAATGAAGTATCTTGGAATAGTTGGAACTATTATGGGTATTAATGTTAGAGAAAATAGGGGGAGATATTATTTATGTCAATGTCATTACATAGAAAAAATATCAAATAAATTTGATCATGTTATTTTCAAGGATTTTAATACTCCATTTGATTGTAGTGATAAATTATTTATAAATACGGGTAGAGCTATAACCCATATTGATTATGCCAGTGAAATTGATTCTTTATGTATGAAATGCATTTAACTATTCCTGATATTTCTTTTGAGGTATGTAAAATAAGTATATATACTAGTAATCCAAGTGTTGATCATTAGAGATGTATAACTATAATTTTTGGATACATAAAAAAGACCAAAAGATTTACATTTATCTTATAATGATTATCCATCTTTACTAAAAGGATACACTTATGGATGTTAGATTACTAGTATTTTTGATAACCAATCCATATCCAGATGGTCGTTAACTATTGGAGTTTGTTCTGTTTCTTGGGAGAGCAAGAAAAAAACATGTATTTATCATTTGAAAATGGGGTCAGAGTTTATTGCCTTAGTGGTAGGTGAAAAGGAAGCTAAATGGATTAGGAATCTATTATTAGATAATTGATTGTGTCCTATTCCAATGCCTCATATATCTATCAGTTATGATAGTGATGTAAATTTATCAAGTGAATATAGTTCCATGTAAAATGGAATGTATATTCATATATATTTTGAGACACTATTATGTGGGAAAATTGATAAAGTATGGTACCATAACAGTGTTCTATGTGATATAATGTAAAAACCATGAGGATTTGTTTACAAAAAATCTGTCAAAAGAGATTATTCATGCAAAAAATAAATAGATAGGGTTAAAACCCATAGAATAAATAATTTATGTAATGGAAACCCAACACTCTCTTTAGGTACATTCTAATCAAAGAGTTTAATGGGTAAATACAAGCTACGAAGATGATTGTTGATATTGAAAATTGTAACCCCAACTACTAGGGGTCAATATAGTCCTTTATAACTGGATGTAGAGTTATAAACTCTTAAAAAATATTAACACATGATGAGTTATGTTTTCTAATAATGGAAAAAAATTGTAATATTTTTCCTATATGAAATTAGAAGTTGTTGGTCCGAGTAGGACACTCAAGAGTGGGGTGAATTGAGTTCCAATAAAAATTTCTGTGAAAAACATTATTTATGTGAACCCTATTTTAAAATCCAAACAGTCTAGTTAACCAAAGATGAATATTTATAAGAGTTTTGATTATTCAATTAATTTCGTTAAATATTTATTAATTCTCAGTTATTAAAATTTGAAATATTGATATAAATTTTGAATGTAATTTACTAAATTAAAACTATTATAATCACTATCTAAGATTAAATATCATTATAAAATTGAGTTTTCTGAAATATGTTTAAAATTAGAGAATGCTTCATTTGAAAACATTGTGGATAAAAACAAGTGGTTCAGTCTAAATATGAGACATTTTCCTCTCCACTTGGTGACCACCTTCCACAAAGAAGAATAATTTAATAATCTTTATCCACACTCTGGATCAGGGTTCACAACAGAATACAAATTTGTTCAAGTAAAACTGGACCTATACCACAGTTATTTATTGGAAAATAAAAACAACTTCGTCACACAAGGTCCTCTTCCACAGTTGTATGTCGGTATAAAATGGTGTAAAAAAGATGAGTGAGTTAGGATATCTTGTATCATCCAGCTTAGCATATGAGACATTGTTTCATTATAATATAGACACAAACACTGCTAATAAAGTAGTAAAATTACACACAATAGAGAAAAAACAATGAGAGAGGGTTTCAAATTATCTAAGTGATGTTCTTGATGCTTCTTGACTCCTTGAGTAATGATGATGTGAAACTGGAGTCCTCTACTAAAAACAGAGACCTACATAGAGTGTCATCAGAGATCTGTGTTATGGTTTCCAATGAAGTGAGATACACTTAGAAGGTTCTCTTCACTAGGGTTTGTTATAGAAAAAATATCGAGAGATTGGTTATCAGTAAATCCTTCTTATTCACAATTAGAAAGAATGATTTTTATTCATTTGTATGTCTTTCATTCCTTTATGGTTTATATCTATAACACGCGCACCTAATTTTTTCATAGGGGATTTCTTTTTATAGTGTAGAGTTTGTAATAAGAACGATCCTTAACATAAGGGCTTCCTCATACCTCATACTATTCTATGAAAATGTATGAAAAGATAGACAAGGTTATTAATATAATAATGAGTACCGAGTTTCATTAATATGACCATTATAATTAATTTTGAATTTAAGAGTAAAGAAAAGTTTCTAAGTATTTAATGGTATTTCATACTATCATTGAATCCTTCTGTTAGTGACTCATTTTTTAGTGATCCCTTCTATTAGTGACTCCATATTTTGGTGAATCCTTCTATTAGGGACTCTTTTTATTGGTGACTTCTTATATTGGTGACTCCATCAATCAGTGACTCATTTCTTCTATCAACGACTCATCTATTATATCGATGAATCATCTGTTCTGTCATTGAGTCATTCTGTTCTGTTGGTGAGTTGATTGTTCTATCAGTGAATCATCTATTCTGACAGTGAGTCATTCTATTCTATCAATGACTCATTTTTTTGTTGGTGAGTCATTCTGTTTTGTCGGTGATTCATTTGTGTTGTTTTTGAATCAGTCTTATATCTTTCGGTGAGTCATTCTGTGACTTAACTATCAGTGACTCATACTTATCAATTTTTTGGTATACATAACTTATATTATAAACATCAATTTTTTTTTTCAAAATTAGGATTGAACATGAAGAATCATAATTAAAAATATTTGAATAAAATAATTAAGAAATGAATTAACATTATTTGACATGATTTGAGAACATTAAAACTAGAGTGGGCCAATAATATATCCCTTTTTGATGACCAGAAATCATGCAATTATAAAGGAAAATCAGTTGGTTTAGAAAGATCAAAGTATTTATTATATTTTCTATCACCCATTACCAATTAGTTCATAATTATGTAGAGTGAAAATTCATAGTGAAAATAATTCAATATTGTCTCCATAGTTAAACTAATGCATAATTATAATTATTTTCTCCCCCTTTTGGGATTATCATAAAGATTAAGTTTATTAAATAATGAAAATCAAGAATGAAAATAAATAACCAGTGCATGAAAATATACAAGGTTTCATTTGAAATGAAAATTTCATTTTATAATAAAGTTCAAAAGTACAACAAAGAATCCTTATTAAACTGTGATCCAGACTACTACTTCTTTTTCAAAGAGGAATCCATTGTGGCCTTTCCATTATCAAAGGAAGAAATGGTAGGAGTAGATGTAGAATTAGTAGTTGTAGTTTCAGAATTGATTAAGATAGAGGGAAATGGATGTCTAGGATGGAATGAAGGGGCCAAGGTGGGACTAGTGGAGGAAAACGGTTTGTTAAGCTCCATAGAAATGATAGGAAGAATATTCCCAAATGCTTGAGTAGGAGTCCTAGTCAAAGAAGGTATGCTAGAGAAAGTAGAGCTAGTAGGTTATAGAGGTAGTCCGATAGGAGTGGAAGGAGGGGAAACGAACATAGTACTCTGTAAAGGTAGATAAGGACTGTGAGTTTAGATTAAATCCATGATTATCTCCCCACCGTACAACATATAATTTTTTAAATCTTCTTTATTTTCAATGAAATGTGAAATTGTAGGAGTAAAATCCTTTACAAGCTTTTCCTGATTTCTGAAGGTTTGAAGCATGAGAGGAATTATTAGGTTCTCAAGTAAAAGCTTGAAGTGGCTGTCTAGATGATGTTGTGTGTATATCCTCTAGAAATAAAAAACCTATTTCTTGTTTATTTCTTCTTGAGCAGCTGTAGTCTGGTTGGAATAAGAGATTACCATTTCATAGATATGATCAATATTTTTCTGGATTTTTGACAGAATTTTCTGATCAGTTCCACCCATCATGGTTTACATCTCTTCTCTATTGATAGTCTCGACCACCTCTATGTTTGATGGGTGAGATACATGAGTTGCTAATCTAGATTCCCCTTTCACAATGTATCTCATATATTACTTTATCTGGATCATGATTTCACTATAGACATGGCCTATTACATAATAATGTTATTCACTTACCTTTGTTCAAATCACCTCACTATCTGAAGACTGAACAAGAGGAACATAGTGAAGTGGAGCCATAAACAACAAGGCACTATTCATTGCATCTTTGACTACTAACTTTAGAAGGTCCAAATCAAGTGTTAGATTAGCATCTTGAATATGGGATTCAATATATATTTCATAATGTTTTAGATATTGGTCTATATTGGCTTTGTACTCACTAAGATGTTGGCTAACAATAGATAAACTCTTGACCATTTCCTTAGAAACCTCCTAATTAACAGTCTTAACATCTTCCAAAACTGATACCAAATGAGGTTTGAGATTGGAAACAATTATTTCTACAATCATGTCTGCATCATTATCACCATGTAGTGCAATAGGGGAAGGATGGGATTGAGGATTTTATATCGTAGAAGCTAACATTTCTTTCTTAAAGGCATTGAATTCGGTCTTCAATACATAATCAACATGATCTAGTACTGGATTTGATGAAACCACTAGAGTTTCCTCAACTAATGATCCTCTTGAAACATCTATCATCCCCTAATCATCTAAATCTGGATAATATAAACCACGAAAAATTTAAACAAATAATTTTCCCACTAAGATAATATACAAGCATTCGGAGGAGTGAGTGTATCAACTCTCACTTGCCAAGATTGAGGATCCCCATAAAATTGATCTCTCCTTACATGTTTTTCACACTTAACTTGATTTATCTTTATAATATACCCCTACTGAGGTACTCGAACTACCTGTGCTCTATCTACATTACCAACTTCAACTGCTCCATCTACCTCAGCACCGACTTCTATAGGACTAGAAGTTTCAACAAACTATTCTTTATTCTTAGTATTGGTTAGTTCTATTTTTTCTCCTTGTTTATCACCAAGATTATTAGAATCACTGTAACTTTCACCACATTCATCACTTTCATTCTCTGGTTCATCTCCTTCACCTTCACTATCACCTTCTTCACATTTGTCATGATATTTTTCATCCTCTTCTCCCCCACATTTAGAGCCACTACCACTCCACTTTCTTTCTCTTCTTTGTCTGCTTCTTCTTTTTCTCCAGAACCCTCTCTTGAATTATTTTATATTCTTTCATATTCCACACTACATAATTATTTAGTTTATTCATCATCATTTTCACCCAAAATAGGCTCATTTTATTGCAGTACTAGAGGTGGACTAGCCGGACTATATGGCATTCCCATTAGACATTCAAAAATATATATCTCACTTCTATCATCTATATGAGACCCTTCTTCTCTAGTAGATTCATCTTACTCTTCATCAGAATAGACAATTTCATCATCTGGTCCTAGATCATGATCAATATCTTCTCTTGTCCTTGTAGGATGATCAATAGGATTGAAATTTTCATAATTCTTCTCATTATATTCAACCCACTCCCTCTTCCAGTGATTCCACATTATCTTCATTGTCTTGAAAATTTACTTATTTAAGAAAACCCCACAGCATGTAGCAATGGTTTCTTCACTCTCACCTACACATCCTCTTTAATTTAGCTTATCAGATATCATTTTTGGATAGAAAAATGAATTATTCTTACAAAATGGATTTATCATAACACTAATATGGACTGTCAAATACCTATACAGATTTACCATATTTTATTCCTTCAGTAAATACAAGAGATATACATCCTGATATTTTAATGAGGCAAAGTATCCTTTCTTGGATCATAACTGGTGCTGGATAAAATTAAATAAAAGTCTACTTTCAATATCCAACTATGAATATATAGGCCTTCTAGGATCCTCATAACCAGTAAGCTCCCTCAAAGATATCTGATAGTAATAAAACTAAATTTTATGTGGACTACATACCTGGTAGTTATTAAAGGCTCCATCATGTGGTACATTGAGGCATTCATTCCAATTCCTTGAAAAAAATATACTATCCTCCCATTCAAAACTGATTTTATCCAATAAACCTCACTTTCTACCAGGATAAACTTAGCATAATGATAAAACTCATGTACATGCTTAGGGAAATACATAATTTCATTATTTGAGAACCAATCTAGCCACCCTTGAGTGTGCAGCACTCTTAATAGAAGATACTTACTAGTTGATAACCATTCAATTAACACTTCCTTCTCAGGGATTACCACATGGTTTACAATACCTAGATTAACATGCTTAGATATGCGTGAATCTTCTTTCTTCCCTTTAGCGGGTTGCGATTCATCCCCAAATCCTTCAAAGACGCATTTCGCTCTAACAATTATAAAGGGTCAATTAATGTTAGGAAGGCTAAATGACCCAAAATAAAGAGATAAAGTGTAGGAGTGTAAGAGTGGAAGTCCTAGGGTAATAAATAGTATGGATCAACTCAATTTTATCATTTAGGGACTGATAAGTCGTGAATCGAGTTAACTGGGTTAAAATAAAATGAAATAAACAAAACTATGTTGTTTTGGTAAAATAAAATAGATATAAACAGTGGCTTCCATCGATGAATGGCCATTTCTGTGACATTAGTGTTGGTTTCTAAAAGACATTATCAGTTTCAAGGAGATAGAAGTGTCGGTTAAACAACAATGTCGATGTCGGAGAGATAACTATCTCTTAGACACTATTGGTGTTAGTGAGACATTGGTATTAGTGTTAGCGAGACAACAATCTATGAGACACTATCGATGTCGGTGATACATCACAGGTTGTTCCTATTAGAGTGAAATCCATAATTAGTTTTATCATATAGTTATTGATAGTAGGTTATTAAAAATTATCCATCCATAATTCATGTTTTATGTCACTCATCCTCTTAGAGTTCAACGGATTAGTAAATATATTTGCAAGAGGATGTTCTGTGCCAATAAATTCAAGATTTATATCACCATTTTGATAAGGATATAATAAAAAGTGATGTCTGACATCAATTTTTTTTTGAATGAGAAAAAATATTCTTATATATGTTAATAGCGCTTTTATTAACAAAATTTATAGGGAGATGCCTAAATTGGTGTCCATAATCTAGTAAATTGTGTTTCATATAAAAAATTTGAGAAAAAAATTATCAACAGCTACGTATTCAGCTTTGGAAGTAGATAAGGTAATAGATTTTTTCTTCCTAATACACCATGATACTAGATACTTTCCCAAAAATTGACATGATCTAGAGGTTCTATTTCGATCTTACTTATAGCCACCAAAATCATCATCCGAATAACGAACTAAATAAGAAGTTCTTCCTCTATTATAGAAAAATCTAAAGTATGTTGTACACTTAAAGTAATTGAAAATTATTTTAACATCATTTAAATGATATTCTTTGGGGTTTTCATTAAAATGGTCACACATGAATACACTAAATATAATGTTAGGCCTACTGGTAGTCAAGTAGAGTAGAATTCCAATCATTCCTCTTTAAGTGGGTTGATTAACAAATTTACCATTGTGATTATGATCCATCTTATAGGTGGTAATATGTTTCCGACGCTTTCTCCAAGTAACACATCCGTATGTTAAGGATAGGATGACTATTTTCCTACATTCCTACTTTCCAAAGGTAGGTTACATCCTTTTCTTATTGAGGGATTTTTTCTCTTTGATCGAAAAAATATTATAGGATGTCAGTTTCTCCATCCGTGGATTCATCCTCAGAACTCCTCACCTATTATGGGTCTCCCATAAAGAGTAATACGTTGTTTTTGAATCTCATTCCTATTTCCATATCGTTGTGGATTCTGTTTAGTTATGCTACTTCCATCCAGACATTCCATGGGGTCTTGACATGGTTACATCCTTCAGTTAGAGTATATGATAACACCAGGCATGTCAAGGAATCTATGGATGTGTGGACTTTAGAGATCATGTATTCTTTCTCATAATATGGAATCTCAAGGGAACATAACCTGATAAATACCATGTCATGTGTGGGGGATTATATGCCTTAGGCATGTATCTAAGGTTTTCCTCATCTTCCACTGTTTATCATAGGGTATTCCATGAGTTTAACATCATGTGGTGATAGTTATGCCAAAGTTGTGTCTTCTGAGGGTTTCATCAGGCACCACATACTTAACACGAGGTAGGATACAAGTTTAATATCTTGTGGAGATAGAATGAGAGAGATCAGAACATCCCATAGAGACAGATCAGATTAATACATCTGTAGGAGGGAACACCTAGATGCTTTACCAGATGGCTCGATCAGAATGCCAAATGAGGACGGATCCGAGATGGTGTGTCCCATAGATAGAAGATATCACACCATGATTGATGATATGGAAACTATTAAGGGAATATCAGAATGAGTGAACCCCATAATTGGGAACACCGAGTGGAAAGGTCATAATTCCCAATGAGAGCGGACCCAGAGTGGTGTGTCCCATAAAGGGAAGATGTCCGACTATGAAGGATGATCTGGACACCATTGAGGGAGGACCAAGGAGAGTGCCCCCCTGAATGGGGGACACCAAGGATTTCTATTGACTGGGATTGATCCTCATGGAGGTTTCCTACGCACCCTGTGTGAAAAACAGGGATCAAAAGCCATGTATTTCGAAGGGGTGATAAATCGGGGAGTGCACAGAGGGCAATGACTTGAAGACACGCTGGGGATTATGCATGGATAGAAGCCCTGGTACTTCTAAGAGCAGTTTGAGGGTGGATGACATGATCTCACCAAGTTGCGGTGACCCAGGTAAAAATATGGATGGGTATAGACGATTGGGAGACATTTATGGATAATGAGATGAAACCAGCATTAGGATGATAGTGATGTTGGGCTTGATCCTTGAAGATACTTCCTACGTATCCCCGTGGTTGGGAATAAAAGTGCACATAGTTCGGTGGGGATATGCGACAACTGAGGAGGTGGCCTATGAGAATGGACGTATAGATGGGACCCGGAGGAAGTAGAACATATGGATTGGGGTATGACCTTCCCGAAACACATAGGCTTGAGGGAGAGAGGCCATGATGGGACATGAGTGATGGGCTTGAACAACAAGAGTCTTCCTATGTATCTCCATGGTAGGGAATCAATGTCCACATAGTTTAGGTTGTGAGTAGAGAATCAGGGTGTGCATAGAAGAAAACAACCCAAAGGCATAATGGGGCTTCCGTGTGGTTAGAATCCCGGGTTGGTCTGATTCCACAGGGGTGGACCAGGGATGATGGTCCCAACAAAGGGGACTGCAACATCTTACCGTCGATTGGGATAAAACAACTTACCACTGGATGGGGGTCACAACAGCTTACTACTGGATGGGGTTACAATAACTTACCACTGGATGGGGTTACAATGGCTTACCGCTGGATAGGGTCACAAAAGATTACCACTGGATGGGGTCACAATGGATTAATGAGGGATGGGATTGAACCTCATGGTGGATTCCTATGTTCACTACCTAGAAGATCATGATAAAATCTCATGTAGTTCAAATAGGTATAGTTTAATGTCATGTGGGATGAAAGGATCACCCAATATATCATCATGTACGATGAGGGTGAACCGACATGAAGTGGTCATGACCAATGGATGTTAGGCTTGAACCTTAGGGAGGCTTCCTACGTACCATGACTAGGATATAAGGATCAAAGTCCACGTAGTTCGGGAGTGAGGATACAATTTAAAATCGTGTGGGATGAAGGTGAACCGATGTGAAGGGGTCAGAACCAATAGAGGTTTTTGGATTGAACCTCAGGGAGGTTTCATACTAACCTTGCCTAGGATACATGGATCAATGTCTATGTAGTTTAGGATTGTTTAGTGAACTGAAGTGAAGGGTTTAGAACCATTGGAGGTGTTAGGCTTTAACATCAGGGAGGATTGCTATGTACCATTTCTAGGAGATAGGGATAAAATTCCACGTAGTTCATGATGTTTTGGTGAACCAACATGAAGTGGTTGGGACCAGAAGGTGTAGGGATTGAACCTCATTGAGGCTTCCAACGTACCTTGCCTTGGAAAGGAACAAAGTCCACGTAGTTCAGGATGGTTTTTGTAATATCCCGATTCTGGAAGCTGCCCAGGGGTGCCCCGTACCTGGTTGGTCACATGGACACAAGCACATTTTCCCTAATTATAGAGTTTTCTAACTAGTATAGAGGGCCTTGGTTGTGATAGTGGGGAAACTATCCCCTCATTGACAGAGTAACACAGAAAAAGTAAATAGATATCAATAGGGGAAGCAATAATAACATGAAATAATTAAACAACAGAAGTAATACAAAACTAGAGAACATATATTTAAATTATGCATGATACAAATGTCTAGGAAATCATTAGAACAAGTCACAATTCTGGAATACAGTACTGAACCAAAGTAAAAGAAAAAAAAAGATACTCTACTAGCATCGCAAGCCTCATCTTGGTCCCATGATCTCCTGATCTACAACAATCAAGTACCTAATATAGAAGGGTGCTTTCTCTTACCTAGACACGCAACAATATAATCTATTTGGGCCCAAAATCTTGACCAAAATAGGGTGTGATATGAACCCCAATATACAACCACAAAATGATCCATTCCTAACATTCAGTGAATATATGTGGTAGGCAATATAATAAATGAAGCAATAAACAATGAAGTACTCAAAGTAAACAATCCTACAGGTTAAATTACAATAATTTTCATTTATTGGATAAGAAACCAAGAATCATAAGTAACCCTTTGGGAAGTACTCATAGTATTAACCCTCTGGTTCAATCAAAAAAATGAATTCAACCCTCTAGAAAGTACTCACAGTCTAACCCCTCTAGTTCTACTTTAGCAAAGAAACTCTAAGGAAGCACTCACTGTCAATTCCCTATGTGGTCACGTATCAGTAACTATAGAAGCTATGGGGAATCACTCAACCCCCAATTCCAACTGTGGTTTCATAATGAGGATCTAAGGACACTATGAGGGAGCACAAGGTCCATCCCTCATATGGTCACACAATGTAAAAGTAAACATACAATTTGGAGAAGCCCTCAACATCCATTCTCCCTATGGTCTACTACAACAGGTTCCCACAGAGCTATGTAAATCAATAGAGCACAAACAATATTTGGAAGACAATGTAAACCTCAAAAACTACTTGGTTAAATAGTCTACAATATCTCACAACATGTAAGATAAAATGAATCCATCCTAACAAAACTATTCATGGAAACAAAGCATCCTAACATGAAAAGATAGACCAAATGGTCAAAATCAATCAAACACAACACATCTAGATCAAGGTAAATAACCCTATTTACTACCATAAATCCTCTACTCATGTACACAAAGAATAGCAGGCAATAATAGGTCCGAAAACCATAAACACGAATTACCACGAACAAGGGTATTGGTAAATTTTGCACATATAACTCAAGGAATGACTACGGAAAGGAACAAACCACCTAAATTGATGTTGTACAATCGATATACATGAACCTACAGCCTTGAATCTCCCTAGAACACTGTAGATCTAAAAAACTATAAAAAACCTTCAACAAAGGATATCTCATGAAAGAGGATAAATTAAGAAACAAGGCTCTAAAATAAGAAAGAACAAACCGTGGTGATTCCAATGCAATTGACGACGATCAATTTAGAGAACTGATGGAGAGTTGGGGGATCAGAGAAGAGTCGGTGGCCACATATTCTCTTGGATGAGACATACCTAGAATAAGGGTGTTCTGTTGATTAGACGCAACCTTGGTATGTTTAATGAAATAAAATGAAAGTACACGATGTGTCTTTTAAAATTACAAAACTTATACTTTCCTTTACCGAGCCCTGATTTAAGACATCTCCAGGTCACCCCACACGTCCATGTTTTCGGTCGTTACACGTCCATCACACAACTACCCATGGAAACCGAGTACACTGCGTGTACTTATAAGTACATGGTGTGTATACCTAAAATTTCCAAAAACTCATCATTTTCTAAAAAAACACTAGAAAACAAGATTAAAACCTGAAAAGAATATCTAGTTTCTTACTAAATTCCCCCCTTAATAAAATTCATCCCTGAATTTCCCTAGCAAGGCAGCGTAGAATAAGAACCCTCAAATAGCTCCGGCCATTGAGATCGTACATTAACCTCCCTCTCCCAAGTCTCATCCTGTACTCGCCCGTGCTGCGATAGAACTCTTACTAGAGGAACAAACCATCCACGTAGAACCTTCAAAATGCGATCAATAATCTGGATAGGATGCTCCTTGAATTATGCATTAACCTATAGGTCAGCATCCTTAGGTTTAATGACATGAGACAAGTCTGAGAAGTAATTCCGTAGCTGAGAAACGTGAAAGATGTCATGCGTAGCCTGGTACCTCTGTGGTAACTGAAACCGATAGGCAACCGGCCTCATGCTTTACAAAACCTCGAATGGTCCGACGTACCTCGGAGAAATCATACCCTATCTTCTACTATGTCCCTACCTCGGTGTGACATATAGTAAAACCCGATCTCCGAAATTGAAATTTAGATGTCATCTCCGTCGATCGGCATAAGAATTTTTCCATGAGTATGTATTAGTCATCCTCTTCTGAATTAACTTTATCTACTTTGTGGTCTCTTGGAAGAGACGAGGTCCCAACATCACGACCTCTCCAAATTCCAACCAACATAGGGGTGATCAGTATGGACTACTGTACAAAGCCTTATAAGTTGAAAAATTAATAGTTTAATGTATAATATTATTGTAGGAAAAATCTACAAGAGGTATGTGTTTCTCTCAAGAACCTCCAAAATCGAGGTTGCATGCTCTCAACATGTCCTCCAGTACTTGAGTCGTAAGCTCAGACTGGCCATCTATTTGGGGATGGTATGTAGTACTCAGATGTACCTCGGTACCCAAAGCCCTCTATACTTCATACCAGACACAAGAAGTAAAATGTGCATCCCTGTTTGAAATAACGGAGTGTAAAACCCCATACAGACGTTCAATCTCCCAGATTTATAGCCTTGCTAGCTCATCAACATTGAAGGTCACATTGATTGGTAATAAGTGAGAAAAATTCGCAAGTCTATCAATGACAACAGAAACCACACAATTCCCTTGAGGCGACCTTGATAACCCTGTCATGAAGTCCATCACGACATCATTCCACTTCCACTCGGTAATGGGTAGCTGCTACGAAATCCATGCTAGTCACTGATGCTCTGCCTTCACCTGCTGACATATGGAACAACTCATGACAAAACTAGCAACATATCTCTTCATACTTGGACACCAATACTGACAGTGTTGATCTTGATACATCTTGGTGAAACCAGGATGAAATTTCCAAACTGAGGAATGAAATTCCCGCATCTTCTCCTCACATATGTCTGCTGACAACCACACGCACCCATGAAAGTGAAAGTTATCATCCTCTCCCATGATCCATCTTGGAATAGGTTCCTCTCCTAACACACTCTCCCATAGGACTAGGGATTCTGAATCTGATAGCCGCCTCATTCGCACACAATCAAGTAGAGTTGAGGTAACATCTATAGAAGAAAGAAATGTCTACCCATACCATACTCGCACCTCTAAATGCTTCTTATAGAATAGATAAATAAGCTACCACTCACATCTGGACTCCCGAACATCATGTATATGAGTACTCCTACTCAAATCATTAGCCACAATGTTGCCTTTCCCAGGTGTATAGGCAAGCTCAAAGTCAATGGAATTAAGTTAGTCAACCCACATTCTCTATCTCAGATTCAGATCATACTGAGTGAAGATATATAATTTAGAATTTTTTGATCACTAAAACCCCCAAAAATTCCCTCCCAATAGATAATATCTCCAATAACATAAAGCATGAACAACACCACCAAAATTGAGATCGTGCGTCAGGTAATTCCTATCATGTGTCCTTAACTACAAAGACCCATATGCATTGACTCCTTACCCCTACATAAGCACAGATCCCAGCTTGATACCTGAAACATCATAATATACTGCATAGATCATGACCGTATCTATAAAGACTAGTATTAGTGATGAAGGAAAACTCCATTTCAGCTCCAGAAAGGTTGATTAACAAGAGTCTGAACACAATTACATCACACCCTTCTTAGTCAAGCCCATCAATGGCGCTGCAAAATGTGAAAAGTCATATATGAAACATCTGTAGTAACCATACATCCCTATAAAACTCTATACCAAAAAGATATAATCCACAAAGACTACCATGAAACTATCAAAATCCCCTATATCGAAAATTGAAAAAGCTAAAAATAAGGAAACTAGGATCATACCTTGAACTGTAGAGGTTCTGGGATCTTACTCTTGTTGGGTCTTCTCCACTGCAAAATTATGGCCTGTATCGCGACCCTGTGACCCTACCTGACCACCCTGAGCTGATACAACCTATTGTAACTGAAATCCTGAGGACTATCTACCACGACTGTAAACAAAACCCTAGCCTAAATGGAAAAGATAACTCCTGTTCCCAGAATAATGATAAATTGATCGTGATAATCCTAAATGTGTGGTCATAAAAGAACTCTGATCTCTATCTTTTGGTGAGAAAATGTAACAAAACTCTTACTGATAGCCCATATTGACTCAAGATTAGCACTTGACTGGGTCTATTGGACAATATGGCCTCATATTCCCACTCTTCCTACAGTGGTAGCACGCCACCTAGCCACCAGAAGAAGTATCCAACTTAATAAAATCTCTATGTGTAGACTCCCTCTGGTGCTTCTAGCTGTCAGTAAGAGGGGGACCAACTCTGTATACCAAACTTCTCTATCTCACAGCTCTGTAATCCCTCATATTATGCTCTGTGATCAGTGCCTATTTGACTTTAGAGGTGATGGAAGTCAACATGAAGATGTTCACCTAATATCAGATGTCATTCCTGAGACCATCCTCAAACTTTCTCACCATAAATAACTCATCACCTCCTGGGATGGGTGTGAAGCGCTGTTGTTCAGTGATGCGAGAAGAATACTCAATAACTGAAATAGTACCCTACTCCAGACTCGTAAACTCTCAGGCTTGGTCAGCCCTCAATGTCTTGGGGTAGAAGTATACATATAAGTCATGCTAGAACTCATCCCAGACCACAACCTTCTAGAATACAGCCCGTGAGATCACATACCACCATATCATGGTGGAGTCTCGAAGCATATACATAGTGAGATTGATCCTCCTCTCTGGAGGCATCTCCAGATGATTGAAGATCATAAGCATGGCTTCTATCCATGACTCTGTAGACTGGGGTCATACTTCCCTTGATAAATTGGGAGGATGATACTAGTGAAAGACCCATATCAATTCTACCATCAAAGGGGAAGGAGGCGGTTCTCCCTAGAAGGTCTGGATCATCCTCACAAAGCCCTTCAGAACTATGCATCGGCACCTATATCCAGGATAATGACTGGTGAAAAGATGGGAACGACTGGAGGATCTGCTGGTAGTCCCTGATCAGCCATGTCTGGTGTCTGATCACTATCATGTAACTAGCATACAATCAAACAATGTCGTAGTGGCATAAATCTGCAAGGTCAAACACACACCTTAGATCAGGATTATAAAGGACTAGAACAAGGAAGTTCAATAAGGGAATAAGAGAAAGAAAGAATTCAAGATTTCAAAAAGGGGGATACACAATATGTATAACTACTAAATGGAGTGTTCCTTTAAGCCTTCACATGGGAGTGTACTACTACCAACCTTGGTCATGTAACACCCCACACACACAATGTGTTCTCCCTTGACACAGTGTGTACATGAATCATGTTATCTTGCTTGAGTTCTTCTACATGACTAACCCGCATGGTTATCCTAGATCAGTACTACACAGGGTGTTTATGCTAGACATAATGCGTAATAAGTGAACTCCACCAACCCGTGTGGTTAGTTACATGGATGGTTACACAGCTGACTCTACACGACATGTTTATGCCAGAAACAACATGTACTATCTACCCACTATCTACCCATGTCGTTGGTCACACGGTTGGATGCATGGTCTATACACATGACATGTACTTCAGGTACTTGACATGTTTCACCAATGATTTCCCAACCCTATGTCTCATCCCAAACAATAAGTAACATGATTAGGGACTACACGGTCTGTACATACGGTACACGATGTGTACTTAAGAAAAAAGGATACTTCCCAAACAGAAGGATACACAACATGTATTTATCGTCACACGTCATGTATTATGGTTTTTTCCGGATAGTAAACCTCAGAAACTACTCTGGAACCCATAAAACACTAAAATGAACATTAATGTTACAAATTTTGATCCATGAAGGCCCATACTCCCCGCGAATCAATGCATGGAATCTTCTACATGTCATATACAAACATAACAGCCCAATGATCTACCACATTCTGGTCCATGAGGGCCCATAACACATCAAGAACCAAACGTTTTCATTCATTCATACTAAATATTATATATCAGGAACGACCTATAAAAAGAAGGTATTCTGTAAAGGCATATATCAAAACAACATGAATATCTAGCACAACATCTATCACAACAACATACAATCAGTAATGCACCCTATATGGCATGGCAAGAATGCATGACATGTGATCTCTAGAAGGTGCATATATGATACATGAGATGGAAAACCCTCATCTCATCAGGTTTAAATAGAACTAGAACCTCAATATTATCAAGGTTAATAGTACAAATTTGTGAATCACCCAAAGGTGAAATCAAATCAACTGTAATAAATGGAAAACACAAAAAATTTCAATGAAAAAGGTAAATTGGATTTTACCTATACACGGGTTAACCACTCCTAGTAAAAACTTATTACCAAGTACCTATTCAGTCATATCCCTGACTATAGTCTCCAAATAGTAAGTCAAGAAGAAAAGAACTCCTCTAATTCCACTTTGTAAGGTCCTGGTTCTGGAAGCTGCCCAGGGGTGCCCCGTACCCAGTCTGTCACATGGCCTCAAGTGCATTTCCCCAAATGACAGAGGCTACCAACTCTTAGAAAGGGCCTTGTGTGTGATAGTGGGGAAACTACACACTCATTGGCAGAGTAAAAAAATATAAATAAACAGATAACAATAACTAAAGAACTAATAACATTCAAGAATTATACAACGAAAGTAATAAAAATCTGGATAACATATATATAAATGATTCATGATACATATGTTTAGGAAAGAATACTAACAATTCACAATGATGGAATACATCACTAAACTGAAGTACAAGAAAAAAAATCCAGCAGCGTTGCTAGCCTCATCTTGGTCCCATGCTCTCCAACTCCATAGCAATCAAGTACTTGATGTTGAAGTGAGCTTTCCCTTATCTAGGCCTGCAACAATATAATCTGTTTGGGACCAAAATCATGAACAAAACAGGGTGTGAGATAAATTACCACAAGCAACCACCCCAAGATATGTTCCTAATATTCAGTGAATATATCTGGTAGGATATATTTAAATTGAATCAATAAACAATTAAATACTCAATGTAAAAATCCTATAGTTTAAATTACAATCATTTTCATTTATTAGTTAAGAAACCAAAAATCATAAGTAACACTATAGGAAGTACTTAAAGCCTAACCCCTCTGGTTCAACCAAAAACACACAAGCAAACCTCTTGGAATAACTCACAGTCGAACCCCTCTAGTTCAGCTTTAGCAAAGGCACTTTGAGGAAGAACACACAGTCAATTCCCCCTATGGTCTCGTATCAGTAACTAGACACTCTGAGGAAGCACTCAACATCCAATTCAATTCCCCCTATGGTCTCGTATCAGTAACTAGACACTCCGAGGAAGCACTCAACATCCAATTCCCCATGCGGTCTCATAAAGAGGAACTAAAGACACTCTTAGGTATCACAAAGACTATCCCCCTAGGGTCTCACAATGTAAAAGTAAATAGACACTCTAGAGAATCCCTCAACATCCATTCTCCCTAAAGTCTACTACACCAGGTTCCCAAACCCTATGTAAATCAATCATACACAAACGATATATGGAAGCCAAATAAAACCTCAATAAATAATTGTCTAAATAGTATAAAATATCTCACAACATGTCAGATAAATTAACTCCACCATAACAATACTAGGCATGGAAAAAAAGTAGTCTAATAGGAAAAGCTAGACCAAATAGTCAAAGTCAAGAAAATGTGGAAAACAAACCCATATCAAGGTAAATAAACCTATTTTCAATAATAAATTCTCTACTCAATCACGCAAGGCATAACAGAAAATAATAGGACTAAAAACCATAAACACGCAATACCCTAAACAAGGGTATTGGGCACTTTTCCACATATAACTCAAGGACTAACTATGAAAAGGCACTAACCAACTAGCTCAGAGTTTTATAATCGATATACATGATCCCCAGGCCTTGAATCACACTATAACACCATAGATATACAAAACTGAAAAAAATGATCAACTGGGGATATCTAATGAAAGTGTAGAAATTAGAAAACAAGGCTCTATAAGTATGAATATCTTATAGTGGAGATTCCAAAAAAATTGACAACAGTCAATTCAAAGAATGGATGGTGAGTCTAGGGATCAGAGAATAATCACCTGCCATAGATGCTCCTGGATGATACAGACCTAAAATAAGGGTGTTCTGTCAATTAGATGTAACCCCAGTCCATTTAATGAAATAAAAAGAAAGTAAAAAAGTGTGTATTTTAAAAGTAAATGACATGTACTTGCCTTTATCGAGCCCCACTTTAGGCAGTATCTAGGTCACCCCACTTGTCCATGTGTTCGTCCGTTACCTGACCAGCACACGGCTACCCGCGACAACCGAGTACACGGTGTGTACTTATAAGTACATGACATGTTCTCCAAAAATTTCCAGAAACTCCTCTTTTTCTAAAAAAACACGAGAAATAAGAATTTAAACCTAAAAAAGAATATTTGCATTATTAAAGATTTGGTGAATTGTTTTGAAGTGGTCGGGACCAGTAGGTGTTGGGAATGAACCACAGAGAGGCTTCCTACAGACCCTGTCATGGCAAGGTTCAAAGTCCACATAGTTCAAGATGGTTTGGTGAACCTACGTGAAGTGGTCGGGACAAGTAGGTGTTGGGATTGATAATAAAAGAGGTTTCATACATAACATGACTTGGTAAGGTTCAACGTCCACCTAGTTCAGTATGGTTTGGTGAACCAATATGATGGGGTTAGGACTAATAGAGGTGTTGGGCTTGAACCTCAGGGAGGCTTCCTATGTACATTTCCTTGGAAAGGATCAAAGTCCACGTATTTTAGGATGATTTGGTGAACTAACGTGAAAGGGTTAGGACCAATGGAGGTGTTAGTATTGAACCATAGGGAGGCTAACTACATACCATTCATTGTAATGGATCAAAGTTCATGTAGTTCAGGATGGTTTGGTGAACCGACGTGAAGGGGCCGGGACCAATGGAGGTGTTGGAATTGAACATCAGGGAGGATTCCTACACACCTTTCCTTGGAAAGGATCAAAGTTCATGTAGTTCAGGATGGTTTGGTGAACCGATGTGAAGGGGTCGGGACCAGTGGAGGTGTTGGGCTTGAACCATAGGGAGGCTTCCTACGTACATTGACTTGGCAAGGATCAAGGTACACATAGTTTAGGAGTGGGGATTGGGGATTACCCGCTAAGGCAACCCAAGTAGGATTTCATGGTCAATGCCCACTCTAATCCCATGTGAGTCATGATATGTTTGAGAAACAAGAGGGAGAAAAGACCTTACAATTTTGGTGAAAAGATACAGCCACAAAGGGAGGAGAATGAGGATTACACTTGGAAGCTGCCTGTGTGCCTCTATGGAGAAACAATGATGGATGGGGATTACACATGGATTCTCCCTAGGTGCTGCTAAGGATAGGAAATGGTGCATGGGGATTAAGAATACAATCTTCTTGGGTGCCTCAATGTAGAAACAATGGTTAATTGGGATTACACATTGAATCTACCAAGCTTCCACTAAGGAGAAGAAATGGTGCATGGGGATTATGGATGGAAGCTGCCCAGATGCCACTATGGAGAAGCAACAGTGGATGGGGCTTACACATGGAAGCTTCCCATATTCCTCAATGGAGAGGCAATGATTAATGGGGATTATGCGTGGAAGCTACCCATGTGCCACAATGGAGCGACAATGGTGAATGGGGCTTATGCATGGAAGATGCCCAGGTTCTGCTAAGGAGCAACAATGGTGCATTGTGCTTAAGCATAGAAGCTGCTCGGGTGCCGCAATAGAGTGTCAATGGTTGATGGGGCTTACCCATGAAAGCTTCCTAGGTGCCACAATGTCGCGAAAATAGTGATTAGGGCTTACATATGGAATCTTCCTAGGTGCCGCTAAGGAGCGGAAATGGTGTATGTGTCTTATGCAGGGAAGCTTCCCAGATGCCACTATTGAGCAACAACGGTGGATGGGGCTTATGCAAGGAAGCAGCTTGTTTTCCACAATAGAGAGGTAATGATGAATGAGGATTACACATGGAATCTTCCTAGGTGCTGCTAAGGAGCGATAATGGTGCATGGGGCTTACGCATGGAAGATTCATGGGTGCCTCTATGGAGCGGCAATAGTGGATAGGGATTACACATGGAAGCTGCCTGTAATATCTTCCTAATGTATGGACATGAGGGAATCACAACTCACTGGTGGGTTGAGGCATATAATTGGATCCTACACCTATGCGCTAGTGCACAAGAGGGATAATTCCAAGGGCATTGGAATCGGTCCGAACAATGGGAGATGAAATGTGAGAATCACATGCATGAAATTTGGAATGCGGTGATGGTGACGTGACGATGTAGGATAACTTTTGACCATGTTTTAAACACAACACCCATATAATGTTAGCCTGATATGGGGAAAAATAAAAGTGGGTCAACTGTTGACCATGTTCGAGACACTAGAACTGACTCAAAGATTCGTCCAAAGTGAGCTAGTGCGTTGGCCCAGAATGGTTGGTGTGATGATGTGGCATGGGACCAGGCCATTAGGGGGTCCCTTTAGACATGAAAGAGGATAAAGATCCGAATGTTGGACACACAAATCATGAGGTGGAGTGATGGAATGTTTTAATGGATTCCAATGCTCTTGAAATTATGCCACTATAATCGTGGCATGAGGTATCTTATGATTGTCACATAAGACAAATGTTATTTAAAACAAGAGGCATACAATGCTTGGAAGATAGGGTGTACTAAAGTTTATAGCAATATAGGGAGGACTGTTTTCATCTTATGCTTGGCATATATTGAATATCTTGTTTGGAGTAAGAGTAATCCTATTATTGAATTATAGGTCATACTACAGTTTATAGTCTTGTAGATAGGAATTTTGGAATCTTATGATTGGAGTACAAGGCATATCTTTTTTGGAGAAAGAGAAATCCTATATTTATCATATAGGTTGTACAACATTTTATAGTCATGTAGATAACACTATTAGCATATTATGCATGGCGCATAAGGCATATCTTGTTTGGAGAAAGAGGCATCCTATATTTGTCATATAGGGTGTACTACATCTTATAGTCTTGTAGATAGGACTATTGGAATCATATGTTTGGAGCACAAGGAATATATTGTTTTGAGCAAGTGGTATCCTAAATTTTTCATATATGTTGTACTAAAGTGAATAGTCATGTATATAAGACTATTAACATCTTATGCTTGGTGCATAAGCAATCTATTTTTTTTAGTAAGAGGCTTCCTATATTTTTCATATATTGTGTGCTATAGTTTATACTCATGTAGAGAGGACTATTAGGGATAAGGCACCTAGAAATGGTCGGTGTTGGGACTTACACAAGAGCAACCCTTTCTGGTGGATCTTGGCATAGGAGTAAGGTTTTGGGGTTTGGATGAGTTGCTTGAGGAATGGTTTAACTCAAGGTACTTGTTGAAGTGATGATGAGAATCTCAACTCTCGACATGTGAAAGGTACCAAGAGGAATATTTCAATTAAAGGTATTTTCATGGAGTGAATATTAGTATCTCAAATCATTGTATTCCATAGGTGGAAGGTGGATGTGCATACTGACACAATGAAAAATGTTGATGTCTCGCCCTAAAACGTTTGTGGTGAGACTCTCCAATTTTCATGGGGGTATGTGATGGTAGGGAATAGACCAACCCGACAATGAACCTGATTGGGGGTGCAGGGGAATAACCCCCATGGTAAGGACTGATGGGTGAAAAGGTAAGAGCTTCACAAAGAATAGCTCTTCGCTAAGTATCTTCATAGGGGAAAGGTGCTCGCGAAGCATGTGGACTTGTGAAGAAACCTCGTTGATCATGTCCTTATGGCACATAGGTTATCATAGAGTGAAGGGGGGTTGTAGAGCATGGTCTCGTGGGGCACATGCTCTCTCAGAGTAGAGGGGATTCAGAGTGAAATGGGACTCGCGAAGCTAATTGGCATGCATATCTAAGTGGCTTGTGGAGAAGAGTGGCTTGTGGAACCTTGAGGAAACATAAGAAGCTCTTCCTTCACAAAGGGTAGATCCCTTTGTGAAGGTCATCACGTTGCGGTGCTCGGGAGCTCTGTAAAATGGGAGATCAACCGCCCAAGGGGCTACATGACCATGATTATGAGGGGGGGAGGTGAACTAGATATTAATAGGCGTTGGAGGTCGACGGAGCATGCCGCAAATCACAAATGTGCCCCACATAGAGAAAATGACACCATGAAGGAAGGCTCACTCTATAACCAGAGGCAGTTCCCTTAGGTTCATCGTAACAACAAATTCAACCGTCATGGGCTTAATGGTGCTCGTGGAGGCTCCAGGAAAGTTCCCTCAAGTTTCCCAAAGTCATAGAGGCTTCCGTCACAACCTTTGTAGTGCTCGCGAATGTTCTGGTCAAGTTCCCTCTGCTCTGTGATGGAAGAGGGAGCTTCGCGAATGGGCTATGTGAAACAATTTTCCAGCCCAACATAGAATTTCTATAAATCCTAAACTGTAACTTTATTCTGTATCTATGACCCATCAAATCGAAGCTTAAAAAATGGGATACACTCTTAGATTATGTATAGAAGTATTTAGAATATTTTTTGGATTTGTTTTTTCGTTCCAACATACTCATTGGGGTATCACTACTTTTTTTACTATCAAATACAATCCATTTGAAAAGATATTTGGTATATTTACTTTTATTTAAATTAATAACTTTTTTCTTTTAGAAGAATTGAAATCTAAGAAATAATTTGTGTTATCCCATTAATCCCATTTAAAATTCACTTTACATTATTTTCGAAAAATAAATACATAAAGAATTATTTGACAATAAAAAATAATATTATCAACATAGATTTGAACTACTAAAACATCTTTAGAAATTATTTTTATAAAGTGAGTAGGACCATATATACAGTTTTTGAAACCATTAGAAATACGAAAAGTACATATCATATCATACGAATCTTTTGCATCCTATGTTAAACCATATAAATCCTTTTTTAACATAAAAACATGATTTCGACAATGTGGGGTTTTAAAACTAGGGGGTTGTTCAAAAAAACATCCTCTACTATATAGCCATTTAAGAACGCACTTTTGACATCCATTTGATATAGTTTTAAATTTTAATGAGTTATATATTCTAGCAGGATTCTAATGGATTCATGTCTAGTAACAGGTGAAAATGTTTCTTCATATTCAATACCTTCTTCTTGATTATATCCATCTACAACCAATCTAGCCTTATTTCTTACAATGGTTCCTCCTCCATCTATTTTTTTCTGAAGACCCATTTAGTTCCTATGGTCATGATATCTTTAGGTCTATACAGTAGTTTAAAAAATTCATTTATTTAAAACTGATTCAACTCTTCTTTCATACCCATCACCAAAAATTCATCTTTGATTTCATCATTAATGTTTTTATGTTCAAGCTATGATAAGTATGGTTTATGTTCAAACAGGTTCGTAAGAGAAGATATAGTCTCTGTTCCTTTATCTTTGTCTCCAACTACAAAATTTAAGGGATTATTCTTAAGGGTTCTAACAGATCTAGGAAAATAAGGACTAGTTACATCAGGTTCATTTGTAGGTTCAGGTTCACTTTGGTTAGAGTCTGGAGATTTTCCAAAAATGGAGTATTTTTCACTTTTTATAATATCAGAATCAGAGGGTCTAGCATTAATATCTAGAATTGACATATCGTTCTCAATATTTTAAAGGGGGGTTTTAGGTTAATGTGGATCTATTTCATCAAATATAATATGTACTGATTCTTACACAAATTTGGTTATTTTATTAAAAACTCTATAGGATTTTAGAGAGGTCAAGTATCCGAAGAAAATTACTTCATCAATTTTGGAAGAAAATTTATCATGTTTTCCCTTTGTATTAATAATACAGACTTTCCAACTAAACACTTCAATGTAGTTAACTTTGGTTTTTTTTATTCCACAACTTATAGGGACTTTTCTAATGAATGGGTGTGATTAAGACTCTGTTAATTATTTAACAAGCTATATTTATTGCTTGATCCCAAAAATAAATCGATAAGTCATACACATTAACCATTATCCGAGCTATTTCATGTAAGGTTATACTCTTTATCTCTACAAATCATTTTGATGGGCTGTCCTAGGAGCAGTGAAGTTATCACTATAACAATTTTGTGAGAAAAATGATTCAAACACCTGTTTTTCAAACTCACAGCCATGGTAACTCCTTATGGTTTTTATAGTAAGTCCACTTAGGTTTAATTTTATTCTTGAATAAATTGTGAAGTAAGAACTATATTCACTCCTGTGAACTAAAATTATGTTCCATCTATACTTATAGAAGTCGTCTACAAGAACATATACATAGTGCATCCCATTAAGAATTGAAACTTTAGATGGTCCAAACAAATCTATGTGAACCAAATTAAGTCGTTTAGAAGTTGAAACTTATTTCTTTAGATTAAAATATATTTTGTGCTATATTAACATTTAAAAAGTATTGCAGACTTTATTAATTGAGTATTCTAGTTTGGGAAGATCCTTGACTAACCCTTTCCTTGTAATATTTCTAAGTGATTGATTGTTACAGTGGTCGAATATCCTATGAAAAAGCTCTTATTCTTTATCAAATACACTTAATAAAGAATAATTTTTAGAAACTAAAGAATCAATGTTTACAGTATAAACATTATCATTTGTAAAAGTAGTAAATTATATCTTATTATTTGAATTAATCACATTACATGGATCATTTTCAAATTTATCATTGAATCCATTATCACATAACAAAGAGATACTAAGAATATTGTACTTTAATCCAAAAAAAAGTACATTGGAAATTAAAATTTAATTAGTGTTACTGATTTGGAAAAAGAAAATTATATTTACTTTTTCATTTTCACCAAATGTGGCATTCCTGCCATCAATCTTTATAAAATTCTTGAAGCTCAAGTAGTCCCCTATCATGTGTCTTGAACATCCACTGTCCAGGTACGATAATATTTTATAAGATATCATTAAACATTCTTCCTATAAAGAAAATTAAAACAAGAAAATATTTTGGTACCTAGAATTGCTTCTGTCATTGAATCATCCGTGCTATCGGTGACTGAGTCTAATTTCTATCCATGAGTCTTTCTGTTACTTAACTATTGACGACTCACACTTAGCCATTTTTTCTGTTTACCTAGATTATAGTGTAAACATCAAAAAAATGTTTTAAAGATAGAATTAAACATAAATAATCCAAATTAATCTTATTTTACCTTAATAATTAAGACATGAATAAGCAGGATTTTCCATGATTTTAGATCATTAAAACTAAAGAGGGCCAACAGAAGTGGTTCCGCTTCTTATATGAGTTAATGAGTTTACTCCTTAGAGAGTTTCTGAAAAGGATATAAGTTCTTAGCTATACAAGTTCAAGAAAATGAGATGTTGGATGTAATGATCACTGAATTTCTAATATATTTGTTTTATCTTAATGAATAAAAAGTTTAATTTTTAACAGCTTGTAAATATGATAAAACATTGAGATATCAATACTAAGTAAAGGTTTAAATTGGAATATACCTTTATTATGTATAATGAATCACTTGCGGTTTGGATAAATAATATTTATGAATAATAGTGGGTGATTATTATAATTTTATTCAAATTATTTATTAAATTGAATAGTGTTTTTTAATTTGTCAAAACACCCTCCTCATGGATTGATGTGGTGGAAAAAATTAGAATCCCAAATTAGAAATGTGGGTAGAATTCCCATAGCTCATACCTTATAAAAGAATCATTGTGAATTGGTATTTTTAGTAAAATATATATTTTCCTAAATTGTATTAATGTGATTTTAACAATATATATTTATTAAAATTATTTTATTTATACTATATATATATATTTATAAAACAAAACAAAAAAATAATATAAAATAAAATATTTATTAAAAATGACTAATAAAATGATTACTCATAACTATTAGATTTCTTTTAAATTCCAAATGGGTGCCCCTCATCTAGTATTATATAATTTTAGTTGAATAAATGTTTTCTTTGACCAAAATGGTTAGATCAAACTATTGATATTCACAGCTATTTTGATTTTAAAATAAGCGATGATGAGATCACTTACGGGTTAATTATTCTTCAATTCCAGAAATTCTCGAAATATTTTTCCAAACGTTAGTATAGTGAGGAATTTAAGAATTACTGTTAGATTTTCCTATATCTTGCTGAAATCCTCATGGGAAGCTTCCCTCAACCACCCAAAAACATTAAATTGGGGGTGGATCAAACCATTTTAGACAATGAAAAAAATTCATGCATCAAGATTCAATATGTATTATTCTTATGCCTACTTGTTTTAAAACAATAAAATGGTTTTGAAACCATGATAAAACCTAGAATATGGATTCTGAATCCCTCAATGTGGTGAACCAAGACATGCTCAAACTTTACCATTTTGATGGAAAAAACTTCTTCATGTGAAAAAAATATTACTTTTCTTCTTATAGTGTTGGATATTTTTAATATTCAAGAACTAAATCTTCCTTCCATTACTGATGAGCCTAATCCAAATCCTGATGGCACACCCAATGATGTGACCCAAGATGACCACTTTTGGGAAATGAGGAAGAAATGTAAAGAAGATCATGTTTTTTGTTGAGGATATATTCTTAACACATTTTCCATTGTATTTATGATTATTTTCTCCAAATGAAGTTTCCTTGAGAGATTTGGGATATACTAGAGTTCAAGTACAATGTCAAAGAAGAAGGTACCAAAACATTTCTCATTGAAAAGTATCTAAACATCAAGATAATTTATAAAAATATTATATTGGGGAAAGTTCATGGGCTTCACGTTATGGAAAATATAAATCTATTCCATAATATTAATAAACCATAAAATTTCTGAGTTTGTGAAATTATTTATAATTTTCCTCCGATCTATAAAGACTTTTGTAAATCACTCATTAAAAATAGTGATGATATTTCCTTAGAACAATTGTAAAAATTTCTTTGCATTGAAAAAGATTCCATGTTGAGAGATGAGGGTATGGGCTCACAATTTAACACCAAGATTAATACAGACGAGGGAAAGAAAAAAAATCAAACTCTTCAATACATGTAAAAAAGAAAAAATAAAAACTTTAAGATGAAAGGAAATACTTTAATTAATAAAAGAGAATGATTTCTCTATGGAAGACTAGAAAAGTTTTCAAGGGAATGTTGCTATAAAAATAAATTTGATAAACCTAATGAAAATATGATAACTGAAGAGAATCAAGTTTGCATGATATCTGACGTTGATATTATTTTGATGAAGATGGTATGCCGTATTGATTATGTAGGAACCATGAATGTATTCAATGATTGTTCAATGTTCAAAACATTTGGTGATTGTACTATCACGAAGGAACTACACACTAGAAGTAATTCATGCATCAATGTCAGCGGACAAGGAAGTGTAATGGTAGACTTTACTTCTTGGAAGAATTTGACTCTTCTTATTGTGTTTTATGTACCCAAAATTTAAAAATAATTTACTTTCTGTCAGTCTATTTTATAAGAATGGATTTCAGGTCTTATTCAAATCCAACGAGGTTATATTATCTAAGGGAGGCATGTTTGTGGGGAAAGGGTACTCAAATGATATAATGTTTCAACTATCCAATAATAATATGATCGAATATTATACTTACCTGACTTGGTCTTTTAATTTATTATATGATCATTTAACACATGTTAATTATAATTCATTAAAATTAAAAATTAATTAAAATTGTACGTGAATTTAATAAATCTTAAAAAAATTTAAAATCTAAAATAATTAAGAATCCTTTTCATAGTGTTGAAAAAATTTATCATATATTTGAATTAGTACATTATAATATTTTTGAATTAAATGGTTTATTAACTCATGGAGTAAAAAGATATTTTATTACTTTTTTTTGATGACTGTAGTATGTATTTACCTATATATGTTCTTAGAATAAAGTATGGAGCCTTTAATATGTTAAATATGTATAATAAAAAAGTTTAAAAAAAATTAAACAAAAAGGTTAAAGTATTATGCTCACATGGAGGTGGTGAATACTTTATATAAATAAGTTTAATGAGTTATTTGAAGAATATGATATGATTCATCAAATTATAGTTCCTTACACACCTCATCAAAATGTTTTAGCTGAAAGGAAAAATTCGTAATGTAGTAAAAATGTTAAATTTCATGGTTAATAAATATAATATAGCATTAAATTCATGTGGACAATATTTATTGGTTGCATGGATTATTCATAATATAATTTCATCAAGGAAAAATAAGTTACCCCCTTATTAAATTTTGGAGAGGTAGAAGGCCTAATCATTCATTATTTTAAAGTATGGGGGTGTTTATCTTACTATATAGTTCTTTATCCTTAATGAACTAAAATTGGTCCTAGATAAATTAATGGTGTTTTTTTGGATAAGAATAAAATATAAAGCATATAGAATCCTAGATTTGGGAGAAAATATAATTATTTAATCAATGGATGTAGAAGTTTCTTAAAATTAGTTTTATAAAGAAAACATGGAAGAAGTAAATCCTCATACCCTTATCACATGTATTATACCTAGTTCAAATACAATATTAGAGAACAATGATGATTCTAGAGTCGGACCTAAATGGAGTACAAGACATAGAAAGGAGAATCACATCTTGGTGACTCATGTAGGGGGAAAAGAATGTAGATAAAACATTTAACCTATCCATTGACCATTAAACAGATTCATAATTGATCATATCAAATCTCACCATCACATCAATGGGTAAGATATACTTTAACATGTTCCATCACCTCCGGTTCCATCACTGACACACATATTCATATAATGATGTATCTATTCTAGGATTTCAAACCACAGTTACAAACAAATCCATGAAAACCCCCATTAGAAACATGGAAGATCATTTTCAATCACATGGAAAGATGAAATATGAGGAAATGAGATTGATTGAGAATAACTCAAAAGAAAAGAGTTAGAACTCAAATTAGATCAACATAGATCGAAGAAATAAGTCCAAGGGTAATTCCTATCAAAGGGATCAAAAAAATCGTAGAAGGAGGGATATAGATCACCTAGATTCAGGAGGGAGAGACACTAGACGTAGGGTTTAGAATAACCTATATGAATTAATCCCTGTTATAAATTCACTACACAGGGGATTCACATGGTGTGTAATGATTACATGTCATGTAAATGTAAAATATTTAGCATTTTTTGAAAAAAACATCACCTTGAAGAATTTAGCCTCAAATTATTAAACATCATAAAGAACCCCATGAACCATCAATTACAAGCTGTGAACTTCACATACATGACATGAAACCCCTTTACACATCGTGTGTTCCCCCATTTTCTAGTTTTCTATAGCCAAACCCCTCCAGACCACATATGTGCCTCCTATGACCACTATGAGCCTCGTAAACATGCAATGGGTCGGTGTACATGGATATGGTCCATTAAAGAATCAATCTTAACTTGATTAGATAAAAGATGTTCCTGGTATGACTCAAAGTATATATTTTGTGTTTAAAATTTACACTTTGTATTTAATTTATTTATATATATAATTAATTACAGAAGAATTGTTTTCTTAGAAGAGTTCTTTCTTTTTCTCAAGCTGGGTAGGATTGTTCTAAAATTAATAGAATGACCGGGGGTTCGGGGATAAAGATAAAGAAACAATGATGTTTTTGAATGTATCTGATAAATTTTATTTACTCATGCAATTTTACAATCCAATTTTTGATATGTCAATTATATAGTGTTATTTTTCTAGTATTTGTGTCATAAAAGTTATTTCAATAAAATTATATATTTTATATATGTGTATTTTCTCATTTATCCCTTATTTTTTCTATAGTGTTCTATTATTTTAATATCACACTATAGAAGTATGTCCCTAAATCAACATTTGTAAAAGAACTAATGAAGAGATCCTTTATCAGCACTAAACAATAGCTGATAAAGGACCCCCTTTATCAGCGCTATTTTTACCACTAATAAAGGCCCTATAAATTTAAGGGTTCTCCAATTTTCAACACTTTTTGTGATGAAAAATCATTATTATAGAACTATTAAATGTCTTATTTATATTAGTGAAGGGATAAAAATGGTTCATTGAACTTGTTGGCTAACCATATGAGTCGGATCACTCAAATTTGGGAGCATGATTCTATAAACCAGGTGCCAATTCAAGAAACACTCCTCGATGAGAATGTCTAGGTAATCATAAGTATTTAACCTTGGAATACATATTTAATAAATTACATAGTTGACTTTGAAATCCTTACAAACCTAAAGAAACACAAAGATGAAAATTTGAAGAGTGAATCTAGGTGTCAATTGTGGCATGATGCTTAACCTTAGCTCATTTGTAGTGACCAAGTCATTATGATATTTCTTCATGATCATGAGTTTGAGTGTGCTTATCATTTTATCATACACTTACTTATAGTGGACACTTTGGAACCTAAATTATAGGTAGAGAGGTATTAAACTATGCATTATATTGTACTATCTTTTTTTTTATGGTTCCCCTGTGTTTTTTATGTCATAAAATTTCTTGTGGTGGACACTTTGGACCCCAAAGGATTGCTAGAAAGGTCTTAGAATCTACATTATATTATCCTACCATGTTTTCTGATTCCCATGTGATATTTAGGTCAGGATCCTATAGTGAACACACTAGAAATAAATTTAGGAAGAACGATATTCCCAAACAACCCAAATTAATTTATTTGGTTTTTGATATATAAGGAATTAATTTTATTGGTATGTTTTTAATATCATTTGGTTTCTTGTATATTTTTTTGACTGTTAATTATGTTAGTAAATGGGTGGAGTCCAAGGAAAAAAGTACTAATGATTCTTATGCATTAGTGGATTTTTTGATTGGTCAAATTTTCTTTATAGTTAGAATACTGAATTCTATCATCAATGAAAAAGGGAAAGGCTTTTGAAACCAAAATTTGGCTTCCCTCCTTCAATAGTATGGGGTGACACACAAAACATCAATGTCATACCACCCCCAAAAAAATGGTCAGAACAAAGTTACAAACATGTTTTGAAGAAAATATTTGATATATTAGTACATCTGAATATGAAGGACTGGTTACCAAACATATATGATGTGCTGTGGGATTATATGAAAACATTCAAAACTCTCATTGGTATGTCCCCCACCAAGATCATTTTTGTGAAATAATGTCATCTTCCCATGGAGGTTGAGTATTTGGTGTATTGAGATATAAAGTAATGTGATATGGATTTAGCCCAAGATGGAGATTAATTTAAGGTTCAAATTCATGATCTTGAGAAGATTAAATTATCATCCTATGATAAATTAATACTATATATGTATAGATAAAAAGTGGATCATGATATAATGATAAAAAAATAGTTTCATGTAGAAGACGAACTCCTTATCTACAATTCATTATTGAAGTTGATGCCTATGGAGGTAACTCAAGAGTATATGGTAAATATATTTCGAGTAAATATGTAGTGGATTAATTAGTTCATTGAGGGATCCCCCAAACATACAGTTTATTTCATCACACTGCATGATCCCATCATCACTTGAAATTATTAGGTTGTCCCTTTACCTCTCACTTTTACGTTATTTGTCCAAATTTTAATTCTTCATTTCATGTGTATATATTTTTATATAGATTCAGATTTAGGATAATGTAATATTTTAAGTGTGGGGGAGGAGATAAAATATAACATTATCCTCAATGTCTTGAAATTTTGTTATAATAGAATATATAATAGGATTGTTGGAATTAAAATATGTATGAATATTTGTTTTACATAACTAGAATATACTAAAGAATGGGTGGAGATATGAGCTTGAAATGGTTGGCGCACACAAACTTAGGGAATTATTGGGATAATGGACCCATAACATGTTTCATTATGATTAATTTCAATAATATCACTGGATTTGTTTGATAAAATTTATGAGGGAATGAATTTAAAATTTATTATATTGAATTTTTAATGAGATTATTTTCCTATATTTCCACTATGGATTTAGAAATATCAACATACATATCTTATAACAATTCTCTCAAATAGATAACTTTTGACTTTTATGAAGATATCCAAAGGATAAATGTGAGGGAGTAGATAAAAGAAATTTTAAAAGAGATTTTTATTTATAATAAAGGACATAGTTTCCTTATAGTTTCTTAAATTTGTTTGTTTATAAAATATTTGGGATCAAATCATTCATTTACAAATTTGATGAAAATTCCAGTTTTTACCCATTATAGTGTATTTTATTATTTAAGGAATAAATATATTTCTATTAATTATATGAAAATAATATTTTGTAATAATTCTCCTCAGTTGGTGGGTTAGAAATATCACTCAGGACATCCGGGTTGGATCTTGCATTTAATTGGATTAAATGGGCCATGAATTTAAATATAGACAAGTGTACCTTTATTGGAAAACACTTCACTTTTTGGGAAATAAATTCCTAATATGATATTGTATTGATATCAAATTTGAGGATAATATAAATCAATAAATTCTACAAAAATAATCCTTTTGGAAGGAAGGATGGTTCCCTTATTTTGGAGGTTAACCTATCAGTGAAATTTGGATTAAAATATTTTTAAAAAAATTTCTATTAATAATTATAACCACTTATAAACCTAGACACCACTATCCTTTATAAATGGGTATTTTGTATAATGACATAGTATTTTAATATATGGACATTACATTCATTTTTTCATAATACTTAATAAATTATACAAAAAACAGCCAAAGACCGTATTAGTTTGTTGAATTTGGAAACATGGAAAACAAACATCTAGTCTGTTGGAAGATTTTAAATGTTTCCCACCATGATCATTCCCTTTAGTAATCCTACATAAATTTTTTCCTTATAACCATTATAAGTTAAGCATAAGAAAAGGGTGAGGTAAAATGCTCAGTAAAGGTAAACAAGGAAGATATATTAGAATGGTTAGAACACAAGGTTATGAAATCATGAGAAAAATATTTGATGATCATAGACTTCATATCAAAAAAACATATGCATTAGTCATGGAATAAGTAGTGTAATTTCATAAGACATTACTCATCTATTAATAAAGAACATGATCTTTGAAATCATAACATAGGAATAAAATAAGGACCTCTAGAAAACACATAATCATATAATATTAATTTCCATAGTAGTCAATAAATCAACGAAAAGGACATATTTGTAGTATGGGTTAAATTCCCATATCATTTTTCTAGCCATGGTTCACTGCCATAACAATCTTGGTACTCATGGTTCACTCCCATAACCATCTTGGTAGTCATGGTTCACTCCCATAACCATCTTGTCTGACAAGGTCCTTTTATATCTATATAATGACATATAAATCTTTACCCAATGAATTGGAAGGTGATATAGGTCCCACATATCTAATAATTAAATCATACATATGTGTTTCACAAGAAAATAAATCATTCATAACCCATGAAAATAAATAGGTTTAATAAAACACTTCATCATAGCATAACTCATGGAAATGAAACAAAATTAATATGTACCAATCCATCATAAATGAAAAAAATTAAAATAAAGAACGAAAATGGTATAGTTGGTCTACATCAAAATTAGAAAAAATAAACATCAAATAACATGGTCATATATGGAAAATATTTTTGAGATAACTCTTGAAAACAATTATTGAGGAAAATATCATTTGTTTTCTTTGAGAAATGACTTCCAAAACATAATTTTTTTGAATTTTTTTCAAAATATATTTGAAAAATTAAAAAGGAAGTTTTTAAGAACACTTTAATACATATAAAAATTATTTAAAATTAATTTCATTGAAAATTATCTTTATATATCTTTTAAAAACATTTCTTTATGAGATTAATCTTTGAACATTTCAAAGTGTCCCATTCTACTTTGAAAGTTTTGAATGATAATCCCCATGATATAATAACATTAAAATAAGAATAAAATATAATTAAAATAAGTATTTTACTGATATTAGAAGTCAAATTTTATTATATACACCTCGTAAAAGAACATAGGTTCATAACAAAATATGTGTCTCAAAGAAGGAAAATTGAGACATAACTACCATACTCATTTTGTATCTTTGGAAATGTAAAACCCCATGGAATGGAGATCAAAAAATGGATATTGAAATAAAAATATATTAAAATATAAATATCATATAATAAAATAATGGTATGTATGTACGCCACACAAAATAAATGAGTGGTGAATAAGGCATGTATCTCACAGAAATAAAAAGTGAGATGGAATTCCTTTACCTTATGTCTTGACTCTTTTCATAATTTCACAAATATCATATATAATAAGTATAAGTATATTATTGATATATCATAGAACCATATTAATATTTATAATACCACATATTATTTACTTAATATATTATATTACCTATTTATTATTAACTCCATGTTTAAGTGACGTTTCGGGTGATATTTTCTCTATTAATCGTATGTGTTTTAACATATTATTATTGATCATAATGATTAAATTATTTCCAAAATATAAAACATGATATAAATATCCAATATATTTAATATATAATTATATATAATAATATATAAATAAAAACAAAAAAAACCATTAATAGATACATTAGGCTTTACGCATGCGTGAACGCTATTTTCATTTTCTTATCACATTGAAAGAACGAAAGTAAATGATTTGTATGTAAATAAATATATATATATTATAAGTATAGTAGAATTAATATTTCATGAATATGATATATTTTTACTAAAATAATCCTTAACATAATCTCTAGGAATTTTCAATTAATCACATCGCTTTAAGGAGGTGGTACTCCACACGTCCACAAATGAAGTTATCGTATATCCACAATATGTAAAGAAAGAATTTATGTTTAATATAAAATTTGTAGAAGCATAAATAAATTAAAAATATCATAATATAATATAGAAATATAATTTAATTCATTATTACCACACATGAGAGGTGTTAAAGGAATAATGAACAACTTCGTTTTGTGAGGCGGTAATTCACCGTACATAATAACCATAAGTTTGTTACCCATGAGATGGAAGTGTGTGTAAGTGTTGATCAAAAATTTAATATAAGAAATATCAGTATATTGAGTATTATGATGTTATTATAGAAACAATAAATTAAAATAATTTACAGGGTTCAAGGAAGAAATAAAACAAAAACATTTATTGAAGAATGTTACCTCTTCTTTGGGTGTCTCCTCTTGATTTTCACAAAAGGACTTCATTGGTTAGATTAATTCCAAAATTAAGACCTATATGATGAAGGGAATGAAGTTCAGAGGAGTTTTTTTAAGAGTTTTTCAAATCCAAATGGCTTTATAGGTGTGAAAAAATATAAGGAGAGGTTCCTTTTTATAGGAGAGGGGAGGGGAACCCTTTGAATTCTCAAAAATATTAAATTAATATAAATTTATTTTCAATTCAAAACGGTCCAAAAATAATTGATTTTAAATATAGGATTATTATTTATCGAAATAAAATCATTAAATAAAAATTATACAAGTTTTTTCTATCTTTTTATCCTTATCTTTTTGTTTTAACCCTTATTTTACACTTTTTTATTTTCACCATGATATAGTTTGATTTACACATTATGGGTTAATATAATTACTATAAAATGAAAAAAAGACCAATTAATGAGTAATTGATGAAATTTTAATACTTATCCCAATCACTAGGTCAAATTTTGTATATTTAGGACTTTTATATTATTTAATAAAATATTATTTATTTTAAAATAGCAAGTGTAAATATTCACACTATTCATTAGTTGACTTTTTAAAAATATCATAATAGTAAGATAAGTTCCAAAATAATACCTTAAATTATATATAACACGTAAAAATAATCCATAAAAGTCATTTAAGACATTAATTATATAAAATTATTTTTACTTTAATATTTTTAATATCATTTATTTTATTTTTTTCATTAATGAAGTAATTACTACGTCATCATTATGTCAACATATGATTTAATTATTTCATAATAAAAATTTAAAAAAAGTTCCATGATGTAGGTAATACTTTAAAATTTATATAGAAAATTCATAGTCTAACATATCACTTATATAAACCTATATTAAAATTTTTGTAGTTATGAGATACATGATTATGACATCTTTACGTTTACATTAATTATAATATTATATAAGTCTTAATAACACCCAAGTGGCTTTCAAATGTCTTACTTTAATCCCAAGGATTATTTGGGTCAAATAAAACTCATCTATTTAATTTAATTCATCTTTTAGGGTAATTTTATAATATTTATAATATTATTCTTATCATTAATTCCATGATTTTCCATTAACCGTGGTAAATAAAAATTTAATAAATTTACTATTTATAATTCCAAAAAATTAAAGAGGCCAATTTACGAAATTTTTACTCTCTGATTAAAAATATAGAATAAATTTTTCATAATTAAATAAATTTAATTTGTAGAAATTAAATTAAAATTAATCTCGTTGACGGATAGAGAAAATGTGTTTTTAAAGTAAAAACATTCAAAAGTTCACTAAGTTTTTAAATCCAATTTCAATGTGAAATTTATTCCGATAAAATAAATTAGATTAATTGATAAAAATATGATCTAATTATACATTAAAACAAATAGTATAAATATTTTGAAACTATACATAAGTTTTATGAAAAAGTTATTTAAAAAAATGTAGTATTTTTCACTATTTATGAAAACATGAAACTTATCAGAAAAATACCAAAAATTCAACGAAAGTAAATTATGATATCATGAATTCAAATAATAAGTTTATTTTTCTTACAAAAATTTTAAAATTTTTGAAATAAGATTTAAAATGGGTTCTCCATTAAAAGGATGTAAAATTTCCCTTTTGAAAAATGTGGGGTCTTATGCGTAAAATTGAATTTGTTCTTATCTTATGCCTATAAAATTTATTCAATGGATATAAAAATATTTTATTGAACAAATAACATGTATATTTCATTATTGTTATTCACTAATTGTAATTAATTCTATTTATTAAGGTTAAATGACTTTGGGAGAATAAATGTATTTTCTTTATAATCAAAGGGTATATATATAATTAATTGGTAAAAAATGAATTACTATTATAAAAAATATATTTTCAAAATTATGTTAATAATATTAATAAATTATAATTTAATGTCTAGGTTATATATTATTATATTAAATAATAATATTTTAATAAAATACTATTATTCGATAAAACACAGTCTTGTGTGCAACACAATCTATTGAAAGAACTCGATATTGTGTATAAAACAAGTCAATCATAGTGTTTCATATATTTGAAAGAAAATCTAAGTGTTTTTTGAAGAACAACGATGACTTGTTGTTATGAATAATTCATGGAAAACATAGTGTTTATTCATATAAATAATTCTTTATCCAGTATTGTGTGAAATAATAATTATTAAAAAGAATAAATTAATCCAAATAAAATTATTTCATTAACTCTTAGGGAATTAAATTATACCCCCTTAAAATGAATATATCCATCAACATTCATCTAGGTTATTAAAGGATTAATACTTGAATGTTTCTTTCATAGAAACCCAGACAGTAAAAATGAATACAACAACTTCTTTATGAAAAAAGGAATGTTGATAACCTAACGGTTACCCAGGGTAAATCATTACTGTGATTCCACATAGAAGAACGTAAGTGGATAGTTAAAACATGGACCTGGAATAGAAATATAACTATCATGTTTTGATGGAGAGTAAAAGAGAACATGGTTAAGGGGAGGATAAAAAATAAAAATCCATAAATCTATGATGATCTAAGGTGGAATTTGATTCATAGGAAAATAAGGCACAAGGATAACATTTTTTGTTTCAACATCATTTTCCTAGAGTTGAATAATTTTCCTGAGAATATATACTTACTTGATTTCCAAAACTCTTTTCCCTTTTTTATTCCTTGATCAATTTGCAATTAATCTCTTATTCCAAGAAATGAAGTTGAATTTATCATTTATAATGTTTTAGAAGATCATAAGATCCATAAATAGAATGATAGTTCATTAAATTTATCATTATCATCATAAAAAGGTTAGAACAAGTTATCAAATATGCATAAATACTCAAATGGAAAGAAAATAATTTAATCTCTAAAACTCAAATGAGGTTTATCATAAACCATTCCATTAATGTTTAACCATATAATCCTTAAAAAATATTAAAATACAAAACATTATAAATAAGTTTACTAAATCATATTAACATTTCCATCGAATATATCATAGGGTAGATCTTGGTTTTCACCTTCCATAGAAGTGAATACCTCCATTATGTGTTATATTGAAACATGTTAATTACTTGAATTACTATACATCCTTATTTCAAAAATTAATATAACCTTGTTCCATAGTTTACATGATATATTCCTTCATTCTAAAAATTTATATACTTAGTCCATGATATCACAACCCTCTTGTCAACAAATCCATAATTAGTTATCAAGAAACCATTGTCATCTAGTTTAATTATTCATATACAACAAATATTTATCCAAACATCAATATCTTAACATATGGGACATATTAATGGTTATATTTCCCTTAATCACGTGTTCTAAAAAAATATAAACCTACCCTTAAATCACTTATCTTAGTCTTTAGAAGTATTGAATATATCCTTTGTCATGATTCAAGTCGAGAACATTCGAGCAATGAGGAAGAAACATGAAGACAATCATGTTTTGTGTCAAGAAAAAATTCTCAACACATTATCAAATCATCATTATGAATATTTCCTATGAATGCAGATTCTATTAAGATATATCGATTTAACTCGAGTTCAATTACAAATCTGAAGAAGAAGGTACCAATAAATGTCTTATTGAAAAGTATCTAAACTCCATGATGGTTGATAACAAGACAATGTTAGAGGATATTCACAAGCTTCAAGTTATAGAAAATAAATTTATATTACCTAAGATCAGTATACCAAGAACATTCCAAGTCGGTGAAATTATTGTCAAATTTCCACCTATGTGGAATGATTTTGGAAAATCACTCATTAAAAAGTGTGATGATATTCCTTAGAACAATTGAAAAAGCTTCGTCACATTGAAGAATATTAATTTTTGATAGATGTTGGTATGGATTCAAAATTTGATACCATGATTAATATCATTGAAGGAAATTAAAAAAAATATTCCTTACATGTCCAAATGAAAAGTCCACAATTTAAGAAGAAAGGTAATTATTCCATATATAATGGATAATTCTTTTTTTGTGAAAAACCATAAAATTTTCAAGGGAATTTTGACTATCAAAAGAATGTTGATAAACCTGCTGGAAATATAATGACTAAAGAGAAACCAATTTTAGTGATATCTGATGTTAAATGAAATCGATGAGTATGTGATGATGTCTTGATTCTAGATCAACAGTGCATGTGTGTAAGCATCGTTTGTTGTTAAAAACATCTGATGATTTTACAATCACAAAGGAAGTACCCCTTGAAAATAATGAATTCATCATTGTTAGTGGACATGTAGGTGTGGAGTTAGTATTTACTTTTGGGAAAAATTTAAATCTTTTTAATGTGTTTTATGTAACTGAAATTTGAAAGAAATTAGTTTATGTTTATTTTCTATGTAATAAGGGATTTTGGGTTTCATTAGAATATGATAATGTTATCTTATCAAAGGTAATAATGTTTGTGGGGAATGGGTATTCAAATGATGGAATGTATCAACTAGACAATTATGATATGATTGACCTTTATACATACAAGAATGATCCCTCTAATTTAAGGCATGAACATTTAACACATGATATTTATAATCCATTAAATGTAATGAAGATGTAAAACTTAATTAATTTAAAAATGAATTTAATAAATGTGAATCATGTGAAGAATATAAAATATTTATGAAACCTTTTCATATTTTTTGATGATGTTATTATTTATTAGAATTAGTATATTCTAATATTTTTGAATTAAATGGTTTATTATCTCCTGGTGGGAAAATTGATTTTGTTACATTTTTTGATGACTGTAGTAGATATTTACATATGTATATTCTTAGAATATAGGATGAAGTCCTTAGTATGTCTGATAAGTATAAAGAAAAATTTGAAAACTAATTAAACAAATATATTAAGATATTAAGCTCAGATAGAGGTGGTGAATAATTTATGAACTATTTTAATGAGTTCTGTGATGAAAATAGTGTTATTCACCAAAGTAATGCTCCTTAAACACATAATAAAAATGTATTAGATAAACAATAAAATCTCCCTTTAGTATTAGTGGTAAAATTCATGATTAATAGATATCAGTTGCAGTTAAATTTTTGGGGAGAATCTTTATTGGTAGTATGTCTTATTTATAATAATATTTCCTCTAGTAAAACTAATTTACCCCCTTATAAAATTTGGAGAGGTAGGATACTTAAAATTCTAATTTTAAAGTTTGGGGGTGTTTATCTTACTATAGAGTTCTTAATACTAAAAGAATTAAATTTTATCATATGTCAATTAATTGTTTTTTGATAGATATACATAAAAAAGAAAAGAATATTGAATCATAGATTTGGGAGAAAATATAATTATTGAATCATGGGATGTAGAGTGATTTTAAAATAAGTTCTATAAATATGATGTGGATGAAGATATTCCTCACAACCCTATCTCATGTATTCTATCTAGTTAATATAAAATAATAGAGAAGGATTATGATTTCTTAGTTGATGGTAAATGGAGTACTATACTTAGGAAATAGAAACATCTAAATAAATATTTAATTTATCCAGATTCAGTAGATATCCTTGTTGAATGAAATCAAAATAATCATCTTCAAAATAAGTATGATTTGGTATTGAATATATAATATGACCCGAAGACTTATAAAGAATATAATAATTATAGAGATGTTGTTTTATAGAAAGATGTAATTAATGATGAAATAGATTTCATGATGAGGAATAATACTTGGTTCATTAAATATTTACCAAGAGGTTCAAAACCTTTTGGTTGTAAATGGGGTTTCAAAAATAAGTATGATTACAATGGAAACATTTATGCTTTTAAAAGTTATATTAGTTGCAAAACGTTTCAGAAAAAAAGAAGGGATTGATTATTTTGATACTTATACTCCTGTAGCTTGGATTACTTCAGTAAAGATATTATTTTCATTACATTGAATTAGTAAATTTTATGTACATAAAATGGATGTTAAAACTTATTTTTTAAAATGCATAATTAAATGAAGAGAATTACATGGAACAACCAGAAGGTTTTGTTTTACTAGGTAATGAAAAGAACATATCAAAACCAGTTAAATATCCGTATGGATTTAGACAAGCTATGAAGAAATTGTATGAAAAATATGATTCTATTATTTTTTTCTAATGTATTTACTCATAATATTGAAGATAAATTTTTTTATTCAATGTTTACAAAATAATATGGAGTTATTGTGTGTCTATATGTGGATGATATGTTACTTTTTGGGACCAATATTATTTGTGTAATGGAGAAAAATAATTTCCTATATTTTATGATTAAAATAAATGATCATAGAATAGTTGATAATATTCTGGGTATTAATGTTAAAAGAAATAGTGGGGGTTATTATTTAGGTCTATATCATTAAAATGAATAAATGTTAAGTAAATTTTATCATTTTGGTTTCAAGGATTCTAATACACCGTTTTATTCTAGTTTTAAACTATTTATAAATATAGGTAGAACTGTTGCACGACATGAGTATTATAGAGAAATTAGTTCTTTAATGTATGCAATTAATTACACTAGACATGATATTATTATGAAATATGTAACATGAGTAGACATACTGCTAAACCTAGTGTGGATAATTGAATATTTATAATGAGAATTTTTTTATACTTAATAAATATTAAAGATTGTTTTTATACTATAATGATTATCTGGATATATTAGAAGGATACACCAATGCAATTTGTATTACCAGAATTAGTGACAACCAATCCACATATGGATGGTTGTTTAATCTTATGGGTTGTGCCTTTTCTTGGATGATCAAGAAGAAACCATGTTTTTCACATTCGACCACAGAGTGAAAGTTTATCGCCTTAGCGACATACGGAAAGGAATATGAATGGATTAGGAATCTATTATTGGGTATTAGAATGTGGAAATATATGATGCCTAATATCTCTATCATTTGTAATAGTGAAGCAACATCATCAAGGAAATATCATTGTTGGTATAATGTAAATTCTATACATATAAGTTTGAAACACGATTATGTGATACAATTGTTACAACATGGTTCCATAACAATTTTCATGGTCTGATCATGTAAAAAACTTTATGATCTATTTACAAAATATTTAGAGAGACAGATCAATCATGAAACTAATAAAGATATGATTTTAAAAACTATAGAATAAATCATCTCTATAAGGGAAACCCAACTATCTCTTTAAGTAGATCATAATCAAAGATTTCAATGGGTAAAAACAAACTATGAATATGATCACTGATATTGACAATTATAACCCCAACTACTAGGTGTCAGTATCGTTCGTTATGGCTAGAGGTTGAGTAATAAACTCTTAACAAAAAATTAAGACTCGTTGATTTATGTGTTATAATAAAAGAATAATATTTTAATATTTTACCTTTGTCAAATTAGAATTTGTTCATCTTATTATAAGAGTTAATACGTTTACTCCTTAGAAAGTTAATGAAAAGATATAAGAACATGGCCATAAATGTGCTACGAAATGAAATTTTGGTTGCACAGATCATTGTATGAATGTTATCTCTAGTTTATCTTAACGATTAATATGATTAATGCTTCGACAACTTGTACATCTGATAAAACTTTGAGATATTGATACTGAGTAATGGGTTAAATCGAAAGATACCTTTATTATGTATAAAGACACACTTCTTCTCTAGATAATTATTATTTATGAATAAAAGGTGGAGATTCACTACAAAATGTTCTGCTCAATGGCGGTTTATTAGTGGAAATTTTAGTAACCATCATGAATGAAATTCGGTAAAAAAATATTATATAGAAGTGGTTTAATCAAAATTCCTCTATATAATTATTATTTTAAAAATTATTTATGGTTTTAATTAAACAACCGCTAATTTTTTTTTAAAAACTATAATTTCTCTGCCTCCCCATCTCTCTCTTCATAACCCCTAACCCCTTTCCATCCTCTCCCTTCCCGGACCTTTGCTTCATTATTCCTTCGGGGGAACCCCAACCCGGTGACCCCCATTCCCCCACCTCTCCAACCTACCTCCTCCCTTCTCACTATAGACCATGACACCCCCCCATGATACCCCCTTATGACCCCAACCTCTGTGACCCCACTCTGACCTCCCTCTCCTGGATTGTGGTTCCCCTCCTCACTGGTGAAGCGGACCCCCCCCCCTCGGACCTCCCACTCCCTATATAGGATCTTCTCCTCAGCAACAACGTAGAATACATTAATTCTTGAATCATCCTAACTCAAAAATCAATTATTGAGTATCATTATATGGGCAGTCATGGGTGATAAAAAATATAGAATTTGTTTTTTCTTTTATTCAAAAACAATTTATATATATAATTATCATTTATTATGCGTTTTTTTTATTTTTCAGTAATTTTTTTGGAGTTATAAAAATCAATAATATTGTTTATCTTTTATGAAATTAAAAATAATTAAATTCATTTATTATATAAGTTAGTTATGGAACCCAGATCATTCATAATTTCATGGTTTTTATTTTATATTAATGAATTCCACTTTTTTATCTATATTTTAATGCCAATAATTTTTGAAATTTACATAATTAGAATATTTTAAAACTTGTGACCAATTGGTGGTAGGGTTTGGGGTCACACACAGTTTTATCCCAAACCCTGGTAAGGTATTTATGCATAAAGACCTTGAAAAAAAGATATTAGACCAATTATAAATTTATCAGAATGCTTCATGTTTTATGAACATGTAAGGAATCATTAATTTAAAAAAATCTATCTAATAAAAATTGAGTATTTATGGTTATTTTTTACATGCATGATAATCAATTAGTAGTCATGGTAACTAGAATATCCAACATAGTTTCATTGATTTTATTTTAACTAAAATAATTTTAAAGAGAACTAATTATAGTGTGTAGTTTATTTTTTTGATTCAAATGAATAATTTTTTTATAATTTTTTTTGAAAATCACAAAACACATTATAAAATATTTTGTTAACATAATGTTGTTTATTTTTATCTCAAATTTAAGGAACATCCAATTCGAAGTTATGTAAGAAGAGTTAATTTCAAAAATTCATGCAATAATAGGAAGTCACTCTAGACCTGTTCAATATAATATTGAAATATAGAGTTGAATATTTTGGAAGGCATGGGATATCGTGATATCCAAATAAAGTATAATTTGCATTAATATTTTTAAAGGGGTGCTCTCGGCCTTCGTTAGATCTTGGGAAATGGTCCGGACATTGCTCAATATAGTTAATTGTTCAATGAAATGAACTCTACATAGTTACAAAACTAGGGTAGAATAAACCATTATATTTTTCTACAATAAAAATATTATCATCTACATATAAAATAATGAAAATTGATACATATCTATCAAATTTATTGTAGATCCAATTTTCTACACTTCCATCATTAAATATTAATTATTTCAATCATATATATAACTTCAAATACAATTCTATTTAGTCTTTTCCATACTTATATAGATCCTTATTTAAAATTAAAAAAAATTAATTAAATCTTTACTAAGAAATTCACTTAATCTTCAAACTCTCAATTTTGGATGACATATTTGATATCCATTAAAATGTTCATGGGATTACTTTGTGATAAAATGTGGTATTCATCTAATTTATATCATTATTAGTCTATGTTTGTGAGAATTAATAATTCATTTGATTCATGTTTTTTATATTTGAAGTTTTGTAAGAAAATGTTCTTTATTTGATTCATCCAAATTTTAATTATAGTTGTATGCAAGAGTCAAAAGTGAAGTTGGGTGATATTTAATTTTTATTGTACATATTTTATGAAAATTTTATATCTTTATATCTGACTGTATAGGTATAATACAATCCAGTATCTATGGATAAAAGTTGGATTAATTTAACTCGATATGATATGGGTTTGGAAGAATTTTTATATTATGAAATTGAAAACCATTCAGTGGATGGTAGAATAAAATGTCCATGTCTGGATTATAAATTCATATGATGGATGGATAGAAATGAAGTATATGATAATTTAATATAGAAATAGTTTCATCTTCTATGTGTATGTTAGATTTGTAATGGTTAATAAAATGATATGGAATTTAAAAACAATGAAAATACTGTTAAAAAATACAATGTGACTCAGAAGAGGAGAATTTAGTTTGAAAGTTGTTAAAGGACTCATTTCATTTTGTAGATTAAAATGTACAATATTTTAATAGATCAATAAAATTCAGATTATCCTTAGACGGTTAATCTTTCCAAGAACTTCAAGGACCACAAAATAAATTTTATTAATTACTTAATGATTGAAGATAAGAACTCTATGAAGGGTGTCCCAAGTATTTGAAGTTGAATTTTCTAGTTAAGTTGTATCATATCAAATGTCTTGGTGGAGTTACTAAAAAATTAATGTCCATGATTTTATAGTTGGTTCACGATAAATTTAGTGAATCTAGGATACTTGCATCATTATATGAGATTATTAATGTCATAAATAATCATGGACTCTATTATAAAAAGATTCATTCATTCCCTAATGATTTCATGCTTTAACGGGGAGAAGACTCTGAATAAAGAATAATGAGAAAGATTTCATAAAAGAGGATGGAATTAAATGAAAAATAATTGTAGTATAAATAAATGCAACCCCATAAAGAAAGAAGAGAAGAAGACTCCTATAAAGGTATTTTGTTACTTTCCTCTGAAACAATGCTTGAAAATATTATTAATGTCTTTTAATACTACAAACGGTATGCATTAGAATGCGCAGGATAATAACAATGACTCGGTGAGACATACAAAATATTTAACATCATGGAAGATGGTTGATTTTTTATATCCATATTTCTCTTTAGATACTATAAATGTATGTTTGGGATTGGATTATAGTGGTTTAAATCATGTTTGTACTTTAATTACTAACAATAGCATTTGGCCAGTCATTTTGATCCCCAAAAATCTAGCTCCATGTTTGTGGATGAAGATGACTTATTTCAGTATTTCAATTATTATTTATAGAAACAAAATTTTAGGAAATGATAGAGATTTATACTTTTAACCTCTAATCAATGAATTGTGGGAATTATGCGATGATGGCCTATAAAAATATGATGTTTCTATGAGAAAACTATTCACAATCCATGCTTCAGTAATGTAGACAACTATTGACATTCCTGGACTAGGAAATTTATTTTGTTTGAACACTCATATTGGTTTCTCTTGTCCAATTTGTAATTTTTGTTTTCATCCTAAAAAATTACCTCATATAATAAAATGGATCTTTTTGTGTCATCATTGATTTATTGATGCTTATCATCAATTCATGTTTAACAAGACATGATTCAATATAGATATTGAAATGATAAATTCTACAAAGGTGTTATCAGGTTTAGAAATATTGGGACAGTTTATGAATGTAATTGATGAATTTTGAAATTGTCATCAGTTTAATAAAGGGGGAAAAGGGTTTAAGGTACATTATTAAAATAAGGTGGAACCCAAGAAAAGAAGAAAAAATTATTTTTTTTCAAAAATCCTTATTGGGATTTTAATTAGATATGTCATCATCTATTAGTAATGCATATTGAGAAGACTATATATGACAATTTAATTTTTACAATTCTTAATGAGTAGGGTAAATTTAAGGATCTATTTAATGATCATAAGGATTTGGATTCATTGAATAAAAATCATGGTTTTTGTGAAAATGATAATGACATGTATCCTTCACCGATTTTTACAATGAAAAGAATGTAAAAGTTATAGATAGATATTCAAGTAACATATATAGGATAGTTGACTTAAAACATCCAAATTTACATGGATTTAAAAGTCATGACTCACATATTTTGATGGTATAGTTGTTTCCATTAGCTTTGTGTAAGAATATACCTAAAAAAGTAACTATGGGTCTGGTTGAGTTTTTTTCAACTTTTTCAGATAGATTTTTGGAAAAACTCTAAATACAGCCGAGCTTAATAAACATTGAGAAATAATTATTTTGATACTGTGTCATTTGAAGGTATTATTTCCCCTTTTATTATTCATTTTCATGTGTCCTTTGACTATTTATTTAGTTGACTAAGCTAAACATGGTGGTCTGGTACACTATCGATGGATGCATCCAATTTTGAGGTATGTTGAATATATATATATATATATATTATTTTCATTAGTTAATTCTATTTTATCAAATTATTGTGTACATTTTTTTAATTTGTTTATTATTTTTATCAATACTGTACATAGGTCATTTGAAATCATATCTGAGGAATGAAGCTCAACTAGAAGGCTCTATTGCGGAAGGTTACATAGTCGAAGAGTAATTGAACTTTTTCTCTTGGTATTTTAATGGTATTGAGACTATATTTCATTGTGCTGGATGTGTTGAAGACATATCCACTATTCTCATTCAGAAAAATCATTCATCCATATTTCCAACTATTGGAAGACCAATTGCAATGGGGTAAAACATTACACTGGTAGAATTTGATTTTCTAAAAGAACATTGATATGTAATACTCAATAGTGTCATTTTAGATCCATTTATTGAATAATTGAAACTGTAAAAAAAATAGGTGACTAATGGGTCGACCTTGAAATGAGTTGGAATTAACAAAATATGTTAATAAAGATCTTGTCGAATGTTTCAATCATCTGTAAGTATATATTCAAATTAATATTATTGATGTGTAGTTATTTTTTTATGTTAAATGTAATAGTTTATATATATATTTCAAGATAATTAATGTTGAAAATTCTGCTGAAATACCAAATGATTTGACTTTTTTTGGATCGTGGTCTTCTAAAGAAGGATATGAAATTTTATGCCTATAATATTCATGGATTTAGGTTTCATACAATTTATCATGAATAGGACTTTAAAACTAAGAATAGTGGTGTTTTTACATTTGAAATGGTTGGATAGTATGGGAATATTATTGATATAATTGAATTAGACTATCATGTCCAGAGAGAATTATATAATATGGGAGAGGAAGATCAAATAGTTCTTTGTGACAGTGAACCTCATCGACAAGAAAACATTGAACTATTTTTTCCTCATAATATACAAATAGTAGAACTTTCAAGAGAGGTTGAAAATGAAAGATTCATCATAATAGAGGTTTATAAAAATGATGATAATGAAGATAAAGAAAATTTAATGTATAAATTGGTAATGAAAATTAATTAAAATTTCTCATTGATATGTGTTTCAATCATATATACACTTTTCTATATTTTCTTCTTTTTCATTGTAAAAATATATTTTTTTTACCAGTTTTTTATAAATTTAATACACCTTAACCATTTTAAATGAAGGAATGTTGAGAAAAAACAATTCAGGATCCTAGAAAATTAGGATCGTGGAGATCACTGCCACAATGGGTATATTATATAGATCATAGTGATTCCATTGTACCTGATACTTCTAATGTGACAGTCATTTCCATAGATGTCATTGGTAGTCCATTGCTGGATTCACCCCTGGTGATGGAGTAGTTTGGCACCCCACCATCTAGGGGATATTAGAGAGTTACAATTACTAGTATGTACTTCATTTAAAAAATATATATATATATATTAACTGTTTAATGAATTTGTAAAATTGATTACCCCAACCATAGAAGGGGTGAAAATATAAACCTGAAAGACGTATAGTACCTAAATGGATTTGAGATTATCATTCCATTTGATGATTTTAGGGTGCCTTCTAGTGACGCTGTAATAATCTATTGGAAGATTCTCAGGTTTCTTGCTTAAGAGACGGTGATCTTTCCCATTACCTATAAATATTAGAGTTAGATTAATACAACTTTGAAAAATGAGGTCTTCAATACTCAAGTAAAGGTAATATTAATTTAATATTCCTTGTCACCTAATTTAAAAGACATGAGTAATTTTTTTTAATATAATGATAAGGTATTATGTTTTTTATTTCTAGATATTTTTTCATTTCAATGTCCTTGACTCCATTTCAAACCCATGGACTTTGCAACATTGGGAAATAAATTTTGAGATTTTAAATAGAGATTATGGAATAAGGTTAATAAAACTTCCATGAGCTCACACATAATCTATGAAAAAGTGATTGACGGTATTTATCATGAGAAATGGAAGCTCTTTGTCGATATCAATATAGATTCATCTCATATGAAAATTGAATATTCTATAGAATATTAATAACATATACATAATAAAATTTTATTTTTTATTAATATTTCTAATTTTTGTTTGAATTATCTAAAAAAATATGTAAACTGTGAGAAGAAATTAATTACTAACATTGTAGGGTCTTTGAGTTTTTAAAGAAAAAGAATAATTTTGGTTCATATTTTATTCATTATTATTTATATAATTTTATTATAACTCAAGGTTTTCTTTAACTTGTTTACATTTTTTTATAAAGTCTAGTGAATTGGGTCACTCTGTTGGCTTAACAGAGATGTGGTTTAAAGTTCATTCGAAACCCTATAGGATTTTTGTAAATGAACTAACCAGAGACGTTGGAGAAAGTACATTTCATAAATATTTCCAATTCTTTCATCACTATAAAAGTATAATAATGAAAAATATATGATAACAACTAACAAGAATTAGAAATAATTAATTTGGGATTGCTAAATGGATCAAACGATTAAAATTTGGCATCATTTGATACATCTAGAACACCGAAATTAATTAGTTTTATGGATTATTTTTTGTTATTATATAATTTTGAATATTATGTTTTTATAGTTTTGAAGTAACAATAAATACTTATGAATTTTTTTAATTGGAGAAAATTATGATGTTATTATATTATAATAAATAATTGTTATTAAATTTGTTTTAATGGGTCAAAATTCAAGAAGTATGTGATGCGAACCCTTCACAATTAGCATTGATTTCCCAGAACGATGCAGTTGGAATAGTTTTAGGGAAAGAGCATCCAAAACATGTACAAGGGGTGGGTTCTAGGCATACACTATCACTGTCTTTGGTAGGGTGGTGTCATCTATTACTACTACACTCTATGGGGGTTTAAGTGGTTTCCTTGATCAGGAATTAAAAAGGTAAATTGAAAGTTTTAAGTTAAAATCACAAGAACAATACTCATATAGGAAAACACCGGATCACTTGTGGTCGCCAGTGGAAAATTATTTAGTTTCTATATTTCAACGGATGACGAGTATGATATCCAAGGAAATTTCAAGCCTTATATCCCATCACACTTAGGTGAATTCTAAATTCCATAGATAATTCACACATTCTCAAATAAAACATAATATATATATAAATAAAACTAAAATGAGAGTTGTATATAGAAAACACACATTTTGAGTCATACCGAACACATGTTGTGCTGGATCAATGATTGGTTGATTCCTACTTGATAAAAATGAAATATATATCATTATCCATATGTTTGAAAACTATCTGAGCATCTTTTCTTGGTTTTGACATGGAAAAAACTTATGAAAGGTAAAAAAAGATTTAAAAACAAGTGTTGGGAGGGGGGGGGGGTCAAAACTAGGGAAACTATATTGGATTTTCTTAAAATCATGGGACAAAAAATGTATATTTAATTGTGAAATATATGAACTGATGACACGTCATTACATATTATAATTATTCTATTATGGATGTTAGTATGTTTTAGTGTTATAAACCATTAAAACATGAATGGAATTTTGAACACCATATAAAAATACCTCATATTATGTAAAATCATGGTAAAACCACCACTGAGTTGTTTCTGATTTATATTCATTGATAAAAAATCAATACGATGTGAAGTGTAGTCATAATTACTCGATATACATTTATTAAAGGTGAAAAATCCTTTAAAAACAAGTGGTGGGGAAAAACATATAAAACGATGACGAATTACCCAAAAGACATGGTATAATTACCATAGATTATGTTATCAAATGCCGGAATTGACGACAAGTCATTCTGAATTACAGTTTTCTTATTATCTTCGTAAACACTTTTAGTGTTTTAAAACACTAAAACGTGCCTGGAATGTTCAAAACCATTGAAAACTACCTTGTATTGATGTGAAATAATAATAACACTACTTCTAATTTGTTTTTCACCTTTACACACAAACAAAACTTCAATATGATGTGTTGTGTGGTCAGAATTACTCTGTATACACTTTTTGATGGTACAAAAACCTTTAAAAAGAAGTTTTGAGGAATCACAATAATGAAAATGATATTATAAAGCCCCAAATTAATGGGATAGTATCTGTAGATTTAATTTTGATATATAATTACTGAAAACACGTCATTCTGAATTATAGTTTTCCTGTTATGGACATAAATGTGTTTTTAGTGTTATAAAACAGTAAAACATGCATGAAACGGTAAAAAACATAGAAAATAGCCTTAGGTTGATGTCAAATAATGGTAAATTAATAGTTGTGTTTTTTTATGTGTATGTGAATAAAAAATATCAATATGACATGTAGTGTTGTTGTAATTACTCGGTGTACACTTATGAAAGGTACAAATGCCTTTAAAAATAAGTTTCGAGGTGGGGGAGGGGGTAAAACTAGGAAGACAATGTCAGATTTCTCTGAAATCCTGGTGTAATGACCATAAATTTAATTAGGAAATATATAAAGATATGGAACATGATTCAGAATTATGGTTTTATAGTTAGGTCTATAAACATGTTATTAGTGTTTTCAAACAATAAAATGTTCATGGAATAGTAAAAAAATATAAAATTACATCAAATTTATGTGAAATCATGGGGAAACTACCTATGGGTTTTTTTGACATGTACACACAAAAAATATGTCAATATGATGTGCAGTATGGTTATAATTTCTCGAAAAACTCTTTTGAATGGTACAAAAGCCGTTAAAACAAGTGTTGGGGGATAAAAAAATGGAAAACAACCACAAGTTTCCCTGAAATCATAGGAAAACAATTTTAGATGAAAATTTGAAATTTTGGAACTGATGAAATATTATTCAAAATCATGGTTTTCCCATTGGGTCCAAAAACACATTTTTAGTTTTTTTAGAAACCTAAAACATTCTTTAAACTGTCAGAACCATAAGAAATGACCTCAGATTGATTTTAAATCATGTGAAAATCATAGATGAGTTTTTTTATATGTACGCATAGAAAACACAACAATATAATATGAGGTGTGGTTGAAATTAATCTGTATAAAATTTTGAAATGTAGAAAAGCCTTTAAAAATGTTTTGTGGTGTCAAAACTAGTAAAACGATGTAAGATTTCCCTAAAATCATGGGACAATAAATGCAGATTTAATTTTTAAATATAGGAACTGAAAGACTTTTATTCTAAATTATGGTTTTCCCATAATCATCATAAACACGTTTTTAGTGTTTTAAAACACTAAAACTTGTGCGGAATGGTCAACCCCATAGAAAACGACCTCATATTGATGTAAAATCATGAGACAACCACTATTGAGGTTTTTTTCTAAGGTGTACTTATGTAAAACACATAAATTTGGTATGTGGTGTGGTTGGAATTACATGGTATCCAATTTTAAAAGATACAAAGCCTTAGAGGGTTAAAACTTATAAAATGACATTAGATTTCCCTAAAATGACAGGAAAACGACCTTAGATTTAATTATGAAATGTAGGAACAAACAACAAGTCATTCTGATTTATAGTTTACCCATTATGTTCGTATGCACATTTTAAGTGTTTTAAAGTAAAAAAACATGTGTGGAATGGTCAAAACCATTGAGAATGACTTTAGATTGATTTGAAATCATGGTAAACTCACCGTTGATTTTCTTTTTTGATGTGTATATGAAAAAAACATCAATCTGATTTTGGTGTGATCAAAATTAATCAGTATACACTTTTGAATGGTTCAAGAGCCTTTTAAAATAAGTGTTAAGGGTTCAAAACAAGAAAAAAAATGTTAGATTGCCCTAAAAATTGGGGACATTGACGATAATATTTATTATGAAAAATAGGAACTAACATCACATAATATTGAATTATATTTCACCATTTATAGTCGTAAAAATGTTTTTTGTGTTTTAAGACACTAAAACATGCCTGAAATGGTAGAACCCATATAGAAAAACCATAGATTGACGTGACATATGGGATCAACCATTGTTGAGTTTTTTTAATGTGTATGTGTAGACAACATGTTAATCTGACATGCAGTGTGGTCAGAATTACTTAGAATACACTTCCAAAAGATATAATAGGATTTAAAAACAAGTGCATGTGGGTCAAAAATAGGAAAAAAACATTGGAATTCACTGAAATCCTGGGACAACACTCATATATTTAATTATTAAATTTAGGAACTGACGACACATAATTATGAATTACGGTTTTCCTGTTATGGTAGTAAATGAACATTGAGTGTTTTAAAACACTAAAAAATATGTGGAACTATCAAAACCATATAAAATGACTTCAGAGTGATGTGAAATTAACAGAAAACAAACACTGAGTTGTTTTTGAAATATATGACATATTATGATATCAATAATTTAAAATTTGTTTATTAATTAAATTTCGAGCGCACCACACATCGCATTAAATGAAAAATAGAATTTTTACTCATCCCTTTTCAATTTCAACTATTGAATCTTAGCATAAATAACTATGTTTATGTTTTCAATGTTTTTTTCATTATATATTATTTGGTTTATGTTAAGATATCTCTTATTTTATTAAAACAATTTATGTCAATCATTATGAATTTATTATGTGACTTTTCTCATTCACATTTATTTTACAAAATGTTATGGTTTTTATTGTAGATGATAGATTAATATAGTAGGGAACAAATTGACTTTTCCTATCCATAACATTCTTTATAATGTAGTTGTGATAGTTCTTAGTTTAATTGGTATGTTAAAATTTTATCAATTATTCTACTATAATTCTGATTTATTTTGTGTAGTTTTTTTCTTAAAATTATTGAGATGATGTGGTCAATTTAAGATAATAACATGATGTGGACGTAGAAAGATGTACTGGAGGTTGGGACATGAATTTATAACGGGTAAGGGTTGTTGTTGGACATATTATATGTGTATATTGTCAGATGTATGGGTATAATTAGATTGAGGTTATGATGTATGGATGTTTGTATATGACTGTGGATGTATGATATATGTATGATGGGTTTATAATATATTTATGTTTTGGTTTTTTATATTTATAGTTATTTATTTTCAAAAAGAAATCTTATTTAGCGATTGTTTTATGTAACCAACAGTAAACACATTTAATATAATATGTATAGCGACAGTTGGGCTTAAATTCTTCTACATGAAACAATCAATAATATGTTCTGAGATGTATTATTATATTTTATTTATATTTACCTCATATATTTTTTTTATAAAAAACTCCACTAAATGAATAGTGACCACACAATAGGTGGGGACTTTAATAACCCCCACTACTCTATTAGGTGGTAGTTTAAACTGCAGATAGTTCACAAAAAAACCGACACAACAGACCCTCTATTTTAGTGATTATTAAAATTTTATTCAAAATATTTAATAAAACGAATTGTGTGTTTTGATTAGAAAAAAACCATTTTCTAGGATAGATGAGGTGGACTGAAAAAGGACTCCTAAATTGGAAATGTGGGTAGAGTTCCCATAGTTCATCCACTATAAAAAGAGCATTGAGAATTAGTATTTTTTATAAAATATATATTTTCTTGAATTAAATTAAATTTTTTAAAAATATTATATTTAGTAAAATGTATATATATATATATATATTATATAAAACAAAAAAATAAAATAAAATATTTTGTAAAAAATTACTAATAATGTAATTTCTCATAACCATTAGATTTTGAATTTTCAAAATCTGAATAGGTGTCCACCACAATGAGTTTTCTCGTATAGGTTGACCAAGATGTTATTTGAACGAAATGGTGAGATCAAACTAATGAAATTCACACTGATTTTGATATATAAATAAGCAATGATGAGATTATTTATAAAATAAATATTCTCTAATTCAATAAATTATCTAGATATTTTTCCAAACATCAATATAGTGGTGCAGTAGAGGATTAGTGTTATATTTACACCAAATCTTCTTGAAATACTCTAAGGAAACTTCTACAAGAACCCTATGCCATTAATATTGGGGTGGATCAAATCATTTTGGATAGTGAATTAAATTTAATTGATAGTGAGTGAAAGAATCTACTTTTATAAAAGATGATCCTATTAAAACTTGTGAAAGAGAAGTAAAACCAAATTAGAGATGGAGATGAACATGATTAAAAAGCTGAACACTATTCATTTACTGCTATTTTCCACAGTACATCATTCCCTCATCTACAATTTCTGTGATGAATTTGGAATCTATGGAATTGGTAATGGTTACTTGGGACGAAAACTAAAAGTTAATGAAGAGTACAAGGAAGACTTCAAAATAATTTCTTACATCAACATGTCTTCATTAATTACTATATACATCCCATTATACACAATGTCATGCTTCACACCCAACCTTCAATGCCCCACTCCCCCCTTTGACCATGTCACCTACCCATTCATCGATGAAATTCTCTTCTTCAGATATTTTCTTGCTTTATATAATTTTACAATTAAAATTATTATGAATGTTACCTTGATTTTTTGTTTCATTACCTGTATATTTCATGGTTTTAATAATTTTGTTTACATATTTTTCATATTTGTTTTGTCAATTTACGTTATTTAGTTTCACTTGAATTTATTTTGGGTATTTTGGGTTTCCTTTATAGTTGGTTGTAGATTTTTTTGTTTGTTATTTGACCATGTTTTATCCAAAGTATTACCATGAGTCATTGTGTCCTTTCTTAATGTGTTTATTTTTTCTCATACATCACACTTGAACCATGTTTTGTTTCTACAACCTGTGGATAGATTCCATGTTTCTATATGTGTTTTCCCCATTCAATTATGTGAATTGAAACTTTAATCTCTACCATACACACATCATGTATCCTTCTTACTTTCAAGTCCCTCCTTTAACTTAATCTAGCCATCATTATTTCCAATCGACTTTTGGGTTTTTCATTTGACAAAAATGATTCATTCTCCTAGTTTGGTTCATTAAATTGAGAGATAAACCTTTGTTTTTTTATGATAACTCATGATATTTTGACGAAATTCATATAATTTATCCCTTCATTGAATCCCTCAACATATGACGTACCTTTTCCTGTAACAAGAGTATCATTTCAATGGTGAATTGGGGGAGGAAACCATATTTGTGGAGCATGACCACCACTTTATAGAGCTTTTTTAGAGGTTTATAGATTCACCATATTCATTACCCACATCCATGTATCATTAAAGAACTCAACTATGTAAGTGATTTTTATACATTTTTTTTGTTGTATCCTTTTTCATGGTGTGTGACGTGAGTCTATATAGGAATTAATCGTTCAAACTCTACATGATGAAGTTGACCAAAAACACCTTGCTTTATAAGAACATATTCCTTAGATTGTTTCTAAAATCCATTTATGTCTTTCTAATATTGTCTTTTTTAGTTTAATTTTATTATTAAATATGGTTTTGTTGTGGTGGTCTCACCGTGAACATAGGTTCAACATGGACCAAAATGAATTATATATGGTTTTTTCATTCTACTTTTAAATTTGGTAAGAGAACTCATTTTTATTCATATAATGATTTCATCTCACAATTTCATAAAAATATTCAATTTCTGTAAATGAACTCTAACATATCTCATATAAATCCATGAAACTTAGTTGTTCTTGTGGAAAACCACAACAACACTACCTACAAGAATTGGTACTAGAGGTACAAGACTTATAAAATATGATTCCTAATAAATTCTAAATAGATAAATTTGATAAAGAAAATAATTTTAATTTGTTGATAATAAAGAATATTTCCTTTCTAGATCATAATGAGCTTCTGGATTCTTTGTGTGGTCTTAAAAAGAATTTTATAATAATAACAAATGATGCACTATCTGTTGTTATCGAAATAATGTGTGTATTGATGTCCTTAAAAAGTCATGTAGTATCATATTTTTGGGAAGAGACTATTTGTGAAATGACTAGAACAAAGAATGTGAGTTCACTGGAATATTATGCATATTATATGTTCTGATCATCAGAATTAAAACCTCCTTAACATCCCCTTATTTAGTGAAATAGAATTTACATGACTTCTTCTCCCTAATGTATTATAAAAAGTTTTACTTCTCACAAAATCTTTAAAAAAATCCCACAGAAATATTCAATAATGGAAATAATAGGGAAAGTAAGGAGGATACATAAAGATTATGTGGTTTAGACTTTTATAATATATCCATGAGAGAACATTTCCAAATATTTATTACTCTATAAGTAAAAATATTACACTTCTTCTATTGATATTTTTTATATCTGTAATATTTCACATACAAAATAAAAAAACTATATGATGTCCTTCCAAGCATTAATTGAAATTTCTTATATTTGAACAATGTTTTGTGACAAACTAAAATTTAAGGAGAACCATATTTGGAAATAGGAAAACACAAATGTAACATCCTAGATTCGAGTTCCACTCAACTGGAGCCCTATACCCAGTTGTCCACATGGCCTCAAGCGCATTTCCCCAAACTCCAGAGGCTACTGAATAATAGTGAGGACAAAAGGTATAATAGTGGGGGTAACTATACTCAAATTGGAAGAGTGTAACACAGAAGAATAAATAACAATACAATAGAGGAATAAGTAAAAAACATACAACTGAAATAAACAATGGAAGGCTGATAAGATAAATAACCAGGAATCATTCTATACAAAAGATATTGAAACATGTTATATGTTCTAAGAAAGCATCCGAAACATGTACACTACAATAATACAAAATAAATTTCTCAAAATCATAATAGAAAAAAGAGACTAGGAAGCATCACAATGCTCATCTTGATCCCATGATCTCATACTCCGAAGAAGCACATCAACTACCTATAGTTGGGTGCTTTCCCTAGTCAACAAATGCAATCATATAATCTATTTTGGAAAAAAACATGACCCAATGAGGGTGTGAGACAATATCCTAGTAGAAAACTACCCATGGTCTATGCCAGTCTATCACTAGATATATATAATTTTTAGTGTACAATAGTGAATGTAGTAAACTATGGGTACTCAAAAGTAAGCCCAATAAATGTCTCAGAAGAAAATGTAAACAAATATAAGTGTATACCAAATCCAAGCATGTACTTTGGCTTGTAAGACATTTCATAAGTCATCCATTTCACTATTCAAGTCCATTGGATTATAAAAAACTATTGAGGTCCAGCCTAGGCTTGAAGACCCCCATTATAAAGGAAGCCATCAAATCATGACCTAATAGTCATTTAATCATGTTCCATTAGATCCCATCATGGGAATCCCCCAAGGTATCCTTTGTTCTCTCACAATATTTAAATAAGACTCAATGAGCCAGAGTACCCAATCTGTGGATCGCTAATAGCCTTTACATAATTGACCTATTGAAACCATCCATTATCTTTTAACCGAGTCAATGGTCCACCCAATGTATATAAGGTGCAATTAGTCACATGATCCTGACATTGTCTTTTAACTGAGACTCTGGCCCACCCATTTCTAATTACCTCTTTTTATCATTTAATTCAATTACGAATTCCATATCAAAAGAAACACATGTTAATTAAACTATTACATGGACGAATAAGGATAAATCACATGGGAAAAAAATATAACCAACCTATTGCGAAATTTAAATATTTACAATGTTTAACATGAAATGTTTCTCGCATGGGAAATGCATATAATGAGAAACAAATTTTTAACAACCAATGAATTGAAATTAAATTCAAGGATCCTAGGAATTCTCATCCAAACAACCATCCAAGGGAAAAACACTCATGGGGTGGCCAAAATAAAATGTTAAAAACCCTAAAAATTCTTTAAAATGATCTCAGTAATTACCTAATCATAAATAGGCCAATGAAATGGGAGGCCACCATTTTCTCAGATCCCCTGGTTTGTCGAGTGAAGGGGTGAGTTTTGTATGATTTTAAAAAAATGGTGCCAATTCCTGATTAAAAAAATGAAAAGAAAAGAACACAACATGTACTTTAGACTACATGATGTGTCTGTACAAATCATGGCCAGGTCATTACAAGTCTGTGTATTGGAATTACGTGGCATGTAACTCTAATTACATGACATGTAACTAGAAATACACGGCATATAACATACAGACACATCGTGTAACATGCATGCATCCATCCCTTGGTCTAATTTCCCCATTTTTATATGTATAAAATGAAAGGGAAAGATTCATACCTCAAAGGAAGAACCAAGTTCTTAAAGGTGATTCCCTAAATATTTTACTAACTCAACCATTGTAACCAATAAACCATCATTGTATCTCACTATGTTATCATCATATGTTATGATGTTCCGATCAGACTAATACCACAACTGGAGTTATGTTTCAACTAGTAGTTTAATCATTGATGCCACCTATCTATCATAAATCTATAATTTCAGTAGATTTATCAAAACATTGGAACTGGTTTAATTTTCTTACAATATACCACATGAAGTGTATTTACAGGAACTCTATGAGAAACCGCTAACACTTGGGGGAATTATTGAGAAAAAAATCCTTCTTCCACATGCATGTTGTTTTATGCATCTTCCTTCATTCACTCAAGCCCAATCGAGGAATAATGCTACTCAGGATTTCTTGGACCAATAAGTAAGTGAAATTTTCAGCCAGATTTTCTTCCAAGATATCTTTTATATCTTTAGCATTTTATCATCCAATAGATTCTAGATTAAATGGAATTTCAGGCCAATGTGTTTCACTCTTTCATGAAACAATAAATACATAGAAAGTTAAATTTTACTCTAACTATCACAAAATAACACTCCTTATTTCAAAATTTTCATGCTCCTTCATCAAGTGAACTAACTTAACTAACTCCGTTTTGGATTCCATATCTAATATATATTAAAATTCTATAATATATGAAGTAACTATTGGTTGTAGTCAAGAAATCCGTCTAATCATCATTCCATCAAACATAAAAAAATCCTTTCATTCTCTTCTAGGTGTATATGTATTGATTAAAATTTGAATCCATGAATTTATCCAATGTATCATATTCCCCAATGAATAGGTTTTATCTTATGTTACCTTCAAGTATTACATGATCAACTTCATGAATTATGATATCTCCCTTTTATGGTTCTACATAAACTATCTTACAACTCCAATAACAATAAATAATGTCATGCTACATAAAAATCATCAAATAAATTAAAATTATAAAATCCTATGAAAATGATACTTTCTTCATGTATTATTCCTTATATATCATTTTCGGTGCATGTTCCATGGATATCATGAAGTGTTTGAAAAGAGGGGATGCGACATCCTTACATGTAGTGAATCTATTTTTTTCAATGATCATCTAGATTTAGTATTTCTAGAATAATAAAGTCATTCCAACTTTTTTATCATTATATATATCCTTATCCCCAATATTTTATTAGATTGGATAAGATCTTTAGTTTAAAATATATTAGACAAATTACTCTTCATCGCTTGAATCCATGAAACCTATAGTCCTAGAAAATTCATGTTATGAATATATAAAAGGAGGATGATGTAAGCCCCATAATTCAATGACTTGTGATAAAAATAATGATCAAAACTAAACCATGAGAAACCTTACTCTTTCATGAATGAGTAAAAATTATAATTCTAAATTCTAGGTGAATTTTTCAATTCATAGCCTTGATTTAAAATTACAAACGACGAACCTAATCTGTTGATGTTCAAAACCATTGGGCTGTTTCAAGTAAATATCCTCCTCCAAATCAACATAATTAAATAAAGGCATGTCATACATTTTAAAAAAGTGAAAATCGTTTACTTTTTTTTATTTATTGATTTTTTGATAACCCCCCTTTAAAGGGATGAGGTGGAACCCTTACAAGGCCTGTAGGCTTGGATATTACATTTCTCGTAGGCTTGGAGACATTACAGGACCTGTAGGTATTAATGAAATTATACATACTATGACTACTTGAAACATCCCCTCCCCAACATCTGTATTGTGATTAGCTCTCTACTTTTGCATGGTTTTTTGGTGAGCAAGTCCAGGTTTAGAGGTGCATAGGGGGTACTACCGATGGAAAATTCCAAACCCTCTCATTCTTCCACGTTTGTATATCCATGATCTGGTCAATACGACCTACTATTTCTTCTTATGGAGCAGTTCCTTGTAGATTCTATCTGTACAACTGCATATCAAGTGGCCCTAAAGGCCTTGAGGTTGACTGAAAGCCACGAGGTGGCCTGAAATTCTTACTGACCCGAAGGCCTTAAGGACTCCATGCCCAAACTGGTGGCCCAAGTTGAATAGTTCCAACTGCTACAGTACCGAACAGTACCTGCTACAGTAATTGCTCTAGTTCCTGTTACATTACTACTATAATACCTGCTAAAGTTCCTACTACAGTACTACTACAATACCCAAAATCATGCCTCCGTCTGGTTTTGAACCTGGGTCTCATGGATACACATAGAGAGACCTCCCCATCTAGGATGAGGCTCATGTGCTTCATTTAAATAATCTAAAATTGGTACTATTTGGATGGTATTATGATTAGATAATGTCAAAAATATTTTTAATAAATCAATTCCTTCTATTTTTGGGTATCCAATCACCGCCATTAATTCCTTGTATCTTCTAGGTTCTTCTTTTTATTCCTTAAAATGGAAGACCCATTTGTTCTTTAGTGCTCATTTTCCCTCTTGTAGTTTATCCAACTACCATGTTCCATTAAACTCCAAGGAATTCATTTCATCCTCTATTGCTGAACCCCACTTTGTTGGGTCACTCAGTGTCACTGCCTCTTCTGAGCATTCATTTTACCCATCATCTATTAGAACTATGAATTTCAAATCATCTCAAGATATTTATACAGATTTACTACATCTTGAAAATATTTTCATATAATATTGAGATTCTTCTTGATTCAATTCTATTGTTTTTGGTGAACCAACCACTAATTTATAAACTTATTATGCTTTCCCTAAGGCTTTAGAAAGATTTGAGCATTCTGCTATGTCTCTCATTGATCTAACATTTGGTGGATATGTCCAAATATCTGGTGTAAATGGAACTTTTGATCATTTGGTTCCTTCTTCCACATAAACTTGAAGTCTAGTATTTATATTCTTTAATTCAACATATGATTTATCCAACTCTTGGTCCTTCTATCAAACATTTTCATTGAAGAATAAATTTTAACTTCAGATAACATGTCACTTTTCATCACCCCATAGTCAAAAACCAATTTATTTTTTCCCACAACAAAAAAATAAACATACCAAATAATTGGACTCAATTTTTTATTTTTCCTTTAAATCATTATTAAAATTCACTAAACTTCTAAATATGTTATGATGGAAATAATATGATAACTTACTGTACCATACTTATTTTAGTAAAATCTATCCCATAACGTGAGACATACTTATTTTTGTTATGTTTACAAATGTGTTGGTCTCCTCCAACCAAATGGACCTGAGAATTCTAGAGTGCACACACTTGTAAATTTACCTCTTATCTATTGTTCGATTTATTTTCAATACCACAAAATTATTTTTTGGTCTTATGGGTCCTTTAATTTCTATCATGGACCCTTTATTCTAGAAAAAGTTCATAAAGTTTCTTCCATTGTACTCTCAACCATTATCTAATCAGAGAAATTTTAGCTTCAAATCACATTATCTTCCCACCATGGATTTCCATTGAATAATGATAGTAAAGTCATATGATTAATTTTTAAGTAAATAATCCCCAACACTACTTGTTTCACTATTGATAAAAGTGATAATGTAAAGGGATCCTAAATGAGACTATAATGAGGCTTTCCCACATAAATCTGAGTGAACTAATTTGAGCTTCTGAACTCTGGTATTTCAACCAGTCAAATTTAATTAAACCTTATTTTCTTCTCCAACACAAAAATCTAAAAACATTTAGTTCATATATGATTGAGAATCATTATTCCATTCCTGGATAGAAACTCTATGTTCTTATCATGGTGGTGATTGATTTTTCAATGAAAATACTCTGGATATTATGATGTTTTAGTTTTTGATAGTGCAATTTTATTAAAATTTCAAGTGACATAAATCATCCCATACATTAATCCTCAAGAAACTACCATGGATCCTAGAGTCACTTTTTCGACTCCGTTGGAAAAATTAGTTCCATACCCTGTATCATACAAGTGTCCTATAAAATGAAATTATTTCAAAGACCTATAACATGTCTCACTTCCTTCAATCATAAGAAACATCCATTCTTCATCTAAATGTTCACATGTCCCCTTTCGAAAACAACTAAGGCTTCTTCTCTCTCTATTTGAACATTAACAAAACTTGTAGATACATAATTTACCAAGAATTGTGATCATCCATTGAATGGAAAGATTCAACAAATTAAACCACTACTAACTCTATCACAAAACTAAAGCTAAGTAACATGTTTATTTCTCCCTCTATTGTGTTAATATAATTGGAAATTTTAGAAGTTTTACTTTTAGTGAATTCATTTTAATTTCTATAATTATTCTTTATCTATCCATGCTTTCCACAATACTAGAAGTTGACACTAGGGCCATTCAACTTTCCTCCACTTTGATTTATCTTCCAGTCACATATGATTTCTCTTATGAGTTGGGTATTCCCTTCCTCCACCATTGAGTGCATTATAAAAAGGTACATAGACAATACTTTTATAATGTTCCCCATTGAGGGTAAAATTTTAGACATCCTCAAACACCATATAAGTATTTATTTAAGAGTTATTGACCACAATAACTATTTCATCCCAATATTTTAGTAAAGATAAAAGAAGAAGTAATTTCCAAAAAACATCCATGAAAGTATCATTCACTACCTAATGATGACTCTTAGTCATAGAAATTCAATAAATATACTAATTACCTCCCTTCCAATAAACTCACTAAAAATTGAAATTTCATCAGAAACACTTTTTTAGTATTGAAGGTTTCTCATAAATACCTACTATGTCAATCATTAGGTAATAAAAAAGAGACCTATAATATATATTAAAGTCCACATTTCATGATATTGACCTCTTCACTAATATGAGTTATTTTTTTTCCATCTTTTCCCTTTAAAATTTCTACATCCAACCAAATAAATTTCAAAATCATTTTGGACGAGATAATATTCTATATTAATTCACTAGAAACTAAAGTATGATCCATCAAACATGTCTATTCAAACCTTTCCTTCATACAATGTCATATATTCTGATTAAATTAATGTCATGTGAAATAAATATACTGCTGAAGAAAGTGTTAATATTTCCTAAAAAATAAGTGTGGAAATTAATTATTTTATACTACTTGTTATGAAGAGTTCAATTGTGGTATCACTATAACATAAAACAAGAGTTCATCAGATGATCGCACACACTGATGATTTTTAGTGTAATTGAAATGAATAAACCATTCCATATATTAGTACATCACAATTAAAAATACATTTTCCCACTTATCATTTCCACTAATTCACACATCTAACAGACTCATTAAAAAAAATCACACACAAATATACATGTTAGGAAATAATACGAAAACTAAATAGTATACACAAATATTTTGTGGTTTAAAATTTTTCCCTACATCCATGAGATAATGCTTCCAAATTTTTTTTACTCAAGAGGTGCACGGATTCCACCTATTCAATCAGTAATTTCATTTATAAGTAATATCTCATTTAAAATATACAAGTACTGTAGGTGGTACTACCACATTGTTATAGAAGTGTTCTCCTGGTTGAACAATGATGCAATACCAACTAAAATTTACAAACAAATATCCTTGGAAATTAGAAACCTATGATTATCTATAGCATACACCACCCCATTTGCAACAACTAGTAAAACAAAATTTGATCTTATAATAAACTCATTAGAATATAGGAACTTCTTATCATACTACTGATACCACATGAGTTTTGTTGCTAATGATAGCCAAAAAATTAATCCCACCAATCTTATAATAATATTTCTATCTTATGTATTTATTTTAACTTTAAAATGGTATCCATTCCATAATATTTCCCCTTAGGTTATAAGTTCCTTTTTATTGGTATCTTATAAATCTATTGCTACTCAAATATGGTATAAACTTTAAGATCTATATATGAATAAATCTTTGGTTGAAATATTATATAATAAAATGAGATTTCACAACTTCAATATGTTCCTTGGAATTATAGTCGGGACACATATTAAATATTTTATCAAAATAATTTTATATTTATCCAATATAGTGTCCGAATTAATGATTAATACATAGATATCATTATGTTAACATCCTTAAATAATTCATGTAGTTATTTTACGGATTCAATGATGTGAGATAGGGATATTATAGTGATTGAAGAGGTTAAATATACCTTATCATCTAAATAACATTAAAAATGAGGCTCTTCTAAACAAGAGGATGATTCATTGAAGGTTAGAGGTGGGTAGGAGCAAAGGTGTAGGTGGATTGATACAACACTACTACAAAACATGCCTATAACAGCATTGCAATTTATCAGCACTAGAAAACTTTGCAGATAAAGTTCATCTTTATTAGGGATAAAATAAGAACTAATTAACAACACCCTTTATCAGTTATTTTTTAGTACCGATAAAAGGTAACCTTGATCAAAACTTTATTTTAGAACTGGTAAAGGAAAACAATATCAGTACTTTATTTTTTTCATTGATAAAAGGTGCACTTTATCAACATGTTTTTAGCACTGATAAAAGTTTCCCTTTATCAGCATATTTTAGCACTCATAAAGGTCCAAAATAAAATGAAAAATAAAAAAGTTAAAAAATAGTAAATTAAGAAAATTATGATACATTTTAATAAATAAATAATTATTCATAAAATTAATAAATTTAATACACATATATAGAGATTCTAAATATTAAAAAATTATATTTTTAAAATATAGATATATAAAATGAATCAGTATAATATATATAAAATGTTAATTGAAAACATGTCAATGTCTTATTCCTTTTTAATGTTGTTTGAATTTTCAAATTAACCTATATCAAATGTCGTGTTTTTCATTTATTTCACATACATACATACATACATACATACATACATACATACATACATACATACATACATACATACATACATACATACATACAGACATACATACATACATACATACATACACACATACATACAGACATACATACATACATACATACATACATGCATACATACATCCATACATACATACATACATACATACATACATACATACATACACACAGACATACATACATACATACATACATACATACATACATACATACATACATACATACATACATACATACATACATACATACATACATACATACATACATACATACATACATACATACATAGATACATACATACATACATACATACATACATACATACATACATACATACATACATACATACATACATACATACATACATACATACATATATATATATATAAATGCATTTTTACTCTCAAACTCACACACAAATATATTTACGCAATATATAGAAACACATACACCTAATATTTATGTAATTTATTCAAAAATTATTAACTTTTAAAATTTCATTATAACATGATACATTTAATATATATTTTGTTTTTAATTGAACAATATTTTTAATACTATACTTTGGGTATTCATTTTCAATGTTTTTTAATTTTTTTAATTTTTAATTTGATTATTTTATATTATTAATTTATATATATTAGTTTACTATATTTTATTATTTTAAATATATAATATTCCACTACAAAATATATATATATATCCATAGTTTTTACCTTATATGTAATTAATAAGACTTATCCTTTTTGTAATATTTTTAAATTGTTCTCATTTTGAATTATTCAATTTTACTTATTTTTAAAATGCATGTATTAAAGATTATGAATCCATTAATAATACTAAATATATATTTGTAAATAAATATTTATAAATAAATATATATAAAAATATATATTAATTATATTTATAATAATTATAAATAAAAAATTATTATTTATTAAATATATATGTATAATTATATATATTTTCATAATTATAAAATTATAGAAAATTTATTTAAATTATTATAAAATTTAAATAAATTTATTTAAATAATTATAATTATAAATATTTTATCAGTGCTAAAAAAGCATTGTTAGAAGATATATTTATCCGTGCCAAAATGTTAGTGCAGATAAATATGACTTTTATCAGTGCATTTTTAGCACTGATAAATATTCATTTTATCAATGATTATAAGATCAACACTGATAAAATGGATAATTTTTAGTGCGTTTCTATAAGAACTATTAAACTATCCCTCAATATATTTAAAAAATTCCAAACCCTTACTCAGTCACTCGTGGTTGTCAAGTTCTCAGAGAACTCCTCTATTGTTAGTGCGACTCCTCTATGTTCCCTTAGATTAATCAAGGCTAGAAGCCAATGTATGTTATTTTCTACTCTTCCTCAATAATTTTTTTATGTTTTAGGTTTTTCATGGTGGGTTTTTTTATTGTTATACTAAATATATTCTGATCAATTATAAATCATGAAAAGCATCATATATGGATTGAAACAATTATTGAAACACTCATTGAAAGACGTACTCTAAGGTGATGAAATTATTACTTTTCTGTGATGGTAATCAATGCTCAAGGTACTCTTTATTAATATATAGTTCCTATAATGTGATAACATCTCACCATTGTAATTAACCCTCTATTTAATTCCATTTCCAAACATGTCCTCTGCTATTATCACTATTTATCACTAGTTTAAGGCACTAGCACTCCTTTGGTGATTGAGGTTTCTCAATAATTATTCTGTGATAGAAGGATAGTGTGATCTCCTAAAAGGATAGACTACTTTGTTTTTGGGATACCACTCCCCAATATAATAGTTTAAAACCGATAATATAATTACCAGTCATAAAGTAGGACATTCTTAGAGGTAAGTTTAAATCTACTTCAAGCTATGTGGTATAATTTTTCATAACAGGAAGTATCTATGGTTCCTCTAAGATTTATGGTAATATATCACAATAATAAATTTAGGATTGCATTTAATAGATTAATTTAATTTATAAGAGTAAAACAATTCTACATCAATATTGAGAATAGGTTAAAAAATTCACCATTTAAAGGGATATATGTTATTGGAGGGATATTATAGTGTATTAAAAAAATATCCAAAATTGGAAGGTGAGGAATCCTTAAGTAGGCAGAAGTTTTGTCCAATGTATTTTGGGTGAGAGTAATTTCTTCAATACCATTAGAGTGTAGGTATTCCAATTCCACTTCAATTGAGGATACTTTTTGAGTGATTCCATTAATGTAGGTTCCTAGGAAACTTTAATCCTTAGATGCGTAATTACTTCAAACTCTGGATGATGGATTGGACAACATATTTCAAACTAGCCTTCCTCCCATAATTATGCTTCCAATGTTCATTGAGTACATACCTCCTGAATACAGATGGGAGGAAGGCTAGTTTGTAAGAGGGAATGAGTAGCCTCAAATCCATTATCAAGATATGGAAAGAAATCATGCATCTAAGGAAAGATTAAATAAATGTAGTGAAGGTTAGCTGTATTCTAGTACTGAAATATTGTATCTCTATCTAAGACAATAACAATTTTAATGTAAGATTCATGAAATTTTGGAATTTTATGCATGATATTTATTGTATTGTTGTCATTCAAGACAAATTTAATGTTTGAATACTCAGATAGAAAATTTCTTCTAAACATGATGATGTTTCCAATCCTGAGCAAGAACAGACTGTTGATGATGAAACACCTGAATTATTAGTGGGTTAAAAACATGTTGATGAAAAGATAATGAAAAAAAACAACGATGTAACATCATAGTTTTGAATAATATTTTCAAGGAAATAATTCAGGCTGTACAATTTGAGGATGGTTGGAATCAAAGTGGCCAACCTATTTTCCCCAACAATTCAATGATTATTAGTTATCTTGGGGTCACAATGAGAATGAATCTCCCGATTCATATTGACTCATGGAAGTACTTACAACATGTAATGAAGGAAATACATTGGAAAGATATAATAGTAATGTTACAATATGTTTTCTCTATTTTACTAAAAAATTATATAATGAAATGTTGATTTATTTTTCACTATTCCTTATATAATTCATTTATTTTAGAAGATTTATGTAAGGAATTTTTCTTAATGGCCACTAAAAAATCCCATATAGGCTTCCAGACTCTTCTGATGAAGTTATATCTTAGGAATACATAGGGGAAAGTGAAGCCCCACCCACCACATTGTCAAAATCACATTATAAATCAAGAAACATGAATTTATTTCAAAAATAGTTGCGATTAGAAATCATTTCGGGCATATTTTTGTCCAAAATATATTATTTGAAATTATTTATTTTATCCAACCTGAATTAAAATTGATAAATTTTGAAATAGTAAAATAGTGATGAAAATAGAGAAAATGCATCAAAACCAGTGTACCTCTACTGCGAAGGAAGGATGGGGTATGCTTCATTAGAGAAGAAATTTTCATGTATTTTAAATCATTAATAAATTATTAATTATGTGATATGAAACAACTGAAGTTCCTTTATTTATATGTAGATTGATGAATCAAAATATGAATCCACTTCTATCCCAGGTCATGTTCTTTGGAAGGAGGCTTGTCTAATTATGGATAGAATATTAGTTAATAAAAGCCCAAAAGTACTATGTGAAGCATGTGTAAGGATGACGTAATTGTAATTTGTTACAATTAATAACAATATTATATAAAAATGAATATGTTCATATTATTTATAAAGTTTAGACACATGAATTGGAAAAGGTCATACGTGAAGAAAAATGACTTTCAATAGCATTGAAGCGGCCTAAACAATATGGTCGCGTTAGATGATTAGGTTTTGGAGTCCCTCCTCAAGAATATTTCAAGAAGATAAAACCACATGAAGATACAAATAACATAATGAGATGAATGAAAACACATATATACTCACTAAAATATATTATTTTATGGTCTGGCTTGGAAGACCGGTGTATAAGAAAGGATCAATGTGAACTAGCAGTGGGGAAAAGTTCCACACTTGTAAAAAATGATCCCACTATATTTTTTCATTCCCCCAATCCTCATACCATAACTATGGTAATAAATTTTGCAATTACTCTTTATATTAAATGTTAATCAAACAACTTCTGATAACTCTATATTACTAAAAATATGTAGGCTAAAATTGTATGTGATTTTTATCTATAAACACCCACATACCACTATATTGTGATGGGTACAGTGTATAATATCTTAAGAGACCAGAAACACAATCAACCCCTCTCAGAAAGTCACAAGAGAGTGGGGATTGATGTAGCTTATGAGATGATTTCTGAGTTTCTTATTCCACTTGATGTCCTAAATATTACAATGGTCTAAGATGCTATTGGATCATTCATAACATGTATATCTAATCCTATAAAGATACATGTGGTACGTCTTTAACAAAAATTTTCACATGAAAAACATGAAATAGTTGATGATAAAATGTCTGAAGTAATATATGATTTTAAATATTTATAAATCTGCTGAGAAATGAAAGGTCGAATAAAGAAAATCTAATGAATCTACCATGAAAAAAATTACCTTCTGAGAGTACCTTCTCCCCCACTAGTTCCAGAGAAATATTTTTTATAATTACAACTTTATGAAGATACGACATTCAAAGATAAAACTTTTTCATACATTGAATATGGAGAAGAAATATATGGAGTTTCTTTCACAGAAGTTATTAGTCTTGAGACTCTAACTATGATTCATATGAATGAATAGGTGGGTGTCTTAGATTTGAATACATACATAAGGTACATTTTTATAATACGTCTATCTAAATATTGAGATAAATATGATTATAAAAGTTAATAACTATTAATATTTTGTATAGGGGATTATATTAAAACTATATAAAGGAAAGAACATGAAAAGCACAATATGTATTCATTAATATTTTTATCATTTATAAACTAGAAATTACATTGAATGAGAAAGAAATTAGGAAGTAAAAATATGAGTTACTCTAAGAGTTTAAGAAAAAACATTCAATGGACATACCATTTTTATACCTAAAATGAAAAGGTAAAACTATACGATCTAATAACATATTTTTTTTAATTTTTACATTACTTAATTTTTTTTGTTTTTTTAGGAAGAATTGGATGCTGATAGAAGTCAACATAGACACCCAAAATATATATTTTTAGGATTAAATTCATGGATTTTCATCCAACTGACCACACATAATGTTTACTATGAATATGTAATCCACCATAAACAATATATTATAGATAAAAATCAAATTATATGTTTGTTTTGTGTTATAATGAGAGTTTTTTATGTTTGGGTGGTTACTAAATATAGGATATATCATGGAATGAATTAGGTTTATAAAAAGATATAGCATATGGATTAATACAAATAGAAACAAATCAAGGTATATATATAAATAATTGATAATAAAAACTTTAAAAAACAATTTAATTTTTTTGTTAATTTTTATACACTGTTTGAAACTTGATAATGCAATCAACTGTGGATATTTTTTTTCAATTTTATGAGAGAAATTATAAAGCATGAAAATCCTAAAATCCCCTAGTAGTTAATTTCTAATGGTAATTAAAATTTAATTAAATATATTCCATAACAATTTTTTGTCTATAATTTTTCTTTACTATCAAGATTGTCGAAAACAGAGTTACTAAAAAAAAGAAATAAATTGTTTAGAGTTGAGTGGGTAGTGTAATTTTTATTAGAATTTATGTCGAAAACAAATTTAAGTGATTACCAAATATATTTTCAATCTGGTACAATTTATTACCTTCAAAATATATTTGGGTTGTGAAGCATTAGTGTTAGAATGATTTTATATTATTTTTTATATATTTATCAAGGAGAAGTGTAATGGAGGAAATCAATTTGTTTAGAATAATTGACAAGAAAACAATAAAATTATCAGAAAACCATGGAGTCACATGTGGAGGTAGAGGTGAAGGTAGATATGGAGTAAAAGGTTAAGGTGGAGGCATAGTTAGAGTTGTAGACTGATGTGTATGAGGAGGCACAGGCGAAGACTAATGTGGAGAATGAGGGAGTGGAGGATAAGAAGCACTGGCATGGAAATAATAAACTTTTCTATCAGTGATATAGAATAATGACCATACCATGATTGTGTTTGATAAAAATTGTATTAAATTTCACAAAACAATTGTGACTTAAGATAAGATCCATTTTGCTTCTTTCTAGTTTAAATTGACATTTTAGTAAAAAAAATAAGCAGTGTACTCAAAAATGAGAAAAAACATTAAAATTATTTTGTTAATTTAAGAAAATGATCCATACATCATTTTTTATGTGTAAACAACATCAGAACCACAATATAATGCATGGTTTGACCGGTTTGACTCAAAGTGTCCATTATCATTTTAAAATTGAAATTTTAGTACAAAAAAGTGTCACTCACTGGAAACAAATAAAACACGATTAGATTCTTTTGATAATTTGGGAAATTTATTCATATTTCATTTGCGACATATATGGATCCATCTCATGAAAAAATCACACACGATTCCACATGTATGGATCAAAGTGCGTGTTTCCACTTTAATATGACATTTTAGTAAAATACACATGTGTCCTACTCAAAAGTGAGGAAACAAATTCTGATTGTTTGGATAATTTATGAAAATTATCCATGAGTCATTTGAGACATGCATAAATCAGATACACCTCAATCTAACACATGGTGTGACTGGTATGACTCAAAGTACATCATTTTTATTCAAAATGTACAATAATTTTAGTGAATGAAACAACTGACATTCTCAAAACTGAGAAAATTAATTCATAATTTTCTAATACGTTATGAAAATAATAAATATTTCATATGTGATGTGTAGGTATTATCCTCATATCAATATGGCTCATGGTGTGACCGGTATGACTCCAATTTTCTGTTATCAGTTTAAAATGGATATTTTATTACAAAAAAATTTCACTCACTAAAAACTAAATAAACGCACTCATATTTTCTATATAATTTGGAAAACTGATTTATAATTACTTTGGGCCATGTATGAATCAGTCTCATGTCAAAACCACACATGATACCACCTATATGGCTCAAAGTGCGTGTTTCTTGGTTAAAATGACATTTTAGTAAAAAACACTGATTCTGTACTAAAAAATGATGAAACACATTCCGATTATATTTATAATATAAGAAAATGATTAGTGAGTCATTTGGGACATGTATCATTCAGCCGTGTCCCAGTCCAATGCACAACGTGACCAGTACGAATCCAAATGGAACTTTTTTATTCAAAATTGAAAATAATTTTATTGAAAAAACAACTAACATACTTTAAAACAAGAAAACACATTTAGATAGTTTTCGTAATTTATGAAAATGATCCATATATCATTTGTGACATGTAGGGATAAACCGTACCTCAATTAGAGGAACGATGTTACACTTCTAACTCCAAGTGTCCATTATTAGTTCAAAATTGTCATTTTAATACAAAAATTTATTACTCACTAAAAACTATGAAAATGATCTTGGATTTTCTTGATAATTTTGGAAAATTATTCACAATTAGTTTTTGATGTGTATGAATGAGTCTCATTTCAAACCCACACATGACGACACCTGTATGGATCAAACTACGTGTTTCATTTTTAAAATGAGATTTTAGAAAATAACATACGTGGCATACTCAAAACAGTGAAAAAATTTACAATTGTTTTGATAATTTATAAAAACAATCCATGAGTCATTTGGGAAGTTTATCATTCCACATTTCCTCAATCCGATGTATTGTGTAATCGGTATGAATATAAGGGCATCTTTTTTATTCAAAATTGAGATTAATCTTTGTAAATATTCAACTCACATACTCAAAACTGAGAAAACACATTCATTTTTTTGGGGAAATTATTAAAATGAACCAGACATAATCTTTGACATGTAGGGATAATATGAAACTAAAACTTATGAATGGAGTGACCGATATGCCTCCAAGTGAATCTTTTTATTCAAAACTAACATTAATTTTAATCAAAAAATAGACTGACATACTTAAAAATGATGAAACACATTCCAATTATTTTTGAACTTTAGTAAAAGGATACATAAGTCATTTTTTATTTTTAGGAATCAATCACACCTCAATTGGACTCATGGTGTGACAGGTATGACTCCAATTGCACCTTTTTGTTCAAAATTTACAATAATTTTGGTAAAACAAATTACTAAAACACTTTATAATAGTATTTTATTTTTCTTGTATTTATGGTAGAAATTTTATTTCATTTAAATTCAATATTTTTATCTTATTTTGGAAATATGTTTTCTATTTCTATTGATGTAGTTTGTTGTTGCAGCACCCTGCACCTGTTTCTGGTGATGAATTGTGGTGAAATATTACAAAACATTTTCTCCTTCATCAACACTACTAAATGGGATGATAAAGTCTATATTTATCAGCTTATTAATTTTTTTTGATAAATCATACTTTTACCAATGCAAATAAAAGTGCTGATAAATCATACCTTTATTAGTTCTTTTAAAAGCGGTGATAAAGGGTCTATTTATTAGTGATAAATAAAATCAGTGATAAATGTTGTATTTTATCATCACTTTTAAAATCATTGAAAATAGAATGATTTATTATCACTTTTTTATCACTGATAAATGCCATGGAAATTTAACCGTGGTATGGTAGTCATCACTTTTCTAGTGATGTTAAAGGTATATTTTGTAGTAGTTTAATCCAATCTAGGAAAAACTATTTGATGTCCATGAATAGGGTGATTAATTTTTTTTATTTAAAAAATATTATCATACAATGATGAACTATTCAAATAATAAGAATGATTATGAAGATAGTAATAATTTTTTTATATGTTAGTAGAGTAGGACTTTGATATTATTGATGTTATTAATGTGCGTGACAATGCTATATCTAAATAGTAGATTATGGATTCTGAATACTATTTTCATATGTGTTCTAAAAGAGTGTACTTCACTGATTTGAGATATATTGAGTTAGCTAATATCTATTTAGGTAATAAAAAAGTTATCATATCATGGGTTTAGGTTGTATCACCTCATCGCTTCATGATGGGATGATTAAAAATCTAGAAGAGATTAGATTGTTACCTCAAATTAAAATGAAACCCATTTCACTAGGAGTTCTTGATCATAAGGGTTATACCTTTCACTAATACTATGGTTTTAATATAAGCATTGTTGGATCCCTCACCATGATGAAGGAAACCCTACTAATTGGGCTATATTTTTTTAGATGGTAAAACTCACATAAACAAATTTAATGCCTCAATTTTCATCTTGTCTAATAGTACGATAATATGGAGTAGTTCTGTAACACCTGAGATTTTTATGAGTAATATTTGGTTTTTATATATCATCAAAGGAATCTTTCACTACATACTAGCTTGGCTTACTTTACACGCAATCGCGACCTTCCTCGATAGCTTGCGTCGTACGCAATACCGAGTTTCACTAAACAACGATATGCTATTAAAATATTATTAAAACTAGCCGTTATGAATAGTAATAACCACTTTTTGAAATTTTATAAATTTTATTTTTCAAAATGGACTTCATTTTTGGATTCGGAATACCGAAATTAGCCTAGGGTGAAATTTTGGTATTTTTCTGAAAACTTTCAATTTTTGATGAATAGTGAAACCACTAAGTGGTAGGTTAAAAACTGAATTTTGCATAAAACATAATTTTACCGCTTATGTGAATGGAATTTCGAAAATCCGACTGACACGGTTGATATCAGTAAGTAAAATGTGGTTCAATGAGATAAAAATAATTTTTTGGTGAATAGTAACTTTTTACTTTTTTACCGCGGTTAATAGTAAATAGGGGTAAATATGATATTACTATTACCCTAACACATGTCCTAATTCTATTGCATAAGTGTAATTCGACCAAAAACAACCTTATGAATAACCATTTAGGCCCACTTGGGTTAGAATAGGACATTTATTATTAATTTATTTAAAGAAGGGTTAAAATAGTTAAAATCAAAGTTTAATAAGTAAATAATTTTTAATATGGGGTTATACATAAGTTAAATTCTACTATAAATATTAATTAGAAAGATAAAGAGATTTCCTACATAATGGTATTTTATTTATAATTTTTAGACCTTAAATAATTTAATTTATTTATGACACAATTATGATGCAGTAATTATCTTATTTATGAAATATTGACATAATTGATGTTATAAACACCAAAATAAATGTAATATGAGACATTTTATGAATTCCACTAATTTTATATGTTACTATGATATATTAGTGTTGATTTAATCAACTTGGTTCGAACATATAATTCTTTTATGACTTTCACAAAAATCATATATCAAATAGTGTCAAAATTGACACAAAATAGTTTTTAAATCAAATATTATATTATTAATTGTTATTTTATTCCTAAAAATCTAAGGTTCGGCCAAATGACTTATATAAGGATATATATATTAATAATAAATAATTTGGGGTTCGTTTGGCATATTATAGTAAGTGTATTAACCATATAGTGAAAGAAAACAAAAAGACACGGTAAAAGTTAAATTATTTAACTTAGAGTTAAATCTAATTGATAAGGTTAAAATAATACCCTAAACTTGTCTAAATCCTATTGGTTGATAGGATTTCGACACATCCCCACTTTAGCTTCGAAATAAGACCCTTCGGAACCATTATAAACTGATTTTGACTCTAATATAAAATAATATTTTGAGATATTCCTAAGGTGCCCCTCTCCTCCCTTATAAAAGGGAACCTCCTCCCCTTCCTCCTCACACCAATTTGAGCACTCAAGCTCGGAAAACCCCTGAAAAATCCCTTCTCCACTTCCCAAGAATAATCCTAGAGGTCCTGGGCTTCTTCAAAGACCAATCTTAGTTCCCTAAGTGGAGGATTCAAAGAGGCGTTCCAAAGAAGAGGTAATATCCATTACCGATCTTTAAAATTTCTTTCTTCTTCAACTTCTTCTTATTTAGTTGTTTCATGATAAAGTAATAAAATCAGTATTACTTACATACTGATAAGTTATTATAAATATGAAACAACCCTAATTCACCTTCTATCCATCCTACAGAGAAATGAAATCACCGCGCGTGCGTATGTACGAAATACCGTCTCCACGCCGTGGTGTAATCTATTTTCCACAATCACCTTACAAGGATGGGTATAATGGTGTAATGAGTAACTATTTATGATTATTATAAAGTAATATTTATACTGAAATAATATATATATACTCCAATACAATTCCACGATCACAGGAACGATATCATCACTCGTGCGTACGAACAAAATACCGTCTCCACGATGTGAAGCGACTCGTTCTACATGATCATCATTACATAGTAATTATATAAATGAATTGAATGAATAAATATGATATATGTTACACTAATAACATTCTGGATATAAGGTATCTATAACATTAAAAGAAGAATAATAATTTATTCGGAAAAACACGCATAATAACAAAAGGCAATAAAGACCCGAGTAACAAGTAACAATGAAATATTACTAACAACAAGCTAAGAATATGACCATATATGATATCATATCAATATGTATGATTCTGGAATAAGTCAATAACATTATTTAAACCATTATACAGGAGCTTCGGACACGTACAAAGAAAATCGGACCTAAGGTAAGGGAAATATCACAATCTCATTTTTATCCTAGATTGTTTATACATAAGTATTTATTGGGGTGTATTTTATCATCCACATCCATGTTCCCTCAATATGTAATATTGTTTCCATCCACTTACAATAGTTTAAATCCAATTTTACCCTCCAGTGAGTTTTTAGTAAAGAATATGAAAGGAATCTTTTGTCGTTTTTTCGTATGAGGTACTTTTTTACTTTTCCGACAAAAGTACGAAGAATGTTTTTTTAACTTATACGGCATGAATGGATTCTTAAAAAATTATTTCCAAGAAGATTCCTTTACAAGTATTCAAGTTTATTTTAATCAAATTCTTTTAGTTTAAAATTGTATGACATGTTAAGAAAGGAAAAGTGTTTTTTGAAGTAGAAAGGATATTTTCCTCAAGAATGGAGTTCAAGTATTTTATCAAAATTATTTTCCATCTAAGATAATAAAAGGGTTCTGTTTTTATCCCTATTATTACATGGAATTGATTATGTTGTGATGGAAATATTTTTATGAATTCCTTTATCTTATATGAATTGTTTTATGATGTCATGTTGTTTAAGAATCCCAATTTTATTACATGGGTTACGCTATGATGTATGGTTTATGATTATATGGCACACATAAAAAATGATTAATTATAAGATGGGTGGAACCTATATCTCCCTCCAATGAATTGGGTAAAGATTTATATCTCATGAGATAGACATGGCTGGAACGGAAGGTTATTTCGGTTCAGTGATACAGGACTGAAACGAGGAGTGAACTCGGTTCAGAAAGGGACTTTGTCCACTAAGATAGTCTTGGAAATGAGTCATGACTAACAAGAAATGATTTTCCATGATTATGTGTGCATGCCACAAGGTTTCAAGTTTCATGTTATGATTATGGGGATCTCATTTTCACTTCTACGATATATTCCATGTTAATATATTATGATCTCTTTTGCAGGTTATGATTTTCAAAAAGATATGATATGATTTTTATTTCCATTATTTTCCCTTGCTGAGCATTTGAGCTCACCCTTTTAAGTTTTCTTTTCCCCAGGTCAGGAAGATGGATATTAAGTAGAATATGCTAAAAGGTACCCTAGATATGATGAAATAAATTGGAGATACTGTAGAAGATTTATGAACTAGTTGTTTATGTTTCCCAGTTTCTAAAGACACTATACCTATACGGTCCTTTGTGGTTTTGTCATATGTTGTAATAAGTGTGCTTCAATTTTGAAGTATTAAGAATGTATGTAATGTATGGGTTGTTATAGTTGGTATCAGAGGAAAGGTATTGTCAACCTTTGGAAACTAGGATGTGAAATCCTAAGTAATAACCCTAAGGATAAGTCTAAGCATTGAACACAATCTTAGTGTTTTAGAAATGGACATGAATACCCTAGGATAAGACCTTAAGTGTGAAATTTTATCCTTGATTATGTGGTTTTCCTATTATAATTAGTGTTGCTCACAATATTCTTCTTGGTTTTAGTCAATGGCTGGAACCCGAAGGAACTGTGTTAATGAGGAATGAGATGGGCAATGAAATGATTGTCCCCCTGAGAAACCAAACGATATGGGAGCTGGAATGCAAAATCTTGTAGCCATGCTCACACAACTTTCTCAAGCTATGAATCATGCAGGACTTCCAAACAAGCAAAGGAAGGAGCAACATTATATTGAATCCTTCATGAGGCAGCGTCCACCTTCTTTCAGCGGGTCTACTGATCAATTAGTTGCTGAACAATGGATTAGTACTACTGAAAAGATATTTTCAGTTCTTCAATGTTCTAAACATGATAAAGTCATCCTAGCAGTGTATCGTTTGGAAGAAGATGCTGATCAATGGTGGAATCTTATTAAGAATACGAGGCAAAGGGATGAAATTGAGTCTATGGAATGGGACGAGTTCAAGAACTTATTTTTCAATAAGTACTTCCCTTATATTCTCCGAACAAAGATGGAGAAAGTGTTTCTTGAACTGATGAAAAGGGATGATGAATCTGTTGGTACCTATTAAGAAAATTTTACAAGACTTTCAAGGTACGCTTCTGGTATTATTATCCAACCTGAGAGTAAGATCGATCGATTCTTTAGTGGCTTAAAACCAAGTCTTCGAATGGCGTTAGCCATAAGAGACTTCAATAGCTACGAGGAAATCGTTCGATGTGCTCTCAAAGTCGAGATGGAGATTGGAGTAACCCACAGTCACATGGGTTTGATAAGAAGAGGAAGTTGGAATTCAAAGGAAAATCTAAAGATCACACTGAAAAGAAGATGAGCTTTCCCTTATGCTCAAAGTGTGGAAAGAAACATGGAGGGAGTTGTCTTAAAGGGACAAGTAAATTTTTCAAATGTGGAAAGGAAGGTCATCGGGCCTTTGAATGCCGCGATAATGGGAAGAAGATGTCTAATGATGCAAACAAAGGAAGGGATACACAGAATGAACCTACTACTCTTCAATGTTTCTAGTGCAAGGAGATGGGGCATTATTCCAATCAATGCCCAAATCCAAGGGTTGATGATGATGTTCGACGTCAACAAAATCTTAAGGCTAAAGACAAAGGAAAGTCACATGCAATTTCTATCAGCGATGTGGAGTACGATAACGAAGTGGTGAAAGGTACACTTACCATCCACTCTAATGTAGCAAATGTTTTATTTGATTCTGGATCCACCCACTCTTTTATTTCTAAAGAATTTTCTAAGGGTATCACCGTATTACCTCAAAAATTAGATGTTGAGTTAGCTGTGACAACACCTAATGGCACAACAGTCGCATCAAAAGTTTATAATTCTTCTCCGATCGAAGTTTGTGGGAAAGTGCTTCCTACAAATCTTGTGATCCTTCCTTTAGTGGAATTTGATGTGATTCTTGGCATGGATTGTCTTTCTCTACATGGAGCTCATATCAATTTCCAAAGAAGGGAAGTCAAATTTCATATTCCAGATCAATCTACGATCGTCTATCGATGAAAGGATGAATATAACCTTCTAGTGGAAATTTCTTCCATCTTATGGGTCTTGATTCCACTAAATGAATGTTATTTATCTCAAATGGTTGGTGAGAAACTTGTGATTAAGAATACACCCATCTTACGGGAGTTTGATGATGTCTTTTCGGAGGAATTACCGGGTCTTCCACCAAATCGTGAAGTTGAGTTTTCAATAGAACTCGTACCGGGTGCTTTGCCTATTTCAAAGACACCTTATAGAATGGCCCCAATTGAGTTGCAGGAATTGAAGAAGAAACTCCAAGAGAATATTGATAAGGGATTCATATGCCCTAGTGCATCACCTTGGGGAGCACCTGTTCTATTTGTTAAGAAGAAAGATGGATCAATGAGACTCTGCATTGATTATCGAGAACTTAACAAGATCACTATCAAGAACAAATATCCTCTCCCATGCATTGATGACTTATTTGACCAACTACACGGAGCTCAATACTTTTCCAAGATTGATCTTCGTTCAGGGTATCATCAATTAAGGGTCAAAAGGGAGGATATACCAAAGATGGCTTTCCGTACAAGGTATGGACACTATGAATTTATAGTGATTCCATTTGGTCTTACTAATTCCCCTGCTATCTTCATGGATCTAATGAATAGAGTCTTTAGAGACTATCTTGATCAATTTGTGGTAGTATTTATAGATGATATTCTTGTCTATTCAAAGAGCAAGGAAGAGCATTAAGATCACTTGAGAATTATATTGAAGACCCTTAGAAAGGAGAAGCTTTATGCCAAATTTACCAAGTGTGAATTTTTGCTTCAAAAAGTTGTATTTTTGGGTCACATAATCTCAAAAGAGGGGATATCTGTGGATCCAGAAAAAACAGAGGTTATCGAAAGATGGTCGAGACCAACAACAGTAACTGAGATCCGATGTTTTCTTGGTTTGGCTGGATATTATCGACGTTTTGTAAAAGATTTTTCCCGATTATCTAATCCACTCACCAAGTTGACTCGGAAAGGAGTTAAGTTTGTTTGGACAGAGGAATGTGAAGAGAATTTCAAGGAGTTGAAAAGAAGGTTATCCAGTGCACCTATGCTCACACTGCCTTATAGTGGAGAAAGGTTTGTGATCTACAGTGATGCATCCAATAAGGGATTGGGGTGTGTTCTTATGAAAAATGATATGGTGATAGCTTATGCCTCACGATAGTTGAAAATCCATGAGAAAAATTACCCAACACATGATTTGGAGTTAGCTGTGGTAATCTTTGCATTAATGATTTGGAGGCATTACCTTTATGGTGAAAGGTGTGATATTTATACTGATCATAAAAGTTTAAAGTATATTTTCACACAAAAGGAGATGAATATGCGTCAAAGAAGATGGTTGGAGCTGATTAAGGATTATGACTGCTCAATCCATTACCACCCTGGGAAAGCCACCAAGGTGGAAGATGCATTAAGTCGACAAGACAATGCTAGTTTATCAATGATGAGGATTAGAAAAGATCCAATATTTATGGATTTACAAAGGATGGATCTTGGAATTATAATAGAAGGGGGAAAATCTTATCTTTCTCAAATGAATGTCCAACCATCTATACATGTGAAGATTAAAAGAAGCACAGAAAGAAGATGAAGAGTTACAAAAGAAGGTGAGAAATGTTCCTAAATTCAACCTTGATTGTGATGGGATAATAAAGTTCAGGAATCGGGTTTGTGTTCCTCCCATCCCAGAATTAAAGAAGGATCTGCTGGATGAGGCTCATAGTTCTTCATTCTCTATTCATCCTGGAAGCACGAAGATGTATAGGGACCTGAAAGAGTACTTCTGGTGGGATGGCATGAAAAGATATGTTGCTGAATATGTCTCTCGATTCTTGGTTTATCAACAAGATAAAGCTGAGAGACAGAAGTCTAAGGGGATGTTACAACCATTACCCATACCCGAATGGAAATGGGAAAACATCACTATGGACTTTGTCACAGAACTTCCTAAAACATCCAAAGGAAATAATGCTATCTGGGTCATAGTTGATCGTCTTACAAAGTCTGCACACTTCATTTCTATTAGAGAGGATTTCTCTCTAGATCAGCTTTCCAGGATATATGTAAAGGAAGTGGTAAGATTGCATGGAGTACCACTTTTTATTATATCTGATCGGGATCCGAGATTTACCTCGAAGTTCTAGCGAAGTCTTCAACATACTCTGGATACAGAGTTGAGTTTCAGTACTGCTTATCATCCCCTGACAGACGGTCAGTCTGAGAGAACAATTCAAACCCTAGAAGATATGTTGAGAGCTTGCTCTATGGATTCCAAAGGAGGTTGGGATCAACACCGACCTTTGGTGGAATTTTCTTATAAGAATAGTTTTCACTCCAGTATTCAGATGGCTCCTTATGAAGATCTCTATGGGAAGAAATGCAGGACTCCAACTTGGTGGGATGAAGTTGGGGAAAGAAAGCTATTAGGACCTGATCTCGTTGATGAAATGGAAGAAAAGGTCAGATCTATTCAACAACACATAAGAGCAGCTCAGAGTCAACAGAAAAGTTATGCTGACAACCGAAGAAAAGACCTAGAGTTTGAAGTGGGTGATAAAGTGTTCTTACGAATATCTCCCTGGAAGAGGGTTATGAGATTTGGAAAGAAGGGGAAGTTGAGCCCTAGATATATCGGTCCTTTCGAAATATTGGATTGTGTTGGAAAGGTAGCATACCGATTGATGCTTCCACCGAATCTCTCTCAAGTTCGCGATATGTTGCATGTATCTCTCCTGAGAAAGTACATACCTGATCCTTCACATGTACTCAGCTCAGAAGTTGTACCGCTGGAGCAAGATCTTTCATATGAAGAACAACCGATAGAGATTCTGGATCCTAGAGAAAAAGTCCTACGAAACAAGACCACTCGATTGTTGAAAGTTTTATGGAGGAACCACCAACTTGAAGAAGCTACATGGGAGCTTGAGGATACGATGAGGGAGAAGTATCCTCATCCGTTTGTTACAAAGTGACGAATTTCGAGGGAGAAATTATTTTTAAGGGGGATAGAATGTAACACCCGAGATTTTTATGAGTAATATTTTGTTTTTATATATCATCAAAGGAATCTTTCACTACATACTAGCTTGGTTTACTTTACACGCAATCGCGACCTTCCTCGATAGCTTGCGTCGTACGCAATACCGAGTTTCACTAAACAATGATATGCTATTAAAATATTATTAAAACTATCCGTTATGAATAGTAATAACCACTTTTTGAAATTTTATAAATTTTATTTTTCAAAATGGACTTCATTTTGGGATTCAGAATACCGAAATTAGCCTAGGGTGAAATTTTGGTATTTTTCTGAAAACTTTCAATTTTTGATGAATAGTGAAACCACTAAGTGGTAGGTTAAAAACTGAATTTTGCATAAATCATAATTTTACCGCTTCTGTGAATGGAATTTCAAAAATCCAATAGACACGGTTGATATCAGTAAGTAAAACGTGGTTCAATGAGATAAAAATAATTTTTTGGTGAATAGTAACTTTTTACTTTTTTACCGCAGTTAATAGTAAATAGGGGTAAATATGATATTACTATTACCCTAACACATGTCCTAATTCTATTGGATAAGTGTAATTAGACCAAAAACAACCTTATGAATAACCATTTAGGCCCACTTGGGTTAGATTAGGACATTTATTATTAATTTATTTAAAGAAGGGTTAAAATAGTTAAAATCAAAGTTTAATAAGTAAATCATTTTTAATATGGGGATATACATAAGATAAATTCGACTATAAATATTCATTAGAAATATAAAAAGATTTAATACATAATGGTATTTTATTTATAATTTTTAGACATTAAATAATTTAATTTATTTATGACACAATTATGATGCAGTAATTATCTTATTTATGAAATATTGACATAATTGATGTTAAAAACACCAAAATAAATGTAATTTGAGACTTTTTATGAATTCCACTAATTTTCTAGGTTTCTATGATATATTAGTGTTTATTTAAGAAACTTGTTTTGAACATATAATTCTGTTATTACTTTCACAAAAATCATATATCAAATAGTGTCAAAATTGACACAAAATAGTTTTTAAATCAAATATTATATTATTAATTGTTATTTTATTCCTAAAAATCTAAGGTTCGGCCAAATGACTTAGATAAGGATATATATATTAATAATAAATAATTTGGGGTTCTTTTGTCATATTATAGTAAGTTTATTAACCATATAGTGAAAGAAAACAAAAAGACACGGTAAAAGTTAAATTATTTAACTTAGAGTTAAATCTAATTGATAAGGTTGAAATAATACCCTAAACTTGTCTAAATACTATTGGTAGATAGGATTTAGACCCATCCCCACTTTAGCTTCGAAATAAAACCCTTTGGAACCATTATAAACCGATTTTGACTTTAATATAAAATAATATTTTGAGATATTCCTAAGGTGCCCCTCTCCTCCCTTATAAAAGGGAACCTCCCCCCCCCTCCTCCTCACACCAATTTGAGCACTCAAGCTCGGCCAACCCCTGCCAAAATCCCTTATCCACTTCCCTAGAATAATCCTAGAGGTCCTGGTCTTCTTCAAAGACCAATCTTAGTTCCCTAAGTGGAGGATTCAAAGAGGCGTTCCAAAGAAGAGGTAATATCTATTACCGATCTTTTCAATTTCTTTCTTCTTCAACTTCTTCTTCTTTAGTTGTTTCATGATAAAGTAATAAAATCAGTATTAAATACATACTGATCTGTTATTATAAATAAGAAACAACCCTAATTCACCTTCTATCCATCCTACGGAAAAATAAAATCACCGCGCGTGCGTACGTACGGAATACCGTCTCCACGCCGTGGTGTAATCTATTTTCCACCATCACATTACAAGGATAAGTATAATGGTGTAATGATTAACTATTTATGATTATTATAAATTAATATTTATACTGAAATAATATATATATTCTCCAATAAAATTCCATGATCATAGGAACGATATCATCACTCGTGCGTACGTACGGAATACCGTCTCCACGATGTGAAGCGACTCGTTCTACATGATCATCATTACATAGTAATTATATAAATGAATTGAATGAATAAATATGATATATGTTACACTAATACCATTCTGGATATAAGGTATCTATATCCTTAAAATAATAATAAGAATTTATTCGGAAAAACACGCATAAGAACAAAAGGAAATAAAGACCCGAGTAACAAGTAACAATGAAATATTACTAACAACAAGCTAAGAATATGACCATATATGATATCATATCAATATTTATGATTCTGGAATAATTCAATAACATTATTTAAACCATTATACAGGATCTTCGGACACGTACAAAGAAAATCGGACCTAAGGTAAGGGAAATATCACAATCTCATTTTTATCCGAGATTGTTTATTCGTAAGTATTTATTGGGGTGAATTTTATCATCCACATCCATGTTCCCTCAATATGTAATATTGATTCCATCCACTTACAATAGTTTAAATCCAATTTTACCCTTCGGTGAGTTTTTAGTAAAGAATATGAAAGGAATCTTTTGTCGTTTTTTTCGTACGAGGTACTTTTTGACTTTTCCGAAAAAAGTACGAAGAATGTTTTTTTTAACTTATACGACATGAATGGATTCTTAAAACATTATTTCCAAGAAGCTTACTTTACAAGTATTAAAGTTTATTTTTATTCAACTTCTTTTAGTTTAAAATTTTATGACATTTTAAGAAAGGAAAAGTGTTTTTTGAAGTAGAAAGGATATTTTCCTCAAGAATGGAGTTCAAGTATTTTATCAAAATTATTTTCCATCTAAGATAATAAAAGGTTTCTGTTTTTATCCCTATTATTACATGGATTTGATTATGTTGTGATGGAAATATTTTTATGAATTCCTTTATCTTATATGAATTGTTTTATGATGTCATGTTGTTTAAGAATCCCATTTTTATTACATGGGTTACGCTATGATGTATGGTTTATGATTATGTGGAACACATAAGAAAGGATTCATTATAAGATGGGTGGGACCTATATCTCCCTCCAATGCATTGGGTAAAGATTTATATCTCATGAGATAGACATGGCTGGAACGGAAGGTTATTTCGGTTCAGTGATACAGGACTGAAACGAGGAGTGAACTCGGTTCAGAAAGGGACTTTGTCCACTAAGATAGTCTTGGCAATGAGTCATGACTATCAAGAAATGGTTTTCCATGATTATGTGTGCATGCCACAAAGTTTCAAGTTTCATGTTATGATTATGGGGATCTCATTTTCACTTCTATGATTTTTTCAATGTTAAGATATTATGATCTCTTTTGCAGGTTATGATTTTCAAAAAGATATGATATGATTTTTATTTCCTTTATTTTCCCTTGCTGAGAATTTGAGCTCACCCTTTTATGTTTTCTTTTCCCCAGGTCAGGAAGATGGATATTAAGTAGAATATGCTAAAAGGGACCCTAGATATGATGAAATAAATGGGAGACACTGTAGAAGATTTATGAACCAGTTGGTTATGTTTCCCAGTTTCTAAAGACACTATACCTATACGGTCCTTTGTGGTTTTGTCATATGTTGTAATAAGTGTGCTTCAATTTTGAAGTATTAACAATGTATATAAATTATGGGTCGTTATAAGTTCTATTGGGAATGTGGGTGTCAAAGGACAATATTAACTTATTAAATAAGTATTATCAATCAATATAACTCCAATAAATATTCCCTTTTGTGAATATTGTGTGTATGATAAGTCCAAGTATGTGAGGTTCAATAAGACTTCTTACAGAACTATGCATCATCTTGAGAACATTCACTCAAATATATGGGGTATATCTAGGATCACCTCCTATGAAAGAGGAATTTAATTTTTTGTCCTTTATTGATGATTAATCATAGATAGTATGGATTTACATATTGAAGAACATGTATTATACCTTTTAAAATTTTAAGAAGTCGAAAATCATTACCAAAAACTAGTCATGTAGGAATTCGGGGAATATTATGACTAATAATAGGATATACTATTTTTACAATGAATTTTAGAATTCTCTAAATCTAAAGGTTTCATAGACATAATTATATTTTAGAAACCCCTTAATAGAATAGAGTACAATATCAAATGAATAGAAGTAACATAAAGAGAATGAAATTCATGCTATCACGCTCAGTTTTTTCCTATGTTCTTATGGGTTGAATATTATACTAACACATAGTAGCTCATTATTCACTTCCCATTTATAGTTATTTATTTTAAAACACTTGATGAATTATGTATAGGAATAAAACATATTATTTCACTAATTATAATGTTTTCATCCACAACTTATACTCATACCAAGAATGATAAGCTGGAATCTAGGGACGTGAAGTTTATTTTTGTGAGATAACCAAAGGGTATTGGGGATTAAATAATTTGGATATATAAACCCAGTTACTAGAAATGAATCTTAAATCATGATTCTATATTTCATGATTCTGTCTTAAGTATGTAGAAGTCCAATGAACCAGAAAGTACTTCAACAACCATCCTTTTGGTGTTACGGTTACCACAGAGCCATCAGACTAAATTGAACCTATGTTGATGTCCATAAAATTCCCCAAACATGAACAAGGTTATCTTGAATTATTTTATGAATCAAAGGCCCCCTTCTATGTTCAGTCATGATGATGTGGATGACTAAGAATTTAATATTTATTGGGATATAAATAGTGATGAGCTAAAAAAATTAAGAATGATATGAAATCCAAAGAGCCTAATAAGTTTTTTACATTATAAAATATGATATGAATTCCCTATTTAAAATTAAGATCAAATAATTATGACCAAACCAAAAAATTATAAATTAATTGGTTGTAGGTGGGTTTTTAAAAGGAAGTTGGATAATAGTGGGGAATTAAAAAATAAATAAAACACTAGGTTAGTAACAAAATGATTCCTTTAATATAAAGTAATTAAAAATATTTATATATCCCCCTCCATTTTTATTCATTCATATATTCATATTTTAATTTATTCTGGTACTATATATTACTTACATATTGAATAACTCATTATTAAAATTACATTTTTTTTCATTGTAAAATATATGGAAGAATTTATAGGAAACCTCATAAAGTATTTTCAAAATACTACTAACCTAATAAAATACTTCTTTAACACAATTACTTGCACTAACTTAATCATATATATATTTGTATAAATAATTTGATTCATTTATGACTGAAAATGGTTTTAATAGATGTAACCTTTTTTATGTGTTTATTTAAAGCATGTTATGAATGAAATGATTTACCTACATCTATATGTTGATGACTTGAAACTTATATAAAAACATGATATTGATTAGTCATATAAAATTCTTGTTCAATTATTTTTTGACATGAAAAAATTAATAAATGAAAAAATAGATTTTTGTTCATGAAATATTTAGGGGTAGAGAGACTAGACTCTTTCATAAGATGTAATTCTATTATGTCAAAAGGGTTTTGAAATACTATCTATTTGAGAATATTAAACCAGTTTTTTTAATGGTTGGGTCCAAAGCCTCATTTATTATTAAAGCAAAGAAATGACTTATTTAATTGGGTAGAGGGAGACCCATTACATATCCTGAAGGGTCACTCGGTATTTATACCATTACATGGACCATAAGCCCAATTTTTTGGCCCAATTCCCATTATGTGAATAGTACTGCTACAGTACCTGCACTGCTACAGTACTGCATAGTACCCAATTATTATTCCCTTACTAAAGAATTTCATGTTATCCCTTATCTAGTCCACGAATCCTAAAATTAGTGTAGAATTTATGAATAAGATTATATGGAAACATTCGGAGAGCAAAAACAACCACTCTTCACAAAAATAAGGCAAAATGGAGAAAAAAGAAAACAAGAAAAATATCATGAACACACGTAGTTTAATTGGTTTAGGAACCAGATCTACATCCATAGAGGGGAAGAATGATATAAGTATTTCATAGAGAAAAATATGGGGTGAATTATTAGAGTATAGAAACCACATATTTAGGTGAGGTTATAAAGAAATGTGGTCCTAAAATAGCCCACCTTGATTTAGTTTAAATCGGTATAGAAAATTCACTATGCTATAATAATAATGGAAGAAAGTTTTGCAGAGATACAATATCATTTAAACTAAATTAAAAGCTACTATAGTACCATGTTTACAAATTATACACTGCTACCGTACCACTATTGGTTCAAATGTTCAAATTTTCTTCATTTAGTTATAAGTGAAATAATTCCTTGTCGACAGAGTTGTAGACTAGTATACACTATATTCCACTAGAAATTATTCGCAAAACATATGATAGATTGGGATACACCATTAAAACATAAGATATTATATGTTAATATAGTTTATATTCTTATATATTATATGGTCTATTCTAGACTAGATATTTCCTTTACTATGTGTAATCTGATAAAGTTTATGAGAAAACAAAAGAAACCACAATGTATTGATTTAAATGGATCACCAAGTTTGTGTTTAATTATTCTGATTTATGAAATTTATATGGAAATAATAATATTTATAAATATGGTATTATTTTCTTTTATGTTATAAATACGTTTAAAACATTGATATGTGTAAATATATTATTTGTTTATGTTTTTCATACTTGTGGGGGACCTATTTACTAGAAGTGTAATATGAAATTTTTAGTTTCTTTATCCACTACTAAGTTGGAATGTATTTATTTAAACGAATATATCAAAGAGGAAATTTTGTTAATGGTTTTGATAAATGAATTTTCATTAAAATATAGTATTATAGAGGTAAAATATGATAGTTAGTCACGCAATTAATTTTTTCCATGGTAGATTGATGTATATAGATATTATACTTTACATTTTAAAAAAAGATCAATGAATCTGGGATTGTGTGTGTCACTATGATACAAACTACCAAGAATCTTGGCTAATAGTTTGAATAAAACCATGCCATTATAAATTTCTAAAAACTTCTTAATTTTACTAAATATAGCTCTATTTCAATAGTATAGGATGAGATAACAAGATAAGTAATAACGTTTTTATTACAAGGTGTGGATTTTTGACATTTTCTAACTACATATATTTTTTTCAATTAAGAATCATATGTATGATTCTTTCATTACCACTACCTTACCTACATGTTTTATATTTAAGAACCATTTTTTATCTAGCTATAATATTGTATTTAATTTTTGGATTTTATATTCTCTTGAATAGATTCAGGCTAATTGGGTTCTCTTTTATAGTGGGCTGTAGATGATTTTTTTTACTATTGATCAAGTTTGATATAATGGCTCACCATGTTTCATTATTTACTTTCTATTCATGTTTATTTTGTCTCATATATCTCAACCATGAGATAATTTGTTTTTATAACATGTGGAGAGATTCATTAGGTGTATATGAGTTATTCCTCATTTGATTATGTGAATATCTGCTTCTATCTCTTCCATACATGCATCGTGCATCCCACTATCTCACCTAAGTCACTCATTTTATTGTGTGACCATCATCATTTTAATTTAGTTTTTGAAGTTTCGGTTAAAAAAATATGATTGAATTACCTAATTTGGTTCCTATGAGTGAGAGAAAAACCTTTGGTTTCTTATGAGACTTCTATGATATAGAAGATGATCTTGGACCTGAGCCTTGCATTGCTTCACTTGACATATAGTGTATCATTTACCTATAATCGTAGTATCATTACATTTTAAAATAGAAGTAGGTGAATAGATTTTTGTAGTAGGATGACCATTATATGTAGCTTTATCATATCTTTATAAATTCATCATCTTTATCGATCAAAATCGAGTTTTAGTAATGAAACTCTACTCTATAAGTTATTTTTATATATTATTTATTTCTTTTTATTGAATACTTTATGATTCATTGGGTGTGTTATATTAGTACATCTAGGAATTTCCAATAATAAATCCTTGTGGGGTATTTGACCAAAGATACTTCATTTACCATAAATGAGTTCCTCAAATAGTTTCTCAGGTTCATTTTGAAGTATTGGTTTTAATTTTTGGAATTATCATGTACGTACAATGCTTCATTCAGAATGTAATAAGGTAGAAGTTTCCTAAAATCTTTATCACCAATTCCTACCTTAGGAAACTATGGGGGGGGGGTGAGATCTATCAACTCCATCATGGTGAAATCTATGGAAACCACCGACCGAAATTCTTCTACTTTCTCAGAGTTTCTCATCTATTTATCCTTCTTCCTCATCCACTTTATCATCAAGTTTCGTATCTAAAATAGGGAATTATTCATTTCATGAACCTATATGAGTCACTCTTTGTTGATGACTATAAAAAGGGGTTCTTTAGTAGTTTAAATATACTAATATCCTCTAATGTTGGTGATATTATATTTATTAAATTTAATATTCATTGTTTATTTATTATTATACATGTTTTAATTTTTAGAGGTAAGAGTAAGAGAAGGATATTCAAAAAAGAGTGTAACTCCCCATTAATATGAGTTATATAAATCTCTTATTTAAATATAACTCTTTATTAAAGGGAGTTGGAGATGTATATTTGTTAAAGAGGGTAAATCTTCATTAAAGAGGCATTAATCCTCAGAGAGCTTCAATAAAATGTTGTAACTCCTCTTTAAAGTGGAATAGTTCTTTATGTGCACATATATTTTGAAATAAAGCTAGAATATCTATTTTCTGTCATAGTATTCGAGTATTTCAAATTTTAATTATAACATTTTAGTCAATTTTTTCTTAGAATATTTAAGGGAGTCCATATTTCCAACTATCAATATGATGTGGTGTGGAATAGATCTTCAAGGACAGTAAACCCAAATGAACAAAAACATTCCCACATTTTAAAAAAAAATTAAAGGATTTAGTTTAAAAAATATGGATTTTAAATCCTTGAAGATAGAGAATCAAGACATGGTCAAGCTCAGTTGGTATGACATAAATAAATTCTCGAGGTGGTAGGACAAGATGAAGTTCATTTTTATGGTATTAATGATTTTTACATACTCAAACCAAAATTTCCTTTTATCTCAAATGATCCCACTCCAAATCCTAAAAAAACTCCCATTAATATTGTGCAAGTCAATCACATTCATGAAATGAGGATAAATCATGAAGATGATGAGGTTCTACATTCATGACATATGCACAACACATTATCAAATCATCTTTATAACCACTTATACCAAATTATATCTACTTTTTATATTTGTGATTCACTTGAATTCAAGTAATGATTTTTGGAAGAAGGTACCAAAATATTTATGATTGTGAAATATATTACCTTCAATATAGTTAAAAAAATCATTATTGTAGAAAGTTCATGAACTCTAATTCATTGAAAATAAACTTCTATCACAAAAAATATTATACAAAAACATTAAAATTAAGTGAAATAATTTCTAAATATCCACCATTATTGAAATAATTTGGTAAGTTACTCCTTTAAAATAGAAAGGCTATTTAATTATAATAGTTGTGAAAATTTATTTTCAATGATGGAGAATCCATGTTAAGAGACAAGGGTATGGATTCATAATTTGATATCACGGTTAACATCATTGAGGGATAGAACTAAAAATATATTGTATACATTATAAGAATAAATGTAAACAAGTAAATAATAAATTAAATACATCCAAAAATAATGTAGAGTAAAGTTTTTAGGTAAAACCATGGAACTATTGATGGGAATTTCATTATCGAATGAAAGTGAATAAACCCACATAAAATAATCTAGCTAAATAAAATATTCTTGCAATGATATCTAAATTCATTATGTATTCACGGAATTATGGATTGTTTCTTGATTCAAGAGATATAGCTCATGTGTGAAAGGATCATTAAATGTTATAAACATTCGATGAATGTATTATCATGAAGTAAGTACACCTTTGAAATAATGCGTGCATCAATGTCACTCGTCAAGGAAGAATAGAAATAGATTTTACTTTTGAGAATTTGTTGAATATTGTAAATTTGTTTCATGTACTCAAGATTTTAAACAATATGGTATCTATTTATCTAATTTATAAGAGGGGATTTCTGGTTTCATATGAATCAGACTTGGTTATCTTGTCAAAGAGAGGCATATTTTTGGGGAAGGGGTACTAAATTTATGACTTATATTAGCTATTTATTAATAAAATTAATGAATATTCTTATTATTTGATTGAGTCCACTATTTTATGGGATGATAATTTTGAACATATTAATTTTAATTTATTAAAATTAATAATGAAATTAAATATAATTAATTTTGGAGATGAATTTGATAAATGTGAAACATATATAGAATCTAAAAATGATAAAAAACAATTTCAATTTTTAGATACAAATTAGAATATATTAGAATAAGTGAATTATAATAGATTTTAATTAAATGGTTTTCTAAATTGTAGATGAAAAAGGTATTTGATTACATTTTTTGAGGACTGTGGTAGATATTTACATGTATATCTTCACAGAACAAAAGATGAAGCCTTTAATATATTTATGAGTAGTAAAGATGATGTTGAAACCAACGAGATAACAAGATGAAATTATTACAACAAAATATATGTGGTGTATAATTTATGAATTAATTAAATATTTTATGTAATGAAAATAGTTTCATTCATCAATGTTATTATAATATAGACCTTTGTGAAGTCGAATAGATGAAAAACAAAAAATAATACTTCAGTATAAATGGTAAACTGCATAATTAATAAATTTAGGTACCATTAAATTTATGGATTGGAACATTATTAACTTTATATAATACTTATATAATAATAGAATCTAGGAAGAATACATTATCCACTTATAAATTTTTGAAAGGAAGAGGACCTGATCTTTCATATTTTAATATGTGGTGTGGTTTAGGCTATTAGAGAGTTAAATGAAAAAAATAAAATTTTTCCTAGAGAAATTAAAGGGGTTTATTTTGGTTATGAAGAAAATAAAAAAAATATATAATTATATATTTATAAGATAATGTTTTTTTTAGTTAAGGGATGTATAGTGTTTTTTGAAAATAAATTTTATACAGATAATTTTGAGGATGTTATTCCTCATTCCCTTATCTCTTATACTCTATATAGTTCAATTATAGTAAAAGATAATAATGATGATTCTTATTTTGAACCTAAATAGAGTATAAGGAAAAGGAAGGGAAGAAACTATATTCATATTTTACTTCTCATGATTCCATATTTTTATATATCTTGGGAGACAAAAATAACCATCCTATAAATAAGTATTCTATATTATTAACTATATAGAATGAACTAAAGACATATAAAAAAGATATTTCTTCTTGATATTTTGATCTATTTAAATAATCAATTAATTATTAAATAGATTCCAATATAGGGAATAACACATGGATCATTATGGACTTACTGAAAGGGTTAAAACCAATTTCTTGTAAATGGGTATCTAGAGAGTTGTGTAATTATAATGTTATAATTCACAATTTTAATGAAATATTGGTTTCCATTGGTTTCTAACAAACGGGATTTACTATTTGGATACATATTCTCATGTTGTTCAAATTGCTTCACTATGGATTTTGTTTAAAATAGATTCAATTAATCAAATATATGTCTATCAAATGGATAGGAAAACTAATTTTTTTGAATTGATATTTAAATAAAGAAATTTACATAGAAAAATAAGATGGGTTTGTTTTTCAATTTAATTAATTAACAGTATGTAAACTAGTTAAATATCTTTATGGACTTAGGAAAGCTTCAAACTGAGGGAATGAAAACTTTTATTGAGTTATCTAATGTATTTATTCACAAAAATGTGGATATGTGTATTTATTCAAAATTTACAAAATAATGTGGAGTTAGTGTGTGTTTAAATACAGATGATATGTTAATTTCTAGAACCAATATGATTAGTGTCAATTAGAAATATAATTGTTTATCATCTATATTTTAAATGAAGGTTTTTGTAATAGTTAATACTATTCTAGATATTAAATTTAGTGAATATAGTTGGGTTACCCAATAAATTGAAATTTTATAAAATAAATTTAATCATCTTATTTAAAATATGCTAACACTCCATTTGAGTCTCATGAAGACCTATTTTTTAAAATTATTAGGTCTATCACACAATATGAATATTCTAGACAAATTGGTTATTTAATATATGAAATTGATTATACTAGACTTGATTTTTATTTTTCAGTATGTAAAATGAGTAAATATACTAGTAATACTAGCATGGATCATTGGAAGTGTATAATTAGAATCTTTGGATACTTGAAGACCAATTATTTAAGTTTATACTAAATTGATTATACTTTTACATTACAAGGAAACACCGAGACAAATTGGATTACTCGTATCATAGATAATTAATCCACATCTAGAGAGTTTTTTTGTATTTGAGGTTTTATTGTTTCTTGGGAAAGAAATAAACAAACATGTATTTCACATTTCAACGTGGAGTCATAATTTATTACCTTAGATGCCTATGGGAAATTGGTAGAGTAGATTAGTGTTATATTACTACATATTAATTTATAGCCTAATCCATTTACTTCTATATCTATTAATTATGATTATTATGAAACAATATCATGTGTACATAGTCACATGTATATTGTAAAGTCTATAAATATATGTTTGACACATGATTATGTGAGACAATTGTCATAATATGGTTCCATAACAACAGTTTATGTGAGATCATGTGAAAACCATGTAGGTTTATCTAAAAAATATCTTCCAAGAGTGGTTATATGTACTATTAATAGATAAAAGGGACTAAAACCTACTAAATAGTCATTCAGTAATGGTAACATGATGATTTTATTAGGTATATCCTAATTTTGGGTTTTAATGGGTAAAAAAAGATAGAAATGTGTTGATATTGAAATTTATCTGAATATATTTTATTTTAATATCACCCATTTAGATTCATGTTTTAGTGATAACTCTTAAAAAATATTAACACTCTTCTAGTTATGTGGATATAATAATAGAGTTTCATTTTAATATTTTTCCTATATGAACATAGAATTGGTTCAGATTATTACAGAATTTTAGGGTTTAACTTCCTAGAGAGTTCATGAAAGGATCAAAGAACATCTATAAAATTTTTCTTTTGAATTTGAGATTCAATGATAAATTATAAATTGTTATTTGTGTGACATATCAAGTGTTTTTGTAAAATTTATAGGTTAATTCCATGTTAAATTCAAATTTCATGTCACCTTGAGATTTGTACATGGTATAAATAATTAAATACAAATGTACCTTTATTATATATAATTATTTTTAAAATATTGACATCTAAGATCTTTCTAATAATATTAAATAAATTAGGGTAATGTTATATTTGTTAAATATAATATTTATTTATTATTTATTATTATCCATGTTTGATGTTGAAGAGGTAAGAGTTAGAGAAGTCTCTTCATTAAAGAGTGTAACTCTCCATTAAATAGAGTTAGATAAGGCTATTCATTAATGTGTGAAACTCTCCCTAAAAAAGAGTTTGAGAAGAATCGCTATTAAAAAGTGTAACTCTTCATTAAATATGGATAGATCTTCATGAATCTTCAATTAAAATTTGTAACTCTTCATTAAATATAGTGTGGCTCCTGATGTACACACATGTTTTGAAACACATCGAGAATATCTACTTTTTATATCATAGTAGTCGAACACTGTATCCATCCATCATGAAATTTCACTCTATTGCTTCATGGATTCCTCAAGAAAGATAAGATTTTCTACTATAAATGCTATGTTTGGAGGAATAATTCCTTATGATCATTACACCCACATAACTCAAAACAAAACCATCATCATCAATTTTTTCTCAAAATGGGAATGATGGACTATCCACTGGAAGCTGGGTCTCTCGGCTCCGTTCATCAATGTGATGAAACCCTCCACCATCATGTAATTAGTTAAGGTTTAGAAGATGGATTTTTGGGGTGATTCACATAATTTTTAGACCTCGAAGCTTGACTAGAATTATTCCACCAGAAGGTCATGGAGATCAATTATGAGTTTTTGGAGATTATGTTAGAGAATGTGAGTTTTTCTCGCAGAGGTAGTCAGAAAAATGGAAGGAGTGTATTGGTTATGATGCTAGTGGTAAGAATGATATGTGTACAAATACCCTCTTAAGGTGTCCCTAAACCCTTATGAAAATTTTGATATATGACCCCAAATTGAAGGTATCAATATATTTGTTGTTAATTATCATCTTTAATCTTATGTCAACATCACCGATGACATTTATTTTTGATTTTACTCTAAAAATAATGACGACGAAACTCTTCATTGTAAGGAACAACGATGAGTGGCAGTTATGTTTACTAAATATAATATTATTTATTTATTTATTATTATTCAAATTTTAATTTAAATAGGTAAAATATAGATAAGTATTTGGAGGTTCTGGGTTCGAGGGCACGACTTTAAGACCTTTGGTTGATCGGTGTTTGAACTCTGAAACATGAACTTTGGTTGATCGGTGTTTTAACTTTGAAACTTGAATTTTGAAATCTGTATGCTGTTTGAATGTGCGGTTACCACTAACCCATAAAGTGCATTTCTAGAAAAGAAATAAAATGGTTTCAATGGATAGAGAAGGCTTTGAATTAAAGAGAGTAACTCCCAATTAAATATATTTAGAGAAGGATCCTTCTTTAGGAGTGAAAGTCATCATCAAATATGGATGACCCTTCATGGATATTTAATTAAAAATTGCATCTCTATTTATTAATGTAGTGTGGCTCCTCATGTGTACACATTTTTTTTAAATAGAGTGTGAATGTAAATTTTTTATATCATATTAGTGGAAAATTGAATCTTCCTATCAAGGAATTTCACACTAGAATTTTGTGGAATCCCCAAGGAAGTCTAGATTTATTAATAGTAATGAAGTGTGAAAAAGGACTAAATACTTAATGATCATGTTCCATCTATGAATCATAACCAGAATATATTGATATATTATTTATAATAATCTTAAGGATTTAGTTCTATGAATATGAATTATTTTTCCTTAATGTTGATGAATCAAGACTTCTCCATTCTTGATATTTTCAATGGTTATAACTTCTCTCAATGGAAGTCAAGATGATGTTTCTTCTTAAGGTATTAAATATTTTTTACATACTCAAACTGAATCTTCCTTCTATCCCTACTGATATTTCTCCAAATCTCACTAAAAATTCTATTAAAATGACACAAGTCCATCACATTCATGAAATGAGGAAAAAATGTGAAGATGATGAGGATTTCTTTTAATGAAATATTCCCAAAACGTTATAAATTCGTATTTATGATTTATTCTGCCAAATAAATTATAATAAAGAGATTTGGGAAAAAATATAATTTAAGTACAAATCTAAAGAAAAAGGTACCGATAAATTTCTTATTATGAAATATGTTAACTTTTAGGTGTTTAATAACAAGCTAGTATGGGATAAAGTTCATGAAATACATTTCAATGCAAGAAAATATCATTCCCTAAAAATTAATAAAGTAAAAACTTTCCAAATAGATGTAATTACTGAAAAATTTATACCAATGAGGAAATAATTTGGTAATTAACTCATTAAAATCAACATGATATTTACTTGGAAAAATTGAAAACACCTCTTCACATTGAATAAGAATCCATGTTAATATATGTTGGTATGGATTCACAATTTGACACTGAGGTTAATATCATTGAGGTAAAGGAATAAAAAAATATTTCCTTACATTCCAAATGAAAAGTAAATAATTAAATAATAAATAAAACCTTTCCAAAATAAATGTAGAATTTTTTTTCTATATAAAACTAGGGAATTTTTAAATGGAATTTCACTATCAAATGAAAGTGAAAAAACCCTCTACGAATATGCTAACTGAAGAAAATCCATTTGTGATGATATTCAATGTGAAATTGACTTAAATTAAAATGGGTTATTTTTTTGATTATGGAACCAAGGTGTATGTATGAAATTATCATTCAATGTTTATAATATTTTATTAATGTATGATCGTGAAAGTTGTACACCTTAGAGATAAATAATGTATCAAAGTTTTTGGTTAAAGAAGCATGGGACTAAATTTTATTTATGGGAAGATGTTTCCCACTCAAAATGTGTCTTACATTTCTCGAATTCCAAATAATATAATATCTATTGATATTATTTATAAGGGGGGGTTTAGGGTTTCATTTTAATCTGACAAGTATATATTGTTTAAGGGAGGCATGTTTGTGGGGAAAAGGTACTCAAGTGATGAAATTTATCAATTATCTATAGATAACATAGTTAAATATTTTTATTTTTTAATTAAGTCTTCTAATTTTTATCATGATCATTTGTCACATGTAAATTTCAAATAATTATAGGTAATTGTGAAAATAAATTTTATTAATTTTTAGATGCATTTGATAAATATTAAGAATGTGTAGAAAATAAAATAGTTAATAAACATTTTTAAAGTGTAGAAAAAAATAATGGTATATTAGAAGTAGTACATCTTGATATATCTTAATTAAATGGGGTTTTAACTCATATAATAAAATAGTGTTTTTTTTACCTTTTTGATAACTATAATAGATATTTATATGTAAATATTCTTAAAAAAATATATGAATCCTTTTATATGTTTAAGGGATATAAATATGAAGTTCAAAAATAGAGAGATAAAGAAGATTAAAGTATTATACTCAAATAGATGCGGTGAATAATTTATGAATGAATTTAATAAGTTCTAAAAAGACAAGTTTATAATTCATTAATGTTGTTTTCATTATACACCTTAGAAAAATTACCTAGTTGAAATGAAAATTATACTTTAATAGAAATGGTAAACTTCATTATTAAATTATATATGTTTCTATTAAATTTATACGACAAATATTTATTAAATGCATGACACATTAATAATTGAATTTCATCTTGTAATACTAAATTACCCCCTTATGAAATTTATAAAGGAGGAAGATCTAATCTTTTATATTTTAAGGTATGGGGTTTTATCCTATGATAAAGCTTCGAATCTGAAAGGAACTAAAATTAGACCTTGAGAAATTAAAGGTGTTTTTGTTGGTTATGATGAAAATAATAGATCATATAGAATATGGATTTGGAATCTAATGTAATTGTTGACTAAATGAATGTATATTTTTTATATATAAATCATATAAAGATAATGTGGATTAGGATATTTATCATACCAAAATCTCGTATAATTCATCAACTTAAAATTAAATTTTATAGAATAATGGTGGTTGTTGAGTTGAACCTAAATACAATACAAGAACATGGAATGAGAAACATCTACATCCTGTATTTATTTCTTCAGATTTCACAGCTCTCCTTATTGGGAGAGATAAAAATAATCATCCTCTAAATACAGATCATGTATTATTACTTATAAATGATTATCAAAATACATTTAAATAAGGTATATATTATAAATATGTTTATTTATAGATAGAATAAATTTATGATGAAATAGATTCCATTATAGGGAATAACACTTGGGTCATTGTGGACTTAACAAAAGAGACAGAAACTATTTTTTATAAATGTATATTGATAAAAAAGTGCGATGCCAATGGTAACATTAATGAATTTAAAGAGAAATTTGTTTCCAAAGGTTTTAGACAAATTTTATGTAATTATGTTTTTGATAATCATGCTCATGTAGCTCAAATTACTTCATTGAGGATATTTGTTTTCATTGACTTTAATTAATCATTTATTTGTCCTTAAAATGGATATAAAAACTAAATTTTTGAATAGATATTTAAATGAATAAATTTACATGGATTAACCAAAAGGGTTTGTTTTACAAGGTAATTAATAGAAGGTATTTAAACTAGCTAAATATTTTTATTTCCTTATGAAATCGTTGAAGCAATGGATTGAAAAATTTTATTCTATTATATTACTTAATGGTATTATTCATAAAAATGCTGATAATTGTATTTTTTGAAAATTTAAAAAAGAATATACAGTTATTGTATTTCCATATTTAAATGATATGTTAATTTTTAGAATTAATACGATTGATTTAAATGAGATAATTAATTATTTGACATATATGTTTAAATTAAATAATCTTGGAATAGTTAACACTATTCTAGGTATTAAATTTAGTAAATATAGTATGGTTTATTCTTTAATTCAATCTCATCATATTGAAAAAATGATAATAAATTTAATTATCTTCGTTTCAAAGTTGATAATAATCTATTTGATTCAAGTGTTAAAATATTTATAATTATGGTCAAATTCATAACCCAACATTAATATTATAGTGTTGATGGTTATTTAATGAATACAATGCATTTCACTAGATCTAATATTGCATTTTTAGTATGTAAAATGATTATATATACTATTAATAATAGTTTTAATCATTTGAAATATATAATGAGAATATTTGGATACATAAAGGCTAAAAAATATTGATGTTTATAAAACAAGAATTATCCGGCTGTATTAGAATGATAAATTACGGTGAGTTGGATTAATAGTTTTGGAGAAAATCTATCCACACCGGGATGGTTGTTTACTCATTGAGGTTGTTCTATTTATTTGGTAGGAATGAAACCAACACGAATTTCACGTTCGACCATAGAGTTAAAGTTTATTTCCATAGTGGTATGTGAGAAAGTTTATGAGTAGATTAGGGATCTATTAATAGATATTAATTTGTGTCTTAATCCAATGTGTCATATTTTTTTTCATTTTGAAATAAAATAAACACTATAATGAACATTTAGTTCCATGTATAATGGGAAGTCTAGACATATAATTGTGAGACAATTTTTACAAGATGGAACCATAAATGTTTTTTATATTAGGTCATGTAAAAAGCTTGAGGATTCATTTAAAAAATCTATACTGGGAGAGATTATATGTGCATCAAATTGAGAAATGGGACTAAAACCAATTAAATAGTCATTTGGTAATGGTAACATGAAAATTTTATTAGGTATATCCTAATTTGTGTGTTTAATATGTATAAATAAGTTACAATAACGATTTTGGATGTTGATAGTTTGTACAAATATATTTTATTTCAATATCACCCATTATAATTCAAAGTTGACTGATAAATATTAATGAAAAAAACATAACCTTATATTAATGTAGAAATAATAATGGGGCTACATCATAAGGTTTCATCTATATGAACTTAGATGTGGTACCACTTCTTAAGTATGTTTAGGGTTTAAATTCATAGAGTGTTTATGATAAAATCAAAGAACATGTCCATAAAAGATTTATAAATTTCTGTTTCTATAGTAAATGATAAATTTTTATATGTTTTAAATTTCTAGTTGTGTTGTAAAATTTATAGTTTAATCCTTATCCAACATCAATTTTGATTCGGCATTGTGAATATAACACTATATAAAGGTTTAAATTGAAATATACATTAATTATATATGAAATTTTATATAATCAAATAGGTTTAAAGCCTTGTGGATAATATTAAATAAAGTTGATGAATGTCATTATTATTAAATATTATCTTTAGTATTTATTTTCTATTATACTCATTTGAATTTTAAGTGGTAAGTGTTAGAGAATGATATTTATTAAATACTGTAACTCTCCATTACAAAAATTGTATAATGATAATCATTAGTGTGTAACTCTCCATTAAAGAGAGTTAGAGAAGACTCTTAATTAAAGAGTGAAACTCTCAATTAAAGAGAGTAATATAGGGATATTTAATAAATAGTGTTACTATTCATTTGAGAGGGATGACTCCTCATGGATCTTCAATTAATATTTTTAACTCTATTGATTAAAGTTTTTTGGATCCTCTTGTACAATTTTTTTTAAATATCTTTTGATTGTCCATTTTTATATCATAGTAGTGGAATATTAAAACTTTCTATCGTGGAGTTACACTCTAGAGTGTTGTAGAATAATCAAGAAATTAGAGATATCCCACTAGATATTTGGTGTGGGATAACTAAATGTTGGGATAGAAAATGATTTTCCCACTGGTATTGTGATAATTATGAGATAAAATAGAGTAAACAATTTGGAAATAAATAAAGAATATTAGTAATGTGGAAAACACCCCAAAAATAACGGGGTAAAATTAATAGTGACATAAAATGATAATAATGAGAAAATTTGAGTATAAACACTATATCACTATTAAAATGATAAAATCCTCCCTAAAAATATTTTCACTAGAATGACAAAGAGATGATTCCTATTGAGAAAACCAGGGGAATCCACTATCTTTTAAATAAATCCTCCCCCTCTACTGCCATCCTCTGTTGGATGGTTGGTGGGGTTGACCACCGACCAAATCTTCCACCGCTTCCCCCTTTGAAAAATCAAGGTGTTGGACACCATATAGGAAATAATGGGCAATATATCTCCCACATGGAGATTTTATTTATAACAAACCACATCTCCACACATCCTCTCCTTCTTACAATAATGTGGCTCATGTCTTTTCATGGACACATAAGGATTTTCACCATCCGAACATATGAAAGGGAATTTCGGTCATAAAAAAACCATTGAGATATTATTTAGTGAATTTTTTTTCATATCCACACTTCCTTCTTCTACCACATATCAGAAAAAGTGATATGTAATCCAAGGTGATTTTTCTTGGAAAGAAAAGATGAATTCCGTACAATGTGTAAGGTGATCTGACTATCAAAAAATAATGGAATCTGCTCCTCTCTATTCCCAAGCTCCCCCAATAACCTTTGTAACACCCCAACCATAGTTACCAAGAATCTGTGGAATTTTAATTAACATTGTTATGATTACAAAAGATCAAGTCTCGAAACACCGATTAGTTTAGTATCCTTATATGTACTAGACATATATATAAGTATTACATTAATTTATCAAAATAAAAACAACAAAAACATTGTGTCTCCTTTGAACACTCTTATATCCCTTAGCCTATTCATGTAGGTCATTCATAATATAAATCTTCACATCATGGGAATAAGAAGACATAATAAAGGGGTGATCTCAAATGCTCTGTAAGGAAAACGATTATAGATGAAACTTCAGAAATAATCATAAATGTTTAAGGAAATGTATAAGACTAAAACACAATCCTTTTAAACCTAAACTTCAGCATAATATGGAAAATATAAATCACATAATTACTTTTAATTATTAACATGGTTATTATACTAGTCGAATAATCACATGTAATATCAATATATAATTTCATAATGATAGAATGCATAATGCTAGAAATCATAACCACATAGTGAAGGCCTTGTGCCAAGAATAAAAATAAAGATTTTTTCAAGGCCTTGTGCCAAGACAATAGTTTGTCTCATAATAACTACCGACGCATCGAGGATCTATAGTATTCTCCCCCCATCACGTACTAAGTCCAATTCATTCCTCATATGAAAATGGTGAAACATAATCTAAACATTCATATTAAAACTACCATACGAAATGTCGATACTTTTACCACAATTCATGAATGGTATAAAAATAGGACATACACAGTCAAACATAACTCATTCAATACAATATGGAATATTTTATTGTTATAAATCAAACTAAATCTAGATTAATGAAGGATATTGACATAGATGAAAATAATCATTTAAAATATTTGAGAGAAATATCCCCGTTTTCTTGAAAACATTTAAAAGTATCACTATTTATCAAGAAGCCATTTAAAATTTTTTTTGGAATAAAAGTGTCCCATAACACTTTGAAACTTTTAAAATTAATTTTAATATTAAAACATTCAATTACATTTAAATAAATCCTTAAAACCATTTTTAAAACAATGGCCTTATTGATAAAGACTTAGATGAATAAATCTTTAAAACATTTAAAATGATATTTTAGTTTGAGATCCTAACCAAAAGAGAGATGCTTGAATAAAAAATTTTGAGGTAACAAAAAATTTATAATATCATGAGAATAAAGAGATTCATTAAATACTATGTCAAAGTACAATATATACACCAAATAAAAGTGAATTGGTGCATAACAACAAAGAAGTCTCAATGGAACGTAAATTGAGATAAATCCCTTATAAAGCATGTATCCTAAGGTTAAAGATAAATCTATGACATAATTATGTGCGAAAAAGATAAATACACTCAATGTGATTGGATATTCAGTGTAAATCAATCAGAGGAAATTCACACATATTCTTGTAAAAATAACACCAATGACTTGGATGTTTTACTCAATGAATAGAAATTGACATAAAATTACACTTATCAATTTCATATTGATGAATTATGAATTTATAAATGGTGTGATTATGTGTATAAAAAGTATATCCACACAATTGGGAGTGGAAATTACTACATAATTAAATAAATAGTGATTTCACACATAATATTAGAGTAAAAGTATCAATGATGTTTGCGTAAAACCCAATGAGTGGAAATTGAAATTTGAAATCCCTTACAAATTTGGTAACTTTCGAAACATACTCCCCATTAAATAAGGATCATACAATGATGATTTAAATACCAATAAATTAATGTATATTACACAAATAATACTATCATGGGAAGTACATACACCTCATAAATTGAAATAGTGGAAAATATAGTATGAATCTCACAAGAATAAAAAGTTAGATGAAAACCCCTTACCACATTGTAATCAATAGAGTAGTATTACAAAAATTTAATAACCACCAAATTAATAATAGAATAACATTAATATAAAAATAATCATTATCATATGTATCAAATGGAATTACAAAATACACCACATGAAATAAATAAGTGGCGAACAATGGAAATATCACAGAATTAAAAGTGAGATAAGAAACCCCTTACCTTGTACTTTTAATTCATTTAGGGTACATTAACAACCTTTATAATGGTGAAACATTTGTTATTATGTTATATAGAAACCATGTACATAAATATGATATCATATACAATCTTTTAATATTTCTTTGTTAGTAATATTTCAGTAGTATCATTATTTTGGGTGTTAACTGATTCGGTTTTCTTTATATGTTTTATTAATTAAGTGAGGTTTTTTATGGATAAGATGTATTTGATTCATGTAAATAATTATATTATGTTCTTAAACATTATTTTCTAATCATAAAATGATATTTATTATTGAATGGTTATAATGGGGAATGAATCTAATCATGTTCGTAGAGACGGTAATCTATACATACAAATGAGCGACAATACCATTCTATTAATGATGAAATCGTATGTAATTGGATGCTATTTCATATATAATGAATAAATAAAATGTTATATTTTTTATTTACATAAATTATACTCAGTATTATACACATTCAAAAAATTAAGTGTTGAATAACAAACGACACCACCACGTGGAGACGGTAAACCGTACATACGCACTTATGGTGACTTTGTCATTCATAGGATGGATAGAATAATGAATATAGATGTAAAATATTTATAATAACATCACAATATGTATAAGGTGATGGATTTATTATTTTTTCATGGAATTAATAAACAAATAGGAAGTGGAAGAAGAAAAGAACATTGAATGGGGTGATAAACTAATTACCTCTTCATCAGGTGCTTCATTTTGGTTTGATAAAAAGGGTTCCTTAGGGGGGATTTATAGTACAATTAAGGCCTATAGGTTTAATTTAGGGTATTTGGCTGGATATTTGAGTTGTTTTGGCCTGGCCAAATGGATTTGGAGATGTTATTTTGAGAGAAGTGGAAGTACCATTTTATAAGAGAAGTGAGGGTGACTTTAGGAAAACCTTGAAATATTATTTTATTATACAATCCTATTCGGTTTATAATGGCTCAAAAATGATTTATTTTTATTCTAAGGTGGGTATGGGTCTCAAAAATCTCAACCAATATGTTTTAGACTAGTTTAGGTCACCATATTTACCTTATATTTTAGATTTAACTCTTGGTTAAATAGTTTAACATTTACCATGTCTCTTTGTAATTTTATATTATATGGTTAATAAACGTACTATTAAATGATAATAGAACCCAAAATGGTTAATTAATGACATATATATTATTATATAAGTCATTTTTATCATCCTTAGATTTTTAGGACTATTATATCAATTAATAATAAAGTATTTGTTTTAAAAACTCCTTTGTGTCAATTTCAAAATTATTTAGTATTTTGTTGTTGTGAAAGTCATAATAATCTTATTTCTTTGAATGAAATAAATTTAATCAACCCTAACATTCCTTATTAATCTAAAAAATTCTTTTAATTCATAAAAAGTATCAATTTATAATTATTTTGATATTTATAATATAAATTATTCAAATATTTCATTAATAAGGTAAATACTACATCATCATTGTGTCATAAATAAATTTATTTATTGAATGTCTAAAAATTATAAATAAAATACCTTGATGTAGGAAATAGTTTTATCTTTCTAATTAATATTTAAAGTTGAATTTATATTATGTATATCTCTATATTAAAAGTTTTTAGTTATAAAATTTGAATTTAACACTTTTAACTCTTCTTTAAATAAAATAATAATAAATATCCTAATCTAATCCTTGCTGAAAAAATAGGATAATATTTTATTCCTAAGGTTTATTTTGGTCAAAAAACCCTTATCAAATAGAATTATGACATGTGTTAGGGTAATTATAATATCGTATTAACCTTTAATTACCCTATTTACTTTTAACTGTGGTAAATAAAAATAAAAAATTACTATTCAATAATAAATAGTTTCATCTTATTGAACCAAATTTGTATTACTAAAATAAAATGTTTCTCTATGATTTTTGAAATTCAATTCATAGAATTGGTAAAATTACAATTTATACAAATTTCCTAACGTGCCTATAAGGTGGGTAAAAACGTTAAAATTTTTTAATAATCTTTTATACTGCTAATTTTATTATAAAATGAATCTGATTAATTACATTGAACTAATTTATTTTTTGTGTATATATTTTTAATAAAAATTAATTTTAATAAAATAAACATTTATTTAAATAAAAATCCGGTTTTTAAACAATAACTCAGTGTTTTTCACTATTCATAAAAAATTGAATGTTTTTAGAAATATATCAAAAATTAACCCTAAGATAATTTTGATATTATGAATCCAAAAATGATTTCTACTTTACCAACTTCAAAACATAGAAGTTTCATTAATTAATTTAAAGTTAATTCCCGTTGTAAAAACCAGAAAGCTGGTTTTTGAGAACTAAAAACTATCAAAATATTGATATGTGTTTATGTCCAGTTTAAAAGTGAAATTACATCCAATAACCTACATTTTATTTAATGACAAAATTATAATATAACTATAATTAAAAACCATTCAATTGTATAATTTAATACTATAAATTATTTTGATTAAAAAATATGATTTCAATTAAAATTTAGTATCTTTCACTATTCCTCAAAATACGAAAGTTATCATGAAAACACCAAAAATTTATCCAAACTAAAATTTTATGTCCAGATTATAAAAAAGTATCTAATTTCATCAAATTGAATATATAAAAGTTCCAAATGTTTTACTCAGAAAAGGTTCTCCATTAAAAGGTGGAAAAACAGTATTTTTTGAAAGATAATTCTTTTATTTGAAAAATTCAATTTCTCCTTATATTATGTCTAAGAAACAAAAAATATGATTGTTAAATTTATATGGGATATAAATAAAATTTAAACTTTGGTTATTACTAGTCATAACTTCTTTCTAAATGACTAGTTTGTTAGTTTGTGGTGTGCTTGAACTCGGTGTTGCGTACATCGTACGCTATTATATTATTCAAAGAGAAGCGTACCATGGAAGTTTGGGGTGTTACAAACATCTCATTCAAATTTCATCTTTTCAAGTATTTTTAGATTCTATATACTCTTCCTCATTCAAGGATAAATCCACAACTGAATGTAACTTCAAAATTCGTCCGAAAGATCCTCTTGAAAGAATAAACATGTAACCAATAGTGGGTTTCATTGTTTCATAATAACATACAAAATCTTAATAAATATATCCTCTAATAGTAAAATATGGTCCTAAATAACATAATTCATTATTTCAGGTCTCTATGATGTATCATAGGATCCCCTGCACTATGTTCCAATGCCCCCATTAGGGATTCACCATGCACCAACTATCTTCTACGACTACATGTGAAATGTTTAGTGTAGTATAAACTATAAAAAAAATCAAACTCACCACTAATAATGCTTATGGTACTCAAGAAATATCCATCCTCTCTCTACTTTAGTGTCAGGACTGATCATATAGGATAACTTGAATTTAATGGGAAGTGGGGTTGATATTGACTTACATTCATGGATGTTGAAGCATTTCAATATTTTCATATAGTAATTCTTATACGATGGAAAAATCTTACCATTATTTATATTTTAGGAAATCTTCATCCCATGAATCATTTAATTGGTATCAAGTCCTTTATATAAAATTCCCCAGCCAATTGTATCTTCTTCTCCTATATATGATCATTATTGGGGCCTGCAACCAATATGTCATCCACTTAAAATAGAAGAATGATAAAATCATTACCATAATAACCCTTAAAATATGAAAAAGGATATGAATAAAGTATCTTGTATCCAAGTGTTATGATATAGGAATAAAATATCTTGTACCAACACCTATGTTCCTTCTTATGACCATATTGGGGTTTGTTTAACCTGTAAAAAAAGTTCTATATTCCCCTTTATGTAAATACTTATTATTAGATCATATATATTTCATCCTCAAGAACACTATGGAAAAAAGTTGTTTTCACATCTAGATTCTCTACATGAAAACTGTATGTAGTATAAATCAACAGAACTACCCGAACAGTCATCAATCTAACAATAAGAGAAAATATTTCATTGAAATCAGTACCTTCCTTATGAGAATATCTTTTTGACAACCATTCATGAATGATATATTTCCACATATTTCATTATATCCATCTTTATCTTAAATAACCATTTGTTTTCAATAGACATCCTTCTATGAGTTAATGAAACAAGATCCCAAGTCTTGTTATTGTAAAGATCATATGGTTCCTCATGAGTTACCTCTATCCATGAGGATACATCTAGAATCTTAGTCACCTCCACAAAAGAAGATGAATCTCTATCATATGTAAATAACCAGTATGAAAAACAATTTTCTTAGTGGTATGGTCTATGTTCCATATCGGTGATCTTTTCTCCTGAGTTGACCATTGTGTTCTAGAATCAACTGGTAGTTGATCATCATTCTTTGATAATGCATCAGTGTAAACTGGTTCATCCTTAGAATTTTCTCAAACCTTGATAATTGATGTTTTTGAATTATTTTTCTATAAGTCTCCTGTAATTTTCATTTACACCATGTCTTTTTAAAAAAATGACATATTTTTTGATGATACATTTGTGGTCAATGGGGTCCCACAAATGATACCCCTTAACACCATAAATGTATCCCAAGAAGATACATTTCTTATATCTCAAATCCAACTTTTATCTTTCCTGGTCATTAAACAATGCATATACCTAACATCCAAAAGAATGTAACCATGAATAGTCGCTTATTTTACCAGTCAACATCTTCTTCAGTGTATTCAAAACAATTATCATTAAAGGATATCAATTGATAACATAACATGTGGTATTCAGTGCTTCTGCCCAGATTTTTTTGGTAATTCATGTAGTCTTCAACATCTCCCTTAATCTATTCAACAAGTTTCTTTTAGTCTTCTTTTCTACTCCATTTTAATAAGTAATGTACATCACCATGAACTATATCATAATTAATTCTTGTTTAAAAATTTATCAGAATCATCACTTGTATATTCTATACCATTGTCAATACTCAAGAAATTGACCTTCTTTCCATATTCAAAGTCCTTATGTACATGAAATGTTTTGAAGAATTTAAAAGAACCTATTTTACTATTGATTAGATACACTCAATATCTCCTAGAATAATCAACAATAAATGATACAAAGTATCTTACTCCTAAGGATATAACCCATAATATCCAAACATGGTAATATATCATCTTTAAGATATATTCTCACTATTGACATTCAAGACATTAAACTACGAAGTTTTCTGAAAACACAATGTTTAAAAAATTGTAAAGATACTTTATAAGACCTAACATCATTTTCTAATCCTCAATAATCTTCAGTATTTATTTAAAAACATAGACAAGCTTCTTATTTCATAATTTCATCAATTCTTATGTCAAGGTATTAGATGTGATACCTATCTCCACCTTCTTGTATGTTTCTCTCATATGCACATACATGGTCTTTGAGATCTTCTCATCCTTCATAACCAAAAGAGCATCCTTTAAAATTTTCATTACTCCATTATTAGTGTGTCTTGCATTTGATATCATCAAATTTTCCTAAATACAATATGTTATTCTTTTTCCCTCAATAGGTTGTACACCTTGGATGATTTGAACAACATTATCATGCATTTTCAGTTCTATGAATTATGGATTTAATTTTATTTTTTTTCACATTTAAATAATTAAATGTTTATTCTACCAATTTTTTTATGAAACATGCATTTAAAATTAAATTGATTTGATTTATTTAAATTGTCAAATTATATTGGTTATTCTACTATTAGGATTATGTTGGCTCGCTGGTCCACTGATCTGTATGGGATATTGTGTATTGGGGATTGTCCATTTACCTTGAATATTTCCAATGCACTCCCATCCCATGTGGGATATATAATTTCTTTTATTAATATTAATTTATCAGCCACACCACCCTATTGATCTACATTATCAATGTGTCCCGGTTGTTAAACGATGTGCTCGGGTTCTGTTCTAACGACATGGTCATGGTGTGCTCTAGTTTGGTGTTGTTTTTTTAGGATGTTTTAGTGCCAAGGGGGTGATGAACCATGCACCCTGATCACTTAATCTATATAGAGTTGGTGTCTCCCGTTATATGGTGTCTATGTTCTCAGTTTTCCTTCAGCAAAACCCTACATTGTTGGTCCTACATTAAGTAAGAAATTTCCCAGCATGTTGCTCCCTCTGGCTCCATCTTGTTGTGGGTTATCTGGTGGAGAAAACATTGTTCCTAGAGAGAATATGTGTGGTTGTTCCCAATGATAATTCAAGTATAATGGAGAGGATAGATAAGTGACGTGTCCTAGAATATCAAACACAATGGTATTTCAGCTTGAATAGATCAGGATAGCCAGACCATGAATCATCTAGCACTATATGTATTGTTTTTGGGGTCTTTGGTTTTGTTCATTTTAGGTGTTGTATCCCTAGGGTAATTTTGTTGATATTTCATGTTCTTACTAGTTATTTACACCTTGTAGCATTTTTTCTATAAGATTAATAAAATTTCTGTTGGTGGTGGTGTTCTTTTCATGCACGTAAGTTCCCACATGACCAAAACATGTTAAATATCTACATTCTCTACTCTTTACTTAAAAATTTTCATTTCTTATATTCTATTTGAATAATTATATAATATTAGTCTTGGTTCGGAATATAATTTAGCTTGGTCCTTGTGTTTTTTGCTATTCTACCTTGATTCGGGCAACCACTTAACCTCACAGAGTGGAATCAAAACCCCACTACTTTTCATTTTCCATCGAATTCAATTATTATTTCATGTTTTCGTTACTTATAGTTTGGTTCCATGTTTTAATTTTCTGTAAAATAATATAACTTTTAAATCATCTCTACGGTTATTTATTTCAATTATTTAATGAAATTATCCCTTATATATATATATATTTATTTTCATTTCATATCCCTTTAAATAAAACAATGTTTACCCAATAGATTAGTTAGATGTTAGGGTAATACGATTTACATTGTCTGTATGAACATAGAATCTACTCTATGGGTAAACATATCAATAATGAGATATGAAATCAATTAATATTATGGTGATAAATAATATATTTTTTTTAAAATTAAGATGATATCTCTTCTTGTTTATAAGGGCTTCAATAATTCCCTTTGTGGGCCCAAGAATCCTGTTATTACAGCGAGTGAAATTGGATAGCCAATTAAATTATATGTTGATGTTTACACTAATGTTCTTGTTAAATAACATAGCTATATTTTTCATTATTTATGTGATAAATTCCATAGATAGTTTACTAATGAGTCTACTTCTACTGGAATTTGGCTTAATCTTAAAAACATTATATGAATGCTCCATTAGTAGGCAGGATTTACAAAAAACATTGTATATTTACATTTAAAATTAAACCTATTACATCAATTATATCCTGCATATTTGAATTTAAAACTTTTGTGTTAGACTTAGCTAATATTAATGTTTCTTTTGATGATGAGGATCAATAAATGATCTTCTTAATATCTTTAGATAATTCCTACAACACCCTAGTAGATACCATGATATATCATTGAGACTCTTTGACCCTAGAAGAGGTCAAATCATACCTCCTTTCTACGAAATTTCATTCTACACCTAGAACCATAGTTGATAAAGAGATATTTTTCTCTAGGGATAGGCCCTAAACTAACACCAATAAGAAACAATTTAATAAATATAAGAGAAAAATCAATAAGGAACCCAAACCTATTCTTGATTCAAGGGATAGGATGGTCGCTTGTTTTTATTGTGGAAAACAAAGTCACATTAAACCCAAGTGTAGGAAACTCAAATATGAGTTAGAGTTTAAAAAACACACTAAACAGTCCCTTATTGTAGACTCTATTTATGAATATTTCTAGGTCCTTAATGTTTCCACCCACGCACGCAATCAAGAGAGGGTCCTTGATAAAGTTTTCTCTTTCCATATGTTCCCTTTTAGATAGTCCTTTCTAGAGTCAGGGTAAGAGGAAATGTCCTCATAGTTAATGACAACAGATGTAAGGTTGATGGTAGAGGTTATGTCTTGTTATAACTTTAGGAACATATAATCATTACATTAGTTGATGTTTTGTGGGTTCCTATAATCCAAAGTAACATTGTTTTCAAAGCAGTCCTAGAACAAAATGAGATTACCTTTAGGATTGAAATAGGTTTTCTTAGCATCTCCAAAGGATCTAGAACCATTCATACGGGTTATTTAATAAATGAGTTGTATATATTGAATAGAAAGACCATTCAAAGAAGTTTGGTAGTGTATATTCAACTAAAACTGATAATAATATTATTTGGCATAGGAGATTAGTGCATGTTAGATTGAAAGGTCATGAGGAACTAAATAAGAAAGGGCTATTGATTGACATCACACAAACCAATATAAATTTTTTTTAATAATGTTTGATAGAAAAATCCAAGAGGTTTATCTTTGGTAGGTCAAGTTTCAAATCCCCCAACCTCTTAGAATATGTCAACTCTGATATATGGAACCAATCTTGGATTTCCTCCCATGTTAGAGGTTTCTATTTTGTTACATTAACAGATGACTCTTCAATGAAAGTGTGGATTTACATTCTTAAAACAAATATGATGTTTTCAAAAAATTTAAATCTAGTAAAACATTAGTTGAAAATTTTATTGGGAAGAAAAATAAAACAACACGAACAGACAATGGGATTCAATACTTATCCACTGAGTTTATAAAAATCTTTAATCAAAAGGTGTTAAGATGCATAAAATAGGTAGGTAAACTCCCCAAAAAAATGGATTAGTAGAAAGGATGAATTGGAATATCCTAGAAAGAGTCTAGATGATGATTTCTTGCATATGCCTCCCCAAATCCTTTTGGACAGAGGATACCAACAATGCTATTAACCTAATTAATAGGTTTACCTCTTCCTATTATCATTTTAATACACCTAAAAATTGTGGACCGGTAAGCCCCCGTCCTATTCCCACTTATGATTCTTTTATTTTATAACTTATGATCATGTTAAGACTGAAATATTAGATCCAAGGTATATAAATAGTATCTATTTTTTTTCATATCCCAAGGGTGTTTTGGGGTATATAATTTGGGTATATAAAACCGATTATCAAAAGTGGATTTTAGGTAATGATATTTCTTTTCATGAGTCTTCCTCTCCCAAAACCAAGGCTTCCAAACCTGGAATTTGGGATCCAACCCCTAAAAATACTGATGAAACTAAGACTCTAGCCTTGTTTTAGGCTCTTATCTTTCCCACTCCACCTACTCCTCATCCCACTACAGGGGATAATTCAATGCCTTCTTCTGATTCTTATTTTGAATTAGAACCTTCTGCCCCTAGTGAGGATTACCAACTGACTTGAGATAAAGAGAGGATGTTTCCAAGACCCCCTATTCAGTTTAGTTAGTTTGATATGGAACATTATGCCTTCTATATATCCCAAGATCTTATTAAAGATGATCCTAAAACCAAAGTAAATCTTTAGATAGAAAATACTCAAAGAATTGGGTTTCTACATGAATGAATAAATTAAATATTTATAAAAGAACCAAACATGGACTATTGTGAAAAAACCAACTAATGCAAAAATAATTTTTTCTATGTGGATATATAAAAGAAAATAAGGTAACACCATGTAAAATAAAATCAAATAAAAGTCAAGGTTAGATTGAAAAAGATTTCCTCTAAATAGAGGTAAATTATTACTCTAAATTTTTTACCCTGTTGTTAAGAATTAATCCTTTAGGATTTTTAGCCTTCGTTTTCTATAATGATCTACACATTAAACATTTAGATGTTAAAATTGTCTCCTTTCATAGTGATTTGAATGATTAAATTTATATGAAACCCCCTAATGGTTATCTTAATGAATTCAAATTGAATCAATTTTTCCATCTAAAGATATCATTGTATTTCCTGAAACAAGCATCAGGGTAGTGGTACATAAAATTTGGTTTATTGATTTTATCTAAACAGTTCTTTATGAGTAAATATGTTGCATGTTTTTAATAGAAATCAATAAAAAAAAATCATGATATATCTATTGTCAAATGTTTATTACATTGTTATCATTTAAAAATATATGTACCTCATTTCAACTGTTAAATCACAATTTTATAAAAAGTTTGAAACGAATGACTTAGGTGTAGGTAAGAAAATATTGGGTTTTGAAATCATAAGAGACAGAAAAAATAAAATGTAATACTTATATCATCATGTTTCTGTTTTAAAAATCCTTAAGATATATATATATTTTAATCACTCAAACTAGTAAATATACCTCTTGGAAAAAATTTGAAACTATATTTAACACAAGAACCCAAATCTGCTGATGACATTCAATTTATGTCTCAGATAACGTATGCTGATATATTAGGCATTGTTATGTAATGTATGTTTTGCACTCATCTAAATATTTCCTATGCAATCTGCACTTTAATAAGATTTATGGCCACACCTGGGAATCCACACAGCCAAGAACTTAATTATCTATTAAGAAACCTCTCTTGTAATTCTAATATTCCTTTGTGTTATAGAAAATATCTAGACTATGGTGAATTTATTACTATATATATATATATATTCTAATTATACTGGTAATTTTGATACCCGATTATCCCTCTCCAGTTATTTGGTCACTGCCTATGGTGGCCCTATTTCATGGAAATGATATTTGAAATCCAAGGTTGCACTATCAACCACAGATTCAGAGTATATTTCTTTGACCGAAGTAGTGAAAGTGGCCTTATGACTGAAGGGTTTGACTTTTGAAAGGAACCTATACAATTCTATTCTTAAATTTTCTTCTAATAGTCAATCATCACTTAATTTATCTAGAATTTTTTACCATGGTAAATAAAAGTATTTAGATACTAGGTTGCATTTTATTAAAGATGTTGAGGAATCTCGAAGCTTGTGTGTCAGAAAGATACACACTGACATAAAATTGACTTATAGTTTGACTAATGAAGTTTTCATGTATAAGTTAATATTTTTAGATAGATTGAATTTGGTTCCAATTACATAACTATATTTTCAATAACATCAACTTTTTCAATTGAAAATGGTGAAGATTTGTGAACTATGGATTTTATTTTATCTTGTTTTCACATTGAAATTATGAAATGTTTATTATACCATTTATTTGATGAACCATGAATGAAAAATTATATTGATTGGATTTATTTAAATCCTCAAATTATGTTGGATATTCTACTATTGGGTTTATGTTAGCTCATTGGGTTACTGCTCGATGTGGGTTGTTGTTTATTGGGCATTAGCCTTCCAGTCGATCTATTTCCATTGAACTCCCATGTTAGGTTGGTTATCTGATTTATTTGATTCGTGGTCAGTAATAAACAGCACCACCATGATAATCAGAATCATACATGTGTACCTCTTGTTATCCAATGCTCTCACATTATGTTCTATAGACACATGTGTGGTGTTATATGGTTGGGCATGTGGTTTTGAGGTTATGCCGGTGTTAGGGGAGTGATGAACCCGACACCCCGATCTCTTTGTATTTATAGATTTGGTCTCTCCCACTATCATATGGATTTAATATCATTTTTTTCCTTCGGTGAAACCCCCACTCGATGATCCTGCTTTAATGGAGACTTATTAAGGTATTTTCCCCTTGTGGCTCCATCGTGTTACCAGTCATTTAGCGGAGACAATATCCTTCCAAGGTGGAAGGATGGGGCCATTCCACGTGATAGTTCTGCTAGCACAGAGAGGAGAAATATGTGACATTTGCAGGTACATTTAGCGTGATGGTATTCCGGCTGGAAGTGATACAGACATCTATACCGTTAAGCATCTGGCTTTGTAAGTATTGATTTTAGGGTTTTCAGTTTTGTTTATTTTATGCATTGTATCCCTAATGTAATTTTGATTACGTTTCTTGTAATTTCAGGTTTTTTACACCTTATAGCATCTGTTTGTATTGAACATAATAAAATGAGTGTTTGGGTGGTGGTCTTCTTTCCATGCATATAGGGTCCCAGAAGACAGAAACACATTAAATCTCTATGTCCTTTACTCGTTCCTTGTAATCTTAATTTTCTCGTCTCTATTTGAATCATTATGTAATATTAGTCTTTAGTATATGTAGAATTTAGTTCGGTCCTTATGTTGTTTGATATTGTTCATTGATTCACTACAAAAAAATAGTTTTTCATAGAACCGCCCTTTAACAGTGCTATAAAAGCACTTATAAAGGGTACTTTTAGCAGAACTGAAAAATAATTGATAAAAGTACCCATTTATCAACACTTTGTTTAGCATTGATAAAATGTACCCCTTTATCAGTGATTGATTTAGCACTTTTAATGGGACCCCCTTTATGAGAATTTTTTAGTAGCGCTGATAACGAGAGGTTATTAACATTGTTTTTTTACCATCACTAATAAAGGGTATAATAAAAAAGTCATTAAAAAATTATTAACATATAAATATATAAATATATTTATATTGAAATAAATATCATAAATGTTTTTAAAATGTATTTTATATTTGCATTAATAGACATTTACACTTAATATATAAGACATTTAGTGAACATGTCTTATAAAATATTTGAAAAATATTATTCATTAATAATTGCCTAATTATTTTCAATTAATCATCATTTAATAACAATTTAAAGACATAAAAAACAGAAAATTAATAAAAATATCTAAACTAAGTTGAAAACATAACTCAAACATTAAATAGACACAAATTTTGATGTTGGATTCCATTTGGGTTTTACTATATATCAAATCAAATCCCATGGAATGAACTATGCATTGGGGACATAGGGAAACCCTCTGTCACATTTCTCAAGGCCAAAAAAGTCTCATAAGGACTCAAAATTTGAGTTTTTAGTCGGGATACCAACATTTTTTTAATATTTCATGGAATTTCAACCTTGTTTAAGGGGGCCTTTTCCCCCTTTTTTAGCAGGGACTGAATTTATTCCCAAGGATTAAATTCATATTGGTATTACGTCTTTTAAATTTCATAATTTTTCACATTGTAATATGATTTATAATCAAATTCATAACAATATATACATAATTTTTTTTATATTAACACATCCAAATTTTATTTTATAAATTAATAATTAAACATATTTACATATAAAATATATTTCTTAATATATAATCCTTAACTAAATAAAAACCAAATCCATTTTATTTAAAATTTTAAGATATAGGTATTTATATACCAATATAATTTTTGTGTGTGTGTATTACTACATGACTATATTAACAAATTGATATATATTATCTATATATTATAACAAATGAATATAAAAATTAACACAATATATATATATATGTATGTATGTATGTATAATTATAACTACATATACACACACACACACACACATATATATATTATATATGTTCATGTATTTTGTATATATGTGTTTATTTATTTATAAAAACGAAAAATATATTTAACAAATATATTTAAAACTAATATTATAAATATATATTAATATACAAATGAAAATAAGGATAATAAACAATAGCTATATATATATAGATAGATATAAATATATATTAATATAAAAATAAAAATAAAAATAAATAAACTATTTATATATATATTAACATATAAATATATATTATAATGTGAATAAATATATAAATATATAAATATAATTGTATATGTATATATATATATATTAATATAAATATATAAATATATATATTAATATATAAGTATATATATATATATTAATGTAACTATACATTAATATAAATCAATATTCATCTACGAATAAATATAACTAAATATATATATATATATAGAGAGAGATATATTATTAAATAGAGAGAAAAACTAGATGGATGAGTGGTAAAGGTACATGTGCGCAAGGGGGGGGGGGGTCTCAGGTTCGAATCCAAGAAGAGGTAGGGGTGTTAATGTGGCTGTAGGGGGGGATAACAATGATAAAGGGTGGGGGTGTGGTCCTAGCACAGTTAAAGGGGTCATGGGGACAACCACGGATGAGGCTTCCTAGCGCTATTGAAAAGGGGGTCAAGTGATGTTAAAATGGGGTGGGTATACCCTCTCATTAATAGATTTTTTTATATTTTATTTAATTTTTTTTGACTTTTATCAACGCTTCTTTTAGTGATGATAAAAGGGGTATTTATAGTCATTTTTAGCACTTATAAAAGGGAACCCCTTTTAATAGCACCTTGATTATCAGCACATTTTTAGCGCTGATAAAGGCATTTTAGCACTGATGAAACCCTGATTTTTAGTTTCTATTCAGGGTACCACTCATCCTCAAAACTTTTATGGTTCCAACTCCTACGAACTTCAAAGTGTGATCATTCCTCGTGTACACATGTAACATAGGGATAGTTTCATACTGATCAAACTATTCTCATTGAGATGTCATATGTCATGTTCCTCTCGATTTGGTTATCCATGTGTCATTGAAATGCTATCTACATCAAGTAGTCATCATTCCTTCGTAGACTAGAATGTCTCCACTTCCTATAATCACCACATTTCCATGTATTTCATTATTTATCCTCACAATAAAACAAAAATCCATCATCGCATATGCCAGAATTTTTTCAATTGTCTATAGAAAATTATATCCTAACGCAATAATACATTCATCTTTATTTTAGAAAATGGAAAATTATTCCAATTGATTTTTTTGATCATGAATTTTGCTGTTATCTAGACACACCGTCAATCAAGAACCTCTACTATTTCAGAAGGTCATGTTTAAAAGTCTAAATATTTTTTTTCAGATGTGAAATATTTAATGCATGTACAGTCACATGTCATACTCAAATTAATAGAAAATACTAATATCAAAAAATTTCCCTCTACTTCATTTAATACATTGTAAATAAACATTAGATCTACAGTTATGAGTAGTCTAAATGGGCTACATTGGATAGATATGGGGGCCCAATTAAATCCTTAACAAGATGGGTTTAGTGTACTTGGAGGCATAGTGTTGCATTTAGTAGTGCCAATGGGGTCACAGATACATTACCATAACTTTAATAAACTTTAAAAAAAACAATTCGGTGATCCATCCATTTTATTTTTTTAATATTAATATATCAATTCTTTTCAAAGCTAACTAGTGCATGAATAATGGGGTTTTTTAAATTTTATTTTGAAAAATAATTGCATTTCCATTTATTTTAATTAAAATCCAACAAGTTTCCATTTTTTTAAAAGAACTTGCACAAATAAAGGTGATGATGAGGTGCAAAAATCATCCACCCATGACACGTGACATAATTTCAATGATCATAGTTATTCAAATTATAGGGAATGATTTCATGAAATATAAAATTTCAAAAAATTACATAAAAAGTTTTATTTAATTAAAAAAAATCAATATGGTTTTGGAAATTAATTAAAATTAATAATCATTTATGGTTGATTTGATGTGGTACATATGAATAAATTTTTTAAAAAATATAAGGCACACTATTTCTATATTCATAAATATTTCATTCTCTTTTCAAAAACATAAAATAACACTAACTAATAAATGATTTATAGGACCAAATGTCATCCAATACGATTCCCAAGGAATTGGAGATTTTCAATCATGAATTAAATTTTTTTATTGAATCCTACTCATAAATGTTATGGATGATGGAATAGATTATGATTACTTAATGATCTTCATTCCAGTGGTCCGACACAATAAAACATCAACCATCGGAGGTAACTTCCTCTAATCAACCATCCCCATGACTTCCACATTTTGAACTAGGAATCCCAACCACTCGTGCCACCACATCCACCTCTAGTTCTCATCATCTCATGATTTTAATTTCAGAAAACACACAAGAAAGAAATCACACAATGAACACACACACATGAAATCAAAATCCCATAAAAATATACAAAAATAGATTTTTTGGTTCATACATTCATCTTACATGCACGGGAGAACTGAGAAATCTATTTTTATTCTATCAGAAACAGAGTACATATGAGTTATAAGTGAAAACCAATGTACCAGTACGCTGCTCATTACAATAAAAGAAGTCCCACCAATTCTATATTTTAGTCATTGAATCTCAGCAATAATACTTCCATTATATGACCATTTTTCCTTATTCATCTATTTTTGACACTTAAAACTTCAACATTTCAGCCTTTGGCTTCTAGATGCATCTAGGTGTTCACCTTTTTGAGGCACCTCTACCCTGGGGTTGGCCCTGTCGGTGCTGGTCAGTAGTTGTACTATCCTTTTTCACATACTGAAAAATCCCACTTATAGAGTGGGTCCAATTGGTCATCCAATCAGCACTGCCAACCAAAAAGAGTGAGAGACCCTATGTTGGTGCGGGAAACTTTTGATTTCACGTAACACTCATTGTACCAACTCCCAACACCCACTCAATAGACCACAACATTTTCACTTCATTATAATGACTTTCATGAATCTACTAGTTCCAAATCCCCTAAGAAAGAATTATAGGTCCCATCATCATACTCTATGAAACTCATGAGCATCTACACTACAAATAAGCACCTTCATAATTTCATTCATCACCTGGTAGCTTCCCCTAATGATTTCTTCAGTCATTCCTTCAGATCTATAACCGACTCCTGAGTAAATGCATTGTACGATTCTCCTTAACATTTCCAAACATGGAATTTCACTGTCTCCATCTGATGGATTAAATATATCTAAATTCTTCAATTGGAATCACCTATCAGTGAACACTCTATACAATGTGCTTCTGCTTATTTGAAACAATGAGGCTTCTATTGAGATTTCATTAAATTTTCTCTAATTCTTCTGGTGGACATACCTATGCTACCATATCCAGATTAATTTTTTACCAGTGTGTTATCCCTATTAGGGATTTCAAGTGTAACATTTAGGGAATTAACTTCAAAAGCTTCCAAAACATAACCCATAAAACAATTCTCACACCAGACCAAACAAAATTACAAAAGAGAATTTTAATGACCCAAACTTTCATTTAATGAAAATCCCTCTTGATCTAATTAAATGTCTTAATATGTGAAATGGTTATACAACATACACACTTATTTTGTTTTATTTATATTTATTTTAGAATACTGTTATGAATTGTGACCGTTTCTAATACAGTCATTGAACAGTGATCACATGATTAGTATAAATATAGGGTTTTAACAAATCCAATATTCTCAAACAAAGGAAGCGATGGCCTCATCCAGTAGACGTGCCCCATACAAAGCCTATTTTTCAGAGCTCAGAATGAAGGTTGCATCTTTGGGATTTACTCTTGTCTTAGCCATAGCCAAGCTTGAATATGGTAAGCTCGAGTAGGACCGCCGACGGGAGAAGTGGAATTTGATAGAGATTACCACCCGAGCAATGTTATCTGAGCCACCCTAAGAGTCTGTCACCATCACACACCTTACTCATCGGTCTTATGCAAGTGTTATAAAGGGGATATGTATCAAGACCTTATAACTATGGTAATGTACATTATTTTTGTATATAATAATGAATATACCTTTATTTTATTATTGTTACCTTGTAAAAAGTATTTAAAGCACAAATAACAGTTGTAGTTAATGTTCAACTAAAAAATATATTTTTATTAATTAATGGATTTTTTAATTACATAATATTTTAATAAAATATTATCATTATTATTAAATAAAAATTTATTATATATAAATGATTGTATAATTTTATTAAAGAAATTGTAATTTTTATAAAGGTTTGAAAGCCATTTTTTTCAAAACCCATGAATTTTCGATAAATGTCAGTTTTTATTTTAGAAGTGAAAATAAACATATTTAGAAAATTATTTATTTAAAATTAATATTATTTCTATGATCAGGACATCTAAATTATCCCATGGTGAATATTTCATAATTTTCTGAGATAGTCAAATTTTTGGGTAAAAATTTAAATACCATTTGAATATATAATGTGTTTTATGACATTATAATGACCCAATAGTGATGTAATAAAATATTATAATCTTTATGTTCAGAAAATAAATGTTTTAAAATTAATATATTGTGATTTTGGGTTTGTTTTACTTGTTTTACAAAGCATTAATGGACCCTTCAAGACTTATTAAACATCTTGTCTTTTTAAAAAAGTTTCCTTGGGAGTGTGACTCATCTCCACATACGCAACCCCATTATTTTAAGATTTCCGGGCTTTGTCCTTATAAAATATTTTTTTCCACTTCCCTTTTCCAAAAAACATGGGCTGGTTTGTGGATTGGATTAGTTTAATGTGAGGTGTCCCAAACATAAATAATAAATAATTCCCTCACCTGTCATATTTAAACCCACCCAAGATCCCAATTCCTTATCACCCACAGACATTGGAGTTCATCCAAAATCTGAAGTACTCTGTATAGAATCCTCCCAAGGTTACCCAATCTCCAAATAATCCTCTCTCAAGACTTTGGAAGCACATTTCCAAGTAAGTTTTTTTCTTCCTTTTTCATTTTTGTCCAATATTCTATAAGTTGTTATTCTCTTTTAATTTCAATTATAAATGTTGGGGTATGGTTTCACACCTACCCCATAATAACCTATTTATGTTTTAATGATGGGATAACCCTTTCTCTCTCATTAAATTCCTCCCATATACACCCGTTACTATGCCGAAATTTCGAAAGAAATTTCTATCTCCTAATTTACATTCAAGCAATTCTTTTGTATCATGAATTTAAAATCCATTACATTTTTTGGGACATGTCTCTATATGACCACCTTACTTTACATGTCATGTAAATATGATGAGACACCCATTTCTCTATCATCAACCATTTTTATGAGTTCTTATGTCACGTCGTTATGCTGCTGAAATTGCACCGCGTTTTTACAAGCCAAAGTCGTTGTGTAGTGAATACCATGCCCATTTCTCTACCAAGGGTATTCACATTTATGAACATTTACTTATTGTTTGAAAGGCTTCATATAAGTATTCCATATTCATATATCATGGAATAAATCATTATATAGAATGATTCAATGTTTTATGATCCATGTGGCACACTTATGCATGAAATGAAGTTATTAAGAAGGGTGCACCCTTATAGAGCTTTAATGAATTTGGTAAATTATAGTATCATGATACTTCATGTGAAATGGGTGTTTACTCATGATAATTAAAATTCACTGAGGTTTTACTCATTCTTCATGTGTAATGACGATTTACTCATTCTCCATGTGTAATGAGCCTTGGCTCATGCTCATTCCATGTTAAATGTTGTTGCCACATTTCCATGTTATGATTATCATGATTTATCATTCCTTTATGTATATTCATCTCTTGTTATCTATTGATATGCATATTTTTTATCATGTATTGAATTCCTCATGTTATTCCTTGTTTATTCCCTTACTAGGCTTTATAGCTTACCCTTTTCTTATGCATGTCCTCAGGTTATCCCTTGCAATGCTAAGTACAAGGGAATATAGTGGTCATGAAAGGAAGTGTTCCTTAAAGATGTTGTATTTCATGTTTTTATGTTGTTATGTAATGATCCTAACCACTAAAGACACTAGACCTCTCAATCTTCTATGTTGTATCAAGTGATGTTTATGTAAAAAATTATGTTTAATTGTGTAATAAAAGATCATGGTTGTCAAAGATGGTATTAGAAGATAGGTTTAGTAATTTTGGGGATTAGGATTAGAAAACCCTATTAATGACTTAGAGACAAGACTACATATAATAAAAACATACCTATGTTTTGGTGAGTATTGAGTAAGTGGTTTGTCAAGAAAATACATCCCTGTCTAGATACGAGCAGGTAGAGGTGACTCTGGCACATATGTATCCTAGGGGTAAAACTTGAAAACGTCGCTTTCAGTTAGACTCGAATGAGAACTAGTGTATGAAAACGGTACTTACTGTACTATTGGTTATGACACTCCCAGGGGATATGCTTTGGTAAATTCACAAGCTTAGTATGAACCATTATTAAGGGACAAAAAAATACCCTAAGAATATATGTTAGAAAGTATATCATGGATAATATAGACTGAAGCAAATAGATTCTTATGTTAAGGAAATAAAATTTATTTATAAGTCATCAGTTTTGTCCTTGGATTAGCTTTTATGTGTTACCCCATAACTTTCCTTTTATTCCAGCCAATGGCCGGTAATAGGAAGACTTGGGCTAACAACTGATGTCAAGATTAATGTGTTGACTATACTTATGAGATGCCCAATCCAATGGGAGGGGAATCAAAAACTTTTTCATGCTTCTAACTTATAAAAATAAATATTTGAATGGAAACATGGGTTAAGAGGAACGTTCAACCCCCCTAAGAAATAACAAGTTGCTATCAAGAGATTCATGAGACAAAGACCTCCTACTTTTAATGGATCATCTGATACCTCAATCTCTAAACAATGGATAAACTCCATTGAAAAGATCTTATACATCCTTTAATGATATAAATAGGAGGCGGTTCTCTGTGATACTTATCGTATGGAGGGTTAATCTAATCAAAAGTGGAAGTTCATCAAAAATACAAATCATGAGGAGGACATCAAGGTGTTGGAATATAAGGATTTCCAGAATATTTTTTTCTATAAATAATTTATGCGCACCCTCCAGCTCATAAGATGGAAAGGGAATTCCTTGCCCTAAAGAAGAATGATGATGAATATATTAGATCATACGAGGAAAAATTCATAGGTCTTGCACGATACCCTTTCGGATTTGTTGTTACCCTTGAATGCAAGGTTGACCACTTCATTGGTGGGCTGATACCTTGCCTACAGAAAGTGCTGAATATCTATAACTTCGAAAACTATGTAGAATCTCAGGGGTGTCATTGGAATAATAAGCGTAAGGTGGGAATCATTTCTGGTGGTCCGATGGAAAAATCAAACGGTGCTAAGAAGATCCAACACCCCACTTTCCCAAGGTGCAGAAAGAATCACCCTGGAAATTGCCGGAAGTGGATGAGGAAATGCTTTAGATGTCGAATAGAAGGGAACCTAGATGTTATCTATAGAAAAGAAAAACCCATGGCTACAACATAGGATAGGAACACTCCATTATAAACTCAATGCATTGTTTATTTCTACAACTACAAAGAACTAGGGCATCCTGAAAATTAGTTCCCAAATCCAATGGTTTTCGGAGGAAACCAACAACCTCCAAGGTAGCAAGGGAAATATTTTTCCATCACTACTGCCAATGTGAACCTCAACAATGAAGTGGTGACAGGTTTTCTAGTTATTTATTCAATAATAGAGAACATACTTTTCTGATTCAGGTTCTATGAATTATTTTATATCTCGAAATTTTAGTAGAACAGTCCCAACACCACAAAAAATCTTGGAAGTGAAGTTGTCGGTGAGTACGGAAAATGGGGAAATCATTTCATCCCATGAATACAACTCCGCCACTATCATAATATATTGTTTGAACTTCCCAGAGAACCTCATCATAGTCCATCCAGTGGACTATGATTATATTCTTAGCATTGATTGGATTTCATTATATAGATCCTACATAAATTGTCGTGAGAGGGAAATCACTCTCCATGTAGAGAACCGACCCCTAATTCTTTACAAGTGTAAGATGGAAGATGAATCTTATTTAGCTCCATCATCTCATGAGTTGATAATAAAGCACTATGAGAATGTGTATCAGACTCATATGATTGAGTCTAAGGAGGAAACCATCCTAGAAGAAATGCCTATTGTGAGGGAATTCGCTAAAGTGTTTCCCGAGGAATTACCTAGTCTTCCTCCTAGAAAATATGTGGAATTATCAATTTAACTTAAACCTAGGGCATTTACAATATCCAAGAATCCTTATTGAATGGGTGTTGTGGAGCTTGAGGATATGAAGAAACAATTATAGGAGTATCTGGATAAAGGGTTTATACACCCAAGTGCGTCACCATGGGGTGAACCAATCCTCTTCATCAAGAATAAGGATTGGTCAATGTGACTTTGCATCGATTATCGCGATCTTAACAAAATAACAATAAAGAACAAGTGTCCAATCCCATGAATTGATGAATTGTTCGATCAGCTGTGTGGAGAAGAATACTTCTTTAAGGTGGATTTGTGGTTGGGATATTATCATGTAAGGGTGAAGAATAAGGATGTCCCCAAGACTGCTTTTCATACAATATACGAGCACTATGAATTCATAGTAATGCCTTTAGGACTCACTAAACCTCCATTAATCTTCATGGACTTGATGAATAAAGTCTTTAGAGATTACCTTGAAATTTTTTTTGTAGTGTTTATATATGATATTATGATATACTGCAAAACCAATGAGGATCATGAGGAGCATCGAAGAACCATACTAGAGACCTTGAAAAAGGAGAATCTAAATTCAATGTTTACCAATTGTGAGTTCTTGATAAATGAGGTATCATTCTTGGGCCATATAATAACAATAAATGGAATATTTGGGGATCCCACAAAGATAGCAACAATAGAGGGATGGTCGAGGTGAACATCGATAATGGATATCCGTAGCATATTAGGGTTAGCTGGATATTATCGATGATTTGAGAGAAATTTCTCACGATTGTCCAACCCACCTACCAAGATAACTCGAAAGGTAGTAAAGTTTTATTGGAGTGATGAATGGCAAGAAAGCTTCAAGGAGTTAAAAAGGTGGCTTATCACTACACCTGTGCTCACTTTAACCACAAGTGGATAACTTTTTGTGGTATTCAGTGATTCTTCTAAGAAGGGCCTAGGATGTGTGTTGATGCAAAAGGACAAAGTCATTGCCTAGGATTCAGGGAAATTGAAGGTTCATGAATAGAACTATCCCACACATGACCTTGAGGTGGTTGTAGTGATATTCGCTTTGAAAATTTGGTGGCATTATCTCTTTGGGGAGAAGTGTGAAATATATATAGACCACAAAAGCCTCAAGTATATATTCACACAGAAAGAGTTGAACATGTTCCAAATTATATGGTTAGAACTGATCAATGACTATTATTTCTCAATACATTACCACCCTTGGAAACAGAATAAGGTGGAAGATTCTCTAAGTATAAAGGACCCAACAATTCTATCATTGATGAGAATTGAGAAGGATCCAATCTTCATAGATTTGATGAAGATGGACATGGGAATCATAAAGAGGGAAAAATCATCAATCCTTTCACAAATGATTTCTCAACCGTAACATTTAGAACAGTTAAGTATTCTCAAAAGGATGATGTGGGAATTCAGAAAAGAGTGGAAGCTATCCAAAAATGGAAATCCTCGGTGTTTAATGTTAATGAAGAAATAATAGTGAGATTTGGGAAAATACTATGTGTTCAATAAAATCAGGAGCTGAAGAAGGAACATTTTGATGATGCACACAGTTCAAATTTCTCTATTCACCGAGGAAACACAAAGATATATCGAGATATCTGAGAGAATTATTGTTGGGATAATATAAAGAAGGATATCACTGAATATACATCAAAATTCCTAGTGTGACAGAATGTGAAGGATGAGAGGTAGCAGTCTAAGTGGATGATGTAACAAAATTCCCATACCAGAATGAAAATGGGAGAACAACACCATGGACTTGGTCACCGGACTTTGGAAGACATCCAAAGGCAAAAATTCAATCTTGGTTTTTGTGTATCATCTTACAAATTCTGCACACTTCATTGCTATTTGGGAGGATTTCTCATTGGATCAACTAGCATAGATATATATCAGGGAAGTGGTAAGGTTGCATGGAGTACCACTATGTATTGTGTCCAATCGAGTTCCACGATTCACCTCTATGTTTTGGAAGAGTCTTCAATATGCTCTGAATACTGAACTAAACTTCATTACGGCCTATCATCCTCCAACTGACGGCCAATCAGAGCGTACTATTCAAACACTTGAGGATATGTTGAAAGAAAGCTCAATGGACTTTAAAAGAGGATGGGATCAACATATTACTCTGGTTGAGTTCTCTTATAACAATAGTTTCCACGTGATCATCAAAATGGAACCATATGAAGCCCTTTAGGAGAAAAGGTGCCTAACACAGGCGTGTTGGGACGAGGTTGGTGAGAGTAAGCTACTTGGACCAGAAATGGTTGAAGAAATGGTGGAGAAGGTAAAAAACATTCAGAAGCATATCAAGGAAGCCCAGAGTTGAAAAAAGAGTTGTGAAGATAACCATCAATGATACCTTGAATATAAAGTTGGATACATGGTATTTCTACACATATCTCCGTGGGAAAAGGTCATGATGATTGGAAAGAAAGGGAAGTTAAGTCCAAGGTGTATCGACCCCTTAGGGATTCTTGATCATGACAGGGCTGTGGCCTATCGACTAGCACTTGCACCTACCATGGCCAATGTACATGATGTATTTCATTTATCCATCTTAAAAAAGTACATACCAGACCCTTCACATGTACTCTTTTCAGAGGTGGTATAGTTAAAGGATGATCTTTCTTATGATGTGAAACCAGTGAAGATCATAGATCGTAGAGAAAAAGTTCTACGAAATAAGACAATGCCCCTCATCGAGGTGTTATGGAGAAACCACATGTTTGAAGAACAGACGTGGGAATCAGAGGAAATGATGAAGCAGAGTTACCCACATCTGTTTTAGTGTGGTAAAAGGATATTTTGAGGGTGAAATTTTTTAGGGGGGGGGGAAATTGTAATGACCCAAACATTCATTTAGTGAAAATCCCTCTTGATATAATTAAATGTATTAATATGTGAAATGGTTATAAAACATATGCACTTATTTTGTTTTATGTTTTTGAATTTTTTAATACTGCTATGAATTGTGACCATTTCTAATATAGCCATTGAATAGTGATCACATGATTAGTATAAATATAGGGTTTTAACAAATCCAATCTACTCAGAAAAAGGAAGCGATGGACTCATACAGCAGACATGGCCCATACGAAGCCCATTTGTTAGAGCCCAGAAAGGAGGTTTCATATTTTGTCTTCGTTCTTGACCAAGCCCAAGATGAGATTGAATATGTTAAGCTCGATCATGACCACCTACGAGATAAGTGGATGTTGACAGAGATTACCACCCGAGCAAAGTTATCCGAGCCACCCCAAGAGTCTGTCACCATAACACACCTTACTCTTCAATATTATGCCGGTGTTATAAAGGGTTATGTAACAAGACCTTAGCACTATGGTTATTTACATTATTTTTGTATATAATATTTAAAGAAATTTCATTTTATTATTGTAACCATATAAATAGTTTTTAAATCACAAGTAGTATTATTAGTTAATGTTCAACTAAGAAATATATTTTGATGAATTAATAGATTTTTGAATTAAATAAATATTTAATACTATATTATTATTATTATTAAATTAATATTTATTAAAAATAAATTATTGTATAATTTTATTAATGCAATTGTAATTTTTATTAAGGTTTGAAAACCATTTTTGTCATTACCCATGAATTTTTGATAAATGTCAGTTTTTATTTTAAATGTGAAAATTAAAATATTTAGAAAAATATTTATATAAAATGAATATTATTTCTATAATCAGGACATTGGAATTATCCAACGGTGAATTTTTCATAATTTTCTTAGACTGTCAAATTTTTGGTTAAAAAAGTAAATATTGTTTAAATATATAATGTGTTTTATGACATCATAATGACCCAAAAGTGAGGTAATAAAATACTATAAGCTTTATGTTTTTCCAATATATATTTTACCATTAAAATAATGTGATTCTGGGTTTGTTTTACTTGTTTTACAAAGCATTAATGGACCCTTCAAGACTTATTAAACATCTTGTCTTTTTAAATTGTTTTCCTTGGGAGTGTGACTCACCTCCACATAAGCAACCCCATTATTTTAAGAAATTCCGAATTTGGCCTTATAAAATATTTTTTATACTTCCCTTTTCCATATATTATGGGAAAAAACCATGGGATGGATTGTGGTTTGAATTAGTTTAATATGAGGTGTCCCAAAGCTAAATAATAATGAATTTTCTCATCCTTCCTATATAAACCCACCCAAGATCCTACTTCATCCTCACCCAAAGCCATTGGAGTTCATCAAAACCCTACCATACTATCTCTATAATCCTCCCAAAGTTCTAAAATATCCCAAGAAGCCTCTCTAAATCCTCTCTCAAGCCTTTGGAATCACACTTCCAAGTAAGGGTTTTTTCTACCTTTCTCATTTCTGTCCAATATAATCTAAGTTGTTATTCCCTTTTAATTTAAATTATAAATGTTGTGGTATGGTTTTTAAACTACCCCATACATCCCTATATATGTTTTAATGATGGGAGACCCATTTCTCTCTCAGTAAATGCCTCCCATAAACACCCGTTACTATGCCGAAATTTTGAAAGGAATTTCTCTCTCCTCATTTACATTCAAGAAATTATTTTGTATCATGAATATAAATTCCATTACATTTGATGGTACATGTATATATATGAACCATTACTTTCCATGTCATTTATATATGATGAGAAACCGCTTTCTCTCTCATCAACCATTTTTATGATTTCTTATGTCACACAGTTATGATACCGAAATTGCAGCACGTTTTTCCAAGCGAAAGTCATTGTGTAGTGAATATCATGCCCATTTCTCTATCAAGGTTATTCAACATTATGAACATTTATTTATTATTTAAATAGTTTCATGTATGTATTACACAATCATTTATCTTGGAATAAATGAGTATGTTTAATGATTCAATGTTTTATGATCCATGTGGCACACTTATGCATGGAATGAAATGTTTAAGAAGGGTGCAACCTTATAGTGCTTAAATGCATTGGTTAAAGTATAGTATCATGATAGGTCATGTGGAATGGATTTTTATTAATGATAATTTAAGTGTAATGAGGGTTTACTCATGCTTCATATGAAATGAGGATTTACTCATGCTCTATGTCCAATGAGCCTTGGCTCATGCTAATTCCTTGTTAAGTATTGTTGCCACATTTTCATGCTATGATTACAATTATTTATCATGACTTTATGTATATGATTCTCTTATTCTATATTGATATGAATACTGTTTAACATGTATTTCTTTCCTCATGTTATTTCATGTTTATTCCCTTACTGGGATTTACTGATCACCATTTCCTTATGAATGTCCTCAGGTTATCCCTCACAATGATAAGTTCGAGGTAATGTAGTGGTCATGTAAAGGATGTTTTCATTAATGATGTTGTATTTCAGGTTTTAAGTTGCTATGTAATGATCATAATACCCAAGGACACTAGACCTCTCGATCCTCTATGTTGTATCAAGTGATGTTTATGTAATAAATTATATTTAATTATGTAATAAAAGATCTAGGTTATAATAAGAATTGTTTTAATAGATTGAGTCAAACAATCATCAACTTTAAGACTACTCTCACGAACACACCAAATCACCACTTTCCATTTTATGTTCACCCTCATTATACAATAACTATATGGTTCTCCTCTATTCTCCTTCTAATCATCTGGGATCCTACAGAAATAATAAATCCATAGATAACCAAAACCAGAATCTATAGTCCCCTTGAAAGTAAAAAATATCATCTAAATTCCTCTATGGATTCCTTAAAAGAAAATTGGAACTGATTTTACATCCGATAAATTCATCTAAATATCCATAAACAAGAAATAATATGCACTATGTCCATGGGATCACTCTTTTAGACACCTAATTCCAAACTTGGGTATCCAAGATTTTCCAATATAAGAGCTTTTTGGTATAGAAAAACAATATGAAATCATCAAAAGAAATCCTCCATACAAAACCTTTTGAAATTTTGATATCATCAGTGTGATGTACTTGTGGGGTTGGAAGTAGGACAACTCCAAGATAAGCTTTGTTTTGACAAAAACAATTTGTGATAATTTCCAATGTAAACTAAATGTAAAGATGAAATAGAAAAATAATAAATGGCGAAATAGATTTTAACACAGAAAAACACTCTAATGTAAAGGATTAAAAAACTATGAGGCAACTCCCAGAAAGTCCACTATGAATTAATGAGTGCATAGAATCCAAGTAGAATCCCAAACATGAACTACATAGAAATAGCGTATAAAAACTATGTGAAATTGAAACCCCAATACGCCTCCACTACCACTCAAATATTAACCTCGTGACAAGATGTCACCATTTGAAGATCAAAACTGAACACACAACATTGTTTTAGCACCTCATTGGACATCCCAATTTAACACTTTCTGATTCCTCCCACACTCGAAACTGGTGACCATGTTTTTTTGCCGAAGCCTCCAACCTCTAGGGCTACATTTACATCCCTCTTGTATTCTTGAATCATAACTTACCACATTTATAGTCCATTATTTACCATTAAAAAAGTGTTCAATATAGAAAAAATGTTTAATAAATGAGAATAAATTAACATAGTTCATGGAAATCAAGGATGAACCCCAACAGTACTCCCACTAAAATTTTGATAAATGAAACTGTGACATTCATTGAACTTTTTCCCACTACATTCATCCTTGATTCCCACCCTTTGAGGATCCGAACTCTCTTATAGAGGTACTTCCATTGCTCTGATGACCATCTAATGATAATTTCCACAAGGTGAGAAACTCTCTCAATGAAATGAAAATTACGACATGGGTTGTCATTCCACATTCTTCATCATGAACATAGTTGACACCTTCTATATATGTTTTAAATTATATAACAATACCTATCCTTCTTATGTATATATGGAAAATTATTTAGAAGATATTTCCCCAAATAGAAAATTAAATTCACTTCGAAATGTTCCAGCTGAACACGAACAACTTGCCCCACCATTTTTGGATCCCGCCACCTAAATAAACCTTTAGGAATAATTATGATGAAAAATTTCACATGGATAGAATAAATTCCTATAGAAAATAAAAATACTATTTTTGATAATGTTCTTCAAGTGTTCAAAGTCTATCTTCTCTAACTTAGAAAAACAATGCTGGTTGTCTTAAAAAATCTCATTTCACTTCTTATATAATCTCTGAGACCACCTTACAATCTACATAAATCATAGTTATTATCAATTTTTTGATGCCCATACATTTATGTACAATTCATTTCCATGAGAGAAACCCACAAAATTTGAATTCAAACCATGACCACTGAAGATATCAGGTACCATCATTGGGTTAAAAAATAGCTCCACATGGATTTGGATTCTCATCCTTCTATATCCTCACTACCATGTACTCATGAAAACCATTCCCTAGACCCCATATTACAGTCATAAAAATCTTGGCATGCTAAAACTCATTCAGTATCATGAAACTTGTCCAAACATACCATCACCATGAATCCCCCTCAACATGAATTCCCACAATCTTCTATATTTTCTCATGATCTTTGCTGACCATATTATGAGGAATTTGAGTTTTTCCACACCACATCTGCTAACATTCATCTTCTTGATAGTACGATCACCTTGAGAAAAGTCATGAGGCTCCTGGAACAAATACCAACTCAAACCTTACAATCATTTAGTGAAATCCCAAAGATTCATTTTTCTTAAGTCAATATGGGATAAAATGAAAACATGGTAACATTTCAGTCACCCCATATCAGGTATAGGTTTGTGAAACTGTAATAATTTAAACATCAGAGAATAGAACTCTCAGTTACTATTGATTTTCCCTAACATGAACTGATAATTTAACCCTGTTCCAAAAACTCCATTTGGGAACATGTAACATATCATTTTTTTAATTAAAACTTCACGAATTAACTATGTTCTTGATATCAAGGACTTCATATTCAGTAATTTGGCTTTTTTATGACCTCTATATCCAATGGATCTAAAAATACTAATTGAGTGGAAACCTCAACATTCTCTATGATCTATAACTTCTACCATCAGATTATTAAACCACAACGATCCCATTAAAATTATATTTACTATATATGCAAACTCCAATTGAATATTAAAAATGTAAGGGATCATTGAATTACTTTATAATTTATATAATCCAACTAAAATTAACCAAAATTACTCCCTAATTTATTAAAATAAGTCACATGGCACATGTTGATCAATTATAATTTCAATATTCCCAAAGTCTATCGAGTACGACAACAATATTCCGATGACATTATTTCGACCTTATAGACCATTTGACCATTATTATACAATAATATTCCAACCAAACTCTGACTGATGCCAATAATGGAACACACATCAAGACTCATATGAATTAAAAACCCATTGAATATCCTAGAATCCCATTAATACCACCATTTCCTTCCAGTAACATCATTTTGAGTCCTTGATAAACTCTGCCACCAGAAACTCCACTACCATGCTCTTCTATGGAGAAATAAAAAAGTAATTTGATAGCACATATTGGGGATGAGGGAAAAGATTCCATTCCATGGATTTTCCTCATTCCTATGGTCTAGTTAAATGGAACATCAACCAATAGAGGAACCATCATTTGATGAAAAATCTCCCATGACTTCAGTATTTGGAACTGGGGGATCTGAGAACCCCATTCACCACATCGATTTATTAAGAACCTCTAGTTAAAGTCCTTTAGTGATCTTACTTAAGGTAAACATTAAATAAAATAAGCACATGATGAACACAAACACACATGCAAACAAAAACACAAAACACATTCCACCTAAGGATTATGTGGTTTAGATGTTAATCCTATAGCCATGGCAGAATGAAATAATCCCTTTTAATTTCATCAGAAACATGATACATTTGAGTTACAAAGAAAAATACATATACTAGATACCTAAGAATTATAACAGAAGAAGTCTACACAATTCCATTTTTGGTCATTTCATATCCCATTTTCTCCTTCTGTTCTTCAGCCTTTTGGCCTTAAACCTTCATCTTAAACACTTCATCCCCCATCACCAAGATACTATTAAGTGTTCTTCTTCAGGAGACACATTAGACTTCATCTTAGGCCTCATCAACAACAATTAGTCTTTGTTACAACAATTCAAACATGTTCACCAATCCCACTTATAATGTGGGTCCATTCAGTCATCCAATCAGAACTACCAACAAACAAGTGTGAGTGATCCACTTATTGTGTGAGAAAATTATGATTTTTGTATAATTAATTGCATTAGATTATATGAAAAATTGAGTAGTGATCATTTTATACACTTCACTCTAATGACTTTAATAAAACTTATTTTGTGTAATCTTATAGGAATTTTTTTCATGTATCATTTTTAAAGTTCATGAAACTCAAACAGTTTTACAATATACATCACCACCAATAGAATTTCATTCAGAACCTGGTAGCTACCCCTTCCACCTACTGAAATCATTCCTTTGGATCTATAAGAAACTCCCATGTACATGCATAAGACGATCCTCCTCACCATTATATCTCTTTAAATTCCAATATGTTACATATTTTGGATTGAATCCATACAATTACTTCTGCTAGACTCGCCTTTCAGTGTACACACCATCAACCATGCTTCAGCTAATCTAATACCTTCAGGCTCTTATTGATCTTCTGTTCAACCATCATTGATTCTTCTGGTGAACTTACCTCAGCCACCAAAATCTGAACACCAATAGTTCTAGTGTACTATATCCATATGGGTTGTCAAGTAGAACTTTTATATCTTCCAACACATAACCTATAAAATAATATTCACACCAAACCCAAACAAATTGCATTAACATTCATAGTATATCACTCCACCACCATGATGTATAAAGGAGCCTAGGCATCAGACATTTTTAGGTGTTTAAAATAGGTGAAAATGGCTCTCACCTTATCTGTCTTGGTCTTTCGAAGAGGTTAAATCAAGAGGGAATGAAATTATAATGACATTCCAAAACTAGCATGAATCAATTACCTAACTCCAATGAACCAAGAGAACAAAACTATAAAGTAGACCAACCATGAGAAAAAATAATGAATTAATCATGGAAATCATGGAAAGAGAATTTTATTCAACCACAATCTCCCACCAACCCTAATACTTTACAAACCAATGACATGGACATATAGTAGATTCTATAATTAGATGGCTCAAAAACATAAACCAACAGTTTGGAAATGTGAAAAATTACCTTTAATTGTATAAAAATGAACTATTTTCTTCAGTACTACTAAACATGGAACCCTTTTAGCAACACTTTTGTTAGTTCTGATAAAGGGGGGCTTTATCATTCGTAGAAATAACACTAATAAAGGAACTACTACTGCAATACACAATTCTAATTATAGCACACATTATTAGAAACCTGTATATGGAAAATTTATAATTTAATTGAAATAAATATTTAATGAAAAATACATAAAACTATATTATTTACATTTAAAACAATGTTTTGTACAATTACATCATCAATTACTATCACAAAATTCAAAAACATTACAGTTTATTTGTCTTTTGCACCTGAACCCCTCCCAATAAAGCATGATCGTGGAATCACATGCTGAACAAACCATACAACTCGAGAAAAGAATCCACCAATATAAGAAAAACATTCTTATGTTATTGATACTATAAAGAGATAAGTTAAACATAATATTAATCAATACATGAATAAAATGTTAATTTTAAATAAAAGGTCACACATCGAGTCAAACGGGTCACACCGTGCATCATATTGAAATAGAGATGATTCCTATAGATCAAAAATGTCATATGTGAAATTTTACTAATGTTTCGAAAAAATATGAGAACATTTTTGTGATTTTGAGTATTCCACATGTTGTTTTTACTAAAATAATATTTTAATTTCGAAACACAAAATTTGAGTCAAACCAGTCAAATTGTTTTTCATTTTGACATGAGACTGATTCATACACATCAAAAATGACTTATGAAGCATTTTCATAGAGTATCAAGATAATACGAGTGTGTTTTCTGGGTTTTCATGTGTGATGCACATTTTGAACTAAAATGTCCATTTTAGACTGATAATAGACAGTTTGAGTAATAAGAAGCACACCATTTATTAGATTGAGTTGTGGTTTATTCCTACATGTCCAAAATTACTTATATATCATTTTACTAAAGAATCAAAACAATCTAAATTGATTTTATTATATTTGAGTATGTTACTGGTCTTTTTTACTAAAATGTAAATTTTAAATAAAAAGACACAATTAAATTCATTCTGGTCAAAATGTGAATTTTATTGAGGCACAACTAACTCATACACATAAAAAATGACTTATGTATCATTTTACTAAAGTATCAAAACAATCTAAATGTATTTTATTGGTTTTTAGTATGTCACTTATGTTATTTGTGAAAATGTCATTTTAAACTAAAAACACACACTTTGAGTCGTACCAATCATATCATGTATCAATTAGATGTGGAAATTATTCCTACTTGTCAAAAATGAATTATGAATCAATTCCCTAAATTAGAAACTTCATCCAAGATTGTTTATTTAGTTTTTAGTGATTTACACATTTTTGAACTAAAATGTCGTTTTTCAATTGATAATAGACACATTGAGTCATACCAAGAATGATGTGTAATAGATTTATGTGTGGATGATTCATACACATCAAAAATGACTTATGGATTATTTTCCTAATTTATAAAAACAATAAAAGTATGTTGGATTAGTTTTGAGTATGTCAATTGTGTTTTTCACAAAATGTCAATTTAAAAAAAAAAGACACAGTTAGAGTCATACTGGTCGCACCCAGATTAAGATTTAGGAGATTCTATTTCCTACAGATAAAAAATGTCTTATGTATATTTTTACTAAATTAAAAAAACAATCCATATGTTTTTTCCTGGTTTTTAGTTTGTCACTTTTATTTTTCACTAAAATGCCATTTTAGACTAAAACCAGACACGTTGAGTCATACCGGTCACATTGCATATCGACCTGAAGTGGGAATGATTCTAAAATTACACAAATAAATAATTTTAATAAATTATCAAGGCAATTAGAGATCATTTTCTCTAATTTTTATGGAGAGACACCCGTTTTGAACAAAGATATCAATTTTAAACTGATAATGGGAACTTTGAGTCATATCAGAAACACCATGTACTATATTAAGATGAATATGATTCATACATATCAAAAATGACTTAGGAATAATTTTAATAAATCGTAAAAATAATTTATTTATGTTTTCATATATTTTAGTATGTCACTTATGTACTAAAATGATATTTTAAATTAAAAATACACAATTTGAGTCACACTAGTCACATCATATGTTCATTTGTCATAACACTAATTCCAAAATTCCAAAAATGAATAATGAATCATTTTTTCAAATTATCTACATAATAATAGCATGATTTCTCAATTTCCCTTGAGTGACATACATTTTGACGTAAAATCTCAGTTTTAAATTGATAATAGACACTTTGAGTCATACCGGGTACACTGTGTATCAAATTAAGGTGTTGATCATTATTGGAATAAAAAATTACTTATGGATGATTTTAAAAAAGTATAGAAACAATATGAATTCATTTTATTGGTTTTTAGTATGCCCATTTTCTTCTTTACCAAAATGTGAATTTTAAATAAAAAGTCACACTTTGAGTCGTACTGGTCAAACTTTGTATCAGATTGAGGTGTGCCTAATTCCTAAACATGAAAAAAGACATATGGATCATTGTAATAATGTATCAAAACAATATAACTGTGTTTTATTTGTATTGATCATGTCACTTGTATTCCTTACCAAAATGTCATTTTAAACTAAAAACATGCACTTTGAGTCATACTGATCACATCGTGTGTTAGATAGATGTGATACTAATTCCTGCATGTCAAAAATTACTTCTGAATAATTTTCATGAATTATCTAGAAAATATAAAAATGATTCATTTTTTTATTGAGTTACACGATTTGAAATAAAATTTCAATTTTTAGTTGATAACAATCAATTTGAGTCATACTGGGAACACTCTGTATCATATTAAGGTATGACTGATTCCAAGACATAAAAAATGACTTCCTGATCATTTTAATAAGGTATAAAAACAAACATAATGGGTTTTATTATATTTGAGAATGTTAATATTATATTTTACAAAAGTATGAAATTTAAATAAAAAGACACACTATGAGTCATACTGGTCACACAATGTGTCAGACTGAGGTTCTCATTCGTACATATTAAAAATGATTTATGGACTTTTTTTTCTAAATTATAAAAGTAATCCAAACGTGTTTTCTTAGTTTTTAGTTTCTCACATGTGTTTTTTTATGAAAATATAGTTTTCAACTAGAAACACACACTTTGATTCATACCGGTCACATCGTGTGTCATTTTGATGTGATACTAATTCTTACACATCAGAAATGACTTAGGAATAGTTTTTCTATATAATCAAGACAATTATTGAATGTTTTATCAGTTTTCATTAATGGTGCATGTTTTGACCTTAAATATAAATTATAAACTGATAACTACCCCTTTGGGTCATACTAGAAACACCATGTATCAGATTGAGGTGTGGATGATTCTTGAAAATCAAAAATGTGTTTTGGATCCTTTTACTAATGTATCAAAATAATACAAAAATATTTTAACATTTTTGAGTATGTTACATATCTTTTTTACTAAAATGTCATTTTAAACTAGAAACATGTACTTTGAGTATTACTGGTCACGTCATGTGCTAGTTTGATGTGAGAATGATTCCTAAATGTTAAAAATGACTTATGAATAGTTTTACCAAATTATAAAATTAATATGATCATGTTTTTCTAGTTTTTAGTGAGTGAAAAAACTTTTGAACTAAAATTTCTATTTTAAAATAATAACTACCACTTCGATTCATATCGTGAACACCATGTATGAGATTGAGGTGAAACTAATTTAAAAATTCAAATAATTACTTATGGATCATTGTATTAAAGTATCAAAAAAATGAAAATACATTTGATTAGTTTTGAGTATGTTACTTATCCTTTTACTAATATTAATGTCAATTATAAAAAAGAAACACACTTGGAGTTACACAAGTAACACCATTTGTTTTATTTAGGTCTGATTGATTCCTATATGTGACAAATGTCTTATGGGTTGTTTAAAAAAAATTAAAAACTATATGAATATGTTTGTTCTGGTTTGAGTTTGTGATGTGTGTTTTAGACTAAAATGTAAATTATAACCTAAAAACAAAAAATACATGTCTTACTAAGAACAATGTGTATTAGATTGAGGTTAATCTTATTGAGTTTGTGATGGTTGTTTTTCATTCGAATATCAACAAAAACTGATAAAAGAGAGAAGATGTTCCATTTTGATGGAAGAGGTTACCCCATGCTACCTAAAGCACTTAACTTTTCAAGAAGGATTGTGATTATTAATCTATCCAAAAAGAACATGTTCACACTTTTCTAGCATGTCGTAGATAATTGAAAAAATAAAATGGCTTCCCAAAAGATTTATAAAAAAACTAAATAAGTATTAGATAAAAATGACATGGAAACCTTTTATTTTGAATTGTGGTGATACATAGGAATAATTAATTGGAATTTAAGAGAAACTTATACTATTAATAAGCTATTATTGGATATATGATAATTTCTATAGGAAATTATTGGTTACTGGGCTAAATTGAGGGACTTCCATGAATATCAATATTTAGTACTACTTGTTGACCATTTGGGATGAAATATAATTGGGTGAGACCACTGTACATGTGTGATGGTGAAATTATCAGGGAATTACTTATTATTAGAGATATAATTGGTTTAATTAACTAAAGTTATTGCAATACATATTCCTTTTAATGAAATGAAAATGCAACAGTGTTCTAAACAAAATATTTATTTCATTACAGAATAAAAATAATATTGCATCATCATGAGTGCATCATCCCTATTAAGTGAATGATCATATTACCTAAGTGAATAATCCATGTTTAAAAGGTCATTTCATCAAAATCCCTATGAAAATTAACAAAACAATTATCATATAAAAATGATAATGAAAATAACTAAAAAAGTAAATAAAATCATACTAAAATTAACTAAATAAGTAGTATAAGGTCACATATTCTTGATATATGTGTACATTCTCCCACCAAGTATGTTTCTCGGTCATTTCAAAATAAATATATTTCCTCACGTGAATTTGATGAATTTTGATTTTCTAGGTAGTACTAGAAAAATATAAATAAACAAAGGATTAATAATTACATTAAATGAAATAGTAATTATCTATTAAAATAATTCTTTGAGGATGTTGGTTTTTTATGGCATATTATATGTTTCAAAAATATGATAACGTAATAACCACAATCATTTACATTTTTCAGTTTCATATATTAAAATTACATTGAAAAAATAATTAATTTTTTTGATAATGTTTTGATAGTGATGTCTTATTATATTTAACTCAATTCTTATCCACCTGAAGAAGTCTATATGCTCAGTGTTCTCATGTACTATCTTCATAACATGATTTTGATGATATTTAAAAACCATCCAATCATAAAAAGTTCTCCATAAATCATAATATAAAATATATAATTTAAAGTTTATTTCTAAAATATTGCATGTTGTTTATTAAAAAAATGAAAAACATCATCACGTGTGCTCTGTTTGTTGGGTATCCATGCACTTAGTTTAGGAAATAGTTTTTTAGAGTATAAAAAATGACCGCAATGAGTAACAAATACTACCCAAAAAGGAGTAATTAAAGAAAGGAATTAAAATATATTTGATATGATTACATAGTAAAATTTTACCCCTACATAATTAGTAATAACAAGAGTTTGTCAGATGTAAGTTTACTTTCAAGCATTGGGGATAGTTTTTACACCGTTACATCGATTTTATTTGAATCTAATAAAGTTTATTTTGTAGATTTTATTTGAGAAATATTGAGTTTATATTTCTATTCATAGGGGTTTCCATTCAAATAGTAATGATATTTAAACCTATAAAAAATATGAACTATATTTAGTCATAATTAACATATTAGATAATATATTGGAAAATTTAATCATGAAAAAACACATCATGTATACATTAATAGTTGAGACTATTAGCCATTCATACTCAAGGATTTCAATTACATTCTCAAGAATAAAATATTCTGTAATGAACATTATTTATATTTTTATTCCAAATCTACTATAACATTACTACAACTTTGTAACCTTTTATCCAAATGAACCATTAATATTAGTAAATGCAGAATTTAAACAGGTGGGGTGCTGGTACTTAGTAAAGATATTTTTGATTAGTTGCTTTGTCCTTTAGATCGTTTTGATTTGAACTTTCATTTCACTCCCTTCCTTTTTTCCATCTTTAATAACATTTATTAGTTCATACCTTTTCCCATAAAATATTAACAAAATTTCATGAAGAATAAATTGGAAATGAATACCTTCTTATAGACATGTTTTTCAATAAGATCTAATAGTCATGATATGAATGATCAAATAGATTTATCAAATGTATAAATATCTTCGTCAACATGTTTAATAGAAATATATACCTTCATATCATGGGATTTGTTAATCCCTACTCTCATATGACCCATTGGACGTTGTTTGTCGTGTAAATTATTTTTTAGATATTGAACAAGATATCCCTCATAATAGGGATATGGTTGGGTGTTGATAAATATAAATCAAAATCATTTTCACCATATATAATATCAATACAATAAAGGTATTTTTGTGTTTATAATTCATATTTCAAAGATACAATTATTAGAATATTTAATAGCATGTCTATGACAACTTTTTAGGGGTAGTGGATCCACTCAAAGAATGTGGGGGATGGGGGACCTACATCCAATTGTTATTATTATATTTTTTCTTCTCTTTCATTCCTTCCCATAAAAGATCCTTGAAATTATAAATACTAATAATCATTTTCTTCATGAGAATATGATCATTACAGAAAACCTTCCATTTTGTTTACTTTTTCCCACTATTCTTTTATTTTCTCAAAATATGATCATGGGGTCACCCCAAAAATCAGACCTCTGATGTGGCCATGCAATTCTGGTCACTTCAAGGACACTAATTTTAGCTATTAATTGGGTATAGTTGATGATGATTCTTATTTCCAAGTCAGATAAAATATATAAGAAAATAATTAATCATTATTATGTAAGGTTGTGCTGGATGGAAATCAGTAGGTCTCCTTCAACTTCATTGACCTATCCCAAGAACATGGTACCAGCATTTTTACTCCTTCCTCAGGCTCCATCACCTCTAGGGAGTTCTGTCACACCTGGGTCATTAAGGAGAGTGATGATAGTTGGAATTAAACCCAGTGGTACAATTTTATTCCATCAAAATAAAACTTTATGTCCTAGAGAATTAGAGATGGAGATATCCAAAGAGATTAAAACATCAAACTGTGTGGGATCTCGATGGTGTCACATTGTTCATACTATAAAAACTATAAAGAGTAATGTTTAAATCACCTGTTCATTAGGGGCGACAGGGTGAATGGTGTATGGAATGCCTTTGGTGATTTTACTACTATTCTTGACCCTGACAAGGAATCCATCCCATTTCGTGACTGGTGGTATCCTGGTGCATTTGATAGGGGCCTAAAAAAGTTTTCACAAACCATGATCATACATGTAGGGTGTTGGAGTATCTTGTAGGATAAGAACAAGTAAAAACATGAAGGGGATTATTTCCTATTTTATATCTATTTTCATTAAGGCCAATAATCTTCTTCTTGATATGGATGGTCTCCCCAAAAACTGGATAGAAGCCCACTTAATATGCTACCTTCAAGGGAGCTCTCTTGTCTCCAAATATATTTCCAGCATCATCACCAGCAAATGGGTAAGATGGAATCCTCCCTTGAGGGGCCTCTTGTTCAATACAGATTTGTTGTGAAACATGGGGGTGATCTGGGAAAGTGGTTTCGTTTTGTGACTCCCATGATTTGGTTATTTTGGAATTCTCCTCTTTCCTGGGAAATAGTTCATCTCTATAGGATAAGGAAAAGTCCATGCTTATGGGTTTAATCCTATGTCTCTAGAAAAAAATTCCATTGGTGGAGGTTGAATTCGAATCAAATATTCTCCATGGTGCACTGAATTTCCTTCCCCCCAACCTTGGCCTATTACCTATATCATCTGGAAATGTAGAGTCGCTCTCAACAACAATACTAAAGTGCTTCACTCCTGGTGGGAGGGGAACCAAATTGTAGAATATTTTGTGTTTCTTGATTTCCTTTGACCCGACCCTATATTCCCTCACAATGTGAACAACCTAAAACCTAAGGTGGTGAATCTAGTTAGAGGGTATGCCCTTGGTCTTCATTTTATCTGTCCTCCTTAGGCGAGTTTATGTGGTTGGTGGTCTCCTTTTGTTTTCTTTCCTTTGTAATAATAAAAATCCCTATGAATCCAGATTATTCCCACACATTTGGTGTCTTTTCATCTATTAGTATCCCTTATTTATTTACACATGCCTCCTTCCATAGAAAATGATGTGTAATTTAAGTGAATTTGGATTTGGTTTCTGCAATTTATATATAAATATAGGAACATAATTATGCTTTTTTAATGTAACATAAAATTATTATGGTAGATTTAAAATACTGATCATTTTTTTCAAATAAAGCATACCCCATCCTTTCTTGACGATAAGGGTAAATTTTTGTTGCTATCCATTTCTTATTTTCATCACCCAGTTGTTTTTTCATAAATTAAAAATTCTTAATCAAAGTTATTAATAAAAATACTATTAAAAAATATATTATCAGTCAAAATGTACCTGAAAATAGGTCTCTAGATGATTAAAAATAAATTCATCCCAGACTTATTAGAATATAAAGTGTGCATACATCTTCAGTGGGTTCGAGTTTATTTCACCTTCATCATACTTCACAAGAAACATCTCACGAGTTTTGAAAACTCCTCTGTGAGCCTTTACAACATGTTTTAATATAAATTTCATTTAGGAGTTATCTACAATAAATGAACTTTTCAAGGGATAATGAAGAGTATTTTAGTGTTTCATTATTTTTTTGGTAAAATAAAAAAATTATATCATAATGTAACTATAATCTATACCTAAATAAGTGTCTTAAGAGGAGCACAAAATTGTCCTATAAAACTATATTAATCAGTACATGTTTTTTAGTGGTGAGACCAATGATACAAATAAACATGGCCATGTTGGGGTTAACATCCTGGCTGCTTGCATTCCATCAAACCACGAATTTGATGCCTTTTCTTGTTTCCATAATAATTTTTGCTAACATAATCAGGCTATAGTTCTATTATTTTTTATGGGACACTGATTGTTCATCGTCTACCATTTCCTAAAGTGAAAATTTTTCAATATGTAGTTCCAATTGATTTATATCATGGCCATGTGCAGATGGTTGTTGTTCCTCTGCATTGGGAGAACCAACAAGTTGAGAAACATATTGTTCCTCAGAATTGAGATCATCGACATGTGCATAAGTAATTATCTATAGATTTACTTGAAAATTTAATTTATATTACATAAATAGAGTTGTAAAAAGATAATAATATGTGGTAACACAATGTATATTACAAAAAAATTATATCATGATTATTGAACTCTCTTTTCTTAATGTTGAAGATGCCTTAACGATCCATCGAGTATCCAAATCCCATAATTTTTTTCTCCTATGACATACATGACCTCATCTATATTGGGACCACATATTAATGATTACGATGTCCTAATGAAAGGGTCATCCAATGCTGAATTTTCATTTTACCCTTCAGTGGTATTGGTTGATAATTTGATAATTGACAACTTTTGGTTTATGGGATATAGAACTTAAAATACATATACTCACTATGATGACATTATAAATGGTTATCCTTTTACCCTTCCTTACTAAAATCTACTTTAAGAATCCCAATTAATCTATTTTAAAAAAGTCACCCACTTTCATTAAAAAATCAGCACTAGAATGTTGTGTAATACAACCCCCCTATTTTTTTAATGATACCAATGTACGAAATATTCACATAAATGGAATTTATATCCATATGAATACATACAAGCATCAATTTATCCATAATTAAAACTAAAATATTTTCATGGTACTATATTGAACATGTTCATTTTTATAGAACATATAACCATTAATTAAATTCCATTATAAGATAATACATGCACACTTGATGCTACGGGAATCCATTAAAGTCATTATAAAACAAAATTGATATTTTTATATGAATCATTAAAAATATGGTCTCAAAACCATCTTATTAAACATTTATTATATGTTTTCGAAATCCAATTTTAATCCCTTGATTGATTCAAATGCCTAATAGTTTCGTTTTGGGTTTCAACACATGGTGAGACCTCGAAACTCCTATGAAAAATGTAATGGTGGGTATGGTCCTAATATATAATAGTGTTTTTGATAACATATATTATATAAAGTCCTTTACCTACAACCCACCCAGTGTGATGAGATTTTACTAGACCAATTCTTTACACACTGTACAAGTAGTCAGTATAAAATTTAGTAGATTCTGCAAAAAAAACATACTTATTTGTAATACAACCTTATACATGACTTTTATTTTTAACATAACCTATGGAAATATTTACATACCATTCAGTGGGGGTATATCCTCCTATAAGGTACTTGAACACATAGTCTAATCTCTCTTACCAAGTGAAACATCAAGTGAACCAACATATGAAAGAATTTTGATTGGAAGAACATTTCCAATTCACATAATACGACATAAATTTCCCATTCCATAGTTGAAAATTTTATATGGTCTATAAATTTTTATAATATAGATTAAAAAAAGAAACAAATCTTGGTTTATGTGTGATGGAAATTCTTGGAAAAAATGAAATGTATTTTACATGAATTAGATCTTACATCAAAACATGATAGTCATGTGATTTCAGAACCTTTAACATTAAATAATTAATTGACATGATAATCATGATATTCGATGAATAAAACTTTAGAACCTTTATATCATTAAAGAAGTTGAAAAAATGATATCTATTGTACCTGGAAAGAGTGTATTAGGATGGAGGAAGAAATGTCTATTTTTTACCCTGCACTGGTGCCTACTCATCCCACATTCCCAAGTTAATCATGTCCAACCAATCCTTAATTACATAATTTATTTTTCATGGTTCATTTAGAAATGTTCAAAAGACAATATAAAACCCCTTTTTAAAATCATAAAAAACAATATGAAAATACTTGACATATAAATAATTACAATGAGAAAATTGAAAAAAAACTAATATCATTTTACAATTGATTTTCATAAGGTTTTCCAGAAAAGGTTTATCAAAATCAGTGTCCTTGTATTTTACTTTCTAAAAAATTTGATCACTTGTTAGTGGATATATGTTTTGTGTTCATTTAAACTCCCATCGAATGATTTCATCCAATATTAATACTTATGTCGAGGGTGTAAAAACATGGGATGTCCTAGAAACATAGCCTTCGATGAATGATTCAACTTAATCTACTATGTACCTTGTTCACAAATGAGAAACACTTTAATTTTACTGATTATATATCTCATAAAATTTCTATATGTAGGAAAAACATATATCTCTCCATACAATATGGATCCCAACATGAAATTTTCATTTCTATAAGAATCATAGAACATAACACTAAATCCCACAACAACTTCAAACCATCGATCAATAGAGCTAAATAAACAGCAATACCATTACAAAGTTGTTTTTGGTCCTAATATAAGAAGAGATGAAATAATGTATTTTCATTTCTTGAAAAAACACAGTGAAAAGTTATAATTTACCAATATAACCAGACATGTACAATGAGTGATACTTTGAAAACAAAAAGGATTCACTCTATCTGTGGGTTACACATGATAAACGTTTATCAACTCATTTCCAGATTTAAGATACTCGTGATCAATTATCCTCCATAGAGGAGTGTTTGAAAAGTTACTAAGATTCCCATATTTATATCTTGTATCAGTGTTCCCCATCAATTCTCATGCCATCTCCTCACTTTCATATAGTCTCTTAAACATAGGAATGATTGGAATGTAATATAAATCATTTGTATGACCCGATTCATATTTATTGTATCGATAATCTCTCCACTTTGGGTATTCATTATGTGATTTATAGTAAATTTGAAATAATGTACAATAATTTTAGTAGACATGTATTATATCAACGATAACACCCAGTGAATGTAGCATTTTTTACTATCATATGTTTGGCTTTGAATCTTATTATCTTATGGAATCATATCATTCAAGAGATAAATTAATTCAGTAAAATTTGTCTCACTATATAAATTACTAACTTTTAAACTATACATCTTCTGTATGGCTAACAAGGTTGTATATTTAGTAACAATAGTATAAAATACCTTATTTACACAACTCCTTAACTTCTAAAACATTTCTTTAAAATCAAAAAGTTCATATACAAAAATCATTATCATTTCCTCAATACAATATTCATCATAATTCACACCAGTAATCACATCCTCAATATGGTATTCTTCATTATCCACACATGTAATCATATTGAATGATTAATAAAATTTACTATGATCCCAATCGCTAGCGACATTCAATCTTTTCACATGCTTGCTCCAACATTTATAACATTAATCTATTCCATGAAAGTTCACGTGTTCCTCCAACTCATCTGGACCAATTAGTATTGGCTAAAAATAGTGTAAAAATTGAAAAAGGATTTAAGAAGGACCACATACATGAAATTTCAAAAAATGTGATGAACTCTTTCACCCTGTCTTCATACTCTATTGTCATATTATTGGCATCTGTCCATTAACAATTCATATCCGTCCTATTTTATTCAATAATATGAATATTTTACAAAATAAATAAATACACAATAGGGGCCTTTCAAATAAGGGGATATAAAAAGATGAAATTGTATATACATTTTGGAGTTATTAATTTAATGATTATTTATGTTTTACTCAATAAAGCAATGGGTATGTTTTGATTATTGTTGAGAGTAGGTTTCCAATATTCCAAATAAAAATATATGAAAACTAGATAGAAGTGAAAATTACACATCAAGAAATATCTTACATTATGTGTTGGAATCATTCACAGAATGTCATAATCCATGAAGCAAGTCATGAAGAAATTAAAGTCCATGAAAAGATTAAATGATCTGAATCTTCAATACACATCATGTAATATTCAAATACCATTTCCCATTTATTGTTAAAGATATATGACGAATCATGTCGTGAGTTACAAGTACAAGTAATGAGATGAGTCAAATTTCTGAATCATTATTATTAGGGATGAGATTCTCACCAGATGAAAAATACATAGAGAAAATTATGCATTAAGATTAAATGGAATGAGATGTTAACATTTAATGAAATTTTCAAACTATTTACTTTCTAGAGCGCTCATATTAGCACATAACTTTATTTGTTCCCAATTATTTCTGGATCTCCATCATTTTCCCTACATTTATTTCTCAACTAAACTCTAGAAAATTTTTGTTACCGTTTTGATTAAATCCAAATGCCATTTTGTTCTAAATGAATTATTCATTCCTTTCATTTTCATTCACTATTTTGACCTCCATTAACCATTTAAATTCTGTATGATAATGTCTTTTCCCCACATTATTTCTTATTTTCTCTTTTCAAAAAGTGGTTGATTAATTTATTACTATTTTTTATTGTGAACTACTTGATCCTTGTACCCTTGATTGTGAAATATAATATTTCAACTAATTTATTAATCGACCATGAATGTGTGTAATTATTTAATTAATATTGATTATTACCACTATCAACGGTTAAACTACTTTAGGTAAGGGTCTATAGTAGTGGTATTTGTAACATAATGAATCATTAAATTGTCTCTTGGTTACCATAAGGCTATTCATTAGGCCACATAACAATAGTTTGTTTAATTATTTTAGGCATATCAAACCATATGATGTATGAATGAATGGACTTTACCTAATTGGAGTCAATTGGGATATGGCTATTAACCCATGACACTATCCACCATAGAAGCTAATATTAATCAATCTTGGTTGTTAGATATATCTAGAATGTGGAATAATGGAATCTTAGATATATCTCATTTATCTGATCATGATCAACTAGTACTCTATGAACCACTTCATAGCCTAATCCGTTTGACTATTCCATGTTAGGACACAGGTTTTACTTTTTACCTAAACCCCGAAACTGAACCTGATCCCTATGTTCTTTCTAATTCTTAAACACAACTCATTATCATTAGTAAAATCCAAATCCAAATCCAATTCGTGAGGACTCCTACCCAATGTGTTCTACATCCTGCTTCCCAGCCTGACAAAACAATCCATGTGGGTACAACACCCCACTATTACTAAAATATGTCATTGAAGTGAGTGTAGTTTGAGATAAAAAGAAATTCTAATCTGACTATAGCCCATTAGAATTAAACTACACATGTGATAATGTCTATTTTTTTCACTACTGTCGAGGATTGAACTCGGGTCATCTACATGATAGGAATTCATATAGATGGGGTAAACCCACACTATCTTTATCACTAAAGATAATAATGACTACATAGCCATCAACGTTGATAGTGATGAATTTCCTCACCTTGAAAGGGAGGATTATGACAATAATGAAAAAAACATTGTAGAACCACTTACAAGGGACAAGATCCAACCTTTCATGCCATAATTCTTTCACCCAACAATACTGGAGATTAAACCTCTCCCAAGAAAACATATTTATTCTTTTATAGATACTAAAAATACAATACCATTAATTATTAAATAAAAACTGAAATAAACACAAAATTAAAAGTTGATCAATGTCCTACAAAGACATAAGTAGTAAATATACTGGAGTGTGGATGACATAAAACTGATTTAACCAACATTATGTAACCATAAAATTATGTTAGAATAAATTGAAAACCCAAATGCTTTCCCTAGAGGTAACTCACCCCACCAATGAATGAGGTATTTATGAAAGAAGAAGTGAAACAACTAGACACTAGTATAATGTTTCATTCTCTGATAGAGATTGGGAGATTCTGCTACATGTATTTTGGAAGAAATGTGTCATAATAGATGTATAAAATAATGAAAATGAATTGATATTGTCTATCACCATCACTGGATGACAAGTATGTGTGTACTATATAAACAAGAATAAAAAGACTCAAAAAGACCAATTTCCCATGACTTTCATGAATCAAATTCTTAAGAGACATGAAAGACATGAATTCTACTATTTCCTAGTGGATATTAAGGATATAATCAGTTTGAAATTGACCTAGATGATTACTCCAATACAACATTCACATGTCCATTTGGTACATTCGACTATAGACACCTGTCATTTGGCATGTTTAATGCACCGAAGAACATCCAAATTTGTATGACACATATGTTACACAATATAGAGAAGGAATTTTTGGAAATTTTTATGGATGATAATCAGTTTATGGAAGATTATTTGATATATTACTAAGAAATCATGAACTAGTCCTTCAATACCTTGAATATAATTTTTTAGTTTTAAACCATGACAATTTCAACAATATAGTTCAGGGAGGAATATTCCTCAGACACAAAATCTTTACGGATGGCATGGAAGTCAATCACAAAAAATAAAAGTGACCAAAGAATTCCCTAAGTCCTTAACTATTAAAGCAATACAGAGATTTCTAGGCCATATATGATTCTACCGCAACTTATTGAAAGATTTTATGAAATTTTCCCTACCTCTGACACACCAATTAGTAAAGGATACCCCTTTTGAGTTCACTAAATAGTTTCAAAAGGAATTCATAATTTAAAATAAAATCCTAGATGTCTCCCATGTTATCATTTCACCAGATTTGTACAATGTCTTTTAATTGATGTATGATTCAAGAGACTTTGTTGTGGGTGTTGTCTTAGGGAAGTGGGTTGGGCACAAATTCTTTCCCATATACTATTCTAGTGAAATTTTGAAAGACGTTAAGGTAAACTACACCACTGAAAGAAAACTCTTGTTAGTTGTCTTTTATTTTGAAAGGGTTTTCGCCTACATAATTTTTGAAAAGTTGATTGTTTACACGGATCATGCTACCCTAAAATATTTTATGAGTAAAAAGGATACCAAAACAATATTGATACGGTTGACCTGGTTTATACAAGAATTCAACATCTTCATTATAGACACTAAAGCGATAGATTATGGTGTATTTTAACATCCTTCAAGACTACCATTTCTAGCTTATTAAGGAAGATCATAATTTGGACATCGGGGAAGATTGACCCTATGAAACTCTTTTTATCCTAAACACAAAGGCATAAACGTGTTTTTTTGACATTGCAATCGATCTAGAGATGATATTATTTTACCCAGACCTATTCTACTATAGAAGGAGGATATTTTTAGTCAAATGTTCACACTGCTACTAGGATGATGCACTGTTTTTAGTGATGTGATGATTGATTAACATGACATTACATCCCATGAGAAGATACCCAAAGGGTGTTAGAAATGAGTCAGCCATCCCCAAATGGAAATAATCAGGGGAATAAGATCATAGTAGAAAAAATCCTATAAAATGGACTCTTCTAGTCCACACTTCACCAAGATGCATGAAATTATTGTTAGAGCTATGATAAGAGCCAATGAATTCGCACCATTGGGAAAAGAAATGAATCAAAAAACCCAATAATGGATGTTGAAATATTCAATGTGTGGGGAATATATATCTTGGGGAAAATTTCTAATTCACATGAAATTTTATGTATCATTTTTGGCATGCACTGTGTCTCAAAATAGTGATAACCTGAAGCTCAAACTCATGGAATGACACAATTTGTCACATATTTCTTAAAGAAAAATATGTTTTCACGATTCAGATTTCCCTGAATACTCATTCATGATCAGGGAAACAATTTTACAGAATTTTTTTTAAATGACTAATTTTGAAATACAGAAATAGATATAACACAAGAACTCCATACCACCCACAAACAAGAAAGAAACATGAATTTTCAAATATGGAATTCAAACAAATCCTAGAAAATAGTATAAATTAATATCGAAATGACTAGAGCCAAAAGTTATATGGTTCAATATAGGAATTCCACACTGCATAAAAAACAAACATCAGTGACACCACTTCTGATTAGTGTAAAACAACCCCTTCTATTATCTCATAGATTCAGAGCATCACTCGTACTGGGAAATTAAGAAGTAGAATTCAAATTCTCAAAATGTTGGGGTAGTAAGGATTCTATAATTGGATGAATTTAAATAGATAATAATGTGTGAATATTAAAATGATAATATTTATGAAGTTAAAACCATGAAATGGAATGATCAGCACATCACGTGAATTTTTTTTACTAATGAATGAGGACTTATTATTCAACTCTTGATTAAAAATATTATCTGGGAATCTCTAATTCGAATGTATATAACCCTTTATGGTTTTACAAGTATTACCCTATGGGACCATCGAAATTTAGGGTGAAGAAGAACCCCCTTGAATGTCAATGGTCAAATATTTAAGACTTATCAAGAACCATTCTGTGAGGTTTGTGTAATCACATTGAGATTCATTTGAGTTGTTGGGGTCATGATAAGATCCTGGGATCAGAATATAGTTAAAAAATATGCAAAAATACATAATTACATGTCATGTAATCAACTACACAATGTCTACGATTAATAGCCTGAAACATCATAATTTTTGAATTACACATCATGTACTCAAATACGAAGCGTTTAATTTCATGGCTTATTTATGTCATGAACTAAGGGTTCTTCATTCCCAACCCCCTCCCCTCTTCTGTAGCCCTGACTCGACCAAATCCCATTGTTCGACCATGCCCCTAGCTTGCCTCCCCCTTTCCACAACGTCTTTCACCATCCCTCTCGAACCCATCCCCTACCCCTATTCCTCATATAATCTACTGTTTTAGAAATGGAATGCATGATGATGGAACAAACTACTCCAACCGATCCTATGAATGACAACAAATATCCCCTCCGATCAACCACTGAAGGGTTTCCATGCCTCTATCACCCCTACATTATCCTCCTCCACCACCACATTAGCCTCCATGACACCATCAGCTACCGACGACTCCTACTTGATGTCTAGTGGGTCTTAGAATGATGATCACCCACACCTGCACCATATACATCATTTTTATAACCCAAAGCACTGTTTCACATTGATTCACTTGTAGGATAATACCATGTGGACCAATAAAACATTAGATCTGGCCCTGCTTCTGCACCTGCACACCTTCTAGGAGGTCCTCACCTCATTGACTACCTATACATCATTACCATTTTTGATGTTCATGAGGAGAACTATAGGGATCAGTTCCTTAAGTTATTGTAAACTTTTGATGTGGACGTTCAAAACCTCCACTTTCAGTTGGGTGGAAGACCATATGAGCTCTCCTTCATAGAGTTTTGTATAAGGATCAGTATTTATTATACTGACTTCTCCACTTCCAATGTATTATCGACTCCGAAACTCTATCCATGAATTTCTAATGAAAATTTTTTGGAGGATGATATATTTGGAATATTAGAGTGAGAACGATCCTAAAATTACCAAATCCACATAGCTCAGTGGTGCATCACTCTAGATTCTTCACTGGGAATTAACTCAAGCATAGTTTTCTCATGCATAGACTCATAGTAGCATCTTCTAGATGGACATCCCCATCATTACTAGTTCTATGGGAGGCCCTTCCATCCACTTGGAATCAGATTTTACCTTCTAATTATTGTAGATTGCATAGTGGATATGAGGTACATTTATGGGAGGGTCCTTCATCACTCATTTGGCCCAGAATCTCATCGTAATCCAAACCACCCTTGTCCTCACCTATCTCAACATGATGGATTCAGTTGACTTCCTCCTGGTTCCCAAGATATAGATATTTAATAAGGATAGAGAAATATATCATTGGGTTCCAAGATGACTTGAGGACATGAACAAGGCACCCAAAGATCATGCAACTAACCTAGAACTTGCACCCGTAACATTAGATCAAGCCACAACCCACAGAACATGCACCTCTGATCCAATCCCTATTGCTACAACTACTATTCCTACCAATGTAACCACCCATATTACTTCCCCTTACACCAACATATTTCCAAATGCACCACCCAACCCATATTATCAGGTAGATATAGAGAATATTCACCTTCTCATCCTAAAGAATCTACACTCGATTGCCCACCACTTAACATCCCCTCCATAGATTTTTCTCTTTTTACTGCCCCTCAACTACCAAATCATCTCATCAACTAGAATCTACTGGACATTCATCATCCACCACCACAACTAAACTTCCCTCTAAGCTAACTGACTCTACATCCTAGCAGGAGATCTTGGTAGAGAAGGCCGAGTGGGGTAAGGTCCAAGCCCTACCACTATCCACTGAGGTTCTATTCATTGATCTAGTTTCCAAACACTTGGACATTATTCAAATTTGTACATTACATCCACCATCATCAGAAATAGCTTCCAACACCACAACACACCCTATAACAGTTGATCCACCAGCCTCTTCCTCCATTGATTACATAGATCTGGCAGGGCAGCTGCTGAAACCCTCTATTCGGGATATAAATTTAGATGAGAAACTAGATGATATTGATTACTATTTTTATATATTAGTTCCCTCCCCATTTTTTTACTCTTCCTGGGTGATCATATTTTTGTACTATCTATATTCCATTTCACCAATGTATCATGGAACTTATTATATAGATGAAATAATTATTTTTCCTCATTGTTTCTTGGATTATTTTAAATTTCATTCTTATGTTATATTACACATTTCTACCTATTCTACCTCTTTTATGGAAATTGATGTTCTTGTTCCATCACCATCATCTCTCCCAGTATAAAGGACTTAGTATCTGGCCGATTTCAAGAACCATCTTTATGAGTTTTGAATAGAGATACATTATTGTAATCAATCACCAAAATTATTAGCATGGATTTTATTCTTTCCACACTAGATTCATGCTCAATAAAACTATATGGTTTTTAAACTCACCAAGTATGCACATGATCTTGATAATAAATTTACCAGTTCTTGTAGGCGACAATGATATTTTGAGTAGATAGACCACAGATGATTGATTCTTTTGTCCATTATTCTCGCTAATAACATCTTTTTAGCACTTTATGGGAGGGAAACCATATTTCATTTATTTATTTATATTTAGTATTGTACATAGGATTATATGTTTTTATTTTGGTATTTTGTATTATTATCATAGTGATTTTTTATTACTTTGAACTCATATATCTACATGTATCTAAGATGTATTTACTTTCTATCCATTTTGTGAACCTACTGATATTACAATTTTTGAAATATTTAAACCCAATAGAATAATGTTTTATATAGTGAATGATTTTTCATTATATCCCATTATGTAGGTAACCCAATTCGAAATCAAGATTCACCAACTTTCCCCATGGAATTACAATCATTATAGGGTGATCTTTATTCCCTAAAAATCATTTTCAAATTTTCCAATTCATTGTTTAAACTATATTTTTCATATCTTTCCTCAAGTACTTTTCAATATAGTGTGGAAACTATCTCATTTTACGTGTTAGGGAGTCATTATTCATCTTCATCATTTATAAAATTGTATTTTTATCTTATTTTCATTTATTTTGGATAAATATTTCATTGGAATCATTCTTTAAACCTTAAAACTCATTATATTAATTTAAATAAAAGATAAAGTTATGTTATACATTATTGAAGTCCATGTTTCACTCAAATTTATATTTTTAAAATGATTTCTACATTATGTAATTTAATTCAAACAAACAATTTATTAAATTAACTTGGATTGACTTATTAATTGATTTTATTCCCTGTATTATTTCCAGTTTTCTTATTTACTCCCATTCTTGAGAGGATTATGAGGCCAAGACTTCATTTTCTTTTTGGATCATATTTATTTATTAAAACATCAGACATGTAAAACTATAATAAAATTTATTGAAATCTTACTAAATCTATGACTAAGAAAATACAATTTTAAGATGATTTAGTAAATATTTGACGAGGCACTTTTTTATGAGACCCACATTATATTTGTCTTTCTTTTAGCCCGTAGTGTTCATGAATCACTTGTTTAGGATAAAAATATTCCATGTTTATTATCCCTTCCTACCCTGATCTTGGTTTTTTGAATGATTATACTTTGAAAAAGTTTGGAGTAATTTTCAATTGATAGAAATGTGATGTTTTTACTAAAAATATTTATTGTGGTACTTTATTAGACTGATTTGTTGGAATCCATGTGTTATTTTTATCACTTTACACTTACCATATTCTTTGTAAAATACAAAATAAAAAGAAAAATATTTTTGATTATGTATTAGGAAGGTAAAAAATCCCCATTTATGGAACAACGAGTCCCCTAATGGATTATATGTAGTTATGTGATAGATTTGAGATCTGGGTAAAATGTGAATTTTTAAAAATAAATAAATAAGAAAAGAAAAGGAAAGGAAAATAGTACATTTTTAAAATGTACATAATACACTCATGGATCCCGATTGAGTTATTTGAAGCATGGAAACTATTGGATATTGAAGGAAACACATCACTACACAGTTCCCACATATCATGCATTAAAATTGAGATATTACCTTCCTTTTGAGCATTATTTTAACTTTTTACCCACCTATTCTCAGATTTAAGTCATTGGACCCTTTTTTCTGAATCCCTCATGAATAATTGTGTATTTTTGTTTACAAAGGAAATATAAAAAACCTATGAAAACCTATGGTTCAGAACATGTATTTAGGGTATGCGAATAACTCCAGTTACATTTTACCGACATTAGTGAGAGAAAAATCATTGTGAGGTAAATTAAAAAATGGGTATATAAATTATTATAAAATCTTTAGATTGTAATTAAAATAATGAGAATTTAAATAATGAAACTAAACTATAATGAATAACTAATTTTTTATGCAAGATAAATTATGTAAGACTTAATTTTTCAGCTTTCAATTAGTTCTATTTTCTTGGTTAAACTGAGTGCTTATTGTTTTAGAAATCTCATATTTTAAAATACCTATTTAGATAATTTTTTCTCGAGGAGAATAAATTGTTAACGTGTGGTGTAATTTGATAAGTTGAAATTGTATATAAATTTTGGATTCATTTAATTACTGATTATTGATGTTTTATTTGTTAATTCACTAGGTATGTTTTGATTATTATAGTGAATATTTTTCAAATATTCTGAAGGAAAATATGTGGAAACTGTAAAAAAGTGAACATTACACATCTTAAAATATCTTACACAATGTGTAGGAATCATTAATATCATGTCATAATTAATGGAGGAAGTCTTGAATAAATTAGAGGAAATGAAAATATTACATGATGTGAATCTTCAATACCTACATTGTAATATTCAAACACCATTTCCCTCATAACATTTATGATGTACGAAGAATCATGTCATGAGTTACAATTACACATCATGAGATGATATAAATATTAGAATATTGATGATTTAGGCTGAGATTCACACTAGATCCAAAATACATAGGGAAATCCATGGATCGATATTATAAGATGTGAGAATTTTAGACATCGTGTAATTTACGGACTATTTACCTTCTAGAGCATGAACATCAATACATTAATTTATTTCTTCACAATTTTATCAAGATCTATCTTGTTTTAATCCCTTTTTTATCTCTCCAAATTTAATTATAGAAAATATTTTTACCCTTTTGATTAAATCCATGATTTGTTTACTTTTCTACACGTGTTTTTTCATTCCATTCATCACCGTTAACTATTTCGTGGCCCGTGTACCATTACCGTTTTTATATGAATGTAGCTTCACCCTATGTTCTTAATTTTTTATATTTAAAGTAAGCTGTTTATTGATTTATTACTTATTTTGATTGAATGTTTTTTGATTCTTGAACCCTTGATTCTGAACATTCATATTTCAACTACTTTAATAATATTCCATGTCTGTATGAAATTGTTTGTTTAATCTTGATTAATACAATCATGAGTGGATAAAATGATTATGGTAAGGATTGAGGGTGGGGATTTTATTAAGTTAATGAATCTATAAATTGTGACTTGGTAACTATATTGTTAGTAATTAGTTCACATAAGAACTTTTTATTTAAGATTTTGGCCAACCCTAACAATCGGAAGTTTAAATGAATGAACCTGGCCAGATTGGATTCCAGTAGGCTTTGAACATTATCATGTGAAACATTATTCCATAGAATCTAGAATTAATGTATCTACGGTTTTATATATATATTAACCAATTAATATATGTATCATAGACATATCTAGTTGGTTTAACCATGATCAACTTTTTCTCTATACATCGCCTCCCAGCCTAAGCCCTAGGACCATTCCTTGTTAGGACTGAGGTTATCCTTTTTACCAAAACCCCCAAATTAACCCTAATACCTATCTTATTATTGAGTTTAATTCCAATGTTATTAGAATTTATTAAATCCCAAATCCAAAAAAGCATTCAAATACCTAGTTCCCTTCCTTTAGAACCTTTCCCATTGGGGTTTAACCCACATTATCACTATAATAAATCATTATATCAATTGTAGTTTGGGATAAAAAGAAAATATAATCTAACCATAGCATGTGAGAATTAAATGATGTGTCTTGGAACATCAAGAACCCAATATTTGAATGTTTCAAAAACTATCAGAATGCTTTCATTTAAATGGGTAATTGCATTTTTGAAAATAATTACTCCATTAGTGGTAGGTGTTATACATTGAAATCATCCACAATGATCACCAATAAGTAGTGTGGGAATACTACTTCTCAGAGTAGTTCATGTAATATAGATTCACGTTTAGAAGAGATAGGTGATGAGTCTCAAAGAAAAACATTTAATAATAACTATTTATCAGATGAAGATTATGGAGATGAATGTTGTCTCCTTAAATCTAAATGTTCCCAGGCTAGGGTGTCGGTGAATCACGAGACGCCATTTCTTAGTTTGCAATCTAATGTTGAAAAATGCAGTAGTAGTAGTATGTTCCCTATAAGGGGGTCATTGATGGGTGTGATAGTGAGAAGTCTCAACTAAATGGTGTTATACACACTCATGAAGATATAATCATTGTAATTTCAAAATTCAAATAAAGCATCTTATTACGCCATGAAATGGAAAAGGAATTTTTGGGGACTAAATTCTAGTATAACTTAGATTATTGGGAGGACAATGTTGTGGGCATGCAGTCATGATGGATATCATATGGGTTGGATGGGGTTAGTGACATTCTGTTTATATGGTGATTCTATCAATATATATTATGTAGTAGATGAGATTATGTGCATCTAGGAGGTCTCTAAAAGTTATCATGACATGTCTTAAAAAATAAATTATGATTTTAATCAATTGTAATGAGGAATACATGGAATCAAATGGGAATATCAAGGATAAATAAGACTGATTCTGTGTGCTCTATTAAAACTAGTTTATAAATACAGAAATATACAAATATTTTCAATGGGATGAAACATATCACAAGTGATCACAGACCTTGAATTTAATATATCATTATAAATTGAAGATAACAAAATTAGATGATTAATTGAAATAGTATATATAGTGAGTATAAATAAGGGTATTCTCATTATAAAATGTATATAGAATGATACATTTATGGAATCAATAATTAGCAACATCCCATATTAGGAAAATGTTGTGGAGATTAGGAAGAAGATAATATCACTATGGCTTGTCTTATAATAAGATTAAATTAAACCGTAATAACTGTGTCTAGAAAAAAATCACATTTTAAATAAGTTCATGTAAGTGGAGATCATTATGAGATCCATGTTATCCAAAACACCACTTGAAAGTACCGTCATGGATTATATCAAACCTTGATCTTATATAGATTTATATAAATGTTATCTAACTAAAATATAGGGAGTTATTTATGTGAAACCATTTATTTAAAAAAATTCATTTATTAGGTATAAAATGTATTTTATTGGAAGTCTTTATTTTTATTAAATTTATATTTTTAAATGAAAATAAAATTTATTATAATTAAATGTTGAATTGTTTTAAAAAATATTGTATATTTTGATATATAAAAAATAAAATAATTTGTAATTCAGAATTAATAATGGATTTTTGAGAAATTAAAATAAAATATTTTGTAATAAATAAGTATTTCAAACAAAAGAACATAAATTTAAGTTATATTATATGTTTTAAATTAATAATTTATTTATATATATTTAGTGTGTGATTTTAAAAAATACCTTTTATATTTTGATTCAATAAATCAAAATTGATTAAAAGACTAAAAATCAATTATTGGTAAAAAATATCATATATGTGAGAATAGTTAAATATTTCAATGAACAATACATGCTATAAAATATGGTACATGGTAAAAATGATGCCTCTATTTAAAAGAAAATATAAATTATGATAATTTATTAATGTAATACCCGAGTTAAATTCATTATAAATAAATATTAAAAAAAATTTAATAATTAAAACATATTTATAATTTATTTATATAAATTATTAATTCAAGATAATGAAATTATGTATAAAAATATCTATAATCAAAATTACTTATAAAATAATAATAATTTCTAATATACACATAATCTGTAGGCCGAACATCCAAATTTACCCAATGTAAAAATACTAGAAGGCTCATATAGTTTTAACTCCACCAAAAAGATGCAATAACGACCTCTACATATCTATAAAATGGATGAACATACAAAATAATTGTCACACATTGAACAAGAACAAACAAGAAGAGACCAAACACTAGCTTTATGAGAACCATAACAATTTGGAAACAAAAACTAGACCAAGATAGGATATAAAATATTGGATGGGAGAACTAAATGATGGATTTAACAGGGATCCATATCCATAAAAAACCATGGAGAATCGAAAGCCACCTCCATATACCCTAAATGAAAATGAACTCAATATAGAAGAGATTATACCGGAGATTCAGATAGTAGGGGAAACAAAGAATCAAAAATTAATCCCCAAGATCATGTAACAAAATATCTAAACCATGGTTAGTTCACACTGTTCCTCATAATGATCTAAAATAACCTCATTAATAAGAATAGTATTACCAGATTTGGATAATAAAAATCCATTCAATTCTTATAATCTAGTTATGAATTTCTCTTTAATCCCAAAATTATATTTAAGAGACCTCCAAATAATCTGAGGTGGTCCCAAATATTTTTCCAAATGTTTCTTTTATTGAACCCTAACCATCTTAATAATACCATTCACAATAATCTATAAAATATTAGGGGTTAATGAATAGAATGTATTTCAAACTATTTATGTCTATATACCCTTTCAGCATCATTTAAAATCTTCAACATATCTCTACATTCCTGAATCAATGCTTCCGAGAATATAATTACATCTTCCAAAAAAATTTATAGGTGAAGGATTGTAAGAGTAATTTTGACATCAAATATGTCTCCATCATGTTGACATCCCTAAAAAAGAGGGTTGTAAATGTCCAAGAACATAATAAGGAGATAAGGGGACAAAGGGTAACTTTGATAGCACCCACTATAGTGTTACACATAACCTATGACATCACCATTAATATTGAAAGTAGTGAATCAAGTCTGAATGAAAGGGACCTTTCCAATAAACCATGAAAATAGAAACATTTATAATGAAATTTGATTCCGGAAGAAGGAGAAAATAGTAAACAAAAGAGTGACATCTTTAAAAATAGAAACAACAATCATAAAAAACATATGGAAGTAAATAGACAAGAGTATTTATGTGCTTTGGACCTCATAGGTACTACATGTATGAATTTTAGAGGGGGTAAAGACCAAGATGGAAGACAATCATGATTAAAGAGGATAAGGAATAATCTCATATCTTAGATCTTGAAAGTATTGATTCCTCAAGAAGCTTTTTGATGAGAACCAGTGAGGTTTTGGTTCTATGAAAGCTTGAAGTCATAATATATGAGGACACTTTTAGGGTTCTATTTAAAACATTGGGTCAGACATTTATCAGATCATTCAAAAAAGTGATATTAATGATATATCTTATCAACCCTAAAATAGTATGTGCATTATAAAACTTATCTTTATCAGTACTATAATTTTATCTCTCAAAAAATTATGTTTTATCAGTTCCTTTTTAGAATTGATAAAAATCAATCTTTATTAGCTATAAATAAGCACTGATAAAGACCCAATTTTAACAATATAATAAAAATAATTAAAAAATGTAATGTTATATAATTATAAATAAATATTTACAGAAATTAAAAACATCTAATTATAAATATAATTATAAAAAATATATTTATTATAATTATATTATTATTTAAAAATATATTTAATTAGTTATAATTAAAATTATAAATAAAAATATTTAAAAATATTTTTATATTATTATAAATATATTTTTGTAATTATATATATATATATATTAATATATAAGATTATTAATAGAATAAATATATTTATTATAATTTTATAATTATTTAAATAAATAAATAAATATTTATAATTATAATTATAGATATATATATTTAAAATGTATATATATATGAAAAGGTTGAAGCCCAAATGCCACTTTATTAAAAGAAACAAAAATAAGAGGAGGAACATATAGGACAACAAATGTTCCAAAAAAAACAACAATAAAAATACAAATAGACATCAGGTAGCATGAGATATGGTACACATACTATGCTAAGAGAGGTGTCTACCCCGACCATGAGGATTTAATCCCCTTAACATTTTCTTAACAAGTGACCATGACCCATATCCATCATCTGAGTGTCCATCATCACTAATAACCTTCATATATCTTTCAACAAGTATACGATCACTGTTTTGTAAATCCCCATCACTACATTTGAAGGCAAAGAAAATCATAAGAATTATGTGTACTCACCATTTGGTGAAATTTTCTAATTGGTTGATAAAAAATAATTCCAATAGGGGAAGATTCAGAACACATTTTAATATTAATCTCAACATATTCAACCATCTATGATTAAGAAGTAAAGGGGTGATTAGCATTAGAGAAGAAATTGTCCTTTCAATGAATTTTAGATAAACCACCACAATATTTCTAGACAGAAGTGAAATCGGTGTATTTACCTTCATGAAGATGTTTTCCACAAACATCTATAGTAGTGAAATATAACAATAAATCATTGTGAACAACCCCTAATGGAAATTCACATTATGATGTGGATTTAAAAGTACTTGGAAAAGAACCAGGATAAATTTCTTTCTACTTGTCAGTACCATTATCCACAGATTGCATAGATTTATTAGCAACATTTGAGTCTCCATATGAAGAAGACCCCTTTTGGGATTTAGAGGCAGTAAGTAATGGAGTTGAAGTCAAGAGTTTTCTTGCTAGAGCTTTTCCAAGTATGGAATATGGCTTCTTTGTTGTAGATTTTACAAGGCTAGCAGTTACAATTTTTTATTTTTCCTTTAGGGATTTGGAATTAATCATTTTATACTCCTTCCATTTTTTAAAATCCACATCATCTTCATATTAAATTTCCCTTGCAGCATGAATTTCATCATAATCCACAAAATTATGATCATTAACTAAACCATTATATAAATAATCCGTCAAAGAGACAACGACAATAGGCCAATGATCCATATCAAACAAATCACCCCAATCCTTTTTTGTGAATAAGTTGATCATCCAATATACTATAAAATCTAGGGCCAAGAAATCATAGAGCATGTGATTTCATCATGATTATACTTCTACTTTAAACTCTCTAGATCAATATTTTTCTCAAACTACAAATGATCTTCAACAATAGTTTTTGTTTGTGCCAATAAGGGAGAATCAACTGTTTGGTCATTCTGTAATTAATCTGATGGAATAACAACCCCATTATCATTTCTTCTAAGATAATAAGATAGATCACATCCTTTAATGTGGAAATTGTTAAAAATAATGTTATCCCTATAGACATCAATTAAATTAATAATAATTCCTCAAGTGTCACATAAAGGTGGTGTATTTTCATACTCAATTTGGAGTCATACCACATCCTAGGTTGTAGATAATACCACTATATCAAAAAGAGAATAACTAAGATAAATTTCAACTAAAATTATAGAAAATTAACTAATACTAACCATCAAATTAGTGTTTTCCATCCAAATTGGAACTCCAATTTTAGAGGTTATATCAAATAGAATTTTGGGAGCCAAAGAATCCAACCATCTTTTATGTGCAAAACATTTTCAATTAGAGAAACCACAGTCTAACTCTAAACATGAAACAAGATCGCTGAGTTTCTAGGGTCACATAACTTTTGACAGAGTGATTTGATCAACGATGCAAAACTTACAGAGATCTATTCTTTCAAAAATTTCACCATTCGAGGATCAGACATGTGCATGTTTCCTTTGTGGAAAGCTATCTCTAGAACCCTCTCCATGATCTGGACAAACGAACCACCAGAGGAACCATAAAAGGATGAATGTCTAACCAAAGCTTCTCCACTATGATTCTTGGAGGACCATGATCCAAGACATGCTATGTGATTGATATCGATATAGGAGAATAGATTTAAATTTCATAGATGTCTATGGCCGAAGTAGTTTCTTGGGTGTACCAACACATTCCTCTCTTATTCCTCCACCCCCATAAAAAATAATTATATATAATTATAATTATATTTATATAAGTATATATATAATTATATATATATATATATATATATTTGTTAATATAAAACTAAATATAACTATAATTTTGATAAATAAATTTATAATTTATATATATTTATTATAATTTCATAATTTCATTCATAAATATATATTTATCTATACTTATAATTATAAATAAATATATTTATATGTATTATTATATATATAATTATATATATATAATTATATATATATATATTTATATTTATATATGTGTATACCAAAACAACTTAGTCATGGGTTTGGAGACCAAACCCAATACTCTAAATTTATATAATTATATATATATATATATTAATATATATATAATTATAAATAAAAAGAATTTATTTATTATATTTATATATATATAATATTTAAATATATTTATTAATGTAATATATATATATATAATTTTCTAAATACCTTTTCTAAATCATCATATATATTTATAATTTATTAATTATTTGAAATGGTGTGGATCATGGGTTATACCCCATGATCCCAAAATTTGTTAAAAATAAACATGTTGAATGTAAAAAGGAGAAGGAAATGGAAAACAATCATTTCCCACTACTACAAAACAAGGTTAAAACTACCCTAAAAACAATATAAGAGAGTTCATATTGTGATCATAGAGTAGCCACCTCCCCTACCTCTCATATAAAGACCCTATATCTGGGTTTTAGGAATTTTCCATGATTGGTCCTAATCATCTTAAGAATCAAAGATATCATCCAATGGGATAGGATTATAATTTGTATGAGAATATTATTCACCAACTAGAAATGAAACCTCCTGTAATAACTATAAATTGATGATTCTCTTTGTGATGATAACGTCTGTGCAAAACATTACATGAGCACAATTGAATTACTAAATTAAACTTTCAAAAAATTGAAATATCATTAAAATATCAAGTAGACTAAGTGATTTCTCACTTACTATATTTTGGTCTAGGGTCACAGTATACTAATCCATAACTTTTTCCACTTTCACATTATTTCCTTCAAGAAATCCAATTCCATTAGAACTCCCAATCCCCTTAGAATTGGGTGTATCCACAACAATTGTAGGGCTTTGGATTTGAACCGGTGTAGATCCAATTGGAATAATATTTATTGAAACAGCAAATACAATCTTAATACCACCTTTTCCATTTGTATTGAAAAACCCATGCTCCTTTTCTAATTCATGTTCAAAATCATTTTTCACAATCAATTGGTCATCCTCATTCACAGTACTCTTAATTGGATCATCCTTGGAAGAATGACCTTCATGATTCCCTTACTCCTTAGAAAAAATGTCCACCAAGGAACCTTTACCATGATATGAGGGTTCATGGGTAACAACCTTGTGCCTCAAATTAGAGGACCCACTCTATTGTGCATTAGAATACATGTCACATTTAGCAATACCCTATCACCCATCAATTCCATCCTCATTTATTTATTATTTTTCTTCCTATTAACCATGGATAAGATCATCCCCGAAGACAAATTTAGGAGAAGAGGGAAAACTCACATAAAAAATTATACCTTGGTCTCTTAAACCAACCCATTAAGGGTTCTTCACATTAGAGGTAATAGGGATTTTACCCTCTTGCCTTTTCTCGACAGTAGGCCTGGAAGAAAAAGGTTCTTCTATTCCATGATCCCAAGTAATTAAAAAATTCTTTATATCCATGGAAATATTAACCTAACTTATGTGATCAAAATTCTTCATACATTGTCCAAAATCATGTCCTCTTTCAACACAGTTGGAGAAAAACATTCTATACCATCAATTTTCTTTCCCATTCCCAATAATTCAAAACATAATAGAGAAAGGTTGAAACTGTTAATAAATAATTTTCAATTTGAAATCATCCCAAGGAGTATAAAGTACAACTCTATCAATTTGAGTAATTATAAGGTAAAACTCAATAAGAATCCTAAAAAAGTGGCTTAATATACCCATTTCAATTGCATTATCCATTTTAATTGGTATAAAAATAGAAAACTAATGTTAAAATAAAATTCTAGGATTCCATAACAACTAGGTTAACCCAAAATATTAGACCCAGATATGCACGTATGCTTCCTTAAAATCCTTAAAATTGTAAATTAATATTCTAGTATTGAATTCTAAGGGTTCTTGGTATTATGTTAATAGAACCAAAACTCAAATATTTCACCATTAAATTATCCAATGATAACAAAATTTGGAAGATGTCGTGACCAAGGGATACACATTTCCAGTCACTGAATCCCCATATAAACACATTCTCAATATAAAGGTTTGGGACCTTCCAAAGAATCATTTCATCAAAGAGTAATTTGTGAGAAATAAAATATTTCATATAGATTTCAATTCATTCTATAATATGTCTATTGGATGTTGATACATGAAAAATTACACCCTTATTAACACTTAGTTACGAAGACTGATAATTAAGGGAAGAAAAATAACCCCATGAAATCCCTAAAACTAGTGGAAAATCTTTTGAAACCTCTAGAACACCTTGTAAATTAATGTGATATAGATATGTGGGATCATTTTATTTCTTTAATGGGATGATGAAAACATCCCAATGAACAAAATAGTTTTCAAGATAGATGTCCATTAAATGCGATAGGGAATCACCATTATAAACTACATAGAGATTATATTGGAGGGGGGAGTATTGGTGATTATAACCAGCGAGTATCAGTGAAACTATGTCGATGGATTTGGTGATTGAATACTTCTATAGATGGGATTCCCCTGTGTGAATTTTTTTTATATTCATGAGGTTCTTGTGGGATGCATTTTGTACCACCTATGGGAGACCTGGAACCTTAAGAAACTCTTTATGAAAAGGAGTTGAAGTGTAATTTAGGGATATGGGTCCATGACCCTATCATACATCAGAGACACAACAATAGGAAAAATCATTAGTAAGGATCAAAATATAACATTTCTATGAACTCTGATGATGTTTCAGAATGTTTTGGTATGTGCAAGTATTCCTTTAATTCTTTTATTTTTCTTGAAAATGAACTGAAACCCTTACATTTGGAGGATTTGGTGGGTTACATATCATCAATTTGGTGACTTTTTTGACTGGAGATTCATCTCAGTTTATCGGTGTTTCTTTCACTACTTATTTCATTCATGGGAATTGTGACAAAAGGCATGGGGTCACAGGTCTCTATACTTGAAACCATGTACCCTTTTCATTCACGAGTGGACATTTGGATTTGATCCCTTATCTATGAAAAACATTTTTCCATATGTTTGGATCATTATTTATAGGCTTTCTTAGGACTTATGCCACCCAAAGACACTTCATTATATAGCTAATGAAGTAAGAGTCCCAAACCAAATGGTCAGGTAACTGAATTTATCTAGTATGGGCAGTTTTCCAGGTTAATGGTTGATGTTGATCTTAGTTTCACTTCGATTGATACAATTATTATTTATAATAATATTGATGAATTAATCTGAAAATCAAGTATATGAAAATGTTACTATTTTGTGCAATGTTTAATGTTGTTGGGAATTCCATGGAGAAATTATTTATATCATTGAAATACAAAGCCTACACTTCAAGTGAAAACATAGAGCAGGTCTATATAAGTAAGACCAAAAGAGATTATATACCAATGAATGCCCAGGTTTATCTTGGTGTTCCAATGGGGAATGTTACACATGAGAGTTACAATGCTTGAATAACTTAAAGGACTATTAAATAATTTAATGTGGTCAACATACAAGGTTCTTCTTCAATGGTAGGGGTCCTTATTCACAATAACATTCAGCAGATTCAATATTATACTACTGTAGGGTTTGGATTATAAGCTATAATTGAGGGTTTGGATACATACATGGGGAATATCCATGATCCTAGAAATATAGTCACTGAGTTTACCCATGGAAAAGGTCCCATTAAAGGTGTAAAGGGGATAGGTAGTGGCTCAACATCGGACTTGAAGGAACCATGGTATGATATTACAGTTTAAGGAGAGGTGGATTTGTAGGTAGATCGTGTAAATATCATTTTAATGATTCTCTTCGAAAGAGAACTGGAGGTGAAATGAAGAATGAGTTTTTCTCAGAACAGTTGGAATGTGAGGTTGTTGTCCAAGGGGAAGTTGATCATTACCGTTTTCCTGAATCACCTATTACTACAAAAAGGAATGTAAATTCTATTATGATAGATAAATTGGGAATTAATTTGTCCACTCCATGAAAACCTAGGACTTATTCACCTATTTCTAGGAAGACTCTGAATGTGAAGCATAAAGTACATGACTAGGAGCAGGTACACAATGATAAATATGTTCAGGTAACAATGGATGGGAAGGATACTATGGAAAAGGCTAATGAAGATGGTACACTGCAATAGAAGGATGCAACCCATAAAGATTCCACATCCACAATAGACCCTGGTCTCGGTAAATTAAACTAGATTTTCATGATATTTTAAATAGATTTAATACCAAGGAAGTGTTTCATGAAAAATCTGACAAAGTTCGTGGACCTCTTTGAGATGAAGGCCCATACACTGAGCCTCATGATGAGGAAGATGAATGATCGAGTATGGATGACCATATTGGCACTTGGAAGGCTCCTAATCAGTGGAAGAGATGCACGAACCTCAGATGTCAGGGTGCTTCACAAGGAAGGGAAGTATAGAGTCAAATAAGGTGAATTTTGATGGATCTTCTGTTTTTTGTGGTGAATTTGGTACAAATTATTTCATTGAAACTACCTTATTCTTTTATAGTGTACTTTTTTTAATAATTTTCTAGGACAAGGGGTGTTAATCGATGGTTCGAACCATTCCTAGTAATTAACTAAGTACATTCCATACATATACACGTGGACCACATTATATATATTTAAACAACGCACATACATGTGCACACACACACACACACACATATATATACATGAACATACATATATCTATACACATTCATCATCTATATATACAATACACAAAACACACAAACACAAAACATAATGAATACACATATATACACGTAGACATTGATATAAATTTATAAGTTCAAATATCACTAATTAACAATACATCCTTTTTATTTATATTATTGTTTGAATGATGAATCTATATATATCAATAAATAATATTTATATTTATTATATGCATGAATTAATTAATTAATGTATATAAATAAACTAATAAACATTTCGACTAATATAAATTTGATATATATATATATATAATAATGAAAATAAGATTAATTTTTATTAAAATTTATAAAAATCATATTATATATATTATATTTACATATATATATATAATTATTATAATATAAATATTATTTTAAAAAATATAAATTTATAAATTTATAATTATAAATTAAAATAAATATATTTTTATATTTTTTATATAGTTATAAATATATTTATATAATTATATATAATTTTATAATTATATAAATTTATTAATATATAAATATATATAATTATAAATATATAACATATATTTATTAGGATTTTATAATTATTTAAATAATTATTTTTTTATTTATGTGGTTTTGTGGAATTGTGGTTCCACTTCTTACAAGAGGAAGCATAGAATATGGGAAGACAATCACCATCTCATATTTGCACACATAGGCCAATCCTAAGTCTATGGAAGAGTATATCACTGGAAAATCCTATAAATATGTGTATCAACTCACATATGATGATGTAAAGTTATAAAATGTGGTTTTTGTGAGCCATACTAATGCATTTCTAAATGTGAAACACTGCCATTCATCGTTCAAATCATTTAGCACCCAGATACCCTAAGAAATTTACTAGGGTGAATACAGGAGGCTACACTTTTTTAGAACAAGAGTTTCCCACCAAAACTTCTATGGATTGATGTAAAGAAGATGATGATGACTTGGATCTATTTGGGGAAGAAATAAAAGAGGGGGGAGGGGGAGGCTTAAGAGGCAAGGGAGGTTGGTGCTAAGACATCCTCAAAGAATTTTTTTTGATGGTGGAGATGGTGTTAGGATTCAATGAAGAGAAAACATTTGGGGGTCGGCGGCATCGATTCATGGAAGATGGCCTAGTAAACGAGATCCGATTAAGATCTCAGGTGAATGGGTGTTAGACAAAAAATGATGTGGGGATCATGTTGGATTCAAGTGATAGTGATAGAGGCATCATGTGCTGTAGAGGACTTTGGATCCCAGGGGTGGTCTGTCTATCAGGGTGTTTTCTGGTGATGTTATGGAAATATAGGGGTGAAATTTGCCTACCGGATGGTGTGGATCTCTAGATAACCAGAGACGAATTTGAAAGTAGAGCATAGGACGATAACTGGGTCTGCCGACGGTGACTTGGGAGTGGGTGGGAGACTTCAGGACATGATGAGTGATGACGATGCTGACCTCGAATCATCGGGTGACAACGATGGAATTCAAATGTTGAAGTCCATCAGGATGCATTGTGCACATCCTGGAGATGGTTGGATTCTATCGATAGGCTTTGAATTTTGGATAGGGATGACCTATGGAGTAGGAAATAGACCATGGATTATATCATTCCCACTTTAATTGGTAGGCTAGCCTCTCAACATGTAATAGGGTCCTTGGGCCTTTCTTATGGTTCTAATGGGCTGTGTCTATGTGGTGGGATCATGGGACACTTATCATGGGATGATGGACCATACACTTTTTTGGGGTCTTCAGGCTGAGATGATAATTTTGTGATTAGGGATTCTTCTTTGATTTTTTTCTTGGGTGTCATTTATTTCCATATTCAAGGTTGGTGGTGCTCCATATGAAACATGTTTTGTATCATTTTCGTGCTCCTTTATTTTCATATCTAAATTTTAGGACTGAGCCTTCACTCGACTTTAGAAATTTCATGGTATTTATTAATTTATAGTTATATGAATACATTTTTTCAAACATTATATATATTTATATTTGAATTATTAAAATATATATTAATATATCATATTTATATTAATTATATACCTTCATTTGTTTAATTAATGTATAAAAATAAATATGAATTTTTGAATATAAATATGATAATTTATATATATTAATATTATTTTTTAAAATTATTATTTCATTACAAAGAATATAGTTGGTAAGGATCCACCATTATCAGTGCTTTTAGATAGCACAGATAGTGCTTACCCTTTTATTAGAAAATTATCTTTGGCACTCATTAAATCTTTCACTTGGAAAAGCATGATTTATGGTAGTGTTATTGGAATCCAAGATATTTATTATCCTTCTAGACCAATTTAACAATGATAACTAAAAACAAGTCATATCAGCTATCTCTAGTATCCCCTTTAAAAAATGATTCCTATTATTTTTGGATGTTTACCTTTCACTAGAAATCCTGATAATATAAATCAATTTGATTAATAATATCCCCACATTCATCCAATGTAGCCATTGAGAAAATATGGAAATCGTCTCTATAGAAAATGTAAGTGACTATGGAACATTGTTGTTAGCTGTAACCCCTTGTATTTTCCCCTATAAAGACGAATTTGTAATTAATTCCAAGAAAATATCTTTCAAAATAATAAATGGATATAACAAAATATGATCACCCTATGACAACCCTCATGACAGAAAATACACTCATATGAAATCACCATTAGCATTGTTTCTAGAAGAATCCAAAAAATGATTATCATTATTAGTGCAGAGTCCAACTCCACAATGGAAGAAGTGAAAAAACACAAAAAACACCTAGAGGATTTATCTACCTGAAGGAATTTTACAAAAACACCTAAATACATCTTAAAACACACCTTAAGGATTTCTCTCCAAACACCCAATGTAATTTTTCTATCACCTGAAAGCTTGTTTTCTCACACACAAACATAACATTATTTTTATAGATAATATTGGGTACCAAAACATGCTTCCTAAACTCCATATGTAGTAATAATTTCAGTACATGGAACAATCATAATATCGTTACACCTCATTATTGATGCTTCATTTTTCCTTTGTGAAACACGATCACCTTCCCCATAGCTTCATTTTTAATAAACAATTGGGCCACCATAAGGGTAGGACCCCCTTTCGGTTATCCCCAAACCCGCACATCTTAGAAAATCCTCTTTCTCACTAAATGAACCCCTATGAATCCTTTTTATAAATTAGATCCACCCCTTTCAACGATAAGAAAAAATACCTCCCTTTTTCTTTATAAACTCTTCCATGTATCTAATTATTTTTAAAAATATATTATTTATAATATTTATTCCTCTATCTCATTAAAATTTTAAAATAAAACATCCAAAAATCTCCACCATGATTTAAAATTTTAATACACCACCTCCATCTCCCCCAACAGGGTCATCAAGTTTTTTGGCTCCACTATCATTGATTCTATCATGATGGGATCCATCAAATAAACTCCACGTTAGTAAGATCTACATCTACATCAAACCATCCACATTGACACTCTCATGATTTGTCAAACCTATTAAAAGTATCATTTTTCAGATCTATGATGAATTCCTCGATGTGACTATTTCTCTACATCTATATCTTCCCAGGTCGAAATCATGAACCTACTCTGATGCCAGTCATTGGGGAAGAGCCCTAAGTCATAGAAAATGTAGTGTAAAAACATAAGAATTGATCTGAATTATTTTTTCAGCAAATGTAATTTTACAACATCACATGATGTAAATTTACAACACACCTGAATGATTTTTTTTCAACACCAAGTTGAATTTTTCTCCCACCCGAAAGAATGTTTTTCAGACACGTAAACATACCATTTTGTTGTACCGCCGATCATTGGAACTAGAACATTCCACCCAATCTCTGTATATAGGAATAATTTTGGTGCATTCTAGAGTCATCATCCCTTCACACCTCATCATTGATACTTCAGTTGTACTCGACGAAACACCATAACCATCACCATCACTTCATTTATCATTCACCATTAGGTTACTACAAAGGTGATACCCCTTATGGTTGTACCTTGACGATTGTATCTTATTCAACTCTCTGTCTCACTAAAGGAACCCTAGTGTATCCTTTTTATAAGTGAGATCCACCCATCCTAATGATAAGAAAAATATATATCCTTTTTTTAAAACCCTCTCCCACGTATCTTATTATATTTCAAACTTCCTTATCCATTTCTATCTATCTATATCTTTCTCTATATTTCATTAACATTTTAAAATAAAAAATTCAAAGACTCATAAAATTATGATCCTAGGTTATAGGAAAACCAAATTTTAATAAGAATGAATTCCATGAATCATTATTCAACTCTCTCAAAAGAATTCTTCATGTCATGATTTAGCACCCCTGATGCTTTTTTAAAAGATAATTGAACATTTATTAGATATACAATTTCATGGAAAAAAATCACTCTATAAATAATTAATCATTGTGAGAGAAAAAAAAATCTATTTTCTCAGTTGATATGATCATAGAAAAAACCCACCAATGCCTATTTTCCAACACCATTGAAAGTAATTTATAAATAATATTACAAAGGCTAATGGGCCTAAAAATATTTGAATATATAAATCTAGCAACCTTATGGATAATGTAAATTATATTTTAATTATAGGGTTAATCATTTAAGAATGTTATAGAAACAATTCCTATGTTTCACTATATCTAAACACATAATGTGGAAAAACATCTTACAAAATATGGCATGAAAACCATCTGAACCGGGGGATATTTTTGGATGAATACATCTCAAGGATTCATCAAAAATTTCTACAACCATATCTTTAATAATATTATTAATCATTTTTATATTTAGAAAAAGACTAATATAGTTATTTATTTTATAAAAAATGGAAATTGGTTCAGACTTGAACAAATTCTCATCGTATTATATAATGAGCAATTTAATTCCTACCCAAGATTCCACCCACCACATAGTACAATCACGTAACCTATAGATGTATTGTTTTTTTCTTCTTATGTATATTCCTTATGATGGAATAACATTTTAGTGTATGCTTCATTCCCTTGATCAGATATGCCAATTTTTTCCCTTTGTAATAAGTCATCTAATTATCATTACAACAACTGGAAATGCATAAGATGAAATTGTTCAGTGTGTTTGTGTTTGTTTTTCAGGTCTTATTCTGGATAAGACATGTTTATTTTGAATTAATTGTGTTTTTTTAGGTCTAAATAGAGTTCAGGGGTTGGTATTTCAGGAGTTTTCTTAGGGTTTATTATGAAATTATACTATAGGGAGAACACCACACCACAATGTTTGTAATTTTTCTGTTGTGATGGGATGCATGAGATTAATATTTTAGGATATAATTTGATCACGTATCAGAACATGTATTATTAACTAAATAGTTACTTAGGGGGACGATTTCAAACCTTAATAGTCAATGTTTTGTTAATGAATCCATGGTTATATAGGTCATTGGGTCGTGAAGGGCATGACCAAACCATAACATGACCCTGGTCTGGCATAATTTGTTTTTATAGTTATTCCTTTGTGAGGTGAATGGATATATGAACAAATATATAATATCTCAATGTGACACTCGGTAGGGTGCTACGCTATGATCTATATGGTTACAATACAACAAACCGCCATGTATTTTTTTTAGTTTTTAAATTAAATTTGTTAATTGTTTGAAATTATGTTAAATGGGAGTTACTTATTTTTTTATATGAGGTTGTTTCCCTCCCTTTCCCATCTCTTAGATTCTTCTATACTCCTAAAGTTAGTCCCATCCATTTTTATTCACCTTGTGTTCTATCTCTAGGATTTTCCGATAGTTTTAAGTACAGTTGTCTTGTTTATATCTTATATTTCAGTCATTGTTTATTCATTTTATAATAGATATTCTTTAAAATGAATATTTTTATAGTTTTAATTATTTTATTTTACAGGAGTCTAATAAAATAGAAATACTCAAAAGTTAAGAAGTTGTGAGTTCCAGGTAAGTGGTCCCCATATTTCTTTTATTACTACATCTATTTTTGAATGACATTTTTATGGTGGGGGTAGGCTTATATAAGATATGACCCTATAATGGAATCAATGTCAGTTTACATGGATCCTAATGGGATAAAGGGTGTTGTGTAGCTCAAGGGTCGTCTAGTAATCTTGTTTCAAGGTATTGGGTGTCGTCGATGATGATGGTTGGTGTGACACCCCATGATTATAGTATGCATTTTTTGTAAATAAAAACTATGTTAAATGATTTTGCCCACATGAAACACAAAAATAAAATGAACCATAATATATTTTATAGTGAAAGATAAATATTAATATATTATTAAAATAAAATGTGAAATATCCTTATGAAATTTACAGGAAGATAAAAACCTCTTGTAAATAAAATATCATTAATATTATTTATTTTTACTCTTTACATATTGTTTTGGATTTAAATAAAATTTGATGTGTTATAAAAATGATAATATGTGCCTGAGAGCTCTACCATGGTGTAGACATTGGAGTCTTGTCTTCTATATCATATATGGTAATTCCACATTTTATGGGTTTCAATCAACTGCATGTAGGGCCTTTTAAGCCAATGCCTTCGGTCATCAAAGATGATCTGACACTCCCTAAATTAATTTCATTTATGGTTGGTTGATCATGTGTTCTTACTGATTAGAAGAACGATGATGGTTGGTGAAAAATGTATTCTTTCAGATACTCCTCCACTAGTAGGATCATTAAGAGGGGCTCTTTGTCTCATGTTGAGGCTAATTTGGAGAGTTTTTTCAGAAAGTATGAAAATGGGTAAAAATTCAAATATCATGAGGAATTTCCTCTCTAAAGGTGAGTGGACATAGAAGCTAGTGGATCTACTATGTAGGATATCTATCATTTGAGGGGGGTGGGGTCTAATATTCGATGTTTATTTCATTAGCTTGTGGTTTTTTCCACACTATCTTTCTGTTATAAAAATCCATGAAACATGCATGGAGTTCCGATTACATATTCTTGAATCCCAATTCTCTCCACCTAAATGAATGGACCATGGATTTCTATGTGTTAGTGGTTAGGAATTCATTTTCCTAGGTTTGGATTAAGATACATGGTCTTAATTGGATTCTGTGGCATCCAACGATACTACTCGATATCGCCACAATATTTGGGAACCATATCCTCCTTGATACAGAGATAGAGTGACTTCATTTTAGAAAATTTTCCAGGATACTAGTCGCGGTATATCTCAGTTCTAATTTTATTGAAAATATTACTCTATCCACTCCCACTAATGATTTTAATATAAATGTTGAGTATGGGAATTGACCAAAATTATATGATTCTTTCATGATATTTTCCATCTAATTGAGATTTTTCACTGGCAGAACTCTTGTGTGAATTGTGGCATGATGGTCCATCTAGCTTCGAATTCCAATAAAAATCATAATGCTAAAAAAGAAAAGAAACATTCTAATGTTAGATCTGATTGGAAATCTCAAGTTTCTTTGAATGCAAAAAAGTCAACTTCCTATAGGATAGTTAATGAAGGATATGATTCAAGCCCTAAAAAAGTGGAAAATGTCAATGAACATGGTGAATTCAGTGGTCTTTGATTCTACTACTTCTTCACATTTGGAGGAATAACTATAGGATGGTCAGATTTCCTCTAAGGATTTCTATCCCATATGCCCCCTTTGACTATACTTGTAGAAGTGTGTGTTGATATTCAAAAGGGTAACTCAACCACTATTTCAATGATCTATGGCCATTAAGAGTAAGGAATGAAAAGTAAATCTGATCAAATTCAATAAAAAAAATTAAAAGGATGATATACAATAGGGGGATTTGATTTTCCCCACCTTTAAAAATGTTTTTTTTCATGGATTAAAGGATGAGAGGGATATATATTTTTATTGTCAATATGAGGGTGAATGTAAAACACAAGCACACATTGATCGTAAATTATGGAAATGGGTAATATGGTTACCTAGAAATATCATAAATGAATGTTGAAAATAATATTTTTTTTTCATAAAATATCCAATTCCATGATGGATCTATCCAAAAAATTGGTTAAGGATAAGAAGAAGACACAAAAAAGTGTCAATCCTATATATCATTGGAAGGTGGATTCTAATGTAATATCTTTTGAAGATCTTTCCATTGAGAATTCAATTATATTGTTCAAGGGGAACTCAAAACACATGACACATGATGTCTATCAATATCCTTTTTCCCTCAAATATGAGACATCTTATAATTTTTATTTGATTTTAGGCTACACTATTAGTGTTTACAATGATCTGAATTGGACTTAGAGATCTGAATAATAGGAACATAATGATGCTCGAATAAGGACCATAACTTAGTCAGTGGACTTTTCTTCTACTTCAGGTAAATACATATAGAGAAATCAACCTCTAAATCCCGCTGTTTCCAATTCTAGATAATGATGAGAAATTTTCTTTAAGAAGGAGCCAGAACATGGAAATCCTTTTGGTTATTTCTCCACTAGATAGGTTGAACCCTTCATAACGGGGCCTCAACTAGTTTGGTTGCTCGCTCTATATTTTCATGTCAATAGGTTGTGTTATATGAACCACCAACACATGAGACCATGAATGAAATGGATGTTTTGTAAGATGACGAGGATAAATTGGCCATGTAATTTGAATAGGCATCCAAGCATGGAAATTTGTGGAAGTAATAAATAGATATATAAAATTCTTTTGTAGGGAAAGATCTGTATCCTGATAGAGATCTAAAGAAAATAAGGACCAACTTGAATTCCTTGATTTTCAATACCGTATAAGTAAGTCCAATGGAGGTGAATATAGATCTCAGTTTGACAATGTTAGGAGTGAAAGAAAATATTCAAAAGATTTTTATGGGCCTTTGAAACAAGAAAATACTTGGGGAAGAGATCAAAATTCAAGAAATTGGGGTCATGAGAATGGTAAAATTAATTGGGGATCCCAAAAAATGAGATAATAGATTCTAAAAAGCAAATTATCAAATGATTTTGTTTGAATCTATAACTAATGAGGGAATTATAATTTTCTGACCCCATTATCCTCTTTGTTTTTTCTTTAATAAAGAGGTTCAAGTATTCCATTTAAAAACAAAAGTTGAATAAATTTAATGGTTATAAAATAATTAAATAATGGATGTTATTAAAATAATTTATTGTTAAAAAGTAATATTTTTAAATAATATTTTTTATATTATTTATATTTTGACATTAAATAAAAAAATTAAACACGAAATTATTATTATAATAAAATTTATCCCTATAAAAACGTGTATACTAATACTCATTTAATTAGTAATTGATATGAAATATGATTAGGAACACTTAATGTTTATAAACTCATTTTATTTAATAATTTTTTCCATTTTAAGTTTAAATTGATAAATTTTTCAATTTTAATATGAAAAAAAAAGGTTTTAATTTTTGGAATGATCGTGTAAAAATTTTCTTATGCTGAATTTTTATATTTTTTTAGAAGAAGTTTATTTTCAAATGAATAGTAAAAGATAATAGTTTTTTTAAATATCCCAAACTTTATGATATCATCATGATATAATTATGAGATAAACATTTATGAAACCATTTTCTTAATAAAAAATATATTTAATGAGTAAAATAATTAATTTAAAAATATTATGTTCAATTTAGAAACCTATATTAGGTATTTTAGAACCTAGGTTTTATTTTTTCCTAATAACTAAACATTTTTTATTATTTTCATTTAATTGAGTGGTTGGAAGGTTCCAATCGATTTTGGATTGATTTAAATTTGAAATATCCATACGTTGTTTAATAATAAAGAAAAAAATCATGGGAAACATTAACATTCAAAATTAGTTTCCCTAAATGATAAAACAGTTAATATTTTAAACCAAAACTAACTTTATCCTCATGTATTAAAACAACCTATCCTTTAACATGGAATATCACCCCATATTCACTTCTCAATGATATAAATATAACAACTTCCCCAATAATAACTAAGTATAAAATCATCAAGGCTATAATAAATGATTAAATCATCTATAAAGAGAGTGCCCTGATTCTCTTAAATTATTTTAGTTGTCTTCAACTTTATACTCTAATAATAAATTTACCTTATTATAAATTACCAAATCATTTCATATATAATTATATAATATGTTAATGTCATTATTATAATAGTATAACTCTTTTTATAAATTTAAATAAAATTATGTCTCTCCCTATCTTTTGACATGTCCCGATAGTGGTTAGTTTCATGGACCTATGGGAATATCATCATCAATGCTTTAATTATCACCACATAAATGGATGGTTAATTTAGATTATGTAATATAAATTTATTTCAATTTATTCCATTATTATTAAACCAATTAAAAAAATATAAATTATAAATAATAGAACTAAAATAATCAAAACAAAATAGGATAATTTAAAGGAAAACATGTCCTTAAGCTATTATTTTTGAAGATGAAACATTAGTAAACAAATTTCAATGATTATAACTAATAAATAATTAAAAAATAATATAGTTCACTTATGTATTAACCTTTTAATGAACATAAGATTATTTTATAGGAGGTGAAAATGTGATGAAATAAAACGAGGATGAAGGTAAGATCTCTTTATTTTAATATCAATTCTTCGAGACAAGTTTCTTATTATGAATAAATTTAAGTTTTTATGGTGTAAATACTATCCTATTGAATTATATATCTTAAATAATTTGTAACTCTTGGGGATTTTACTTTAATTCAATCTCCCATATTCCTTATCCATCAATTTAAATATTACCTAATTTATAGGGGATGTGGCTAAATTAAATTACTTTTATTAAGATATAACCATCATTATTGAACTTCATACTTATAATTTTGGTTTCTTCCACCCTATGGTTTTATTATATTTTTCTACCTATTTAGTCTTCAACGATTATAATTAATCGTGATATTATCCATCCCTTTGGTACATAATTCTTCTAAATTGTTTCTTGTATGTGGACTCGACCTTATCTCCACATTAAATTCAAGAATATATATCTTCCAGGTCTATATTGTTTATATTGTTTCACACATATTATTATCTATATTTTAATGATTATTTAAGTCCATTTTAAATTATCTTGTTATTTTTTTAATGATTTTAAAGGAATATTTTTTTACATTTTACTCATGGTCCATTTTCCACTTTTTTACAAATGTGTGAAAAGAATATCCTCTTTTAACATTTTCCACATAAACTCATTTTACCGATTTTTGGTCTATTTTTAATTATCAATATTCATTCATAAATTTTCATGGAATTACAATGTAATTTCTATTACCATTAATATATTAAATTCTCATTTTTAATGGTTATCAAAAGAAAAGGGTAATTCTTTTTTTAATGTTATTTTATAATATACCTATACCAATGTTTTTTATCTATGAAAAAATAATCCTAAATTCTTTATCAATGTTCTTACATATATTTTATGTTACTAAAATGAAATATCTATAAGTTAATTGATCCATAACAAAATTTTTCTTGCTTAATCATCCAATATTCATAAACATAACTTTTTTTTCAATGAATTTCCTATGTGAAGGCAATGTATTTAATTCATTAAATTGAACAATTTTCACATGATACCCATACATTGATTTTTTGAGAAAATTATTGACTATAATTTATACCATTTTACAAATACTGTGTAAATACCTCATACATCATTATCTTAATTGATGTGTATTTACCAAGAGAGAAAAAAGGATAAGGATGATCAAGCTAGAGAAAATAACCCTATTTTTAATGGTGATTAGGGTGATCTTCCATGAAGATGTCTAATTGATTTTATTACTTCTACCTAATAGATAAATTTATTGGTCCCTCAATGAAGGATGATGTCATTTCTGGTTTAGATAGTAGGAATATATTATCAAGAGAAGATTTTTGGGACCTAGTGAGGTTTCATCTTTCTACCCCTTAGAAACCTATAAATTTGGAGAAGTGTGATGCTCTGAAACCTATGAAGCAGTTAAATATAGGTGTTTCTATGGGGGATATATTTTTACACATATTTTGAGTGGCTCAATAGTTTCAGATAATCAAATCTCAAGGAATAGTTCACTTGTGTTTTTGGAATAAAACCCTATGTTATTTTAGGAATGTACTAAGGGTTGTAAAAAATAAAGAATCTTGTGGATTACTTTTCAAACAGATAGTGATGGTTATGAGCTTGAATATTTGAAGAACCAGCTTCTCTGGGAATGCGGTTTTGGTAATTGGCCTATGGTGTCGATTGTTTTGGGATTTTTTCATTTAAAGTTTCCTTTATCATAAGCTGAAATTGAAGCAACGAAGTAGTGGATTTGTTAATTAGACTCCATGGATTCTTAGATTTCAATATTGGGACCCTTTGTCTGATTTAAATTATGATAAGAACACTATAACACAATCCTGGATTTTGTTCAAAGGATTGTATTTTTTTCACCTATATATCCTTTGGATGTTTCATTATATTTTGGAACCCTAATCAAGTTTGATAATAAGGCCAAAATTTCTTGTTATAAGAATTATTATTTATTTTTTGTTTAGATTGATCTTAAATATACTTTAGTTAGATTAATGTATATGGTTGCTGGTGATTTTATATTTGAAATTTCAATCTAATATGTGCATGTGCCTCGTATATGATTTAATTTCATTTTTATTGGTCATGTAAGAGATAAATGTTGAAGGGTTTTGAGATGTTCTAACTGTAATAAATACATGAATCACATTGATACTTGTTGTTTATGTTTCCCACTTTTAATAGGATGAATTCTATAATTGATAGGAATGGAATGATTATTGATGAGAGGAGAAATGTAAATGGTTAGGTACAAGGTGGTTTTGATAACGTTGATAACACATCCTATAAAGGGAAATACATGGTTACCTCATACAGGTCGATCTATGATAATAGGGATCCTCATGTTCAAGCATCTATCTATTTTATCGATATGGGTTCGAGCACAAATCTGTAGATATATCATCCATTAATTTTTAAACCATATGATGTTAATGTTGTTTCCATTGACATATAGGATAATGTTAAGTGCTCTAATTTTGGTTAGAGGTGAACTATTTTTTTTCAATGAAGATAGTATTGTTGACACCCAACTGCTGAGCAGGACTGAGATACATGTCCTATCTAGATTAAAAATCTCCCCTGACCCTCATCATGAGGGTTATTTTTCATATGATTATAAGGATGGTTTTGTTTTGGCCAATTATATTGGGGATTAATAACAAAATTAGGGTAACATAAAGGTGAAACCAACCCTTTGTTTTAAACTTCAAAAGAGTTTGAAGGAGTTTTGTGGCCCTTCTCCCATTAATTTAGTGAACTCTACATTTGGGAATGGTAAGGGGTTGTGTATAACCCCTATTCCATTTCTTCTCTATGACCTCAAGTAAATGACATAGGTGAAATTTGTGTGTCAAGGGATCAAGAAAAAATTCAACCTGATTTAACACTACTAGTGATCAATTTAATGGTCTTCTTATAAGAAACACCAAGAGACTGAACAAGGGTAACACCTAGAAAGTGAAGGTTAATTTATTCTCAATGCTTGAATCTATTAATAAATTGGAGTTTTATCATATTTATCTATATGGACTTTAGAAATATGGTGTTATAAATAATTTAACCTCTTACTCAATGATAAAAGGTTTTGTGGATCAAAAAGAAGCAGTTACTCAATACAAATATGGAATGATGTTGATGTGATCTTATTTACTAACTATATAATTGATGGAATAGAGGGTATGATCACTAATGCACTGGAGGTTTCTGGATTAGTTGAAGATCCAGAGATCTATAAAGGTGACACTAGATGGGTCCTTAAATAGGTTCTTGTTGAGGAGGTTGAGTATTTTTATCCTTATGAAGCGAGTTATAATGTGGTAGTGAAGACCAAGCCACTATCTGAATATGGAATGTTGGGATACAAAGAACATACTCAGAAAGAGGCATGAGAGGCTAAAAACGAGACTACCAATTTTTTGGAAGATTGATGTGGCCCTTGGGAAACTTCTAAATTTTGTATGGGGTGCCAGCCTTAGGGCGTCTAAGGCGTTGAATAATGTTTTCTTGTTTTTAATATTTTTATGTGAGCTTGAGAGGACTATAAATGATAGGGTTTCCATTTTTATTTTAATGACGTGTGTGTAACTTTTACATCAGCTTTGTTATGTAATTGTTTTTTTAATAAACATTTTGGGCCATTTTTTTCAACCCATGGTTTACACTATCTCAATGTTTACCAAGAGAGTTAGTTTATTTAATAAGATAACATTTTTAATTTCAATGGGTTTATAATTTTATGATTATTTATGTATTTATGTATGTTTCCATTATATAGAACACATATTCATGTACATATTATGATTTTATGGGTGGGACTGAAATTATACATCCCTCTAATGCATTGGGTAGTGATTTATATATCATTATATGATATTTATGGGACTGGAGATTAAACCGAATCAACTATGGGAGTCTACGAACAATGATATGGTCTCTTAGCAGTGATCCTTGGATTATTCTTTGATGTTATATTTTATATGGTTTCCACATTCTCAGGATTATATTATCCAATGGTGTATAATTCCATTTTCCAAGGACTTATTTTATGATCCATGAATTTCAATTCATGTTGTATTAGGTATTATTTCTTTATGATGTGTTCTTGTCCCATGATTATGTTCTCAAAACAACATATTTATCCAACAATCACTTATGATCTTTGATTATAATCACTTATGTTTACCATTAATGATAATTTTATCTCATCCTTCTTATATTTTCATTTAACCAAGTAATAAATAAAGTATTTAATTCACTAACCCCAGTTTCTTAGATCTGGTGCATTATTTCCTTATATTGGTATTCCTATAAGAAAGTCGTTTCCCAAATGACTGAGTAGTTTAGTATTTTTTTAAAACTATATACATACATAGGTTCAACATTACAACTTATAATCAAATACAAAATATATGCTTTATTTATAACATCCAAAACACAAAGCTTATCAGTACAATTCATTTATAGTAGACCTATTTGAATCCTAGGGAAAATTAAAACATAAGAACATTGGTGATATTGAATTCTCAGAAAGGGTATGAAATACAGCGGAAGAATAAATAATAATGCAATGTAAATGACTAAAAGTACACATTCCATTAAAAATAATCTTGGACACATAACAGTAGGAATAAGAGATGATTAAATAGCACAATTATAATTAATAATAATGGGTATTATACAAGTCAAATAACCACTTGAACATTAAATTACTAGTTTCATAATGAGTTAATTCATAATGAGGGAAAACAAACCCATACCGTCACAACCTCATTCTAAGACCATAAATATCCCGTTTGTTAATGCCTCGTGCAAGGACCATAGTTTTTCTCCTGAGACCTAACGATGCACCTAGGGGATATATCAGGCCCCAACCGACACTTACTAAGTCCAATGAATTCCTCTAATGAATGAAGATAAATTTAAACAATATATACATTCATGTTGAAACTAATATATTAAATGTAAATAACTTTCCCCTTAAATTAAACATAAACACTAACCATTTGAAGAAAATTGGCGAATGGTATCAAGGTAGAACATAAACATTAAAAATAATCTGAAATCCTTCAAAAAAAGATGATATTATAAGATATAAACCTCTATTAAATAAAATGTTCTTGAAAGGATGATGAAATAATTAAAGATACTTTTAATTTAGACCATTGAGAAATTCTTAAGGAAAAAAACTTAAACATTCCCATGTTTCCCATACCACCATGGAAAATTAAAATTATTATTGCTTAGTGTGTCATTAGAATATAGAGACTCTTGATATGATATTAAAAGGGTTAGTACATACCCCACATAAAAGGAATAAGTGGTGAACAAGGCATATAACTCATAAAAGTAAAAGTGGGGTGAGAAAAATCTAATTTACTTCAGAAAGAAGGGTTCATTTGGAATATCATTTTTATTTTTAATAATTATCGTTTTAATCATTTATATCCCATGAAATAATAGGTATGAACATTGAGATTACATTTGAGGAACAAATTATGTACCAATGAAGAGAAATCATGTAAAATGAGTTTTTGAAGAAGCTTTAGAATTAAAACATTTTAGTGCGGTTTTTGGAATTCATTAAATATATTTTAAATCAAAAGGAATGTTTGCATTAATAAAACCATAAATAAACCAAAATATGGTTTCTTGATATAATGTGTGATTTTAGAAAGATAAATGTATCTAAAAATAGATTATATAGTGAACATTAAAATATTTGAGAATTCAAGAAGTTCCTTTAATTGGGCTTGATTTTTGAAATAATTTTTGAAAGATTATTTTAAAACATATATCTCCCCATAAGAAAAATATTATTATTGGTAAAAAATATTGATTATTCACACCTAATATATGAGTAATAAATCATAATGAATAATAATTTCATCGAGGGGAGTAGATTATAAGAGAAACCCGAATGAAAAGGGAGGTTCGGGTAAAAAATACTTCCAGCTTTGTAATCAATTGAATCATAAGACCCAAAATTAATATTCCACAAATTATTTAATTAATATATTGAGAAAAATTATATTAATTATATTAAACATAAATGGAAACTATACATAAACCATAGACATGTAATAGTGGTGAATATAAAATATCTCACAAAAATGGTAGTGAGATGAAGAAACCCTTACCTTAAGTCTAAATGTGTTCTCCTCTCCATCTTAATGACCTGAATAATAAAATTTATATTTATTAATTAATAAATATAGAGACACAAATCCATTTAATATATATATTATAACCTTATTGAGTTCATTGATGTCCTTTTGATGGGTTAAGATATTTAATTTAATTGTTCAGATCCATTTGTTTCATGATCAGTATACTTATATACATCAATAGATAATCATGTAAAATGAGGATCGTTGTATAGAATTGAAGTTATATGTCATTATTTAACATCCATAAGGTTAAATGGTTTTAAATTTCATTTTTTTACTTAGAGTTAAGATGAATAGTTATATAAATTATTTAATGATAACCGTTTGGGTTAATTAATGGTTTTTGTACATAACGAATTGATTTTGATTTATAAATGAAAACCGTGTGTGAAAAAATTTCCATTACCATATATAAGACATAATAAATATATTATTTCCTGGTTTGACCATAATAATGGTTTCATGACCCTAATTAAATATGATAATATAAATTGAAAACCCATCATCCTTGAATGTGGTAAATTATCACATCTGAGATGGGGTTTTTTTACTACTAGCATAAAAGAAGGGTAAATGAGAGGTAATAATAAATAATTCCATAAAAATAAAATTATTAAATTAAATTTAATATACTGAAGTTGTAATAACATTTTAATGGGGATATTTTAGGATAGAAAAGAAAACAAAGGAACTTGAACAAAACTAAAAAATGGAAAAGAGGAATTTACCTCTTGAATTAATCTTCCTTGAGAGCCTCTTTTGGGGATATAATTTGGTATTTTTATGAGGAAAAGTGATTATGGATATGGGGGAGGAGATTAAGTGGAGATCTGGGTAGAAATTAGACAAGGAAAAAGTCATTAGAGGAGTGAAGAGAAGAGGTAAGGAGGGGTGGTATTTATAATGGAGGAGAGGAAGCGTTTATCATTAGTTTAATATTTTTTCTCAAGACTATGAATATTATTAATTCATGTGAAAAAATAGTAATAATTTCGTGTGAGTTTGAAACCAGTGTGTCTACATCATTCTTACATCACCTATGACTCAATGAACCAAGTATTTAGTATTTATTTTAAATTATCGTATTTTACTATTTAAATAAATTCATGTATTTTAGAAAAATCCGAAAAATTCTTGCTACCCATTTTTTGACATGTAGAATCCTAAAATAGTCTCCATTTTATCAAATAAATTATTTTAATATGTGAAATTTAATTTTTAAATAAAATTATTATTTACTTAAAAAATATAGATTTTATATATAAACTGGTTTTATAATACTTTCAAATATTAACTATGGTTACATAAAATTATCCAAAAATCATATAATAGAAACATAGATATTACAGAACCCATTTTATGAAAATTTGTTAGTATATTAATTTAAAATTTTAATTAAACATTTATCAGTCACAAAAATATGAATACTTAATTAGTAATTTATAAATTATTCCAATTCATTTATAGGGTGCCAAAATTTTCTTTATACTTTAATGGGTGAGGTTACTTGTCATAAGGGTAGTATTATCATTCATAAGGGTCATATTACTATTCATAAGGGTAAAATAACTATTCATAATGGTATATTACTATTTATAAGGGTAGGTTACAATTCATAAGTGTAAGAAAATATTCACTAAAAATTAATTTTGTTCTATCAGACTCTAAAAATCGACCGGAATGAAACCATGTATGTTATATTTTTGATATTAAAATCACAAAAGTAGGAAAATTATGTTTATTGGATCGATTATAAAAAAGTTTTTTTTATAAAGAATCAGTGTTTCATGCATTCAATATTAAATTTATTTTCAAATCCTTGGGGTGTTACATTCTCCCCTCCTTACAAAAATTTCATTCTCAAAATTTGAAATCGAACATCAAATGTTAATTGTCGATACTTGAAAATTCCCTTGTGGGAAACCCATATAAAAATATAGATAAAATATCATATTAATAAGTGGGAAAGGGAAATCCATCTTTTACTACAAAACCACACAATCTAATTTGGATGAAATTTACATTGAAGAATAATCAGTCCATATTGTTCTGATGGAAAGTGATAGATAACATGATCAGATGAAATATCCTTTCCACAAAATCATAAACTATAGTTATGAAAATTTTCATTGATATCATGAAGAAATATGATAATAGGACACAATTTTTATTTAAGATTATTTTCCGAAAGGAGTAATTATTCAAGTATTATAAGAGTATAAATACATGATTCTATTTCATAAACACAATATTATCTTTTGTTTGTGCCTTCATGTTTCTATAAATCTTCTCTTAACACATGTTACATCATGTTGTGACATTATTCTCAAAAAACTCATAAAATTATCAACTTAGGTCATTTCATAAAGGGTTTAACATTCCAAAAGATCATTATCCAATACTTTAGAATCATTACCATATCTATTTTTTCTAGATCCATGTACATGGGGTCCTTATAAATCCTTATTTTTTTTAGAACTCCGTGATTCATCTTACACAATGAATATACTACCTTATTTTCTTAAATCAAGATGAAGTAGACCTAAAATTTCACATTCCATACATGTGAATATCTTCATAATTTGTCATCTTGAAATATGGTAATAACTCAAATTACCATAAAACCTTCTTAGAAACATGAATTCACCATTACAAATTCTATTAGATATATTCCTTATATAAAAATTTTTGTAGACTCCATCAATGATAGAATAGACCCCTCGTCGACATGGAAATAATTAATTTTGAGGAATTCAGTACTAATAAAAATAAATCATTTCTTCATCATTCTTATAAACATCAGTAATATATTTAGGTTTGTCTTTCCCTCAACCATATACATTCTCAAGATATTATCTTTCTACTGAGTCACTTATCCTTGGTAAAATTCATCATATGACTTTAAATACATAATGAAATAGTATTGAAGTTAAATCCTCATATATTCCATAATTCTTATAACATATAAATTTCTAACAAAATATTCAAAATGCATGACTCTTGAGGAGCCATATTAATCATTCCAATTTATCCATGACAATATCATGACTTTATTATTATCTAGTAACATCACATAGTGTGTACTCCTTTGACTTTTGGGACATTTATGTTCATATTGTCCCATTTTCTTATAGTTGAATCACTATACATTGAAAACAATTTTATTACCCATGAAATCATGAACTTTGTATCCCTTTTCTCTATTCTTGTAACATAATCCTTTTCCTTTTAAGTAGGATATGGTGTGTTTCCTTCTAGAAGTACGACATCTTGGAAAACTACCATTTTTATTATTCAATTTATCCATTCATTCCTCTTCCACCCTATTCTTAACTTACTTCATTTCAAAGATATATTACTCAGAGAAATATTTATAATCATTATTAACACATGCTATTATCTCCTCAGATGACTTAGATTATTTGGAGACTATCTCCTCCGAAATGATGACTTAATACCATAAGAGATATGATCCTTCTTACACATTGCATCACGTGAATTGGTGATCTTCTCATTCCGTCTACTAGGAAAAATTTCTAATCAACTAAATATACAATATTAGATCATAATATTATGAATTCTATATAACCCTAAACATTGCAAAGTACATAACATAAATTTCTGCATCACAAATCCTAGAACCCTATACTTTGGATACATTAGGAACCAAATCCTTCATAATGGCTTGTATCAAAAATATAAATTATCCATAAATATCCCCAAGAGTGTCAAAATAGGTTCTTATTAAGGCTCATTGTCATGTACAAGGTTTCCTCAGGTTAATCCCAAAACAGTTCGTCAGAGTTGTTACACTTAGGTACATTTTTTCCATAACCACGTCTAATTATAGTATCCAGACAAGGATTTATTTTCAAGGAAGACCCAAATAATCAATTCCTTAGAAAATTTATAGGTTGTTATTTTATTGTTTTTTAAATTATATAATACGGTTTTTTTTCAATAATCTATATTTTCTAAATCCACATTCTTGGTTTTCTACTAATCTTCTTTTAACACCAACTGTAACACCCCGAACCAAATTGCCGAGAGCAAGTGTATTATTTCATTATATTGAAATGATTACAAGAAAGTCATATCCCGAAGGATCAAGTAGATTATTAGTTTTTGAAAACCTGATACATACATAGGTTTAATATTATAACATGAAATAAAATACAATATATATGTTTTATTGGGAACATCCACAACTCTAATATTATTCCCACAACTCAATCATAATACACCTCTTCACATTCTGGAGAAAAACAAAACTTAAGAATAGGGGTGATCTAGAATGATCAGTAAGGGTATGTATTGTAGTGGAATCATAAATAATAAGGAAAGGTTAATTGATAAAAGTATTCATTACATTAATATTAAACTTCAACACATTAAGGTAAGAATAAGAGATGAATAAATAATGCCACAATAAAGCATAATCATGGGTATATTTCTAGTCAAATAACCACCTAAAATTTCAATTAGTAGTTTTAATAATGAGGGAATATATAATATGAGACATCATTACCATACCTTCACTTCCTTATTCTAAGACAACAAATATCCATTTTTTATAGGCCTCATGTATGGACTATATTTTGTCTTATGAGATCTACCTATACACCGAGGACCTATAACGAGACCCACTAAACACTTACTAAGTACAATTAATTGGTTTTATGAATGGGGATAAACATAAAAAACATATATATGAATATGTAAACTAACATATTAAATGTAAATAACATTCCCCATACATTAAACATAAACACTAACCATTCAAAGTAAATTGGTTACTGGTATTAAGATAGAACACAAACATTCAAACTAATCAGAAAACCTATGAAACAATATTTTATTTTATATCATATGACATAAAAACTATGAAATACAAGATTTATCAATGGATTTTAACATAAATAAATATACTTCTAAATGAGATCATTGAGAAATTCATGAGGAAATAATCACTAAACATTTTACAGTGTCCCATGCCACCTTGAAACATTCAAATTAAAATCCCTTAGAATAAAATGTGAATAAGGAGACTATTGATATGATATTACGTGGGTAAATACAATGACCACAAGCAAGAAATACGTTTTGAACAAGTAATATATCTCATAAAAGTAAAACTAGGGTGAGAAAATTCTATTTTACTTTAGAATGAAGAGTTCTTTTGGAAAATCATTTTTATTTTTCATAAATCTGGTTTTAAACATGCATATCCTAGATATTAAAAGTGAAGAAAATTGAGATTAAATGTATAGCATAAATGATGTCCCATAGAAGTGAAATCATGTAATTGTTTTTAATGAATCTTTAGAATTAAAACATTTTAGTGCGGTTTACGGAATTCATTAATGATATTTTAAAACGTAGAGTCATGTTTTATTTCATAAAACAAAAAATGAACCAAAATATAATTCTCATGTTATAATGTGTGATTTTAGAATTTTAAATCTATCTTAAAATATATTATAAAGAGAACTTCACAATATGTAATAATTTGAGAAGTTCCTTGAATTGGACATGCATTTCACAATAGTTTTTGAATGTTTCTTTTAAAAAATGTTAATCCCCATAAAATAAAGAATAATTGTGATTGGTAAAAATATATATAACATTAAAATTTAATGTATAAGGATTACATAATAAGAAGTAATAATTTCACTGAGGTAAGTAGAGAATAAGAGAAACCTAAATTATAATAGAGGTTTGGGTAGAAAATACTTACAACTTTGTAATCAATTGAATCATATTTCCCAAAAATAATAATTATAAAACGATACATTTAATATGATTAAAATAAATACATTAATGATATGAAACATAAATGGGTTGTAAACATACACCATACACAAGTAATAGTAGTTAATATGGAATATCTCACAAAAATGGAAGCGAGATGAAGAAACCATTACTTATGTCTGTAGGTGTTCCCCACTTGATCTTAATGACATTAATAATAAAATTTAGGTTCATTAATTAATAATTCCATAAACTCTTATCGATGAAATTTATTTATTATAAAATTATTAAGTACACTCATCGACCTTTTTTATTGGTTAAGAGGATGCATTTCATTGTTCTGGTCTCTTTTTTTCATATTCAGTATAATTATATACATGAATAAGAAATAATGTAAATTGAGAATGGGTTTCCATAATTTTTGTTATATATTATTTTATAATTTACATATGGTGACATGTTTGTAAATTCTATTTGGTTACTTTGAGTGAATATGAATCATTATATAAATTATTTAAGGATAACTGTTTACATTAATTAGAGGTTTTTAAACATAACGAACTCATTTTTATCAATAAATAAAAACAATGTGTAAATCAATATTCCAGAGAATAGATGAAACATAATACATATATTATAATCTATTTCAAATATAATAATGGTTTCATCACCATTATTCAAAAAAATAATAGAAATTGAAAACCCATCATCCTTGAATGTGGTAAATTAGCACATCTCGGAAGGCACTTTTTACTACTTGTATAAAAGAATGGTAGATGAGAGATGATAATAAATTATTATGTCTTCATAAAAAAATTAATGTAAATATAAGTTGTATGTGTTTTAATTACATTTTAATGTGGATAGGCTAGGATACTGAAGAAAAAAAGGAACATTAAAAGAAAGTAAAAGAATTGAAAAGAGGAATTTACCTCTTGAAGTAATCTTCATTGAGAGACTATTTAGGGGAGTGGATTTGGCCCTTTTATGAGAAAAAGGGCTGTTGGATGTGGGGGTTTATCTTGGGAGGATATTTGGTCAGAATTTAGACAAGGCACAAGTCTTGAGAGGACTAAGGAGATGATTTAGAAAGGGGTGGTATTTATAACGGGGGAGAGGAGGGTTTTCTTATTATTTTAATCATTAGTTTTATAGTTTTTCTCAAGAATACGAATAGTATTAATTCATGTGACCAGAAATAGTAATAAGTGCATATGAGTTCTAAAGAAGTGTTCTTACATCAAACTAAAATCATTTATGGCTCAATAAACCATGTATTTAGCATATATCGTAAATTATCATATTTTACTATTCATAAAAAATCATGTATTTTAGAAAAATAAAAAAATTCACCCTAAAACTTTTTTATGGTTAGAATCCAAATATGGATTCCATTTTATGAAATTAATTTTAAAAATATGTAGCATTTAATTTTTAAATAAAATCATTATTTACTTGAGAAATACAAATTGTATATTTTAAACTACTTTCATAATACTTAAATAATTAACTATGGTCTCATAAAATTATCCTCAAATATTAGAAAAAAATATTTATTTAGGAACCCATTTTACTAGAATGAGTTAATTTATTAATTTAAAATTTTAATTAAATATTTATCACTCACAATAATGTGAATATTTAATTAATAATTTATAAAATATTCTACTTTAATTTATAAGGTGCCTAAATTTTATTTATACATTCAATAGATGAGTTACTATTAATAATGGTCATATTTCTATTAATTAAAGAAACATTACTATTCATAAGGGCATATTAGTATTCAAAAGGATATGTTACTATTCGTAAGGGTTGGTTATATTCACCAATAAAATTAGGTTTGTTCTATCAAACTCAAAAAATCACCCTGAATGAAACCATGTATATCAGTTTTTCAAAACTCAGATCAGAGAAGTTGAAAAATTTTGATCATTGGCTTGGTTATAACAAAGTATTGTTTTATAGAGAATTAGTGTTTCATGCATTAAATATTAAAAATATTTTCAAATACTTAAGTGTTATAAGTATTACATTTAATATTTATATAAAGGTGCTATTTAGAATTATATAGGAGATGTTGAAGACAATTTTTATAACAAAGAATCATCGGTTTAGTTGAAATAAATGTCCATTTGATGGGAAAGATATGAGTTTTTTAATAGAAAGATATTTTTTATTATATAAAACACTAATCCTAATAGATCTAGGGTATCTAATTGAATCAATATTGATTATTTATTTAGTAATTACGGATATCTATGTTTGGGATTCTGAAATTTATATCAAATACAAATTTAAAGAATATGTTTTTATCTCTTGACTTGAGAGTGGTATTGGGGCATATCAGTTGGAATCAATTCCAGGTTTGGATACATTTAGTGGTTAGGATGTTATTAGATTGGTATAATTTAATATATTTTTGATACTATTATGTGTCAACAAGTTTAATATTGATCATAGTTATAAAGGGAAAATTAACCCTTTTGAGGTCCTATGTTATTGTATTTTAATGTAATTAATTATATTTTTGGAAATTATTATTGAGTTTTATAAAGATTATGTGATTGAGGAATAGGTAGCCCATAGGTTTGCTATGAAATTTTATTTCAAAGATATTCATGCTATTTTTGGAAAATAATAATATCTTTTTGAGACTATATATGATTAAGGTATATAATGATCAGTAATAAATTAATGTTGTTTAGTGATAAAAGTTACATTGAATTTTGTGGCCTTAGGTTTTTCGTGAATCTTTGGGTTTTAATGTAGTAAGATATAACTTGATAAAATTTTGTTTAATTATTATTGGGATTTAAACTACTTTTCATTGGTGGGAACTGTAACACCCGAGACTTTTATGTTATATAAATCATCAAAGGAATCTTTTTCTACACAACACTTGCTTGGCTTGCTTTACACAAAATCGTGACCTTCCTCGATAGCTTGTATCATACGCAATACCGAGTTTCACTAAACAACGATATGCTATTAAAATATTATTAAAACTAGCTGTTCTGAATAGTAATAAACACATTTTGAAATTTTATAAATTTTATTTTTCAAAATGGACTTCATTTTTGGATTAGGAATATCAAAATTATCCTAGGGTGAAATTTTTGTGTTATTCTGAAAACTTTCAATTTTTGATGAATAGTGAATCCACTAAGTGGTTGTTAAAAAACTGAATTTTTCATAAAACTTAATTTTAATACTTCTGTGAGTGTAATTTCGAAACTCCGAGAGACACGGTTGATGTCAGTAAGTAAAATTTGGTTCAATGAGATGAAAATAATTTTTTGGTGAATAGTAACTGTTTACTTTTTTTTTACCACGGTTAAAAGTAAATAGGGTAATTAAGGGTATAAATGATATTATTATTACCCTAACACATGTCCTAATTCTATTGGACAAGTGTAATTCGACCAAAAACAACCTTAGGAATAAAATATGACCAGTTAGGCCCACTTGGATTAGATTAGGACATTTATTATTAATTTATTTAAAGAAGGGTTAAAATAGTTAAAATCAAAGTTTAATAAGTAAATCAGTTTTAATATGGGGTTATACATAAGATAAATTCGAATATAAATATCCATTAGAAAGATAAACAAATTTACTACATAATGGTATTTTATTTTTAATTTTTAGATATTATATATTTTAATTTATTTATGACACAAAGATGATGCAATAATTATGTTATTAATGAAATCTTTACATAATTGATGTTATAAACAACCAAATAAATGTAATTTGACACTTTTTATGAATTCCACTAATTTTATAGGTTAATATGACATGTTATTATTTATTTAATTGACTTTTTGCTAACTAATAATTCTGTTATGAGTTTCACAAAAATCAATTACTAAATAGTGTCAAAATTGACATAAAATAGTTTTTAAAACAAATATTATATTAGTAATTGTTATTTTATTCCTAAAAATCTAAGGATCGGCCAAATAAGTTAGATAAGGTTATATATATTAATAATAAACAACTTGGGGTTCGTTTGGCTGCTTATAGTAAGTTTATTAACCTTATATTATAAGAACACAAGAAGACACGGTAAAAGTAAAATTATTTAACTTAATGATAAATCTAAATGATAAGGTTAAAATAGGAACCTAAACTTGTCTAAATTATATTGGATGAGAGTATTGCGACCCATACCAACCTTATCCTCTAAATAAATCAATTTGGAGCTATTTAAAACCGAACATGACTTTATAATAAAATAATAATTTTTGTTATTCCAAAGGTGCCCCTCTCCTCCCTTATAAAAGGGAACCTCCTCTCTCTCTTCCTCACACCACATTGAGTCTTCAAGATCGGCCAAAACCTTCCACTTTCTCCTCTCCACTTCCCTAGAGACATCCTAGAGGTCGTGGTCTTCTACAAAGACCAATTTTAGTGCCCTAAAAGAAGGTCTCAAAGAGGCACTTCAAAGAAGAGGTAATGTCCGTTTCCGATTCTTTCATCTTAATTTCTTCTTCCACTTCTTCTTATTTAGTTGTTTCATTATGAAGTAATAACATCAGTATCACTCATATACTGATATGTTATTATAAGTATGAAACAACCCCATTTCACCATCTATCCATCCTACAGAAAAAGAAATCACCGCACGTGCGTATGTACGGAATACCGTCTCCACGCCGTGGTGTAATCTATTTTCCACCACCAACTTATTTGGATGGTTATAATGGTATAAATAATGACTATATATGACTACTAAAAAGTTATATTTATTCTGAAATAGTATACATACACTCCAATACAATTCCACGATCATGGGAATGATATCATCACTCGTGCGTACGTAAAGAATACCGTCTCCACGATGTGATGCGATTCGTTCTACATGATCTTCATTGAATAATGATTATATAAATGAATTGAAAGAATAAATATGATATATAGTACATTAATACCATTCTGGAAATGATGTATAAATACCGTAAAGAGAATAATAAGAATTTATTCGACAAAACACGCATTAGAACAAAAAGTTATAAACACCCAAATAACAAGTAGCAATGAACTATTAATACCAAGAAACTGAGAATATGACCATATATGATATCATAACAATAATTATGATTCTGTAATAAGTCAATAACATTATTTAAATCATTATACAGGAGGTTCGGAGATGTACAAAGCATATCGGACCTAAGGTAAGGGAAAGATCACAATCTCATTTTTATCCGAGATTGTTTATACTTTGAAATTTACTGGGGTGTATTTTATCATCCACATACATGTTTCATCAATATTTAATATTATTTATATCCACCTACAATTGTTTAAATCCAATTTTACCCTTCGGTGAGTATTTAGTAAAGGTTATGAACGAAATCTTTTGTCGTTTTTCGTACGAGGTGCTTTTTTACTTTTCCGACAAAAGTACGAGAAGAATGTTTTTTTAACTTATACGGCATGAATGGATTTTTAAAATATTATTTCCAAGAAGCTTCCTTTACAAGTTTTCATGTTTATTTTTAATAAACAAATTTTAGTTTATAATTGTACCACATGTTAAAAAAGGAAAAGTGTTTTTGAAGCAGAAAGGATATTTTCCTCATGAATTCAGTTCAAATATATTATCAAAATTATTTTCCATCTAAGATAATAAAGGGTTCTTTTACTATCCCTATTATTACATTGATTTGATTATGTTGTGATGGAATTATATTTTTATGAATCCATTTATCTTATATGATTTTTTTTATGATGTCACGATGTTTAAGATTCCCATTTTTGTTACATGGGTTATGCTATGATGTATGGTTTATGATTTTGTGGCACACATAAGAATGGTATCATTATGAGATAGGTGGGACATATATCTCCCTCCAATGCATTGGGTAAAGATTTTATATCTCATGAGATAGACATTTTTGGAAAGGTAGGTTATACCGGTACAGTGAAGCAGGACTGAAACGAGGGTAACCCTGTTCAGAAATTGACTTTGTCCACTAATATAGTCTTGGAAATGAGTCTTGACTAATAAGAAATGATTCTCTATGATTATGTGTGTATTCCACAAAGTTTCATGTTTTAAGTTATGATTATTTGGACTACATTTCACTACTATGATTTATCCCATGTTTTGAAATTATGATCTCTTTTGTAGGTTAAGATTTCCAAAAGTTATGTGCTTATGTATATGATGTGATTGATATTTCTTTTGTTTACCCTTACTCTGAATTTGAGCTCACCCTTTTGTATGTTTTATTTCCCCAGGTCAGGAAGAAGGTTATTAAGTAAAATATGCCAAAAAGGGACTCTAGATATGATGAAATAAATGGGAAGCAAAGTAGATGCTTTATGAACCAGTTGTTTATGTTTCCCAGTTTCTAAAGACACTATACCTATACAGTCCTTTCTTGGTTTTGTTATATTTTGTAATAAGTGTGCTTCAATTCTGAAGTAATAACAATGTCTGTAAAGTATGGGTCGTTATAGTCGGTATCAGAGGAAAGGTATAGTCAACCTTTGGAAACTAGGATGTGAAAGCCTTAGTAAGAACCCTAAGGATAATTCTAAGCATAGAACACAATCCTAGTGTTTTAGAAATGGCCATGAATAACCTAGGATAAGAACTTAAGTGTGAAATTTTATTCTTGATTATGTGGTTTTCCTATTATAATTAGTGTTGCTCACACTATTCTTATTGGTTTTAGTCAATGGCTGGAACCTGAAGGAACTGTGTTAATGCGGAATGGAACTGGAAATGCAATGATTGTCCCCCTGAGCAACCAAATGTTATGGGAGATGGAATGAAAAATCTTGTAGCCATGCTCACACAACTTTCTCAAGCTATGAATCATGCAGGACTTCCAAATGAGAAAAGGAAGGAGCAACATTCTATTGAATCCTTCATGAGGCAGCGTCCACCTTCTTTCAGTGGGTCTACTGATCCATTAGTTGCTGAACAATGGATTAGTACTACTGGAATGATATTTTCAGTTCTTCAATGTTCTGAGAATGATAAAGTCATCTTAGAAGTGTATTGTTTGGAAGGTGATGCTGATCAATGGTGGAATCTTATTAAGAATACGAGGCAAAGGGATGAAATTGAGTCCATGGAATGGGACGAGTTCATGAACATATTTTTCAATATGTACTTCCCTTGTATTCTCCGAAAAAAGATGGAGTAAGAGTTTCTTGAACTGAATCAAAAGGATGATGAATCTGTTGGTACCTATGAAGCACATTTTACCAGACTTTCAAGGTATGCTTCTGGTATTATTATCCAACCTGAGAGTAAGATCGATCGATTCTTTAGTGGATTAAAACCAAGTCTTCGAAGGGCCTTAGCCATAAGGGACTTCAATAGCTACGAGTAAATCGTTCGATGTGCTCTCAAAGTTGAGATGGAGATTGGAGTAACCCATCAGTCATAAGGGTCTGATAAGAAGAGGAAAATGGAATTCAAAGGAAAATCTAAAGAGCACACTGAAAATAAGATGAGCTTTCCCTTATGCTCAAAGTGTGGAAAGAAACATGGAGGGAGTTGTTTTAAAGGGACAAGTAAATGTTTCAAATGTGGAAAAGAAGTTCATCGGGCATTTGAATGCCGGATTGATGGGAAGAAGATGTCTAATGATGAAAACAAAAGAAGGGATACACAGAATGAAACAACTACACTTCAATGTTTCATGTGCAAGGAGATGTGACATTATGCCAATAAATGCCCTAATACAAGGGTTGATGATGATGGTGAACATCAACAAACTCTTAAGGATAAAGACAAAGGAAAGTCACATGCAATTTCTATCAGCGATGTGGAGTATGATAACGATGTGGTGAAAGGTACACTTACCATCCACTCTATTGTAGAAAATGTTTTATTTGATTCTGGATCCACCCACTCCTTTATTTCTGAAGAATTTTCTATGGGTATCACCGTATTACTTCAACAATTAGATGTTGTGTTAGCTGTGACAACACCTAATGGAACAACAGTCGCATCAAAAGTTTATAATTCTTCTCCGATTGAAGTTTGTGGGAATGTGCTTCCTGCAAATCTTGTGATCCTTCCTATAGTGGAATTTGATGTGATTCTTGGCATGGATTGGCTTTCTCCACATGGAGCTCATAACAATTGCCAAAGAAGGGATGTCACATTTCATATTCCAGATCAATCTATGATCGTCTATCGATGCAAGGATGAACATAACCTTACAGTGGAAATTTCTTCCCTTTTATGGGTATTGATTCCACTAAATGAAGTTTATTTATCTCAAATGGTTGGTGAGAAACTCAGGATTAAGAATATTCCCATTGTACGGGAGTTTGATGATGTCTTTACGGAGGAATTACCAGGTCTTCCACCGAATCTTGAAGTTGTGTTTTCAATAGAACTCGTACCGGGTGCTTTGCCTATTTCAAAGACACCTTATAGAATGGCCCCAATAGAGTTGCAGGAATTGAAGAAGCAACTCCAAGAGAATCTTTATAAGGGGTTCATACACCCTAGTGCGTCACCTTGGGGAGCACCTGTTGGATTTGTTAAGAAGAAAGATGGATCAATGAGACTCTGTATTGATTATCGAGAACATAAGAAGATCACTATCAAGAACAAATATCCTCTCCCATGCATTGATGACTTATTTGACCAACTACGAGGAGCTCAATACTTTTCCAAGATTGATCTTCGTTCAGGGTATCATCAATTAAGGTTCAAAAGGGAGGATATACCAAAGACGACTTTTCGTACAAGGTATGGACACTATGAATTTATAGTGATTCCATTTGGTCTTACTAATTCCCATGCTATCATCATGGATCTAATGAATAAAGTCTTTAGAGACTATCTTGATCAGTTTGTGGTAGTATTTATAGACGATATTCTTGTATATTGAAATAGCAAGGAAGAACATGAAGATCACTTGAGAATTATATTAAATACCCTGATAATGGAGAAGCTTTATGCAAAATTTACCAAGTGTGAATTTTGGCTTAAAAAATTTGCATTTTTGGGTCACATAATCTCAAAAGAGGGGATATCTATGGATCCAGCAAAAATAGAGGTTATCAAAAGATGGTCGAGACCAACAACAGCAACAGAGATCCGAAGTTTTCTTGGTTTGGCTGGATATTATCGACGTTTTGTGAAATATTTTTCACGATTATCTAATACACTCACCAAGTTGACTCGGAAAGGAGTTAAGTTTGTTTGGATGAAAGAATGTGAAGATAATTTCAAGGAGTTGAAAAGAAGGTTATCCAGTGCACCTGTGCTCACACTGCCTTGTAGTAGAGAATGGTTTTTGATCCATAATGATGCATCCAAGAAGGGATTGGGGTGTGTTCTTATGAAAACTGATATGGTGATAGCTTATGCCTCACGACAGTTGAAAATACATTAGAAAAATTACACAACTCATGATTTGGAGTTAGCTGCCGTAATCATTGAATTAAAGATTTGGAGGCATTACCTTTATGGTGAAAGGTGTGATATTTATACTGATCATAAAAGTTTAAAGTATATTTTCACACAAAAGGAGCTGAATATGCTCCAAAGAAGATGGTTGGAACTGATTAAGGATTACGACTTCTCAATTCATTACCAACCTGGGAAAGCAAACAAGGTGGCAGATGCATTAAGTCGACAAGACCATTCTAGTTTATCCATGATGGGGATCACAAAAGATCCAATATTTATGGATTTACGAAGGATAGATCTTGTAATTATAATGAAAGGGGAAAAATTGTATCTTTATCAAAGGAATTTTCAACAATCTATACATGTGAAGATTAAAGAGGCCCAGAAAGTAGATGTCGAGTTACAGAAGAAGGTGAGAAACGTTCCTGAATTCAACCTTGATTGTGATGGGATAATAAAGTTCAGGAATCAGGTTTGTGTTCCTCCCATCCCCAAATTAAAGAAGGAGCTGCTGGATGAGGCTCATAGTTCTTCATTCTCTATTCATCCTGGAAGCACGAAGATGTATAGGGACCTGAAAGAGTACTTCTGGTGGGATGGCATGAAAAGATATGTTGCTAAATATGTCTCTCGATTCTTGGTTTGTCAACACGTTAAAGCTGAGAGACATAAGTCTAAGGGGATGTTACAACCATTACCCATACCCGAATGGAAATGGGAAAACATCACTATGGACTTTGTCACAGGACTTCCTAAAGCATCCAAAGGCAATAATGCTATCTCGGTCATAGTTGATCGTCTTACAAAGTCTGCACACTTCATTGATATTAGAGAGGATTTCTCTCTGGATCAGCTTGCCAGGATATATGTAAAGAAAGTGGTAAGATTGCATGGAGTACCACTTTCTGTTATATCTGATCGGGATCCAAGATTTACCTAGAAGTTCTGGCGAGGTCTTCAGCATACTCTGGATATAGAGTTGAGTTTCAGCACTGCTTATCATCCTCAGACAGACAGTCAGTCTGAGAGAACAATTCAAACTCTAGAAGATATTTTGAGAGCATGCTCTATGGATTTCAAAGGTGGTTGGGATCAACACCTACCTGTGGTGGAATTTTCTTATAATAATAGCTTTCACTCTAGTATTCAGATGGCTCCCTATGAAGCTCTCTATGGAAAGAAATGCAGGACTCCAACTTGCTGGGATGAAGTTGGGGAAAGAAAGTTATTAGGACCTGATCTCGTTGATGAAATGGTAGAAAAGTTCAGATCTATTCAACAACACATAAGAGCAGCTCAGAGTCGATAGAAAATTTATGCCGACAACAGAAGAAAAGACCTAGTGTTTGAAGTTGGTGATAAAGTGTTCTTACGAATATCTCCCTGGAAGAGGGTTATGAGATTTGGAAAGAAGGGGAAGTTGAGCCCTAGATATATCGGTCCTATTGAAATACTGGATCGTGTTGGGAAGGTAGCTTATCGATTGGCGCTTCCACCGAATCTCTCTCAAGTTCACGATGTGTTCCATGTATCTCTCCTGAAAAAGTACATACCTGATCCTTCACATGTACTTAGCTCAGAAGTTGTACCACTGGAGCAAGATCATTCTTATGAAGAACAACCGATAAGGATTATAGATCGTAGCGAAAAAGTCCTACGAAACAAGACCACTTGATTGGAGAATGTTTTATGGAGGAACCACCAATTAGAAGAAGCTACAAAGGAGCTTGAGGATATGATGAGGGAGTGGTATCCTCATCTGTTTGTTACAAAGTGATGAATTTCAAGGGTGAAATTCATTTTAAGGGGGGTAGAATGTAACACCCGAAACTTTTATGTTATATAAATCATCAAAGGAATCTTTTTCTACACAACACTTTCTTGTCTTGCTTTACACGAAATCGTGACCTTCCTCGATAGCTTGTGTCTTACGCAATTCCGAGTTTCACTAAACAACGATATGCTATTAAAATATTATTAAAACTAGCCGTTATGAATAGTAATAACCACTTTTTGAAATTTTATAAATTTTATTTTTCCAAATGGACTTCATTTTTGGATTCGGAATATCAAAATTATCTTAGGGTGAAATTTTGGTATTTTTCTGAAAACTTTCAATTTTTTATGAATAGTGAAACCACTAAGTGGTAGTTAAAAAACTGAATTTTTCATAAAACTTAATTTTACCGCTTCTGTGAGTGGAATTTCGAAAATCCGAGAGACACGGTTGATGTCAGTATGTAAAATGTGGTTCAATGGGATGAAAATAATTTTTTGGTGAATAGTAACTGTTTACTTTTTTTTACCACGGTTAAAAGTAAATAGGGTAATTAAGGGTATAAATGATATTATTATTACCCTAACACATTTCCTAATTCTATTGTACAAGTGTAATTCAACCAAAAACAACCTTAGGAATACAATATGACCAGTTTGGCCCACTTGGATTAGATTAGGACATTTATTATTAATTTATTTAAAGAAGGGTTAAAATTGTTAAAATCAAAGTTTAATAAGTAAATCAGTTTTAATATGGGGTTATAAATAAGATAAATTCGACTATAAATATTCATTAGAAAGATAAAAGGATTTCCTACATAATGATATTTTGTTTGTATTTTTTAGACATTAAATAATTTAATTTATTTATGACACAAAGATGATGCAGTAATTATCTTATTAATGAAATATTGGCATAATTGATGTTATAAACACCCAAATAAATGTAATTTGATACTTTTTATGAATTCCAATAATTTTATAGGTTAATATGACATGTTATTATTTATTTAATTGACTTTTTCGAACTAATAATTCTGTTATGATTTTCACAAAAATCAATTACTAAATAGTGTCAAAATTGACAAAAAATAGTTTCTAAAACAAATATTATATTAGTAATTGTTATTTTATTCCTAAAAATATAAGGATCTGCCAAATTACTTAGATAAGGTTATATATATTAATAATAAACAACTTGGGGTTCGTTTGTCTGCTTATAGTATGTTTATTAACCTTATAGTATAAGAACACAAGAAGACACGGTAAACGTAAAATTATATAACTTAATGATAAATCTAAATGATAAGGTTAAAATAGGAACCTAAACTTGTCTAAATTCTATTGGATGAGAGGATTGCGACCCATCCCCTACTTAGCCTAGAAATAAATCAATTTGGAGTTATTTAAAACCGAACGTGACTTTATAATAAAATAATATTTTTAGTTAATCCAAAGGTGCCCCTCTCATCCCTTATAAAAGGGCACCTCCTCTCTCTTTTCCTCACACCACATTGAGCCTTCAAGCTCAGCCAAACCCTGCCAAATTCTCGTCTCCACTTCCCTAGAGACATCCTAGAGGTCCGGGTCTTCTAAAAAGGCCAATTTTAGTGCCCTAAAAGAAGGTATCAAAGAAGTACTTCAAAGAAGAGGTAATGTCCGTTACCGATTCTTCATCTTTATTTCTTCTTCCACTTCTTATTATCTAGTTGTTTCATTATAAAGTAATAACATCAGTATCAATCATATACTGATATTTTATTATAAGTATGAAACAACCCTATCTCACCATCTATCCATCCTACAGAAAAAGAAATCACCGCGCGTGCGTATGTACGGAATACCGTCTCCACGCCGTGGTGTAATCTATTTTGCACCACCACCTTACTTGGATAGGTATAATGGTATAAATAATGACTATATATGACTATAATAAATTTAAATTTATTCTGAAATAGTATACATACACTCCAATACAATTCCACGATCATGGGAATGATATCATCGCTCGTGCGTACGTACGGAATACCGTCTCCATGATGTGATGCGATTCATTCTACATGATCTTCATTGAATAATGATTATATAAATGAATTTAATGAATAAATATGATATATAGTACATTAATACCATTCTGGAAATGATGTATCTATAACCTAAAGAGAATAATAAGAATTTATTTGACAAAACACGCATAAGAACAAAAAGTTATAAACACCCGAATAACAAGTAGCAATGAAATATTACTATCAAGAAACTAATAATATGACCATATATGATATCATAACAATAATTAAGATTTTTTAATGTGTCAATAACGTTTTTTAAATCATTATACAGGAGGTTCAGACATGTACAAAGCATATCGGACCTAAGGTAAGGGAAATATCACAATCTAATTTTTATCCGAGACTGTTTATACTTTGAAATTTACTGGGGTGTATTTTATCATCCACATACATGTTTCATCAATATGTAATATTATTTATATCCACCTACAATTTTTTAAATCCAATTTTACCCTTCAGTGAGGTTTTAGTAAAGGATACGAAAGGAATCTTTTGTCGTTTTTCGTACGAGGTAGTTTTTGACTTTTCCGACAAAAGTACGAGAAGAATGTTTTTTTAACTTATACGGCATGAATGGATTTTTAAAAAATTATTTCCAAGAAGCTTACTTTACAAGTTTTCATGTTTATTTTTAATCAACTTCATTTAGTTTAGAATTGTATGACATGTTAAGAAAGGAAAAGTGTTTTTGAAACAGAAAGGATATTTTCCTCAAGAATAGAGTTCAAATGTATTATCAAAATTATTTTCCATCTTAGATAATAAAGGGTTCTGTTACTATCCCTATTATTACATTTATTTGATTATTTTGTGATGGAATTATATTTTTATGAATCCCTTTATCTTATATGAACTGTTTTATGATGTCACGATGTTTAAGATTCCCATTTTTGTTACATGGGTTATGCTATGATGTATGGTTTATGATTTTGTGGAACGCATAAGAATGGTATCATTATGAGATGGGTGGGACCTATATCTCCCTCCAATGCATTGGGTAAAGATTTTATATCTCATGAGATAGACATGGCTGGAACGGTAGGTTATACCGGTTCAGTGAAGCAGGATTGAAACGAGGGTAACCCGATTCAGAAATGGACTTTGTCCACTAATATAGTCTTGGCAATGAGTCTTGACTAATAAAAAATGATTCTATATGATTATTTGTGTATGCCACAAAGTTTCATGTTTTATGTTATGATTATTGCGACTACATTTCACTTGTATGATTTATCCCATGTGATGAAATTATGATCTCTTTTGCAGGTGAAGATTTCTAAAAGTTATGTGCTTATGTATATGTTGTGATTGATATTTCTTTTGTTTACCCATACTGAGAATTTGAGCTCACCCTTTTGTATGTTTTATTTCCCCAGGTCAGGAAGAAGGTTATTAATTAGAATATGCCAAAAAGGGACTCTAGATATGATGAAATAAATGGGAGGCAAAGTAGATGCTTTATGAACCAGTTGTTTATGTTTCCCAGTTTCTAAAGACACTATACCTATACGGTCCTTTCTTGGTTTTGTTATATGTTGTAATAAGTGTGCTTCAGTACTGAAGTAATAAAAATGTATGTAAAGTATGGGTTGTTATAGGAACCCTATGGATAAGACAAAATATAGAAATATATATTTAAATTTGGGTTAAGTATAGAGTGTTTAGTTTCCCCATAATGAAATCCATATTTGGATACAGAAAAGTGGATGTAGGATTTCACTCAGATTTACCAAGGGGTAGGAGACCATAAATAGGTTTCTTTAGTATTAACTCGATCTTCAATCCGTGAAAAAATAGGCCTAACTGCATACCTGGTCTGACGGTCACATGGGATATGATTTAGATGTTTCACATGTTCATTAAAAACCATTCTGAATGATTTGAATACATTATTATATTAGGAGTTGTCAATATTTTTAGAAAACCCTCATATATTTTTCATCATTAAGATAATTTATAGTGTGTGTATGAAATTTATATAAGTGGTTATAATGCAAGAACCCTAGATTTTAGTATGGAATTTTTTAAAATAAATACTATGTTATGTATATTTTCACACACACAACACTAAACTAAAATGAATCATGGTATAATTCATAATGAAATATAAAAATTAATTTGTTTTGTGAATAAAACGTTAAATATCAATATAAAATTACATAAATAGTAACACCTAATGTAAATAAAAAATTACTTAAAATGATGTATTCAAATTAATTTCATATTATTTTGGTTTTAATGAATAATTTGATTTTTCTAATTCTACTGAGATGAATAAATTTAATAATTATAAGATAAATAGTAAAATGATGTGACTAGAATAATATATTGTTAAAAAAGATATTTTTTTGAAGAATCATATTATTATATATTATGTATTTATTTATCTAAATAAATTAAATTTATAATTTATAAAGTCTTATCAGAAAAAAATGTTTCAATGTATAAAATAGTATAGTAACATTAATTTATTTAGTAATTGATATGAAATCTGATTAAGAATATTATTGTATATAATATTTATTAAAATATGTTTTTCATTTTGTTATATTTTTAGGCCTAAAAGTGGTGTAGATACCTGAAGGGGTTGGGGTGAATTAGGGTAGAAATTTTATTTTTGAAATTCATCCTAGACAAATATATCTAGACCTCTTTATTAAAAGTGTCACATTGTTTTCATTTAAGTGTTATTGATGATATTATTCTACCTTATTTATCTGATGATGATGATTTGAATGTAATGCTGGAATGAAAGAACAAGTACACAATGATTTTTACTTGGTTTTCCCCCACTGGGCTACATCCAGGGAGAATACAACAACAATGTTCTAATTGTACCAAATTTTCTAAGGGTCACAACCAATAATAATGGTTCGGGATAGATCTCATATATGACCAAGATCACTTCCTTTTTTAGGGTGAGATCACTACTTTCTTAATGGTCCCTCCCTATGTCTCACTATCTGGATCACTACCAATGAAAAGGATCACTGTCTTTCTCTTCCTTTTCTCACTACCCATGGTAGGGATTTGAACATAGTTTAAAGACTTTTAGGTCCCTTAATCATCTCTAATTAATACATCCTTAGATTTATATGGACAAGCTATTGAATTTCCACATTCATCGTCTTGATGAATACCAATTTTCCCCAGAATTACTAGGCAATGCCATCGGAAAATCTTTCCCAATGCTCCTTGCCTTTGCAAAGATCCTATTTTGTTAATCTCAAAAAGACTTCATGAATATCCTACCTTTCACGATGCTCACTTATCCATACTGAAGCACACCCCTTTCACAAAACTCATCTAGAATTCACAAAGATACTTTATTTAATGAATCTTACTTACCCTTTGTGAATTTCATTATGTTTGGGATGCCCATTAAATTTGGTTGGATTTATCCTTTGCGAACTTCATTGTATGAAACATTATTCATGATGCTCAAAACAATATATTTGATTTTATTGATTTCACAAACTTCATCAAATACCAAATTCAAGACCCAACTTCATGAATTTCGATCCTAAATATTTTTGTTATTTTTCACTTCTTTTCTGAAGGGGGTAAAGGCCTATTTATAGTAATTCCCATCAATTCCAGAACCATCCATCCACATGATCACAATTTCATGATACTCATACTATTCAGATGTGATTTTCCCTTTTTTGTGAAGCACCACATAAATTTCCAATATTTGATGCTCTTTATAATCACGTATATCACCATCAAACTCTTTGCATCACTATGATGATCCAATCATGATGATCCTACCTTTATTTTTTCATGATGCCCGTCGTTCGTACATAGATCACTATTAACATTTTTTTTACCTTTTGTGAAACACCCTTAACGAGCCCCATATTTTTGAATCTCATTCCTTTTCTATATTTTATAAGGAATTAATGGGAATAAACTTGTCATGATTCCATCCAAACTCTAAAATTTAGACCCCAGAAATTTGGCAAACCTTGGGAAACAATGTCACATTGTGTACGCAATTTTCTATAATTCTTCCATGGAATCCATTCCTTTGTCTTGGATCTTTGAAAAAAATCATTTTAATAATATCTGTGGATATCTAAAATATACCTTGGAAATGTTCTTTTTGACCGACATAATCAACCCAAATATATTTCAATGTTACATTGAAGTATTATTTCCCAACAGTCTTCCCCTTTAGGTTTGTTGAACAATTATCCTATTTTGATACATTATTAAAACATCATCCATATTTATTTACCATTTTTTTCTTGATATTAATATAGAAATAAAATATTTCATCAACACATACTCTACGCCCACATGATATTCTCGATGTGAAAAACAAGAGTATTATTCAATGTTCATCAACGAATCACTTCATTTAAAAACCTATCAGCTACTTTCATAAAAAAATCCATCTTTCATGATATATATCTATTGATTGATCACTTTTGTAATCATTATATTTAAAACTCTCCATATCACAATGACCCCTATTAGTGTCTCCTTTATCATTTGTAGATAATATTTTCCATTTGACATTAATAATTTCTCCACCATTGTCAAAAAACCCAAATGTCACTTCATTGTTATCCGCAATTGGGTAAAGAACACATATCAGTAAATTAGGGAAAAGAAATACATACATTGGGGATATGGGGTCCCACAACAACACTTTTTCTACTACAAGGAGTTGACTGAACTCCAGGAGATAGTCGGTGTTGTTCAGGCACTTATTTGTGTAATGCCTTTGTCAGAATGTTGGGATCTTGTTATTCTATAGAAAAATACTCCATCTACATAATCCCTTACTACACATTCTCATTTATAAAATGAAATTTGATTTCAATTATCTTTATCCTTAATGGATGGACTAACTTTTTTTCTATGATTGAAATCACTTGATTTTTCACAATTGATTCTGATTAGAGTCTTCACTACAACTGCCTTATCATCAAGATGCTACATCTTCTATAATAACTGCATGCATGCTTGAGTAGCAACAATACATTCATCTTTTTTGGTACTCAATGAAATGAAATCTTGTTTCTTACTTATAAAAAATACAAAATATACCAAGATATAATGCACCACCTGATGTTTATTTTCTTTTATCTACTAAACCAGACCAATATACATCTTTATAACCCAATAACTATCTATGAGATTTTTCATTATACATCAAACTGAACACCACTATTCCTTTGATATAACGAATTATTATTTTCACTAAAAGAATGTGTATTTCTTTGTTATTGATTTTGAACTATAAATATTATCTTGTGGAAAAAAATCATTTCTTATCGCGGTCAATTACAATTGACTATTAATGATTTTCTTTTATTCTGTAACATTAACTGCATTACCTTCATCATCACATGTCAGTTTCATCCATGTATCTTCTGGAGTAATCATATATTTAGAATTATCTACTCCAAATCTTTTCAAAACATACTTGGAATATTTATATTGACAAATTCAGGATCCATTCATCCATTGTGTTACCTATATACCAACGGAAAATACTAGTTCACCTATCATTGAAATTTTAAACTCACATTCAATTAATTACGAAAACCGTCCACACTATAATTCATATTATCCACTGAAGATTAAATAATCAAAATACACCAGCACCATCATACTTTTATTATTATTATTATCCTTATTGACATATATATTTAAATCAACTACACAATGGTGAAAACTGGGAGTCTTTAAAAATTGATCTATTCTTAAACCCTGTATTATCGGTGCCTGCATCAAACCATAAAGTTTGTTTCTCAACCGAAAAACTTTATTATCATCTTCATGAATATGAAATCCATCTCATTGCTCAATATAAATTGATTCTTATAGAACTCTATTTACAAATGATGACATTAAATCGTACTAGAAATACTAGAAATTTATTTTTACTACTATGGATAACAATTGTCTCCAGCCTTGAAATAGTTGAAAATATTTCATCAACAATGATACCCTCTATATAAGATTAACCATTTTATACTATTTATTATTAGTTTCAAATTTACACACTATATTAATTCTTTTTTATGTGAAATCCCCATTCAGTCTCATTGAAATTCTTATATATTGGCCTCAAAACAATTTCCCATGTCTAATTTTTCTCAAACTGGTCAAACACTTCATTCATAACCTGAACTCAATTCTTATCTCCACCTATTTAGTCAAAAAAATTTGGCACTAACTTTGATAGGATGGATTCATGATGTAATGAAATCATTCTTCAGGCTTGAACTAGCACTACTGTATCACCAATGATATTCTTCCTCTCAAATTTAGCCTGACTGTTTGGTTTTCATACAGATATAGATTTTGATTCTTCATGATCATCATCATTACCTTTATTAGAATCATCATTTTAATCTTCTACTAGACCTATGTTTATTACCTCCTCATTGATTCTATAAGGTGTCATGTTAAATATTATATTTATTCTCTAAAATAGTGACATTATTAGTTTTAACTACTTTGATTGCCTAATATTGAAACATTGTTGATATTATCTCATAGATTTTTTGTATCCTTAAAATAGTCAGTTGATACCGTATTGTTAGAGAAAAAAAATATAAAAATGACACAATTTAATGTTCCTACTTCTCCCCAAATCGACCTTCCTGATGCCATACAACATAAACATTCTTCTCCTCCTACATAACTTCTTAACAAGGAACACTTAGTTTTGTTCCACCAACAAAACTACAAATCCTACTAAGTCAAAATTTGGTGTAGGAAATATAAGATAATGTTAATAATACCATAACTATTTAAGGAACTCATTTATTTCCACAAATCTCATGAAACCATAGATCATTAAATACTTATAAGGAATTTATATATTTCTTTTTTAGCTCTCGGAACTAATTTTAATCATTTAACATTTTGGAGCACATCACATCACCACTTTACATAATTTGAGGAAAATTACCCTTAGATCATATCTCCCCTTAAAACCTAAAATAAGTGAAAATAGGTTAATATAATATATACACATATGGAGAGAGGATCCTCTAGAATCATCAATAAGAGGATTGTGATTTATCCTTATAGATAAAGCATTTGACACATTCTTACAAAGAACTGTACATTTATTTGCATGTTCTAATTTCCAAGCCAACGCCATCTTTTTTTGGAAATATTAACAAACATTCTTTACACACAATCAGAGTATTATATTGAAATTTGAATTCTACAGGCTTGGACTTTTTCACAAATTTTTAGTTTCAACTCATTTTTAGAATTTTCATTCTTTGATTCTCCACTGATATTCCATTTTTCATTACTCTTACTTTGAGTTGGAATCTTTTCACTAGTTCTCTCCTCCAGATACTTCCTCCATTGGAGGGATACTTCCATTTAGTTCAATTATTTCCATGGGTCATGAAATGTGAATTTTTAAAGGAATTATTTATTTATTTTTATTTTATTCATTATATGAATCATTCAACCATTTCATTGTAGGTTTGAGTATTCCATTGAATTACCATTCTTCTTAATCACAATTGGATGATCTCTTCTATATTTCTTCCATGTTTTTTAACATTATTTTTAATAGAGTTATTGTGAGTGAAATAGAGGAGACGATTTATGCACATTTTATTGAGATCCTTGTGATGAAATTGAGTCCGTAAACCTATTTTTAAAATTATAATGTTGTCTCCTAATATAATATTTTTTGTTATACACTGCCACTGTTAGGGATCTCTTTCGAGGTTTATTTTCCATTTCTTTTTCCCAACCACAATATATTGTCCAATTCCCATGATTAGTACACATAAATCATCTACCGTAAAAACATACCCATGTCATAATTTTTCGGTTGTTTTGTTGATACATATTTAGTTTTTCTCCGGATGTTGATCTCTTGGCCTTCTTGACACATACTCATAGTGTGCCCCATTCTTCCACAATATTAGTATTACATACATAGATTCTTTTGACAGAGTGTTATTTAAAATTTTTAATGATGATTCTTCTTATTTTCAGATTTATATATATATAAATCATCAAAAGAAGAAATATATTCCAAATCCTCTAAAAAACATTATGTATGACCATAAATACCAAAGGAATACCACATACTATAGTTAAATCTTGTAAAAACCTTTTAAGAACCATTATTGGTATCTATATGATTTTTCCTATTTTTAGAATGGTTCACAACTCTCATATTGTCATGATTGTGAGATGGTTAATAATATACAATACTAGTTTTTCCATAACATTATGACCTTTGAGATGAGAAAATATATTCTTGTTTCTCTATGTAAATTTCATATTTTCTTTTCAATTCATCATCACCTACCTATGGATTATCAAAAATTAAATTCAAAGCATCCTTCAACTTATGCTTACATTTGGAATTAGATTTATCCACTTATTTCTTTACTAATTCTACCTCTTATCCCAGTTTTTAAATCATCATATCCCTTGATTCAAGTTGGGCATTAAGTTCTCTCTTGATATTCTTCCCACTATCCATCTAACTTTCCAATTCTCGGTTGAGCTTATCAATAATGTCGAATTTATCCTTTATTTTAAATTTTTTCAATGAAGTTGAATAAACATAGTATGCATTCCCTTATTGTAGACATTGGTTCTGCGGAACTAGTTCAGATAGTTGTGTTGCAAGATCACTATTCCTATTTTTGAGATTCAGAATTTCTTTTCAGTTTATATTCATTTCTTTTTCATCATATTTCTATTTTATTATCTTTATAGAAATATTTTGAAGTTATTTAACAAGTTAATCCTTATTCTCCTTCATGTTAGTAGCCACATATTGAGGTATTTTATTTAAACCTTTAAACGTGTTGACTTCAATTTCCTACAATTGAATCTGTATATCATTTACTTTATTTTCTACATCTAGTTTCTGCTCCAATTTGTTTTTTTGGGGGAAAAATCCACTATTTGACTTATTTAAATTTCTTCATCATTAGATGTACAAAAATAAATTGGAATATTAGGTTCCTTACTCATTAATTCAACATCATCTAATGAGTGAATAGTTTCATAGTCTAATTAATCATTGTCTTTCTTTTGTATGTTTTTGGTTTTTGTCAACCGAATCGTGCTCTCTCCATAGAAACATCCATAATGAGGAACTATATTTGAATAATTCTTCATATTTGACGTTCTTCCATTTTCCATGGCACACCATGATAAGAATAAAAAAATTTTAAGTTCAATAATCCAATGAACCATGTTAGAGAACACAAATTTTATTAATGAAACCTACCCTTTTATACCTACAGTTAGGTCTAAAAGTGGACTAGATACACTGAGATGGCGGTCAATCCAGGTATGAATATTCAATTCTATATTCTTATCACACCAACTGATATTGACCGCTTTATTATAAGGGTTACTTTTTTGCTCCTAACATTTAATGATGATCTTATTATATCCTTCTCTCTCTAATGATGGTTATTTGAATGTAATATAGAAACGAAAGCACAATGATGCAACAATATTTACTTGTTTCACCCTCACTAGGCTATATCCAAGGAGATTACAACGACGATGATCTAATTATACCAAACTCACTAAGTCTCACTGCCAATAATGATGGTTTGTGACAAAACATGCCTACACCCAGTCACACTACCTTTTTAAGGTTAGTTAACTACTTTCCCATGTGTCCCACCCTTTGTCTCTTACTCTTTCTCACTATCGGTGGAAAGGAGCACCATCTTACTCTCCCTTTGATCACAGCTCTTAGAAGGTATTAAAACTAGTTTATGGACATGTAGGTTATTTCATTATATCTAATGAATACATCCTCAATTTTAGATGGATTCTCTATTAAAGTTTCACTTTCATCAATTTAATGAATACAATATTACCAGATATTTGTTAAGAAATTCATTCTGAATAAATTTCAGGATTCTCAATGCCTTCGCAAAGCTCAAATAACCGTCGTGATGTTTCAACCACTTTCAAATCCCACTTAGCCTTCTTGAATCACACCACTTTCTTGAAGATCGACTATCCTTCGCAAAGATACTTTTCTTTGAAAAGCTTAATTTTCATTCAATAATTCCTTTACATTCACAATGCTTATAACATTCAGTTCACATTAGCCTTCAAAAACTCCTTTTCATGAAACATTTTTCTCTTTGCTCAGAACATTCAGTTGGGTTTTATATCCTTTGAGAAATTCATCACATACCACCTTCGCAAATCTAGAGCCTTAATATTTTCATTAAGTATTGCTTCTTTTCTAAATGGGGTAGAGGCCTATTTTTAGTCATTTCAACCAATTTGAAATTTTTTTTCCACATCATCACTATTTCACGATTCTACCACTTTTTTTCCACGATTCTCCATTTTTCATGAATTTCCATGAAAATTTATTATTCATGGTTTTCGTCACAATCATCTATATCACAACCAAACTCTTCACACCACCATAATGCTCCACTCATATTGCTCCCAAATTTACCATTCATGATGCTCATAGTACTAATAGAGATCACCATCAAAAATATTTTCTCATTTGAGAAACTCCCTTCATGAGCCCCATTATTGAGACACAAATGACTTTTCTATATTTTCATAAGGCCTTCAAGGAATTCCCCATTTCATGATGCATTCCAGACTCCAAAATTTAGACCAAAAAATTTGGCAAACAATGGGAAATTGCATTACCTTGTGTACAAAATTTTCTACACCAATTCCATGGAATCCATTCATATGCCTTGGATTTCTGTGAACCAACTTACTAAACAATCACTTTTGATCCCCACAACAAACCATTGAAATCCTCTTTTTCAATAAACACAATCATCCCAATATACTACAATGATACTTTTAGGAATTGTTTCCCAAACTATATGTTTTTATCTAAAAACAATTCCCAAATTTTAGTATTTTAATTTGAAAAAAGTTATTTATTTTTTCAATAATATTCTAAAAATTATCTTTGGCTAAATATTTTGTATTTTTATAAGAATTTTATTTTTTGGAAAATTGTAAAAAAATACAGTTTTAGAAATACCATAAATTTTATAACATCATCATGATACAATCATGACATAAAATTTTTTGAAACATTATTATGAACTATAAATGTAATTAAGGAGTGTAATATTTAATTTAATATTAGTATGTTTAATTTAGAGTCCAATATTTGTATTTTTTTAACATAGATTATGTTTTATTCTAAAAATAAAACTTTTTTGGTTGTTTATATTTAAATGATTGGTCAGAAGGTGACATTATGTTTTTCTCAATTTAAATTTAAAACAACTATATATTTTTTAATAAAAAAACTAATAAAATTTGTGGGAACTATTAAAATTCTAAATTAGTTCCCTAAATGATAAAATAATCAATATTTTAACCAAAAAATACCCATATCTTCAAGTATATATACTACATCTACATTACCATGTAATGTATTTTAATAGTCACTTATCGAAGAAAAATATATGCCCCTTTCCCCTATATTAAGTACATTATCACCCTTAGGTAGGTTCTGGCGGTACTCAACCCCAATCCTTCAAGGATTTAGCAAAGGAGTAACTTTTTGTTGAAGTGGTAAGTATGATTCTCTTTTATTATTTTATTTTTCATTCTTTATAATATCCCAATAAATTTACCTTTTATTACCTTCATAAAAAAATTTCATATATAAGTATATAACATATTAATATATTTATTATATTGTTATAACTATTTTAATCTATTTATTTTATATAAAATTTCTGACTCTATTTTGATATGTTTTGATAAATAAACAGTTTCATCCACCTATAAGGACATTATAAATGCATTACCTATACTAAAATACATGTGTTATTAGTTATATTATTTTATATAAATTTATTTTAATGTATTATAAGTTCATTTTAATAATTTGACAAAATGATAAATTTTAAAAAATTAAATAAAAAAATCGAAACAAAACTGCATAATTTAAAAATAAAACATTTCTTCAAGACATTATATTTTTAGATGAAATAGTTCTAAAAAAAATAAAATTATTATAAAAAAATAATAATGAAAAAATTAATATATTTCAATTCTAGATTATTTTTATAATGTAAATTAGTTTTTTATACATGATGCACAAATGTGATGGGATAATATGTTACCTAATGTAAGGGTTCTTTGTCTTAATTTCAATTCGTTAAGACATGTTTTATATTTTGAAACAATATAATATTATATGGTGTAAATAATATATTATTTAATTATTATATATTAAATACATTTTTATAATTTGACTTTTTACAACCATATAATATCTCTTTATTCCTTATCCTCCAATACATCCATTACCTAAGTTCTAAGGGTTTTTGTTAATTTAATTTAATTTTATTAAGTTATACAGTTTATTTATAAACTTCATAACTATAATTTTTTTATCCCAAAATAGTATTGTATGATATTTTATTCCTTCATTCTTTTCTTGGTATTACACTTCTTCTTGACATTTAACCTCCCTTCGGTTCACAATTCATCCAAACGGTTGCTTGAATGTGGACTCCACATTTTCTCTTCTTTACGTTCGATAATATTTTCCTTCCATGTTTATATTGTTTTTCTAATTTCTAGAGTATTATTTTTTATACACAAATTATTGATTATTTTAATTTTCCATTATATTTTAATTTCTTTTAAAAGGATTGTAACGAATGTTTTTAATTTCTTCCACATGGTTAATTTTTTTACTTTATTTACAAATGTGTGAAAAGAATCCCATTTTTTAATGTTATCAACATGAATTATTTTTCATGATTTTATATTTCTTCCATTGTAGATACCCTTTAAAATTTTAAGGTTTTTAAAAAGTAAATAATATTTCCATTGTTCTATGAATTATTCATTTATAAAAGTTATCAAAATAAAAAGCGAAAATATTTTTTTTTCAAAGTGATTTTGTAATGTACTTCTAAAGGTGTTTTAATATGTGTAAAAATAATTTATTAATTAAATATAGATGTTTTTATTTATCTTTGTTGTGTAGGAAATGAAATATCAATAATATAATTGATATATCACTAGCATTGTCTTTCTAAATCATCCAATGTGTATAAATATATATTTTCTTCAAAATACTTTCCAATGTTAACACCCTATATTTCATTCTGTATATTGAATTGTTTTCAAATATATACCTATACATAAATTGGTTATGAAAATTATTGACTAAAATATATACCTTTTGCCTATATAGTCCAAATACCTTATATTCAATTATCTTTATTGATGTGTATTTACCAAGAGAGTTGTTTAATTTCTCTAGATACATGTTTTATTTCCACGAGTTTATCATGTCGTGACTATTGATGTTTTTGTGTATATTTTCATTTTATGTAACCCATATGGATGTACATATTTTAATGTTATATCTAGCTTCAAAATTATACACCACTCCAATGCATTGGATAATGTTTTATATCCCATGAGATGATATGAAAGGGACATGGGAGTAAACCCAATGCACTATGGGACCTTTTACACCATGTTATATTTTATTGGTAGTTATAGTTGACTTATGCACATTATGTTATGATTTTTATTTATTTCATATTCCTATGATTCCATGAATGTATGATATCTACTTATTTAATCAAAAATCATTATGTTAGGATTTATGAATTATTATCCATTTCGTATCACGTACGATTTCTTTTTGATTAATTATTTTTCCATTTTTATTTTATTCTACCCATAAGCTTATCTTATTATAACTTATGATCTTTGATTATTATCTCTTATACCCTTACTCTGCATTTAAGATCACCCTCTTTAGATTTACATTTCCACAAGTTATAAATATGAATATTAAGTATGATATTCCTAAAAGGGTGTCAGGTGTGGATAATTTTTTGGGAAAATTTTAAGACTTATTTTAAAATAAAAAATCCTTATTTTAGTGTAAACAAGTATAATTAATGGGAAATATATGATTTTTTCTCGTTAATTGGGTTTCCCAATTCTAAAAAACAATAAATAAAAAAGTTTTTGGGATTGTAAGTGACTAAATATTGATTATTTACAATGAAATTATGGATTGATAAGTTTGGGTTTCATTAACTTCTATCAAATATGGTATATAAAAATATGTTTTTATAATACTTTATTCGGGAGTGTCGGTCATGGGAATCTCATTCTAAATGGAAAAGTGTGTTCATGAGGGGATTAATTGGGATTTTGGTGTCATGTAAGAATGGAATAAATTGAAGGAATCCACATACACCATTCCTTGAGTGTATCATGAGTTAATGGAAGGAATTTTAAGGATGTTTTGACCATGAAATATATGTAGGAAAAACGTGGAAACATGTGAATGAGTATTAATCAGGTGTAAATGGGATAATGAGCTGGATAGGGTCATGTATTTATCACTTGAATTTATATCTTTTGGGATCTGAGATTTATCAAAAATTGGTCTCTATGGAACCATTTTGGAAGGGGAACTCCTTGATCAATGTGGGTATCATCGTGTGTTACAAGTATAATGATTTAAATTTGGGTGGAATGTTTATAAAATTATAACTGGATACTAGTGGTGATATTTCAGAGGCCATTGATGCTTGAGGTTTATAATGTCATGGTTTTGGGGTGGGGTATTCACCATTTATAGGGTAATATTGTTTCATCATAGATACTTGGAGTGGTGATGTAGTTCGTTATTATGGAATAATGGTGATATATCATTCATTGATATTGGTGGTTAATTTATTTCAACAGGTTCATGGATGTAGAAGGTTTATTCTTTCATACACCATTATGCTTGAGGCTATTGGATCCTGTATAGATGAATGATGGTGTATATTTCAAGATATTGTTGGTGGGATCCTCCATAGATGTGTGGCTTAGGTAATGATGTTGATCTCTATTTTGATGGAGGGATTCATAATAGATGATATCCATTGATTTAGGTGTCTTTATGAATCCATGGGACATTATTTATTTGGTTAGTTTTGTTATGAGGAATTTATTGCGATGTGAATTTTGTTTCAGTTCATCAAATTCAATTCAAAATATTTGGTCATCGAATTCAGGTTACCGAAATATGGATTAGATCCGTGTGAACATAGTGAATGAAAAACCTCCCTAGGTAGAAATTAATCCTTTTGAAGTCTGTGTCTTCTGATGCAACTATGTAGGATTATATGCAATGAATGGACTATATGGATCATGAAGTAACAAGTCTGTAGAATGTTGTTTTTCAATGTATTAACTAGAGAAAGTGGTCAAAGTCAACGAATTAATATATATTTTTTGTTAACTACCCAATATAGGAATCTCTATAAAAGTTGGGATATAGTTTAATTGAGATGACTAGATGATTACAACTATAAAGGGAGTGGGTAATACATTTAATTGTGTATTAGTGACATGAATAGTGTACCTTGAATATACATTGTGAATTATTTCGTTTTAATCATCTATAATGAATTATTATTGATATATTTCTTAATTATATGAAATTACCATATTCTTAGAGAATAAAATGAATATAATATTGCTTTTCCCATGCATCTATGGAAATTTGTCAAAAGAACATAAATCCCTTCTGTTATTTCCTTAAAATATGTTCTTCCAATGGTTTTATTTTTATTGGTTTTAATTTTCATTTTTTTTCTTTTAATTTTTCTTAGGGTTGAAACTTTGTGCGGTTTTAGGACATCCTTGTTCTAGTACCCTCAATTGAGGTAGGGAACATATAATGTTCTAAATTCTATTATAGTGATCTTCAATTTTGAATCATTTAGTGGATTGAATATCCTAGATCTGATGATAATAAAACACCCAATAATAATAATTGGTATTAGATCATAGATTTTGGTGTTGTTATGTATAACTCTCACATTGATGATATTTCATTTTTAGTGGGAGTTCACAATAATGGAATTTTATGGAATCAGAGTAATTTAAGTTATATGAATCTACATTTTATGGAATGGATTATTTATTTTCAAAAATATGGATTGAGGATAATTATATTGAATATTACTTAGACATTACATTAACTATTGTGAACCTAGATAAAATGGTATAGGCGGAATGAGAATGGATAAACAATACAACACTTGGGTTGGTGAAGATATTATTAGGACAAAAGTTTTATTTAATATTCATGATGTGTATAAAATAGGAGAGTTCAATAAAACCTAGGTGGATATGTACAAAAAAACAATGGCACATAATATAGTATTCAAGATGCAATGGTTGTTCAATATGAAGTTGTTGGATGGAATACCAGCAACACATAACCTGAATTTTTGTAATATCTAATATGGTTAGATCTAATTGGGTGAAAGTGAAATTCACATATCATGTATGGGTGATTCCAGAGATCTAGTATCCTATGGTTAATGATGTTTGAATCTCCTATAGAAATATAGTCCTAGTATTTATGGATTTTAGAAATTTGATTCCCATTGAATAAATTCATTAAAGGGAAGTCCTAAAACCATGTGATTGTGACATTAATGATATTATATAAGGATGGTCATCCCAAAAAAGAGAAAAATGAATAAAATTTTAAGAAAAGTCTTTAGAAAGAAGCTAGGGAAAGTCGAATTGTCCTAGTTCTATATGTTGGAGTTATTGGAAGAAAGTAAATATCAAGTAGGGTTGAAAAATTCACATAGAGAAATCTAAAATGGAATCAAATTCTAATATTTTAGAATATTTAAATGAAATATAAGAAATAAAAATACTATTACTCAATGTCAACATTCTCGGTAGAATCAAGGGTAGTTGATATTGTTTCTTCTTTCCATTCAATGATAGGACATCGATTCATAGTGATTTCTGTATCGATATGTTTTGGAAATGATCATCTATAAGATTATTAATATTTATATGTATTTGAAAATGGTGATGTGAATATTTCAATGAATAAATACGGGATATTGGGACTCAAAGGAGTTAAAAAAATCCCCAAGATGTGAAAACAAATTAATTCTATTTGGATACATAATGAGGAATGTAATGTAATGAAATTATCAAATTGATCCTGGAATGTGACTCAAGGATCCATGGTGGTTTCAATAGGAGTAAATAATGGTAAATTTTATTTTTCTGGAATAACAAATGTGATTAAAATTGATAAAACCACATCATTGGAAGATCTCGATATTGGAAATAGTAGGCTTGATCTTCTCTGGGAGAATAATATAAAAGTTATAGAGGCTAAATTAATCTTTAAGGTTGATCACACATAAATTAAAACGTGTGAATGTTTTGTTTTGGTAAACAAAGAAGGCTGTCCTTCAATTTATATGGATTGAATTCTAGATCTTAAAAATTTGAAATTATTCACTCATATATTTGGATAACCACCATTTTTTAGTCTCATGATGGTACTATTTACATTAAAACTTTTATTGCTGATGTTATTAGAAAAGTTTTAGGCTAAATATTGAAGCCTATGTTTGAAGTATTCTAGGATATAATTTAATGAAAATACATGGAGGAAAGGTAATGTGGTCGGGAGTTGAAGTGAATTCCTATAGAATGTGGTGTTGAATAAATAAGTTACAACATCTGGTGATTTTTCTAGAAGAAATGGATAAGTCATTAAAGGAGAGTTCCCAAAAAAATGGATGAATGATAGGGATTAAAGAATGAATTAAAATTTTATAGAGAAGACCCAAATTATGTGATTTATGTCTAGATTTTCTTATGTAATTTGTGATAAGGAACACAAGATAGATGAATATATTATGAATATAAGTCTAATATCAATGTCTGGGAAGGAATATATAGAGGATATACGGTTTAAATTTTTTTTGATATTGGCCACATTAGAGGATTAATATGTTTTTTGTATTTTAAAGATTAACTTAAGTATCAATATTAGATCATTCCAAAATCCAATCCATGTTTTATCATGGGATATGGAGATGAATTTTTTGGTTTCTGACCATGGGATCATGGTAGGTGATAATTCATTAGGATTCAAAAAGGTATCTCTAATGAGTGGGTTCTTTGGAATGAATGAAACATGGAGTAGAATTAAGTTGAATGTAATAAATAAACTATAAAAATAAAGTTTATAGTTGTGTGAAAATTGTAATGAAGGAGAATACAAATAATTTAGGCGGTGTCATAGAAAATATAGAGGTGAATCCAAATTAAAATAGACCAGAATGTTCAAGGACTATTATTACTCAAGTGAGAGCATTGAAAGATTGTAATCCACAAGATAGCGTATATCCAATCATTATTGGGATTCCAATTTAGATTATAATATAAACAAGATTTGTAATACCAGTTCCAAAGATGGGGGATGAAATTAATTTCTTACATTTTATGGATGTAGGAGAACCTAAATTCCTAGAAATGTGACAACACCCAGTAACTTGAAACATTATAATTGAATAATGAAGGAAGATATATATTTGTTTGTTATCCAATAGAACTTTAGAATTAAATAATTTACAATAATAGAAATGAGAATATAAAAATAATTTGGTTTATAATTAACGTAAGTTGGTTATGGAAAGAAGTGTTTCAAATCCCGATTAGAGGTAAATGGATATAAAATAAATAAAAGAGTTAATTTCATAGATATATTATCAATTATAGTTAAACATTCAGCTATTCAAATAGTTATGGGCATGGAAGAATCAAATTTTTTTTTACTTAGAATAGACGGAATTAAGGATGAACTTAATTCATTTATATTTGAGGGGAGAAATTTACATGAAGTGGGTAATAGGTTTCATAAAATATGAGAAATATAATTTGGTATATAAATTGATGAATATATTTACAGTATAAATCAAATAATAATAAAATAATCATAAATTTTAAGGTTTTATATCACAGGAGGGATTAAAAAGGTGTAACATTGATCATTGTTGTTACTAGAAGAAATGAAATGACGAGACATTAATTATAGAACTTCTGTATATTCATTAAATGTTGCTGATGGGTCTGGAGTTCAAATAGATTTTAGAGTTGAATAGTATATTAACTAGACGATTTGAAATTAACGATCTTGGACATTATAACAAATTTTTGTGGTTAATTATTGAGAGGAATAAGAAATATAGAAATTTGGTGATTTACCAAAAGGAATACATTTGGAAGACCATCAAAAAATTTAGAATAACCATATGTAACCTCGTCTCAACACCTCTTAACAAAAACAAAAAAATTATTGAAGGTGTATGAAACAAAAATGGAAGAAGAAAACCAGTTCCTATATAATGTTTCATTTATATCATTTATTTAATGTTTTATGTATGAAAATATTTGTACATAGACATATATTTATTTTTTAATGGGAGTTATATGTTACTTTATGATAAACCCAAGAAGAGAACACCAGGAAGCCTTTAAATGGATCACTAGATATTAGAAAGGATTAGAAGAATTTTATTTGTGTTTTTAGGTGGAAGATTTATTGGAATAATTTGTTTATGTGGACCTCATTGGAGATTCATAAAACTGATAGAGATCAACCATATATTCATTAAACTATCAAGGAATATTGATATTTGTATTTTATGATCGTATATGATTGATACTTTAATTATAATGGAAGATAATTATGTATCTACAATTGATGAATAGATGGATGTAGTCTGGTTTATATGATTTTTAACAGATCTTAGATGAATTTAGAAGGGTAGAGTATTACTCTATGATAATTAGAGTTCAATTCATCTAGATTTGAATCATATATTCCATGCATGTAAAAAGATCACTAACCAAAAGTACTAATTTATCATAAACATTCTATTGCTAAAAGTGTTAGATATTATGAAGATAAATGAAATCCAAAATCCATTGAACATGTTCACCCACGAATTAGTTAAAGAAATTAAAAGTCTACATCATGACTTAGTGGGACTTGGTATAATGGAAGGATAATGGATAACACTACATATTGAAAAGGGGATGAAAATTTCAAATGTTTTCTAATGTTTTGAAGAGTTTACAATGTTTCTGAAAAAAATTCAATTAAGAGATTGTTGGGATGTGAATTTGTTTAGTTAACTAGATTTTGTTCATCATATTTAGGTCAATGGAAGATAGATTTTTTGGAAATGGTAGTAGCAGCTCTCCATGTGGTAGTGGAGCCATCAAAATTTTATATATTTCAGTGGAACTATGGAGAATTAGAAATTTTAATATGAATGGCCCGAAAGGTCATTAAAGAAAGAAGTATCTATAATAAAGTTATTGGAAGTGTTTACCAAGGAATGTGGTAAAATTGAAAGAGTTACTAGATATATCTAGTCACATAAAAGATGGAGGAATCTCAATAAAATATATAGGTATTTTTAACTGATATTTCCAGTTGATTACTCTTAAAAAATAGAGTGGGGAAATCATTTAACGGTGGATTATTATCACAAATAGAATACTATGAATATACATAGTGAATAGTATATTGCTAATCCCTTGTAATGATGCTTTTAATTTTGGTGAATATAAATAAATGAATAATGTTTCTACCATGTCTGTAGGATAAATTTTCAGAATCATGTAAAAATATTAGTTTATTTACTTACTTTATGTTTTATATTGGTTGAATTTCTATTGGTTTTAATTTACATTTTTATTCTTGTGAATTTTATTGGTTTTTTTCTATGATGGTAAACTTTTTGCAGTGAGTAGGATGATAAGAAATTTATACATCCAATACACTCAACCAAGGAAGGAAACCTTTTATGTTTAGAATTCATCTACACCGAACCTATGACATATGAACATCGAGTGGATCAAAGACACTTGTTCTAGTGATCTTGTTGGGTCATGTTTCCAATGGAATGAGCCAATTTCACTGAAAAATATATATATAGGGGGTGATACCCTAGGGTTGTGAGGTGATGTCACAAGTTATGTGATATGGTATAGAGGAGCGTCGTGTGATCCTTTATGTGTGTAAAAAATATGGGTACATCATTCCACTCTTACATAGGCTAAAGTAGGTTGGATAATTCACGAGGGCGATAGTATTGCACCACTTTTATCAAGAATTTGTTTGTATATTGTTTTTTTAATTAGATGTTATGTATAAACTATATTATGTTTGATCTAATCAAGGGAATTTTTATGGATTATTACAGAGTACTATATTCACAAAATGTATAGGAATCTCCATATGTGTATAGTTCTTGTGTTGTACATCAGGATAGAGCACAACCCTGAGGTAAGAATTTGATTAGGTGAGTGATGGGATATGGTATGGTTTGGTCGTATAGAACATATTTTCATAAAATTGGGTATCTCATCATTGTCTAGATAAGGTTTCCTCCAGTATTAATTATTTCGGGTTTTAATGAGTGAGATTGGCCAAAATGGGTAATCATTTATTATATGAATATTATTGGCATGAACTACATTATTTATTATTGATTTTTATTGTTTCGTTTTATTATCTTGGTTATGTGTGTTTTTTTCTTCCAATTTCTATTATCACATTTTTTAGTTTTATAATGATTTTATAGACTTCCAACTATCACCAACTCATCCCACACTTCTTTTAGGAATTCATTAGAATATGGTTTGGAAAACATCGGGTCAATTGACTCCCTATGATGTGGAACCATATTAGACAACTTGGTCAAGAAAATTTTAAAATAGTTCCATATTTTAATATAGAAATATATAGTACACATAACTCATTATCAACATTTAAAATATGGTTTTTAAAACTATAGACCTTTTTTCACCCCAAATAATATAGACTAGTCACCAAATTATAGGTTTTACATGAAATAATCCTTTAACTTTAGATCCAAGAAGTGATAACTATTTATCCTCATCTTCTATCATCAGGGAACAATTTCTCAAATAAAATATTACACCATGTTGCCATATTTAAATCAAATTAGATAAAAGAAATTAGAATATTTCCTATGATCCTGTGATATAAGTGATAGATATGAAAACCTAAAAGATAAAAACATAGTATTCCTATTAGGAGAATACAAATAAATATATAAATGTTTTGATATATGAGCACCAGCTTCTCTACCCCAATACCAAGAAAAATTATAGCCCTAAAAACCCAGATCATGGAATGTCGTGTCATCCAAGGTAGAATGAATGAAATTAATTATATTGATGCTCATCTACACAACACAGTTAATCTCATTGTCAAAAAATAATTTCATTAAAATTTCCTCTAACCATAATGGATCCATTGAACTCATTTCAAATTATTCAAAGAAAATTACATCAAATTCAATTATCATTTCACCTGGCTAACCATATAAACCCAAAAGGACCCCTAAATAAAACATGAATCCTACAAATGAGCTAAAATATGATTTTGTAAATATTTTTAAAAACAATATCAACTCCACACCTCCAAAGAAAACCGATTCCTCCAACATTTCCAACTATATCAACAAAAATTGAATTTAGAAAACCCAAAATAAAATTTAATGGTGTTGTTACTTTTCAAAGGGACATAGTCATATACCCAAAAACCATATCACAATGATACTTATGAATCCCATGATGGGGAATAAAATTTTTATATGAGTTTCAAAGACCCCATCAGTTTTAGTATAATGTTTTCATTGACTATATTTGAGATAGCCTCTACCATCCTCTATATGAATCAAATAAAAATGAATCATTTCTATAAATGAATCTGGTCACTTTCCTTGAGAATAAAATTAATCAAATAGTAATTCCTATATAACCCCTTTCCAATTTATATTTATTTTAGTCAATCCTCTCATCCATTTATGAACCAACCACAACCAAGGGTGTTCGTTAAAAATTTATCACTAAAAAAGTACTCATATTCACCTAATAATTATATAATAACACCCCTTTAGAATTGTTTAAATTAAATAATTTATAGCTGAAACCTCCTCTAGATTAAATATACCATTTTGATTCTATTAAAACATATGAATAATGACCATAATATCCAATGTTTTATCAAAAAAATATCATTGTAGTATTATATGTTTTTTGTTTTACATCATAGTGAATATCTGATTGTGATCGGATCCTCCATTATAAATCTCTTCAAGTTTAATCCTGTCATTATTATTTTAAACATGTTATATCACCATAAAGAAAAAATTATTAGGTTGAAACAAATCCCCCAACTATAAATCAATTTTACAATTCACTTTAACCTCCTTTAAATAATAATATTTTTATAAATGACCAAAACAACCATATAAATAACAAACGTTTGGTAACTATTAGAGTTCAGGATCGAGAATTTTTATTGTTTCAAATGTATTAAACATGAATACATGTGTAATGTGTTGTTATAAATCAACAAAAATCTTTATTCTAACCATTATTATCATATTTTCTAAATCTAAATTACATTATTCAAAAAATCAACCCAATAAGTCAACAAATGTTCTCACAACATTATGTATGCATTTCACCAATTGGCTAACCTTAAGAGTAAATTAAAATGAATAATTATAGAAATAAAAATATATAAAATTTTATGCATCAAAATCCCGTTGATAATCATAAGACGTTTATGAAAAATTCATGATCACCCATTAACAACATTTATTTTGTCTTACATCACAAAGAAATAAAATGAAAAATATAATAACATTTTTTATTTATACCCCTTCTTAAAATTCCAAATATTTAGAAAATATGTTAAAATAAAAAATGAATGAAAGAATTCTGTAAATATTTTATCATTAATATGATGTATATACAAATGTAATATACACCCAACCACTGTATAAGAGGTGTTTTAATTTTGAAATAAAAAATTATTCTTGAATGCTTTCTTCAATCCTTGTAGAGAAGTTGAAAATAGTGTATCTCTTATATAATCCAGGGAGTTTATGGGGATTTATAATATATTGAGTTTTACCATTAAAATCAAACCCCAATCCATTTAGTAAAAAGATATAATGAGGTGGTGGGTTATTGAGCTGTGGTGGAAATGGAACACATTTATTACATTCTCCCACATGGTCTTTAATAACCCGTTAGAATTAACTCAACATTACCCTTAAGTAAGAAGCATGAAACCTGATTCTTTGAGGTAAATCCTCTAAAATAATTACAAGTACCTTCCATATATGATGATGCATTATAAATGCAAATTTATAACATGAATAAACCTTCACTATCTTGATTATTATATATCCCTAAAATATTTATCATGTAATGAATGAGTACATAAAAACTTAATATGAGATGTAACAACCCGATATTTTATGAGAATTATTCCTTTTAATTTCATTGATGTCTTGTGCTGTACGCAACACCAAAATTAGCTTGTACTATACACAACATCGTATTAGATTGCAGTATACGCAACACTATTCTTGGCTCATGTTACACACAATTTCAAGTTCGCTTTGTGGAAATTATTCTGCGCAACATTAAGTATAGATTTTGTTTAATTTATAAATGAAATATGTTTTGATTATGTTATACGCAACACCAAACAGAGATTTCACTACAGGCAGCCCAGTCTTGGCTTGCATTACACAAAATCAAGACCTTCTTCGATAGAGTGTGTAGTACGCAATACCATGTTTCACTAAACTAGATATTATTATAATATTATTATGAACTAGCCATTCTGAATAGTAATACCCACTTTTTGAAATTTAATAAATTTTATCTTTCAAAATGGACTTCATTTTTGGATTCGGAATATCAAAATTATCCTAGGGTGAAGTTTTGATATTTTTCAGAAAACATTCAATTTTTGATGAATAGTGAAAACACTGGGTTACTATTTAAAAACAGACTTTTTATATAAATAATTATTTATTTTATTTAAATTTATTTCAGGTAAAAATTTATACATAATACATATATAAGTTAAATTTAATTCATTTGATTCATTTTATAATAATTTTAGATATATAAAAATTTTATTGAACTTTTCACTGTCTTTTACCCACCTACAAGGAGAATTCGAAAATTTTAATAAAACTTAATTTTACCACTTATGAGAGTGGAATTTTGAAAATCTAAGAGACATGATTAATATCAAGGAGTAAAATGTGGTTTAATAAGATAAAAATAATTTTTGGTGAATAGTAACTTTTTACTTTTATTTACCACGGTTAAGTAAATATGGTAATTAACGGTGAAAATGATATTATTATTACCCTAACACATGTCCTAATTCTATTAGATAATTTTAATTTGACCAAAAAAAAACCTTAGGAATAACATATTACCTTTTAGGTCCACTTAGATTAGATTAGGTCACTTATTATTATTTTATTTAAAGAAGAGTAAAAATAGTTAATATCATTGTTTAATAACTAAAACATTTTTAATATAGGGTTGTACATAAGATAAATTCGACTATAAATATTCATTAGAAAGCTAAATATATTTCCTACATAATGGTAGTTTATTCATAATTTTTAGACATTAAATAATTTAATTTATTTATGACACAATGATGAGGAAGTAATTACCTTATTAATGAAATATTAACATAATTGATGTTAGAAATACCCAAATAGATGTAATTTGAGACTTTTTATAAATTCCAATAATTTTAAAGGTTAATATGATATGTTAGTATTGATTCAATTAACTATTTTCTAACTAATCATGTTTTTATGAGTTTCAAAAAAATCAATAACCAAATAGTGTCTAAATTGACATAAAATAGTTTTTAAAAGAATATTATATTATTAAGTGTCATTATAGTCCTAAAAATATAAGGTTAGTCCAAATGACTTAGATATGGTTATATATATTAATAATGAACCACTTTAGGTTCTTTTGGATTGTTATAGTAAGTTTATTAACCATATAGTGTTAAAAAACAAGAAGACACGGTATAAGTTAAATTATTTATCTTAGAGTTAAATCTTAATGATAGGGTTAAAATAGTAACCTAAAATTGTCTAAATCCGATTAGTTTAGAGGATTTCGACCCATAACTACTTTATCTTCCAAATAAATCAATTTGGAGCTATTATAAACCGAATATGAGTTTATTATAAAATAATATTTTATGTTTTTCCAAAGGTGCCCCTCTCCTCCCTTATAAAAAGGGCATCCCTTCCCTCTTCTGTTAACATCCTTTTGAGCCTTGAAGCACAGAAAAACCCTACAAATTACTCTTAGAAATTTCTATAGTTACATCATAAAGGTTATGGTATTCTCGAAAGACCAACTCTAGTGCCCTATGAAGATGTTTAAAGGAGGTGTGTCGAGGAAGAGGTAATCTCTTATACCGACTCTTTCATGTTTCTTTCTTCTTCTACTTCATATTATTTAGTTGTTTAATTATAAAGTAATCACATAAGAATTAATTATGTACTGATATGATATTATTAATTTTAAAAAAACACTATTTCACCTTCTATCCATCCTATGGAAAACGAAATCAAAGCGCGTGCGTACGTACTGAATACCGTCTCCACGCCGTGGTGTAATCAGTTTTTCCACCACCACATTACTTGGATGGGTATAATGGTGTAAAAAATAACTATATATTATTATTATAACATAATACTAATGATATTATATCATATCATCCACTCCAATTTCATTAAATAAATATGGGAACGATATCATCGCTCGTGCGTACGTATGGATTACCGTATCCACAACGTGATGAGATTCATTTCCCATGTTAACAATTAAAGTATCATTATAAAGTATATATAATATGTAATCATGAAATATATAAATAATAATTCTACTATATTAATGTATATATATAAGTATGTTATTTACTTAATTCCATTCAATTCAATAAGGAAACGAAAAACAACGTTCATGCGTACGTACAACCTACCGTCTCCATGAACAATGTATTTCTTTCCATTTATCGATCTATTATATATATGTATATTCTGAATATATATTATATATAAATCATTTTTTATATTATGGAATTATGTAATCATGATCTAAGAAATTATATTAATAATTATAAGTCAAAACACGGTGGATAAATGAAACGATTTTACCCAAAATGCTGCTTTAACATGGAATTGAGAAATGAACGAATAATATAAATTTGTAAGTGAATAATATATCATATAATAAATATTATTTTTGTTCGGTTACATGTTAATAATAAGATTAAACCCACTATATAGGTGTCTCAGGCACATACGGATGAAATTAGACATAAGGTAAGGGATAATTATTCCAATCTCATTCTTATCCGAGATTTTTTATTTGTAAGTATTTATTGGGGTTATGTTTATTATCCATGTCTATATGTTATCAAAATGTTTTCATAAAATTTTAACTTTTCTTCCATGTATGTTTAAATTCATTTTTACCCTTTTTACTTTTACAACATCTTCTGGAAGGCATATTTTCTTTGTTTACCATACGAGGTATTTATTGACTTTTCTGGCAAGAGTACAAGAAGAATGTTTTTTAACTTATATGGAATAAATCGATTTTTATGGTTTTATAAAGCCTTATTTTCATGAATTTTACTCTATAAGATTTCATGAATATTTTCAACAAAATACTTTTCTTTTAAAATTTCCAGGAATTTTGTGAAAAGAAAAAGATTTTTAAGAAGAAGGGATATTTTTCTCAAAAAATCATTTCAAGTGTTTTATCAAAACCATTTTCAATCTAAGATGACATTATTTCATTTGTGTAGGTTTCATGTATAATATCTATATGATTTACATGGTTTCACTTTTCTTATGAGGAAACGATATCCATTTGTTTTATATGGATTATGTTATGATGGGATGATATTTATGAAACCCATTTTTATTGTTTAGGTTAGGATGAATGATTTATGTTTATGTTGTGGTACAAGTAAGAATGAATTCATTATGAGATTGGTGGGACCTATATCTCCCTCCAATGCATTGGGTAAAGATTTATATCTCATGAGATAGACATGGTTGTAATGGTAAGTTAATCCAGTTCAGTGTTATAGGACTGAAACGAGGAGTGAAGTCGTTTCAGAAAGGGACTTTGTCCTCTAAGATGGTCTTGGCAGAAATGCCTTGGCTACTATGGAAATAATATCATGTGCTTAATGGTTTGACACAATTAACTGTTTTATTCCCATGCTATTTTATCATGATTAATGTTCCTTTATGACCTATGCCTTACGTACTTCCAAGATTTATTTTCAAATCATGATTTAGATGTGTAAACTTTATGTTCATGTTTTGAAGTTCAAATGTATATGGTTTGTTTTATTTTCTCTATGATTACCCTTACTGAGCATTGGAGGTCACCCTTTATATGTTTTCTTTTCCCCAGGATATAAAGAAAGGTTTTAGGTAAGAAAACAAAATGGGAAGATATTTATGGGAGATGTGGAAGATCTTTCACCACGATTAGAAGATTGTGTTCTGAGTTTCTAAAAGCAATAAACTATTACCGTCCTTTGGTGTCTATTTTTGTTATGTATTAAGTATTCCTCAAAATTAATATAATGTCCATGTACGTCAAGCTTTGGGTCTCTACAATTGGTATCAGAGGACAGGTTTAGTTAACCTTTGGAAACTAGGATGCGAAAACTTTACTGAGATCCCTAGAGATATTTCTAAGGTATGCCTAGGGATGTCCGTAAGGTTTAGTATAAGTATAGGTTATAGTCATAGAATTATGGTAAAAATAATATAATTAACCCTAAGATATTATATATTGAAATTACTCCCCCTTTATTATGTTTTTTTCCCTAGAAAGGTTTTTTCCTCTCACACTATTTTTTTTGAGTTTTAGATGGTGGCTGGAACCCGAAGGAACCATGTTGATCAATGTAATGGAAAATGCAATGATTGTCCTCCTGAACAAACCAATGTTATGGGAGATGGAGTGAAAAATATTATTGCTATACTTACACAAGCTATGAATCATTCTAGACTTCCAAATGAGCAGAGAAGGGAACAATTTTCTATTGAGTCCTTAAGGAGGCAATGTCCCCCTTCTATCAGTGGGTCTTCTGATCCACTTGTTGCTGAACAATGGATCAGTACCAATGAAAATATATTTTCCATACTCCAATGTTCAGAACATAAAAAATTCATTCTAGATATTTACCGTTTAGAAGGTGAAGAAGATCAATGGTGGACTCTAATTAAGAATACGAGGCCCCGAGATGAAATTGAATCCATGTAACGGGATGAGTTCAAGAACTTTTTTTTCAATAAGTACATCCCTCGTATTCTTTGAATAAAGATGGAAAATGATTTCCTTGAGCTTAAGAAAAAGGATAATGAATCTTTTGGTATATACGAAGTAAATTTTATAAGGCTTACAAGGTATGCATCTTTCTTTATCATCCAACCTGAATGTAAAGTTGATCAATTCTTCAGTGGCATAAAACCATGTCTTTGAAGGGCATTAGCTTTAAGAGAATTCAGTAGCTATGAAGAAATTATGCGCTATGCTATCAAGGTAGAAATGGAAGTTGGTGTTACATATCTCTCTCATGGTTTTGACCAGAAATGAAAGATGGAGTTCAAGGAGAAATCTAAAAATAATGGTGAAAAGAAGATGAATGTTTCCTTATGCTCAAAGTGTGGAAAGAAGCATGGTGGAGATTTTCTTAAAGGGACTAGAAAATGTTTTAAGTGTGGAAAGGAAGTTTATCGAGTAGCTGAGTGTTGAAGTAATGGAAAAATGGTTGATAATGATGTGAATAAAGAAATGTCTTTAGAGAATGCACCACCAACACTTCAATTCTTGAAGTGAAAGGAAATTGGGAATTATTATAATCAAATCCCTAATACAGGGGTTAATGATGATCAATATGAGAAACCTCTTAAGGCAAAGGATAAAGGGATGTTACATGCGATCACTTTTTGTGGTGTTTAGTATGAAAATGATGTTGTTTAATGATTAAGTGTTTATGTAATGGGATTTCAAAATAGTATCATGGAATGTCATTTATGGCATAGTGGAATTTTAGAATATCTTTGTATTGGTTTTCAATAATTATATGGTACCGGTAACCATGAAAAGTGATTGAAATATTTTTGGAAAGAAGATGATATTTATATAATGATACGATAATGAAAAATTGATATGATATCATGACTAATATAAGGAAAATGTTATATCATGGTTTGAGTATATAGAAATTTTGGGATTTTGGTATGTGGAAAGTGTTAAATTTTGACACATTCATATTTTCACTATGGGTCAATGGGTATTCATTTTCAAGAGAATACATGATTAAGGTATTCAACTGTTTTTAATTTGACCAACATGATATATCGTATGATATATGGAGGATACATTATGGTATTCACATGCTTGACATATGACATTTCGAGTAATTGTTTTCTTTATACTATGAGGTTGGACATAAGTATTTTGGATAAGCCTAAAGATTGGAATGAATTATGTTGGACATAAGTTAGTATTGTTTAAGTCAAGAACTTTTTTCGATATTATTTATGGAATGTTATAATAATGTAGTTTTAGAAAAAGGACAACCCATAGGATGGGAGACAACCCGTCGTGTCAGACAAGGTTGCGGGAATTGAACCCACAACCGAAGTGCAGCAGGCCTTTATTTCCTACCCCCAGCCTACAGGAAGTCGCTGGTTAGTAGAAATTAGTTTTATTTTATTAAGCAATTTTATAGTTGAATTATAAGTCCATTTTTGGAACTATATACTATTAATCTCACTATATATGGACTTATATATATAACGTTTTCTAACCTTATGTTTGAGACAGAGGGAATGACCCATCATTCTATCACATGATCTGATAACACTTCATGAATGAAAAATTCAACATCATTTAATTAAGAGATGAAGTGGAAATTGTTCAAGGCACGAACAATGGTGAGATTATACCAAATTAAGTAAGTATTTATTATAATTCAAATTCTTTACCTTTAGAGAAATGACCTCGAAAACCTAAAATGTTATCATAGAGCCCTTATATTTGATGAATCAGATGGTACCTTACATCATAAAAAATTAATGGCTTTGTGATTGTTGGATTGTTCATAGCCATGCTCTCTACCACTCTCCATCAGAACTTGATGGTTAGGTTTATCTTCCATATCCATATTTTCACCTATGTTATCCTATGTGGAAACATAGGGATGAGTTAATTTGGGTAACCAATATGTTTCATACTTCACTTTTTAAAATGAAGTTTTAGTTTTCCTTTTTACGATGTGGGTTTCTATTAAAGAAACTTTCAAGTACTAACCCATTTATAACCCTAATGAATTTTGAGAGCGAAATTCTTATTAAGGTGGGTAGAATGTAACAGCTTAAGATTTTATGAGAATTATTCTTTTTAAATTCATTGATGTCTTATGCTGTACGAGACACCAAAATTATCTTGTACTATACGTGACACCATATTATCTTGCAGTATACAAAACACTATTCTTGGCTCATTCTACACACAATTTCAAGTTCATTTTGTGAAAATTATTCTACGCATCATTAAGTATAGATTTTTTTAATGTATAAATGAAATAAGTTTTGATTATGTTATAAGAAACACCAAACATAGATTTCACTACACATAGCCCTGATTTGGCTTGAATTACAGGAAATCAAGACCTTCTTCAATAGAGTGTGTAGTACGCATTACCAAGTTTCACTAAAGGAGATATTATTATAATATTATTATAAACTAGCCATTATGAATAGTAAATACCACTTTTTGAAATTTTATAAATTTTATCATTCAAAATGAACTTCATTTTTGGATTCGGAATATCGAAAATAGCCTAGGGTGAATTTTTGGTATTTTTCTGAAAACATTCAATTTTTGATGAATAGTGAAAACACTAGGTTACTATTTAAAAACCAACTTTTTATTTAAATAATTAATTATTTAATTTAAATTTATTTTAGGTAAAAATTGATGCACAATACCTATATAATTTTAATGTAATTCATTTGAGTCATTTTATAATAATTTTAGATATATACAAATTTTATTGAAAATTCACCGCCTTTTACCCACCTCATACGAGAATTTGAAAATATACATAATACTAAATTTTACCGCTTCTGTGAGTGGAATTTCGAAACTCCGAGAGACATGGTTAATATAAAAGAATTAAAATGTGGTTCAATAAGATAAAAATATTTTTTGGTGAATAGTAACTATTTACATGTATTTACCACGGTTAAAAGTAAATATGGTAATAAAGTGTAAAAATTATATTTTTATTACCCTAACACATGTCCTAATTCTATTGGATAAGTGTAATTCGACCAAAAAACCTTAGTAATAAAATATTACCCTTTAGGATTACTTGTATTAGATTAGCACACTTATTATTATTTTATTTAAAGAAGAGGTAAAATAGTTAAAATCAAAGTTTAATAAATAAAAAAAAATTCATATAGGGTTTTACATAAGATAAATTCGAATATAAATATTATTTAGAAAGATTAAAAGATTTGATACATAGTGGTACTTTATTCATAATTTTTAGACATTAGATAATTTAATTTATTTATGACACAATGATGATGCAGTAATTACCTTATTAATGAAATGTTAACATAATTGATGTTATAAAAACCCAAATAAATGTAATTTGAGACTTTTTATGAATTAAAAAAATTTATAGATAAATATGACATGTTATTATTGATTAAATAACGTTTTTAGAACTAACCATTTTGTTATGAGTTTCAATAAAATCAATTACCAAATAGTGTCAAAATTCACATTAAATAAATTTTTCAAAAAATATTATATTATTAATTGTTATTATATTCCTAAAAATCTAAGGTTCAGAAAAATGACTTAGATAAGGTCATATATATTAATAATGAACCACTTGGGGTTCTTTTGGCTTATTATAGTATGTTTATTAACCATACAATGTAAGAAAAGAAGAAGACATGGGAAAAGTTAAATTATTTAACTTAGAGTTAAATCTAAATGATAAGGTTAAAAACGTAACCTAAACTTGTCGAAATCCTATTGGTTTAGAATATTTAGACCCATAACCACTTTATCTTCTAAATAAATCAATTTTTAGATATTATAAACCGAATATGACTTTATTATAAAATAATATTTTAAGTTTTTCCAAAGGTGCCCCTCTCATCCCTAATAAAATGGGCACCCCTTCCCTCTTATCTTCACACCCTTTTGAGCATTGAAGCTCGACCAAAACCTGAATATTCCTCTTCTAAACCACTCTAGTTACATAATAATGGTTATGGTATTATTAAAAGACCAACCCTAGTGCCCTATGAATAAATTTAAAGGAGGTGCGTCGAGGAAGAGGTAATATCTTCTAACGACTCTTACAAGTTTCTTTCTTCTTCTAATTCCACTTAATTAGTTGTTTCATTATAAAGTTATAAAATAAGTATTAATTATATAATAATATGTTATTATAAATATGAAACAACCCTATTTCATCTTCTATCCATCCTATGTAAAACGAAATCACCGCCCGTGTGTACGTACGGAATACAGTCTCCACGCTGTGGTGTAATCAGTTTTTCCACCACCACCTTACTCGGAAGTATATAATGGTGTAAAGAATAACTATATATGATTATTATAACATCATACAGATTCTATTATTTTATATCATCTACTAAAATTCCATTCAATAAATATGGGATTGATATCATCGCTCGTGCGTACGTACATATTACCGTCTCCACGACGCGATGAGATTCATTTCCCATGTTAAAAATTCAAGAATGATTATACTGTATATATAATAGGTCATCATGAAATATAAGAAATAATAATTCTACTTGATTTATTTATATATATGTGTATGTCATCTACTTAATTCCATTCAATTCATTAAGGAAATGAAAAACATCGTTCATGCGTACGTATGGCCTACCGCCTCCATGAACGGTGTATTAATTTCCATTTATTGATCTATTATATATATATGTATATTCTGAATATATATTATATATAAATCATGTTTTATATTCTGGAATTATGTAATCATGAACTAATTAATCATATTATTAACTACAAGTCAAAACACGGACGATAAATGAAACGATTTTACCCAAAATGATGCTTTAACATGGAATTGAGAAATGAACGGATAATATAAAGTCGTAAGTGCATCATATATGATATAATAAATATTATTATGGTTTTGTTACAAGTTAATAATATTCTTAAACCCACTATGTAGGAGTCTCAGACACATACGGATGAAATTGAACATAAGGTAAGGGATAATTATTCCAATCTCATTCTTATCCAAGATTGTTTATTCGTAAGTATTTACTGGGGTTATGTTTATTATCAATGTCCATATGTTCTCAAAATGTTTTCATAAAATGTTTAATTTTCTTCCATGTATTTTTAAAGTCATTTTTACCATTTTTACTTTTACCACATTGTATGGATGGAATCTTTATTTTGTTTACCATACAATGTACTTTTTGACTTTTCTGGAAAGAGTACGAGAAGAATGTTTTTTTAACTTATACGACATGAACAGATGTTTACGGTTTTATAACGCCTAATTTTCATTGAGATTACTATACAATATTTCATGACTATTTTCAAAAAAATCCATTTCTTTTAAAATTGAATGGAATTTTGTAAAAAGAAAATGATTTTTAAGAAGAAGTGATATTTTCCTCAAGAAATATTTTCAAGAGTTTTATCAAAACAATTTTCCATCTAAGATTACATTATTTAATATGTTTATGTTTCAAGTATAATAACTCTATGATTTACATGGTTTCACATTTCATACGATGAAATGATATCCTTTTGTTTTATATAGATTATGTTATGATGGGATGATGTTTATGAAACCCATTTCTATTCTTTGGGTTGTGATGAATGATTTATGTTTATGTTGTGGCACAAGTAATAATGGTTTCATTATGAGATGGGTGGGACCTATATCTCCCTCTAATGTATTGGGTAAAATTTAATATCTCATGATATAGACATGTCTGGAACAGTAAGTTAATCAGGTTCAGTGTTACAGGACTGAAACAAGGAGTGAACTCGATTCAGAAAGGGACTTTGTCCACTAAGATGGTCTTTGAAGAAATGCTTTGGCTACTATGGAAATAATATCATGTACTTAATGGGTTTCCACAATTAAATGTTTTATTCCCATGATATTGTAGCATGATTAATTTTCCTTTATGACCTATTCCTTACGTACTGCCAAGATTTATTTCATAACTCAAGATTTTGATGGGTTAACTTTATGTTCATGTTTTGAAGTTCAAATGTATATGGTTTGTTTTATTTTCTCCTTACATACCCTTAATCATCATTTGAGATCACCCTTTATAAGTTTTCTTTTCCACAGGATATAAAGAAAGGTTTTAGGTAAGAAAACAATATGGTAAGATCTTTATGGGAGATGTTGAAGATCTTTTACCACGATTAGAAGATTGTGTTCTGAGTTTCCAAAGGCACTAAACTATTAAGGTCCTTTGGTGTCTATTTTTGTTATGTATTATGTATTCCACAAAAGTAATGTAATTTCCAGGTACGTCAAGCTTTGGGTCTCTACATGAGAATTACATACATATTATGTTTTTATATAATTTATTTATAAAAAAATTACATAGTGGGATTTTATCCAATTAAAATTACATGATCCTTGAATTAGAATAGAGGCATGAATTTTTTCAAAGATTTTTAATATTTAATTTAGTGTTGATATACTAAATAATGACTTTTATACCTCTACCACATTCCATAATAACTATGTACTTAAATTTAATGTGTTTACATTGGCTGATTTTTTTTATTCTTATACATATAGATAGAAAATGAATTTTCACAATAATTGATTAATGGACCGAAAATATAATGTCGAAGATTCAGTCATGTAATGAAATTTCATAGACAAAAACCATGATAACTAGACCTAACAAATGAGATAAAAGCATCTTCAATTGTACAAGTGGATATCAGGGTTTTTTTGACACTTTTCTATGATACAATGCCACCAACCACAATAAACATATACCTTAATGTTAATTTCTGTGAAACAATATATGTAGAAAAATATGTATCTAAATAACCAATAACCTTCAAGGTATTAGTATACTTATATATCAACACGTATTACTTATTCCTATAAATGTATATCAATACCTTCTTTACAAATTTTCAATGGCCCAATCCATGATTTCATTAATATCTTCTGAACTTTCCAACAAAATGTGAAATTTAAAAACTTATAAAGACATCAGAATACATTAAAATATCAATAATAGAAGAAAATGAGATAAATTTAATTTTTTTCATTCATTTTTTAGGAAATTTATCCAAATTGAATCTTTTACACATTATAATAGGTTCTATAAATGGTTCATAGTATTTTATATGAAATATCCCAAAACATTTATTAAGGAATGCCTATTGAGACATGGCCAAAATTCCTCTGAACCCATTTTTTTGAATTTTAATGATAATGACATAAGACACATCAACCATATATTTTATAAAAAATCATTTAGATATAAATAGATTCACCTCATATAGAAATCCCTTTTCATTATTACAAAGTAAAATTTAATATATATATATATATATAAAATAAGAAATAAAAGTTTCTCCCACTACCCTTCATGTATATCCATTGATTCATATCATTTTCATTAAAACCAAATTAATAAATCACTTTATGAAATTATAAATACCACTATCACGATTATTTTCTTAACCTATTGATAGACCATTTATTAATTCATACTAAATACTCACCCTCAATATAGGGGAATCCTTTTGGTTGTTTCATGTATACCAAATCATCTCGTTCACTATAAAAAAAGATAGTTTTCAGATATATTTGTTATAATTCCAAAAAAAATAAGTCACTAATTCAAATAAAATATGTACGAAATTTTTATTAAATACCTGATAAAATTTATTTACATAATATATCCTTTTTTTGAGTGATTCCTTTAGAAAATTGTTAGACATTATTTCAATTGATGTTTCCTAATTTTTTTTCATAGTTTTAAAATATTTTTTACATCCAAAAGGATTCCAACCAAGAGGAAACTAAATAAGTTCCCAAAATTTATTGTTATTTTTTGAATTCATCTCTTCAATCACAACATAATAGCACATTTTTACTCTTTACCACTCATGTATTTTGAAAAAATTTCAATATCATTCTCAACTCCCATATTATAGTCATAATCTTATATATAGACTTTATAATCACTATTAATCCTGAATATTTTCTCCCATTTATAAACTCTTAATGTTTCAACATCATTATATTAATAAAAATTAGGTTTTAATGGTTGTTTAAGAGTTTTATATATTTTATATATCTGATCCCTTAGATGATTTTCAACAAATTTTGGAATAATATTTGTTCAAAAAGAACTTAATAAATGAAGGATGTTATAAAAAATGACAAATATATCCCTTGGGGGTAAATTATGGAACTTCTAATTGATCCTTCTTATAATAATATTTGATCAAAACCTTCGAACTAATAAAGTTATTGTCAATAAATTTTTCTTTACATGATTGTACAATTCTAGCTTTCAATAATAGACAATAAAACTGGAATAATATTTATGTGTAAGAATAGACACTGGAATAATGTTCAGTTTATTTTTTCAGGTACACCATTTTGGTCTAGTGAACCAGACATACTATATTTGGAAACTATTCGATTTTCTTCGATAATACTCGCAGATAGACTAGGTAATTGTACATCAATTGTGTATCTTCCATAATTTTACCCACATATTTATGACCTCATGAACATAAATTGTTACCACATTTGTTATCTTCTTTCTTCCTTAAATACTTTTAAGGTACTAGGAGATTAATTTTTACTATGAAGAATGTTGATATATATATTGTGAATTCCTCATCTATGATGAAATAAATAATTTATGGCTCTATAAGGCTGTATCTAAACTACATATATATGTATATATGATTTAAAATATTATTCAACTTCTTTTCAAACCATTCATTGAATTATTGGTTTTATTTCCCATAATGAAATCCACACATTCTCCAAAAGAAATTACATTATGAGTTCTAAGTACTCCATCATGTACTAATCATTGAATTAATTATTTAGTGTTATGTAATAATCTCTAGTGTCACAATATAGGAGAGTTTTATTTATAAAAGCTCTTTTAATTATAGCTTAAAAATGCATGGAATCGTTAACAATTTTACTTTTTTAAATCAAAAGTGAAAATACCATTCAATAAATACCACATCCAATGATGAAATTTCCATATATTGGAGAAAATTATTATTAAAAAAATGAATGTAAAAATGAATAATAAAAGTCTGGATATTGAAATCATCTTTCTAGTGAAACATTGAATATATAAATATTTTTTTATATACCAAGTAAATATAGTTCCTAACAGTAGGATTCATGTGCAAACAATTTTCACATGCGAGCACATCTTGTTTCATGAGTAGATGATAAGATCACAACCTTTTGGTTTCCTTGTTTTTTTTCATAACATCCAAGGTATTTTTATTAAGGATTGAGGAACCAGAATCAATACACCTTGTATTATATATTTCATCAAACCTATTTGATTCATAACATATCATAGAGAGCTCCAAGAATAATTTAATTGCTAATGAATTATTTAATGTGATGAAATGGTCATTTATAACCTATGAAAAGTCACTAGAATTGTTATTCTCATTGATTAAACCATTAAATCTAGAACTTAATATATATTTTATGACACACAAATAGTTCAACTACTCCTAATCTTTATAAACTTATTTCCATTAATTATGTTATTATCATTTACTATAGGTGGGTTAGCATTCCAAATAGAATAATCAATACCCATCCACCCCAAATGATTAAAATATTTCTCATTCTAAAATTTATAGTTTTCACCCGTTAATTAAGGAATATCAGAATGAATGTTTGAATAATTGGATGGTACAACCGAAAATTTAAATACATCTTTCTATGTCCATAATTTATATAGTAAATCACGAGGACATGAATTTAATAATATAAAGTTTTCCATGGGAATAATTTCATAATTATTATATTAATAAATTAATCTTGAATTAGAAATTACCTATTCAATTAATAAAATAATTAATTTTAATTTGATAATTAAAAACTAATATGAAAATATTAAATGATTTATTCTAAATTATTGTGGGAAAATTATGAAAATTCAATTTAATATTTCATATAATATAGATATAATAAATATTATTATGAGATAAAATTTATTATATATTTCACATTTTATATTATTTAAAGTAAAATAAATAATATTTTTTTCAGAGATACTATGGTAAATCAAAAAATAAATAAAATATACATGAATTATAAAAAATTAATTGGTTCATTTCATAAAAATTAATTATAAATAATTAATATTTTTAATTAACATAAAACATATATCAATTTAATTAATTAAAAATTTAAATAAAATATGTAATTTAATTTTAAAATATTGGATTCAATGACTAAATTTTAGCTTAAAATAAACTCAAACTAGTATATCTATAAAAGTAATTTGTGATTATAGAAATTTAATTCACTAAAGTGTTAATGTTCAATTCACATCATATAAGATGTTTAGGGTTCAATACCCATTGAATATACCTTATCATATATTAATTTAATTTAATTTGAATTTAATAAATATATAAATTTATTTAATTAGAAATTATATAAAAAATATGATTCTAGATTGGGGTGGTGCCCAAGTTGAAATCACCCTGTAATCCTACATCTAATATTTTTTAAAAAATACGAGTAGGGGAAAATTTATAAATTTACAATAGAAATACTATATAATGTATTATAGAGACACAACATCAAATTTATTATTCAGCAGAAATGGTCTTTTGTTCTATAAAATTAGGCCTATGAGACATCAAGGGAATTTGCGACACTGATTATTTGGGATATAATCACTAAGGACATTAAAAAATAGTTAGTCCAAGCCATCATCGGTGGTTAGTATATGGCATGTCTTGAGAAGATGAATAGATCATCTCAAAAATAATTCGACACAACTTAACATCATACAGGAACTACCATGTGGGAAACTCAAAAGAGGTACTAGTGCATTGGCATCAAAAAACCATCAATTTATACACATATATTTTTTATTTGGGGTAGATAGATTCCTAACAAATGAATATCAATGTAGTGGGACTAGTTAGAATGTACGACACTATAAGCAGGTGATGCAGGAAAGTGTTATGTAGGTATGCAAGGGTGGATGAATGAAAAAAGGGATGAGTGTGAAGACACGTATCATTTGAATCTATTCTTAAATGCTTTTAGGATATTGTAGGTTCCATTACAAAATCTGTATAAGGTAAGAACAATGAAATGATTTTTGGAATGGTTGAATTTTAGACTAGTAACAGGGTAAGATGACTACTAACAAGTGGAAGTGAGGTGTAAGAAAAAGGAAATAACATTAAGTACTCTACTCATATGGGGGAAACCTTGTATTTGATCTTTGAGATAAATGGACTTTGGGTCACCCATGTTCTAAGCCCCCTATTACCCTTGTCATTCGATCCATTTAATGTAATAAAATAGTTATTGTCAATGTTTTCCATTAATTATTGGTTGGAATGAGGATTGACCCACTGGGGTGCCTATGTGTGTGTGTTGTTTGGTAGATCTTAATCCTATATACCAATAATATATATATATATATATATGAAAAATACAAATAATATTTTTAATTAAATTCTAATTAAATAATAACATTTAGAATTATGACAAATTTATCTTCTATAATTAATATTTTGGAAAATTTTAATATATCTTTACGAAGGTCTTATAAAAAAATTTAATCTAAACTTAAATAAAGGGTAATGACAATAAACCATGAAGGAAATGTTAAAATCCATGGTTTAAAACCTGTCCAATATCATTGTTAAACATTAATTTTAATGTATATATCTAAATATTTTAGAAAATAATAAAATTTAATTCATAATAGTGGTCTTATATAATTTTTTTTAAAAATGGAATGTTATCAGTTCAAAACACCCCATTTAAACTTTTATCCATTTTAATTTATTTTAACATTCAAAACCGTTGATAAAAACATTCACATAAAGAAAAAATAATGATATTCAATAAATATCACATGCAATGTCATTATAAAAACTGAAAAAATGATTCTTTATGAAATAAATAATCACCCATAAATAATATTACAATCGATACTCTAAAAATAATGTTTTGTATAATCAAAATATGTTTTATATTTATTTATAATTTAATAATAACATTGGTTTGAAATATCAATACAATACACCATTTAATATATGGATCTTTTATAATAATAATTAAATTATTATTTAAAAATAAAAAATGTTTTAAGAAATTGTTTGAATAGACACATGACATTTATAGTAATAAAATAAAAATTAAATTGACTATGTATTTAATTAATAATGAACCTCCATACTAAAATATATAATTGAATACAGACTGTTGTAGAAATAATTTAATGTATATGAGGATAATGAAATAAATTAATAAAATGAATTCAAAAATAAATATTTTTTGTGGAAGATCATAGTAACTAAAAAAATAGAAAAAGGAGAACTCCAGAAAGAATATATTATATATTTCATTATTTGTTAAAATTTTGAAAATTTAAATGATAGATGATGAGGCTAAATAGATATGATACCTTCACCAATTTTATTATAAGTGAGATTTATCAACTACTACGATACCAAATGTTTGCAATAAAAAAATTGAAAAAATGAAATGATATTCTTTCTGAATATTATAATTATGTAAAATGATTTATAAATATATTTAATATAACTCCAACCATGGTAGATATCAATTTTCCTGTATTACTACTAAATTTTTTGAATAAAAAATCTCTAACTAGTTTGAATCTGCAGAGGCCAAAGAACTCAGATCTAGGGGAAATAATAAAACTCGCAAAAAATCCTCAGTTTCTCTTACATGAAGCCATGAAGTGCACCACACAATTTCCCCCTCTCCAAATAGAATAGAAAAAATGAAGTGAAGAAGGGCTACCAAGATTTGATATTATAGATTATAGACTCGAAAGGCTAGTGACCACCTACATCATCCTTCAAGGAATTGATAATAACAATGATGTCAAACTCAAAAACTATATTAATACATCCATGAGAAAAGTATAAATCCACACCATGTCAAATATCCATAACACCGGCCACTAAAAGAGCTTATAATGAATCAACCTAAGAGTGATGGGCCACAAAATAGAACCTTCCTAATCCTAGAAAACCACCCAAGAAAAACATAACCATCTCTAGAAATATTTTCATCAGGCTTAAACCTGAGGAAACTCAATGGTAGAGGCATCCATCTTTCCACTAATGGCTAAACTCGTGGGTGAGGATAAACCCCCTACTATGATTCCAAAGATAATTCCAGTTGGCCATCATAGAATGCCATATCTTGTCAAAATCAAAAGAATGGTCAATGAAAATGGATTTGTTGTGACACCATATACTCCATGTGTAGATACACCACCTCACAATATTCTAAGCCATAAGTTATTTAAACCATTCCACCAATATGATATTGATGTCCTTATGATTTTCCCATAAAGCATAATCCCACCCATCACATTCCAACCATAATCCTAAAACCCAAGGTTAGAATAAAATTGAATGGAGCTGAATTACAATTGAATACCCATAGAGTGGACATAAATAATTATTATAAAAGTTAATATCCATGAGATGCACACGGGTGAGATAGAAACCACTTCAAATTTTCCAACATATGAGTTTGGCCTTTGGTGGATCATCTAATTTCGAGAGATGTTTCCAAAATGTGTTCCCAGGGTCATAAATATGCATGAGGCAGACCCTAAAATCTGATTGAACCACGTAAGAACCCCATATGTTAGAATCCCAACATAAATTTTTTGGACTAGAACAAAGAACAACTGGGATAATATAAATAAATTTTTGTTCCAACTCAATGAACCAACTATCTAAATTCCAAGTGTCACATCCAAAAATAACATCAGTCATAATATCCATTATTGAATCATGTTTGATATCTAGAAGCGTATGGGAGAAATTGTTAACTCCATAAAAACAAATAATCCAATGATCATTATATATGTTAACCATGCAACTTATGGTAATTTTTCAAAAATGGATACTATTCAGAATAATTTTTTATCCCCACATGTTTTTCTGGAGGAAACTTGTTCTATGGTCGAAACTAGAAGACAAAAAGTCATTATAAATGTAATATATGGATTTGAAAAAATTTCTGAACAAGATGTCTGTGACTTGAAGTAAGCACCATCCTTGTTTGGAAAAAACTTTATCATTAAAAATTCCTAAATCCCTGAAACCTATATCACTGCTTGCCTTTTTGGAAGAAATCTTCTCCCATGTAAACCAAAAATAAGTTGTTTCTTCAATTAGCATGACCCACCAAATATTCACGAAGGCTAAATTATATTTAGTAATAAAATAACATGGGATTTTGAATAAGGACATCACATAGGATGGGACCACTTAAGCAACTCCTTTGATAAGAAAATCCTTTCCAACGCTTGAATGATTCTTGGCAGACCATCCTCGAATCATTCAACGGACTTTATCAAGGATGAAATAGAAGAAATCTATTCTTGAGATCCAAAATACTATCAGGAGGGCCAAATATTTTTTATTATTCTCTACCACATTGATTCCACAAAATCCAAAATGTAATAGCTCTAATAATCTTGAACTCCTCAACAAAAATACATCTCTTACTTGTCGAATTTGATGAACTGGCCTACTGTATTGGTGAAAGAATTGATAATTTAAAGGACCTCCTGTTAATCCTTGTAGGATTATATTGAGAATAGGAGATAGTTTTTGGGAATGAATAAGTTGTTAATGGGGATACAATTCCAAAAAACCATCACCCCATTGAAATTCCTTTCTAAATATGGTTTTTATAATTTATGATTAAAAACATCAGCAACAATGATAAATAAATAAGGAGATAGGGGGTCACCCTATTAAAGACCTCTTGATGGATTGATTTTTTTTTTGTGAAAACCATTTGGCTTTATGTTAAAGGAAACTATCATAACACAACTCTTGATTTATATTATCTATTTTGGACTAAAACCCAGTTTACTCATAACCTCTTATAGAAAATCCCATTGCACCATATCGTAAGCCTTAAACATGACCAGTTTCAAGGCCATATTACCCCTATTGGAGGAAGGGAAGGTTTTCATAAAATAGTTGATTTTTTGATCTATGATAGCATTATCAGTAATATATCTATTAATAAAAATTGGTTCTCTTATTTTCATAAATGATGGAAGGAAGGATCCTACACTAGCAGCCGACGAAGACCTTTGAGAAAATTTTGTAAACCATGTTTCACAAGATGATGGGAATAAAATCAGAGCTACACACTGGGATATAAATTTTTTGAATTAAGACAACAATGGTTTCATTGAAGTTTTCCATATTAATAGTGCCTTCCTGTAAACCCAGCATCAATGTGATGTCATTTGAAACCCAAATATTCTGAAAATGTATAAAAAATAAATCATGAAATCCATCAAGGAAAAGAAGTTTTAAAGAATGATTATTATTCATGGATTCCACAATTTCCTCCCTATAAATTTTATGAATCCCATTACAAAGGAATGATTGTGGTAAATTTTATCTCCACAAAACTCAAAAGATACCCTAGATAAGAACCACCCTTGGAATGAAATGGATCTTTTAACAAGGACCCAATATACGCTCGAATTGTATCCCCATCCTATGAAAAGATGTTTTCCACAACCTCAAATTTAGAAATGAAATTCTATCTTATTATACTAGATTATTTTTATGAAAGAACCTAGTATTTGTTTACCTTATATGATGAAGGAATATATAGATATAGACAAATAGTTGATCTCTTTATCTCTAAATGCCTCATCCAGTGTTTTTCCAATGAATTTTCCTCCTTAAAATAATTTACTGGTATATGAATCTCACAGAATATCCCAATATATTTATCAAGGTTGAGAATATTCAGATTGAAATTCCCATAGAGCTATCGAGTCCAGCACTGCAACTATAAATCCGCCAAATTTTGTCTTATCCCATACTTGATAATGATAGGAAGTCCAAGATAATTCACCCAAATCTATGCATTTATCATTATGGATTAACATACATTAAAAATTAAATATTTTTTAAACTCCTTTTCCCAAAGACCCCACCCACATAAAAATAAAAATGGGGCAATGATTAGAGGAGACTAGAGGATGATGGGGAAGCTAATACCTCAGGAAAGAAATCATCTAATCGTTGTATGTGAAAAAACTATCATGCCATTTAAAATTTCTATAATTATTATCATATCGCTGAAAACAAGGGAACAAACACATCCAACAATACAGATATGATAGGAAACAATGGATAATAAATCTAAAAATCACTATATAGAGGAACCATTCTGTATAGTACCACTTGTCTTCTCATTATTGTAAATGATTTCATTGAAATAACCTCAAAACTAGTTGAATATGGAATCCTATTTTTAGTATATTTAATAAAAACCCTTCATTTAAACTTTTTGTTAGAACCTAGATAGCCATAAAGGCCAAAAAAGTGCCACTCAGGTTCCTTAGGTTTCACAGAAGGTAAGGTGATGTGGTTCTGAGAATAGAAAACCACAGATTCATCAGGATCTTATCTCCTCATATTGTACAAACCACAAGTATGGCCTAACTGTCCAACTGACAGGAAGTTATGGAACCCAACATTTTAAGTAATACATTTCATGTCCACACTTTCCATCATGGTATCAGACAAGTTGACCTTGTCAGGGATGTAACTAAAACTCCAATGATTAAGCATATGAAATGGGCATGGGTTTTCAAACCCATGGTTGTTACAATATAAGGTTTTTATTTCCCAAGGTGGGGCTAGTCCAAACCAACCACTACCTTTGATAATTTGATAATAGATACTTCACTAAGAAATTTCATTATTTTAGGGAGACGGTCCACCAGAAGAGAGGCTTCAAAACCTAATTTATTTCCACAAGAGACCAACACATATGGGTTTCAGAGTGGGATTCTCCCATCAATATCATATTTTATGTTTAGTGATTTTTAGGACACGATGTTTTCAGGACAAACATATCATCACCTTCATTATAAATAAGAATGAGAGGATCCACACATGAATGGATAATGGGATCCATGGGGTGAGAGAAAATTTATTTAATCCTGGATGAGTATAAGTTTGGATAAAATTTATTTGATATTTGTTAGGATTATGAGCACCATTTATCATATTTGATTGAATGATTCCCCTTGTGTTCTTTTTTGTTTTCACAGGTGGGTTTTATATGTATCACATTTGAAATTTGATCTGAATTTAATTTATCCAGCTTTTAACATGCTACTACATGTCCTTGTGACCTTTTACATAATGTTACATAAACAATAGGTTTGATGTTTTCCATTCACACAACGTGCAACCTAAACGTCATACTATACTCCCATAACACTTTAGACTGTGATGATGGATAAAATTCCCTATATTTTTCATTAACTAGTTCATTCATCAACCCCATGATAAAAAATATTTTTTTTCTTATTATCAATGAGAGAGATAATTCTTAAGGGGGTTTTATTAGACATGTTTCTTTGATTTGAGGCATTTTTGTTTTCTAAAAAAAAGACATTTCAATTCTTTCCATTAGTTATCATTATTTTATTCTAATAAAGACTAGAGAATATTTTCAATAATTTTAAGTGCGTTAAATATTTCACATGAATGTGTAAAAATCTAGAGACTTCTATTCTATCCATCAACATATCTTGGTACTAATATTTGGAACTATAATAATTTATTTATGTTTCATGTTTCTACATATATTTATCATTTTATTATATGCTTATATTTTCTATGTGCATAGTGTGTATATTGGATAATAAATTTGTTTTTTCTTACATTATTCCAACCTTCTACTGCTACTATGGAGGGTTGGAGAATTAAATATTGGGTATCTTGACATGTGTGGCTATAGAACCTTGGATAACACCTAATGTACCAAATTTTTGACTTTATTAGGGTTTGTTTTTGATCATTTTTTTGTTTGATTGTATTACTGCAAATAGATGTGAAATGTGTGATTTGTAATATATTACATGAAAATAAATAAAAAAAATTTGTTTCTGAAGAGTTTGTGTTGTTGGAATCACCTCTAGTGATATGCATCTGATTTCGCATGATGTTCTGTTGACATCTATTAAATCCACCATCAATGGAATAAAAGGTCTTGAAGGTGTTTCTGTATATTGTACAAGAAGAAAACAATATCTTATATGGATTTTTTATAGTGAATGGATGAATAAGGTGAATAGTAATTATTACTTTATATCTGAAATACATAGAGTGGGATTTCCATCATATTTTAATTCCCACTTTTTTTGTTTGATCATTTTTCATAAATGGGTTCTCCTTTTACCAATTTCCAGCAAAATTTTGCATAAGTCAAAATAATTTTTCCCTCTCACATTCCAAACAATCCCACAATTTTACATACATTAAAAACCCCTCTTCTTTATCATCAACTAATGCTCCAAATCAATATCCCCATAAAAAAAATATTAAAAACACTTTTCCGTATTCTATTCTGACTCTAACCTCTACATTCTGAACAAAAAATACACTTTATTTGTGTTACCCAAAAAAATAACATACCCCAATTCCATAATTATTCTTGTAGTCCTCCTATCCAAAAAATTGGATACATGATCTTTTAAAGAAATTCTAGTTGTTTTAAACTCTGAAAAAATGAGGCTAAACTTCGGGATATCGACATATATAATTTTACCATTCATAATTTTTTCAATCTATATGGAGAGTTAAATTGCAAAATATTTTATCCCAAAGATAACAAACAAAAATTATAAAAATTGATGAATCCAAATTCGATCACTTCCTGGCACCCAATATGTCATGGACATTATGGAGGATAAATACACTGATATGGAATACAAATCCTTAGAGGATGATATGCCAAATTTTCAAAAGGACACTCTTCAGGTGGAATGAAAGTGGGATTACAAGGAAAAATCATTCATTTATGAAGGGCTTGAAGAAGAAACTTTTGAAATTATACAATCATTGAAATCATCAATAGAGATATATGATATTATTCACAAAAATTTAATAGAGCTGACAAAAGTGAATCAGATACGACTTTAATATCTACAAGGTGAGTTCAATTCCTTGGTTTTGAAATATTATTAAACAATTTACAAGTATAATCCTCATTTAATGGTTGTAGTGAACCGATTTCAATGAAATGAATGAAATATTAATGATAAGATATTATGTGAGAAACTTTTATGATCATTAGGTCCAAAATTTGATTACAAAGGGATTTCTCTAGAAGAAATAAAATACATGGATATGATCTCTATCGAGGAAAGTGTGGGGTATCTATAAGACAATAAAATGAAGGTGGACATACAAAGTGAAACTAATAGGGTAGAGCATACCCTGTAATCATATCTGTATCCCATTAAACCTGAAAATGAAAAATAGGGGACATCCTGAAGATCCAAAGGCAGATGATTTCATGGAACATAATTTTATCCATGAAGAGGATGAAGTGTTGGAAGAAGACCAACGTTGAGGAGGGAATGGTTATCAAAAATTTACTCCCTGATAATGAGGATGAGGAAGATGATGAAGATTAAATAATCAGAAACTAGAAAAAATACTTGTTCAATTATATAATTTTCAATTATGGACATTTTGGTAATGAATGATGGAGTAACAAAGCCATGGAAAATGACACACAGGAAGAAAATATCACTAAATTAGGAGATAATTTTGGTGAGTCCAATATTTGGATGGCACAGACATTAACAGAAAATAAATGAAAGTGGTATATTGAATCTCTAGCATAAAACCACATTATAGGTCACAAGAACCTATTTACGAAACCATATGAGAGGGTTTGATGAGAGATTTCATTTGGTGATCTCTCAATAATATTCTTGTATGTAAGAGGATATATTTTGATCAAGTTAAAAGATGATAATGATTCTTTCAACGTGGTCATCTAATCTATCCCTGCAATGAAGACCAATATCTTAAGTCTTGGGAATTTTGTGGAAAATGAATTTCCCATAATACTACAAAATAAAAAAATGATTTTTTATGAAAAAGGGAGGATGATCACAAATTTACTAATGGTAATGAATAACATGTTTATGCTTATGATCCAAAATGATGTACTATAGTGTTTAACGATGGTACATGATGATAAATAATGGCTTTGGAATCTCATGTTTTAGTATTTAAACATTGAAAGATTATGATTATTATGAATAAAGAATATGGTGAATGGGATTCCAATCATTCTACCCCTAGATAAAATATGATAAAGATGTGTTTTAAGAAAAAAACATAGAAACATATTTCCAATGAACGCAACCGGAATGCTATTGCGCCACTCAAGCTATTTTAGACCATTGTGTGCAGTCCATTGAATCGAAAATTAAAATATGAAAATATGGAATATTATGAAATTAATTTATGATTATAGTAGAAAAAATTGATATATATCCTCAAGATGAAGACTTAAGTTTTTGGAATATTTAATTAATTCATGGATCTTGTTTAAAATCAAAACAAGAGTCACATACAAACATTGAGATTTGATCAATTTGGGGAGTACACCTGTGATGTTTTTAAAGAGTGCCTAAACCATATTTTAATTCATCACCAATTGATTCCATATTATACACCCCAACATAATGTAGTATCCAAAATAAAAAATCACACCATTATAAACATGGTGAGAAGTATGTTGAAAGGAAAATGAGTTTCGATGACTTTCTGGGATGAAGTGACTTTTTTTGTGGTGTATCTACTCAATAGATGCCCAACCAAAAATTTTGATTAAAATATACCACATGAAGTATGGATTTTTTACAAGACAATTTTAATCCATAGTAGAGTTTTTGGTTCCATTGGCTATCTCTGGATCTTGGAGGCAAAACAACATAAGCTTAATGAAAAATGAGTGAAGTGTGTCCATATGGGAAATGATGACTTAAAAATGGGATATCTCTAGTAAAATCCCATCACAAACAATATTATACTCAACAGAGATGTTATCTTTGAAGAAAATGTTACATGTAAATAGAATAAAGATGATGATTCAGGTGAAGTACGAATCACAGTAGAATATGGAGAAATAGTTGAAGAAATACCATTATAGGATTGAGGAATTAAAGAACCAGTTAGGCCATCACCACCTAGTCCTACATCTGAGGACATCGAATAAGAAATTTATTATATGAGTACTCAAATTGTTCTATGCCTTGTATATATATATATATGATACATTGTAACCAATGGATGAGTATGTAAATTTTTATTGTCTCTTTGAAATGTCTAATCCAGTTAGCTTTAATGAAGATAAGACTGACAAAATTTTGAATAAAATGATAGATAAGTAAATCCATTCCTCTGATACCACCAAAGGATATTAAAAAATGGAAGGCATTAACTATGGTAAAATAAATAAACTTGTGGGTCATCGACCTGGATATATTGAAAATTCAAGGGTAATTAGAAATTTTTTTAAGGGGTGATGTTGGATAATAAACCTATTTTTCTTAGAATTTCAAAGTATTCTAATATTTCAATGGTGTCTTATAGAATTCAATATTTTATAGCTTGATGTGTGTGGATTCAGATTCTTGGACAAAACCTACTAAACCAAAATATGGAATTTTATTTTTATTTTGTTTTGATCATATTTTTGTGTGATTGTGTTTCTATAAATAGATTTGTTTCATGTGAGTTATAATATCATATAGAGACAAAATTAAACCAATTTGATTCCACTACATTTATGTTGCTATAATCACCTCCAGTGATCTACATCTGATTTTTCATGTTGTTATGTTAGCCTATACTAAATCACTGTCAATGCATCCATCATGGTAGATAATATTCTTACTCCATGTGATGGGTTTGAGGTTCATAACCCATTATACTTAGTTTACATAGATATATTATATAGTCCTTATTTCTTTCTTTCGTTACTTGAATATGTTGATTTGTTTCTTTATAATATATTGTTATTCATTTTCTCGCTATGGAAATAGGTTTAACATGAATCGAAGAACATTAAATTATTGTGCTATTTTTATTTTATAATTTCTTTCATGAAACATACACATAGTAATCTTCATCATCATATTATATTCTATTTTCATAATGGAACAATTTATCTAAAAAAATTAAGCCATAAGATAAATCCTTAGATTTTTCCTGTTGAATAGTGACTTCCATGAAAACACAACCCTGATCAATTAATATCAAATCACTACAATTTATAATGATATGTTTTATGAATATTAAGATAGATAAATTCTATTGGGAAGATGGTTTTAATCTATGTAGGATTAAAATGAATACGAATCTTGATCACAAAGAGCTTCATGATTCTCAATGTGATGCAAAGAAGAAAGTTATCACAATGTCCACCAATGGAAAATACAATGTTAATAAATAATATGTGTTTATTTGTTTCATTCATAAATATCATAGTATCATGTTATATTTATTTAATTATTAGGTTCTCTAAGAGGTCAATTATTAGTCTTCTCCTTCTAAAATATGGTCTAAACATGAGGCTCCATATTTGTCTAAATATTTGGTAGGAATATTATATAAAAAAATATCACTATATATTCAAAAAATGCATCCTAAAACTATATTAAAGACCAATATCAATGAATTTAGTAAAAAATGTTTTGGATTTGTCTAATATAGGTGTCAAAATTAATGATGAAGCCCTTGGAATCATTCTGTTAACATCTTTAAATAATTGGTGTTGTTCTCCTATAGATATAGTGATGTATTATTGGGATAATCTAGAACATGAAGTGATTAAATAATAGTAATTATATAAATAACTAGAAAAATGAGGCCACGTTAAAAAAGAGGATGAGGGATATAATTTGAGAGTTAGAAAATAATTTCAAAGTAAATAAAGGAATCATAGTAAGTCTAGAAGAAGTTGTATTATGTATCAGAATAATGTAGTTAAGTATTTCTTGTGGAAAAATTATGGGAATATTAGAATAAATTTTCTTGAATAAAATATTATAAAAGTAACATTGATCATCCATTACAGGTGGAGTAGAATTTTGATATTACAAATATTTTTTATGTTTGTATATGTACCATAAAAAAGATTTGGTCTTATATTCTATATTTTCATTCCGTATGTTTTAAAAGAGATAATCGTTCTTTGTTTTATGTGAATTTGAGTTTTGTTAGGTGTATCTGGGGAATTATAGTAGTTTCCATATAATGGGAATATGTTTTTTCCTTAGATATTTATGATGGATTGGTGAATAAAATTAGTGAGGTTAGATGCGTACCCAAATTGAAATGAACCCTCCTTTCCCTATGAGTGTTGGGAAAGATGACATAAATATTTAGGTATAATTTATGACGAATTAGGATTGATAGAGGATCCCTCAATATTTTGAAAGGAACTCTCATCAATGGGTTGTATATTTTAGTTGGTAAAACATATTTTAAATAGTTTAATGCCACCTAAGACACAAATCTAGATAAAAATATGATATCAAAGATATTATATTGCAATGGGTGTTTCAAGTGAATGAATAATCATAGTAATAAAGGTTAGTAGAGTGGTATTAACCTAATATACCTCTTTTTTTGGATTATGTGTTTATAAATCCAAAAAATGTGAGTTTTATGAGGTATATGTACAATTATAATGTTATCATTGAATAGTTCTTTTGAAAATTATGGGGAACTTATTTGGCTTTCTCTAATGATGGAAGAAATTAAATTTTCACCCTTATATATGATTATTCATGGAAATTATGGATCTTCATTCTAAAACATAAGTCTGAAATGTTTAAAGATTTATTGTCTTCAAAATTTGTTATAAAAAATTAGATAAAAAAGATGTTTAAATCCATTAGAATTTAGAATGGGTTATAATACTTATCGAATGACTTTGTTGAATTTTATAACTATGAGGGTTTCTTGATCCAATGAATATTTTTTGAAACCCTATAATAGAATTGTCTAGATGAGGGAATGAATAGTAAAATCTTGTAGAGTGTGAGAAGCATGTTCATGAAGTAAAGTTTGTATCGGTCCTTCTAGGGAAAATATTATTCTACTAAATTATAGAATATCATCTATTTCACGTATAGTGATAATAGTTTTAAGACACTAGGGGAACTATGAATTGGTTTCCACTAGTTTATGAAAATATAGAATCTCTAGATGTACCACTTATTATCATATATGAATTGATAAGCTAGACCATAGGGTTGTAAAGCGTGGGTTTGTAGGATATCCTTAGTATTTAAAGGTTTATAGGCTATGCGTTGATAATCCTAATAATCAGAAGAAAATTATACGTCATGATGTTGTCTACCAAGAGGTTATTATGACTATGTAGATTCATATAATGTCTGATGATATCGGTGTGCCTGGACCTATGGGAATTAAGGTTCCTTAATAACCATATAATCATTTTGAACCCATGTTTACCTATACTAGTGTTCTGTAATGAGTTAATAGTGAATCTTGTTCTGAAATTGAGTTAGATAATGAGTGATATCGTGTGATTAAATAATATTAGTTAATATTAAATAGGGTTCTGAGTACCATTCTCCACCCTTCCCAGTTCATTCATGTCGATGTAGATGCTGATGAATTTTAAATTTCTCTTCATATAAAAAAAGATAAACCACAATTTTTTTTCTACTCATGAAATCAAATAAATATAAGTAGTAGTTTGTTGGTACGAAAGATGAAATGGAATACCTACTTAAAAATTAAATCTAGAGTGTTGTGCTCAATCCTAGAAATTAAATAATTGTAGGTTTCAAGTTAATTTTTAAATTAAAATTAAACAAATATATGGTTAATAAAATGAAATATAATTACAATATTAATTCTAAAGGATTACTTCAATGTGTAGGAATCTAAAATATTGATATTTTTTCACCTATTATTAAAAATTATTCTATTATATTTTTGATTGATTTTTTTTCAGGTAATAAACATAATGTAGAATGGTTAGCTATGAAAACTTTTTTTTTGACATTGAATGTTGGATGAAAGAAATTATTTAAACCATCCTGAATTTTTTTTAAAATATTTTAAAAATATCAAAGTTGGTATTTAAAAAACCATATATTGAATTAAATATTTTGTAAAATATTGGTATAAAATGTTTGATCCTTTTATTCTTGATAATAATTATAATTGAAGAATTTATGGCCCATATGTTTATTGAAAACAAGTAAAAGATGATATTATTTACTTCCTCATATATTTTACTGATATTCTCATTATTTTTAAGAACATGAGGTTCATAAATATTTTAAAGATCATACAGAACACTACTTTTGAAATGAATGAACTTGGTAATTCTAAACATATATTAGGAAAAGAAATAATTATGAAAATAAAAATTAAGGTTTTGTATCCATTCCAATTTTCCTCTGTGAATAGGGTGTTAAAATAGTATATGTTTGAGAAATTAAAACATGTTAACAAGCCTTTAGACTAGAACTTTAAATTTTATCTATCCCAGACCCCTAATTATGAGTCCCATGTGGCCTTTGTGAATAAAATATCTAATTCTTTTGAAGTAGGTAGTATTATGCCTGAAATGATTTTCTATTGAAAATAAATTTATTTTAATATTTATACATTTAGTTGGTTTATGGGAAACCCAAGTAAATCTTAGTGGCCCACATTGAAATAGAGTACGAGGTATGTTTTTATGTCTACTGAACCATGAATTTGTTTTTGTAATAGTAGTTATGATAATGAAATTGTGGGAATTTTTTATTCTAAATACATTAATAACTTATATACTCAAAAATATATTAATGGTTTGTATTTACGGCATGTGGTGATCCTATTTTCATGAAATTTGACATGAAATTAGTAGTTTCCTTGTTGAAAATTAAGGTAGAATACATTAATTTAAATAAATTTACTTTGGAAACCATTTTTAATGGGTTTGATAAATGACATATCTTTGTATTACTGTAAGATGGATGTGTAATGTAAAGTCCAGTCAACCTTAAACTCCTCTAAAAATCATTTTTCTATGTTTGGACAGTGATAGAGGACTAATCACAATCTTTGTCATCACTAAGAGGGTATGTGGGTTAATCAATGATCTTTTTTTTATGTTCCCATAATTATGATTCATCCTTCTCCTATTTTTAGAGATATACGTCATTTCTATAAAACAAGAAAAAAAACAAATATATGAACACAAGTATTTCATTTATCAAACCCATTAAATGGAGATTATCAACATGGTTTGAATATAATACAAGACCACACAAAACAAAACAAAATACATTGAATGTGGTTAAAATAAGTGAATATTATCATTAAAAATTAATATCACTATAGTTAATTGAATTTCCATGTGCTTCTCACAATGATAAATTACATAGATAATTTTTGTAAAAACTATAACAACCTTCACTAACATGATTTAATATATTTTCAATATGTTGTTTTTAATATCATCAAAATTGATTTTTATTTATCTATTTATTCTTTTTCACATTCTTACATTGTAGTGAGAACAAAAATTATTTAGTTTGATGGAAATTAATCTAAAATATTAGTCTAGTATGATCCATCTGCTCTCTCTATCTGTTATACTATACAAGTTTCCTCCTTGTTGACTGAAAACACTATAATTGCACTGTCCATCCAATTACCTTGGAATATAATCCATTTGATAACTATTGATATGAAAACATTTCCCATTATATTTTAACTGATTCCACTATAACCCTTTCAAATGATCACTTATTCACACTATATTTTCCAATATTAGTTTTATGGGAATAACTTTTTTGTATTCTCTTGATTGATGCGTCGTAAATTTTGTCATCCGATTTTCTAGACACTTTGGCAGCGCTTCACTAGATTTCAAAAATCGTCTACAAAAATTCTTTTTTTTTCGCAAACCCCTTCATAAAGGAATATTTTCTTTGATATTTTAAGGACACATCCAGACATGATTCAAACATCCCAGTTAACATTTCCATCATCCCACGCTGAAACATCCTTCCTTTAATGCATTGAATGTTATTTAAGACACAATATCAATTAAATTCCTCAAACATCCATACAAATTGGTAAGAATAAAAAATATTTACTAAATTATATTTAGTTTTTTTAACAATTAAGGTAGTATCATCAAATTTTATACCTTTATTAAATCTTTATAAAATAATTTAAATTGGTATAACCTTATAACACTCATTCATTCAATGAAACATCATAGTAACACTTCTGACTGATGTAACATCATTTGAAGTTACTTTAGAACTTTAGAAGAATGTCTTAAAAGTATTTTTTCTAGAAAAATCCATATTCATAATGAATTTACTCAAAACTCTTTATCATTTTCCTTCATATAGCAACCTATGGCCTATAATCATAATATATAAACATATTTCTAATGAAACAAACCAAAAACTATCTTTTAAATGAAACGATGACTTTTATCCATTAATCCTAAAATAGAACCACATCACAACTTCATAAATTTTCATCTGATAGGAATTTGGATGCACACCAACATTCAGGGTAGTTGCGTCCAATATTTTCAAGTTCGTCTCCTATAGGTCTGTTTTCTACTTTTGTGCTTAATGTGCAGTTGTATTGCTGGTTTCCAACTTTTTTCCATAAAAGTGGGTCTTAATAAAAATTTAACTTGGATATCATTCAATAATCAGGATGTTAGAATCATTGAAAATAAAAACTCATTTCCATATTAATTTATTAAATACAATGTTTAACTAAACTTCTAAATAATATTGGATAAACATTTAGCACAAAAATAAGGCCGAACGACATAGTCTAGTAACATTAATACAATAAACACTATCCATAAAACATATGCCAATCATATACATAAAATCACATTTTTTGGAAATATTACAAAAAATGGTATTTATGTTTGATAAAAAATAAAATCCGTTTAAGAAACCCACATTCATTCATAACTAGACCACCCAAAATATTCTTAATATGTTCTTAAATATTTCTTAGACACAAAAACCCACTCTCAATTTTATTGTCAATCAAGGAACATAATTACCTAAATCTTTTAAACTCATGCAATGGATTACACAACCAATAATAAAAATCTATCTAAAAAAATTCATAAAAAATCACATATCTCAGTTTATCATGGACATTCAATTGGGATATCCAGAAAAATGTCACTCTTAAAAATAAAAATGTTAAATCAAATTTGAAACATAAATATCAACTCTTATATTATTTTTCAATCTGCAAAGAGTAAATAAAAAATTATGTATCTTATGTATCACCCACATGATAATATTGGCGTTTTTACCATTAAAAATGGAACCCCAACAAATTTACTCGACTCCAATAATATTTGGAGTATTTCACAATAAGATAATATTAAAATTGTTTTTTGTATTGAGCTTCAAGATTAGAAAAGGGGATAACCGATCCCTCATCACCCTGTCATAATATACATTTGTGCCTTTAATAATGGGTTTATCCTTCTCCATTAACATAAAATTATCCCACTGATTTATTTATCATTATATATTATGTATATTAGTCACTAAACCAACTCATATAAAATAAAAAAATATGAATAAATGAAAAGAATTTGTAGGTTCAAAACCAGTCTACAATGTGGAACCAATAACCAACAAGACAATCTTCGCCCACTATAATAGTGTTTATTTCCTGAATATAATCATACATATTGAATCATCCTACATACATGAATCCAATTAGAAGACTTGATTTCTATTACCAAGGAAAAATAATGATCTAAAGAAATGAATCACCCCCAACATACAACCATAAGTGTGTTTTGTATTAGTTTATTTTTGGATGAAAATAAAATTTTATTTATCAAACACATCTAATGAAAAATTGTGAAACATGAGTTCAACTACAGAAAGAAAATAATACAGCCATTAAAAGAAAAATTTATTCTGACTAGTGTTAATGTCCCTAAATAATTTTCAAGAGATTTCATTTATCAGAGGGTCTGGTTCGTCCATTATAAAATCTTCGAACTGAAAGTCCTACTTTTACTAGGACTAGATGTACTCTTCAAGGTTGATCTTAACATTATTTAATCCCCCAAACTAAGATTAGACACGACTTGTCGATCCAGGTATATTTATCTTCATTTATTTTCATCCTTATTGATATTCACATTATTGTTTCAGTTTCTTATTCAGTATAAATGAGAGAAAACACCTGTTCATCCACTTCATCTTCTAAGCTCATGAGAAATTCCAAATATTTCACAAGCACATCACCTGACATAAACTGTTTTTACACATGCATGGATTTATTTGTTGATTGCGTCTTCTTTAGAGGAGGTAATGATGTGTAATCCTCCCTCTCACAGATTCCCTTCCGCCCATCCATGGACGCATGGACCTGGTCTCTTTCAAATTACTGAACCATAACATCAATCTCCATATGATAGTAAATATATTGAAAATTTTAGGTGAGGCCACCTTCCTGTAGAGAATTCCCCATATGAAACCCTCTCCCTATATGAGTGGACTCACTATAATAATGTACAGTAAGAACATCATTCACCTAAACTTCCTGGAGGCCATCAGGTGGTCATTCAAAATTTATTGTGAGACTAAACCAGCCAAAAGGACCTCCCTAATAGTAGTAATACATCCTTTCATACATTTCAGAAAACATAAAACTCAAAAAACATGAAGTAATTGAAAATTTTAACCATTGGATGGTTCCTTCTTAGTCTTACCCCAATCGTTTCCTTTACCCATAATGAACCATCTTCCCTGTGTGTTGGTTCCCTTGAATTGTTTTTCACCAACATCTTACGTCACCCCATCATCTTGCTATGAAATTTCCACTCCCATAGTAACCTCATTACGTGCCTCTAAAGTTTACCTCATTGGGCTTGCAGAATCAATAATAAAACACCCTTCAAGATCATGCTTCAATTTTTGAAAAATGTCTGTTACTTTCAGTTCAATGGGTACTCACCAAGCCTCCAAATTTTATTCGACATCCTTAAAAGAAAGTCCAAAATTATTATTTATAGAATATATAGATCCCATAAACCCAATGCCTCATTTGAATCTAGAATTATGATATCCAATTGACTTCCACGACTAGGGATAACACCACTTTGAATATATTTCTTTAGGTGTGCATATATACTAGGAACATCTTCATAGTCTTAGACCTTACCCTTGTTTCACAATGCTACATCCATATTCTGGGAAGAACTAATCCCATACAATGGTTCCTCATGAGTTATTCTACCACAGGTTCCCACAACATATGTTGTCAAAAAAAGTAATTAAATCATAAAAAACAAATCTATAAACTACATCCCAAAATTTAATCATTTTACATTGAAAATAATGAATACTTTTTGTATGAATTCCAAATATGAATTTCAAAATGTATCATGTTCTAATGATAAAAATTTAAAATAAGATGAAATAAATTTTTATTATGATAGAAAAATAAATTTTCTATACTCATCTTATGTGGTTCAAGATATTTTATAGGTATGTAAAATTGTAACAAAAATTAAATATATATTAATAATATGATAAAAAGATTGACCAATGCAATATATCATGTAAAAGATAATACATTTGATAAAACAATCCTTTTATAAATATGTTGTCATTCCAGGTGTGATTTTATTTTATTTAAATCTAGAAACATAATAAATATACTCTAGATTGACACTTAGACCATGATACTATAATTTTAAAACAAGGGGCTTGAAATTATAAATTAACATTTTAACAAATTACTTAAAAAGGTTCGCTAAAATAAAATTAAAACTAATAATGAAATTTCATTAATTTTTTGTACTTATTTTTAGATAAATGGTTTCTATGAATGGGGATTTTAAGATATGGTGTAATTTAATATTAACAAAATAAAATAAAATAAAATTATTGAATGTAAAAAAGAAAAAAACATGCTATTTCAATATTTCAATAAACTATCGATGAATGATATTTAATCAATATCATTCCAAACATGTGGTGTTATCTTCTCGATATAAAAAAATCCATTATTAAATTAAATAAAATTTATCCTACATGAAAGTAATTATAGTTAATTTTTTTGTACAATTTGTTATTCATTCTTATTAAAATGTGAAAACATCAAACATTGTACATGTTCCCTTAACTATTATAAAATTACTCTATAACCACAATTTAAAGGCAAATTTCATGTGAGCATGGTCATACATCAACCTATATCCAGGATCTAGTGAGAATTTGGTTGTAGGAAGGACTGAAGACAACTACATCCAGGTTCTATGTGGACTGTGGTGCTATGACACAACCATAGTCACATTTTATATTGACAAAAGCCATAATTATGGACCACAACCACAATCCACATCCAGAGAAATGAAATTCAAGACCATGAATTTCTAAATGGACTTTTGGACATTTCAGATCTAAATAGTTTGGAGATAATTATTCAATCAATAATATGAATATATTATACAATAAATTTATTAAATATACCATCATGATATTAAAAAATTGATTTACATAAAAATGAATAATAATATTATAATGTATAATATTTTGAAATCAACCACCTCCATGATACTGATTATCATTTTTTATAATTATAAAACCTCTTATGAATGTTTATGAATTCCTCAAATAATAATATTAAACGTAAATCAAAAAAAAATTAATTTATGATTCATATAAACATCTAGATACATGATAACTAGTTTATAAAAATACTAAAGCTTGGGATTGTTGAATAAGTCATTTACTCTTTTAATTTTTGATATTATTATTAAATAATTATATATAAGAATATATTCAATGAAAATATTAAATTATTGTATAGAAACATATATACAACATATATACATTTCACAAAAAATCATAGTAGACTTGTTGGATATTTTAAATATTGGCCACCTCATCTGTAATCACTTCTGATGTACATGTTAGTGAAACTATAAGAAGGATAAATTATAATGGAACTAGATTTGGAGTGAATTTAAGTTATAATTTAAAATCCAAGGAAATTGGATTTGTATATGTTTATGATGTCTAAATATATATTTTATAGGTATAAATGTGGGACTTGTAGGATTTACATTGGGTTCCTTGTGGGGTGGGCGTTAGTTAAAATTTCCCACAAGTTTGGCCATTAAAAAATATATGGTACTTTACCAGACTCTCTATAGGACACTAAGCGGTATGTGTGATATCAATAGGATAGTTATTTTCCATCACATAATTGGTGGTATCACATGCCCTTTTTGATGGTATAGTTTGGGATTTTTTTTTATCAATATTAAAACCCACTTTGGGGGTTTATTATTTTTGAAGCTCATAAAAATGCGAGGGTGATCTTATAACCTAGGTAATGATAGAATTAATCATTTTAACATTTATTAGTATTTATAAACATGATATTTATATTCATTATAAAAATATTAAGTAATTCTTTTCAACCAAAAAGGAAATAGAGTTATTTAAAATCTTTTCTTAGATGGGTTTATTTTAAAGTTTAATTTATAAATTATATAATTTAAATATAAAAATATTATATCCATTTTAAATATAGTAATATAAAAATAACATAGGGTTATGTTTTTTGATTTTTCAAAAAAATATTGAATTTTTGATGAGTATTAAAAAAAGTGATTTTTTAAAAACTGTCATTTATTTTCAATAAATTAACTAATTTAAAAGTTTCATTATTTTTTAAAATATTATTTAACGTAAATTAAGTATTTTTTTTATATTTAACCCAAATAATTAAATTTTTATCAAATTTATAGTGAGTTTTAGTATAAGTTTATTTTTGGTTTTAAAAAAGCATTTTTCAAAAATACATTTTAATGTTAATAATGCTTATCAATTTTTATTAATTTTAAAAAATACTTATGATGAATGTTTTAAATAATTTTTTTGATTATATATCTATAATTATTAATTTTCATTCATCCACTGATTATTATAGGTCATAGAGTTATTATAAAACCATTCTGTGCATGAAAATTCCATTTCCAAAAAAAAATATTTTTTCTTCATGTCTATTGATTTTATTTTATATTATATTTGGACACTTATGTGAATTAAATTTTTTAAAATGAATTAAATATATTTAATCAAAATAATTTATATTATATATTAAGGTAAAATTATGTTTTGGTTAAAATTAATATTGAAAATAGTAAAAATTGTTTACTACTGTTAATGTGAAAAAACGTTTACTAGGGGGAGGGAATATTCTAAAAAGAAAAAGGATAAAATGGGATAAAAATGTATAAGATATATTTTATGGAATTATTTAGATGTTATATCATCTATGTTTCTATATTAGTCTATTTTAGATCCTTATGGGATGTTAAAAACAAGGGTATCACTTTTTCTTTTCCAAAATTCCTAGTGTGTCCTCTCCCCCACTCATATAAGGCCACCCAACATCCTCTTATATGAACACCTAAAAATAATTTTGGTTAATAAATTACCTTAATAAAATTATTAATTTCTTTACCACATCCAAGAGGTTTTTTTGATGAGAGAATAAATCTATGAAATCCTTTGGTTTAAACCATACGAGGTTGTCTTAAGTTGAGGCATCCTTCTTAAGTGGTAATTATTTTATTTCTTAATATAACTCCATAATATATTATTAAACCACGATAAAATAATAAAAAACTATCTACCATATACTTATATTTTATTTTATTAATTAAATAAACTAGGTCCATCTCCTCTTCCATCATGAGGGAAAGAAAACCATCGTTTTTGTGTATGGAGGACTACCGTCTCACAAACTGATGCAATTTATTTTGGTATAGCCCACAATTAAAGATAGTTATAATTATGGATCTAAAGTATATTAATAATAAATTTATAAAACAATTAAACTTATATATTTATAATATCACATATACCTTCATAATTTCTATTCCATGGGGGATATGATAATGTATCTCTTGTGTATGGAACACTACGACCTCAAAAAGTGGTGTGATTTGTTTTTCATTAATTCTTTATGTGGAAGTTAATACAGGTATATTTAATGTTTATATTTGGTATATAGGGAATTATTATTATATTTATTACATATTTATAGTTCTAAAATGATTATATGTCATATTGTTTCTTTCCTGTTCACTCACTGAAAAATGACAATGTCATTCATGTGCATGTGTAGACTACCGCCTCCACGAAGTGATGTGATTATTTGATCATCACTACCACACATGGATTATACTTATAAGTATATATAATGTAATATTATATTATTTATTATATGATAATAATTATGTAAATATAGAATAATACATACATTCTTTTCAATAATAATCCATGAAAAATGGAAACATTACTCTTGCGTACGTACGACCTACCATCTTCCTAATTGTTGGATAGTTATTATTTCATAATTTTATATCATGGTTGGTTTAAAAATATATAAATTATGTATAAAAATAATTATTATCCATGATTATTATCTTAGTGAAGATGTAATGATGACCTATTTCACAAAATTCAAATCAAATTCAGTTTTGACACAAAATCCGAATACCGTCAAAACTACTAAAGTGAAACAAAATGAATAAATAATTGTATATTTCATGATAAGAGATAAAATATAAGGAAAAATAATTTTATTTTCAATTATGAAAATAATTAACATTTTTATTGTGGAAGATAATGAATATATGTGACAATTTAGACATAAGGTAATGGACTTTCTATTAAAAATCCCATTTTAATGTTTCCATTCCAACTCTATTTCATTAATGTAAATTTTCTAAAAATTGATTTTATGAATGTAATTATATATAAATGAATGTTTATAAAGTAATTTTTTCCTTTTTTCAAATTTTTTCGAAAACAATCCTTTTTACTGAATTCATGACTTTCATTATAAAAGATAAAAGGAATATTCTATATTAATGTATTTGATGACAATGCATTTTTTAGACACCACAATATTTAATTTATTTTTTTATTCTGTTACTATATTTTATATTTTCCTATAATATAAACCATATTTCTATTATTTTGGGTATTTTGGTAGTTTAAATAGGGTTATAAATGGAGTAGATAGTTTAATATCCATAAATGTATCTGTATGGATGAAAAAAATATTTTATGAATGTAATGTTTAAAATTGAAATATTTTTTTGTGATTATTATGTTGTAGATTTTGGAAACTGTTTATGATGATGGGTGGTTTTGTTATAAACCAAGTATGGGTGTTTCTTTGATTAACCAATGATAGGTGGTTTTGTTATGAACCATGGATGGGTAGTTATGTTATAAACCAAGGATAGAGGGACCCTAATAGCTCTCTGGTTCTTTGGTTGTGGAATTAGATGGTACGATTATTCCATTTCTATGATTGATATGATAAACTATGTCTCAGGTTAATTACATGACTAATCTATGCCTGATATGGGTTTGAAAGGATTTATTTGAGAAGAAATATTGTTTGTTTTTTTCATGTGAAAATGATGTTTATTCATTTCCAAGAAGAACATTAAGATAAAGTAAAACAACTTATGAGATTTCATGTTATTCAATGGACTAAGGAAATTATTATTTTTATGTCCCTTACTTCGCTTTTTGTTCCCATTCGAGTTTTTTATATATATTCACTAGGCTTATGTATGGTTAATGTAATAGAAGAAGTAAATTTGAAAGTGTTGAGGATTTTTCATATAATGAAATAATGAATTATTTTAAAAATTATATATTATAGAAAAATGGATCCTAATTGGATGTGCCTAATTTTTAATTTATACTTTTGTAATTCAATATTTAATACATAATTTTCTTGACATCTATACCTGAAAAGATATTTTCGAATGAAATAATGTAAATTCTAGTCTAAAGATATTAGAATATGTAATTTTTAATTTTAGGTACTTATAATTGGCATCAGATACAAGTTTATAATATATTATTGGTTAGTATGATTCTAATACCATTCCCTTTAAATATTTTACCTTATTTATAATTTGAAATGATATATAATTTGTATATTACTATGTTTCCTCATATAAGTACAACTATTCAGACTGTATTTCCACAGATAAAATAGTGAATCTGTAGTGGGAAGGCACCAGGATGAAAATATTCATCAAAATGATTATCTCAAAATGGTGGTAATTGGAAATAATGAGTTTTTTTGTAGCGATGAATTAGTTAATGCAGGATATAAATAGTTGTTGTATAAATACTATAGAGAAGCCAAATATTCCACAAAGGATCATGATTATAGTGGATAATTTTTTGAGATAATATCCTCTTGATTTAGTGGAACCTTAGATCTATTCATAGCCTAAGGATGGATCAATGCACTTGATAATATATTTGAAGTCATGGGATATTCAGAATGACCAAACGAAACCCTTTCAATTTATTATTTTGAAGGTGAAACTTGTAACAACCTAGAATTTTATCAATGTAAAATCCCATCTTATAAAATTTTCATATAGATTAGATCGCATAAAATCCCATATAGAATACAATATGAACTTCATAAATGATGAATAGATGAAATAGGAATTATTTCTATAAATTATGGAAACTATAGCGATGGATAGTAACATGACCATTATAACAGTAATGTGACAATTATGAATAGTAACCAGAACAAATGAATAGTAACCTCACCTATGATAGTATAAATAAAATTTTTATTTTATGGATTAAAATATAATGTAGTTATATCATGGAATAAATAAATAAATGTTTTAAAAATGATGAATTATGTACTGATATTTTTGTTAAACATAAATATTCATTTACAATTTAATGATAAATTAAATGATTTAAAAGAAAATTTATTTCCATAGAATAGATTAATAAATTAATATTTTTTGTCTTATAATTATAATATATGTTTATGATACCATAATTAATTTTCCAAAGTATCATAAAATGAGTTATAATATTGAAATCGATGTTTTTCGAACAAATGATGATTTTAATTAAAATTCACATTTATCATATTTAAAAATTTATTTTCATAAAATAGATTCCATTTTTAAATTATAAAATAGGAAAAAAAAATTGGGTTATTTTTTTGTATTTTTCTAAAATAGTTGAAGTTTTGTGAATAGTGAAAAACTATAATTTATGGTATTTTTCATTATAGCCAAATACATGGATTTTTTAGTCATGGTTGATTCATGAATGATGTTAGTGGAAACTATCTCTAACTCACATGATCTATTTACTGTATTTAGTCACAATAATCAATATTAATGATAGTCTTGAGCCAAAATAATAAACTAATGAATAAAATAATAAAAAATCTCCTCTCCTCCCAAAAAAATACCAACCCTCACCACCTCTTCCCCTCACACCATTTACGATTTAGAGATGTATAACATTCTACCCAATTCATCTCCCAATAATCTCACTCATGTTTTGGTCTTTTTGGTCTTACCTAATGACCATTTCTATGTCCCTTAAGGAGGTTCTCAATGAGATGACATTCAAGAGGTAAAACCATACGAATCTCTATTTCAATTTATTTTATTTTCTTATAATTCTATAAAATTCCCTATAAAATGTTACAAGATAACTATAATTTCAAAAATATACTATAATGTTATTATGTTAATGGTATATCCACCATAAATTCTCTTATATTCTTCTTTTGTTCTAAAAATGAATATATCGTCCATGAGGTGTCAGTTCACAACCTTTGTGGATGATGATTTTTCATTTTCTAATAACACCATCAAGTATAGTAATAAAACATTATTATGGTTAAACAATAAAATAAAGTTTGTATTAAAATATATTTAGGTTTCTATAACCAATATATATAATATTAATTAATAAAACAAAATGGGTTCATGATGATCGAAAAAATACAAAAATAATCTAAATGGTTATCATTTATATTTTATCTAATGAATAATCATAATATATTGGAAAAATGATATATAATACCATTTATTATTAAATAATTTAACTAATAACATATAATTTCACTTTTGGATAAGAATTCAAATTTTACATGATCTTTCATACATGTATACAAGTGAACAAATCATGAAAACCAATGAAACAGACACTCCCGAACAACTAAATTGAATTTTATTACTCATAAAAAAGTCAATAAATGAACTTCATAAAATTATAATAAATCAAATAAATGATGAAGAACTAATGAATTAAATTATTAACTAATCTAATTTCATTTTCTATGGAGTTATGTTCAAGTTCATAACACTTCCAATCATATGGTATGTGATTATTTCCAAAAATCCATTTTTTCCTTCAGTTTATGATTTCTCTCTCCTTACCCCAATAAAAATATTAATAATTGAAGTGCATTGTGTTGCATTTGTTGTCAATAAGGCATGAAGTTGTCTTGGAATGAATGGATGTCAAGGAGTCAAGATGTGAATGTCAAAGGATGTGATGGTGATGGTGATGAAGGAGAATGGCCATGGTACTAAGATGCATGTCACTTAGGAGATTCACTAAGTGACATAGGAGATGATGGTTGAAACATTCTCTAAGAACATCTGACGATTGTTGAGCTGATCTTTAAGTTCATAGAACTTGTATCAATTGGATACAAAGTCACAACATGATTAGAAGACCATGCATTATAGTGACAATGCATGAGGAGAAGGAAGAAGATCCATCCACAACTTCTAAGTGGATGAAGTGGTTTAATAAAATCCATGCACTAACACTTAGTGCATGTGAATCTGAAGAAGTCCCAATTTGATCTCTGATTAGATCAACAAAGTTTATTGAAGAAATATTTGATTCAGGAGCTCGGTTGAAGATGAAGAAACCTTTTGAATTCCAGATCCTAAGTGAAGATTATATGCTGAGGAGGATTAAGGAATTCTTAAGAAGTAGAGAAGGGAAGAAATTGAGAAGAAGAATGGAAGAAGTGGCTTGGCACTTGGCTTGCTTTATATGGAGGAGAACTTTGTTTTTAAACAAAGTCATTAGATTTGCCTTAGCCAAAAAATTAGGCCACCAAGGAGGCCAGCCGAGGGTCATCACCCAAGGCACATGTGGGACTCAAGGTCACCACGCCCATGGGGAACCCTCAGGCCAAGGCAGCATCCCTTGAGGTAGGGGCGCACCCAAGACAACCGCGTGGGCGCTGGGGCACGCCCGGAGGAGCGCATAGTGGGCGCAGTGCGCTCGTGTGTGTGTGCATGGTGGGCGCTAGAGCGCGCCCGCGGGAGCAAGAGTGGGCGCAGAGCGCGCCCGCAGAGAGAACCCGGTGCGGGGCGGCACCGGGAGGGGAGAAGTTTCAACTGGCCGCTCATGGGAGCGCCAGGGTGATAAAGCGCGGAAAATCCGCGGAAGGATTCGATGTGGGACGCGGGATTTTCACCGGGAGCAAATCTCGGCCGCTCGATTCATCGCGCGCCAGATCTCCGCCGTTCATCTAATCCCGCGCGAGATCTCCAGATCGCGGCCGTCCGATATATCTCAAATGGCCGATCCGACGGCTCCCGCCTCGTCCTCTTCCCCGAGCTCGGCAGAGGTCTCCCCGCGCCTTCCCGCGAGCTTCGCTCGAACCAGGAGCAACCCGACGACGGTTTTGGAGCTCCCGGCCACCTCTGAGTAAACCGAAGCCTCCACTGTGATCGTCTGGCCAAGACGAACTGTTCCATGCTTAAAAAGTGGGCTTGCATGCAACGAGAGAAGGATTCGAGATTTGGCCGAAGGCAAACCGAAGGTGCCGAGGCCAGTTGGTGTTCGTGCTTTGCATGCATGGATTGGAATTAAAGAGGCCGTGCATGCGTTCAAAGTCGCATGCACGTGGAGAAAATTAAGGAAAGAACCCGCGGTGGAAACTGAGGAGAAAAACAAGATTTCACCGAATCTTGAAAACCCGAAAACTTCGGGTGTTTGGAGTTATTTCTACGCGGATGAACCGCCTCTGCCTCGCCTATAAAAAGAGAGCCCGAGCACTTGGATTGCTTGCTGAAGTTTTCTTGAAAATCAGAAGATCCGTGAGAGCTCTGCCTCGCGAAGACCTGCCCTGCGCGCACCACTTGCGCGGCAGCAGCCCGAAACCATTTTTGGCTTCGTGAAGTTCCTTGCGCGCAGCCACTTTGCGCGACAAGAAGAGAGGGTTGGGCAGCGCCCTCCTTATGCCCGAGGTTGGTCGAGGTTTGCGCGACCCGTGGCTCAAGATCCTGTCGCGGCAGTGTTGCACTCTTGCACACTTAAGCCTGCGCAGCACTTGAAAACAAGAAGAGGGCCACACCTCCTTGCGCGCCTAGTTGGAGTTCGGGTTGTGTTTTACACAGATTGTGTGTGTGCCAAAGTTGACCGAGGCCTTGCCTCAGGTGTGTGGTAATTGGAGAAGAGAAATACCCAAGGCCTTGCGCGGCCCTTGAGCCCTTGCACCTGCGCGCCCCCTGATTGCACCTTGTGTGCCTCCATATTGGAAGGAGCTCAAGTGAAGAGGATTCCACACCTCTTGTGTGTGTGAAGTGAAGGAGTGAAGGCCGAGACTTGCATGCCTTGGGTGCAAAGTGAAGATCCTACGGTATTGTGTGTGCAAGGAGAACCCGAGGCCACATCTTGTGTGTGCACCAAGTGAAGATAAACACCTAAGCCTACATGTGTGCAAAAAGAAAACAAATAGGCCGTAGCCCTTGTGTGTACAAAATGGAGAACCAAGTGTGTGCATAAGTGAAGTGCACACTTTGAAGACCACAACAAAGAAGAACACATTTTGTGTGTGTGTGCAAGAGGAAGAAAGAACAAGTTGTGTGTGCTAGACAAGAAGAGGCCGAACCTTAGTGTGTGCCTAAGTGGTGTGTACACACTAAGAAGGAGAAGAAGAAGGAGACTCTCACACTAGGGTATAACACACATTTATGTGTGTAAGCGAATTGAATAAAGTGTGTGAAGCTTAGTGAGAAGGTGTGTGCTTAAAGTGACTACACCCTTTGAGGGTCTACTGCACCTAGAAGAAAGAAAAGGAGAGTGCATGCATGCATGCATGTACGTGCACACGTGAACAGTGCTAAATCAGTGGTGTGCATCTGAGGAGTCCAAGACTTGAAGATCTTGAAGAGTTTCCATGCACTCAGTGCATGATGTTGAAGTGAACTGAGACTGGACCAGACCGAAGATAAAGATATTATTTGTCTGAGCATTCAGTAATTGGAGAGAAGCCGGGGCATCCTTAGAAAAAAGGTGATAAAGCCCGAGCAAGATGAGAAGACCTGTTCACCACAAGTGATCAGAAGAAGAGCAAGGCCAAAAACCTTTATCCCAGGTTGCTGAGGATACTTGAAGAAGCTTAAAGTGAAGAAGAGCTACTCGTGTGACTCGAGGAGCCAGGAGAAGACCCTGTGGGACTCAGGGAGAAGAAGTCTTCAGTGGGATTCTGGAGCAGGCCAGTGGGACTCTGGTAACACTGTGTGAAGCAGTATAAAGACCCTCCTGTGGGACTCAGGAGAGATACAGTGGGACTCTGTATCGACCATTGTAATTTTAACAGGTTATAATGGAGAATCCATGCTTGGAGAGCATGGCAAGGATGTAGGCCTTTGGTGCCGAACCTTGTAAATCCTTGTGTCCTGTGCCTTTTCATTACTGCATTATCCTGGAAAGGTTGAGAGATACAAGAAGAGTGGATCGAGGCTTTAACCAGCCATAGAGGTTTAATTGATTAAGAATCAATTAGTAAAAAGTTTTAAAGGATCACTGATTCACCCCCTCCCCCTCTCAGTGATTCACACTGATCTGGGCACTTCAATTGGTATCAGAGGGAGGTTGCCTCTAAAAGATCCAAGGGAGTCTTTATGAAGTGCATATTTGAGGAAATGAGTGACCAGCCTCAAATGGAGATATCTGCCAAGACTCAGAAAAATAGAAAGAAGAAACATGCCAAGAAGATGAAGAAGAAGGTTGATGCAATCAGAGAAACTCCTTCTATGGAAAGAAATGTGAAAGTCACATCAGATGACAATTCCTTTTATCATTCTTCTGATGAAGCCTGCTCTAGCTGTGATGAAGATGGAAGAAACAATGATCTTCTAAATGCAATCAAATATCTTCAGAAGAGAGTCCCCAAGGAAATTGCAATGTGTATAGCTACAGGCCTCCTTGATCTTCAGGAAGAAAAATTACAGCTAGAAGATGAAGCCAATTCTCTGGAAGTCCAATTGGCAAAAAGGGTTGGCATAACCAACACTCTCAGAAAGCTGGTAAATGCTAAAGATGAAACAGTATCCCTTTGCAATGAAAGATATGAAGACACTGCTGAAGAATTGCAAAGAAGCCTTTCTGAGAAAGACATCTTTATGATAATGATCAAAGATGTTGTCCATGCACTAGAAAAGAGGCACAAAGTGTCAATGGTTGTCAGGGATGCTCAACTAGAAGACAAAGTCAAAAGGGTGAAGGAGCTTGACAACTCATTGCTTGAAATGAAGCAGATGCATGAAGACCAGATAAAACAGCTGGAAGAGAAATGGGAAGGAAAGCTAAGAGCTGTTGAGGATGAGAAGAACTCCCTCAATATGAAATGCTTAGAACTGGAGGTGATATTGAAAAATCAGCAATCACCTAAAGCTGAATCCTCCCAGTCAGCTGAAAGAAGACATGTTGCTACTCAAGTATGCTTTGAGCAGGATGATTCTAAGAGAAAGACATCCTCCAATAAAAGTGCAACATCTTCTAGAAAGAAGGTACCATCCATACCATCTTGTACTGATGCTTCTAATTGTGCTTCCACAAAAAGTGCAGGATGGAAGAATGAATCCAAACAAATATGGATGAAGACAGTAAAGAAGCAGAGCTCTCCTGAAACAACACAACAAATCAAGAAAAGTACCCAACAATCAGAAGGACTCAAGAGGTCAAGATTTGTGGGTCAATGCTGGTGTTGTAATAAGTATGGGCATTGTGCAAAGGATTGTTGGTACAATCCACTGAGTGCCAAAGCACAGAGGAAGCCCATGCCTAGGGGGAGAAAGCCAGAAGGAAGGAAGCAACATCCACAGGTCCAGAGACATCTGTTTACTGCTAATAGATTTGGATTACTTGACAACATCTGGGATGATTGCAAAAGTGGTCAACAAAAAGATACATGTCAATCTCCAACTGTATCCAGAGCTCAGAAGAAGAAAAGATCACAGAACCTGGCTCAGAGAGATTCCTTGGGAAGCAAGCAAAAGAAAGTGGAAGATGCTCCCAAGAAGAGTTTGAAGAATGAAGAGAAGTCCTTGGAATTGAAATCCAAGAAGGGTGAGTCATCTAGAAGGACCACCAAGAAAAAATGCTTCTACTGTGGAAAGAAAGGGCATATCATGGATCTTTGTAAAGAAGCCATGAAATTCAATAGAGGCAGACTGGACTCAAACAGACAATCAATCCAGAAGAAGCAGAAGGGATTGATTGAAAACAAGTTGCCTAAGAGAGGTAGCTTGACAGCATCAAAAGAACCATGTGGAACTTCCAGAACTGAGGCCACACTTCCAAATGATTTACTTGTCGTATGGCCACATCAGTTGCAACTTGCCAGAGAACTACAAAGAGCTGAAGATGAAGCTCTGGCATTTGCTAAAGCAAAGGGGAAGAAGAAGGTTTCACATGAAGATGTTTTGAGAACCACACCAGCACAATCATCAATGAAGCTCAAATGTGCAAGTGTGAAGACTGGTGAAAATGGGACATCTCGGTTGAGAGAATCTTCTCAACCTTGTTGTTCACATTGATGAACCAAGGAGGTTCCATCTTATTCCCTTATACTATTGGTATTTACATGTGCTGACATTGCAGGGAATTGAAGATGATGATCATTCTCAGCTGGAGGATGGTTTGGATTGAATAGAGTGCACCCCTTGAGGGGGAGCCAATCTGAAGAAGATGGGATTCTGAGATTAATACCATCTTGAGAGAAGTGAAGGTATTCCAATCATACTTTCATCCCTTGTTTCTTAATTGCATTCATCATGACAATTAAGGGGGAGTATTGATTGAAGACAAATAGATGAAAGGGGGAGCTTTATCTTAGCACTGAACTTTCTAATAAGTTTTGTGAAGTATGTGCAGGATTTAGCAATTCATTGTTATATCTGAAAAATTTCAAGCCCCTAAGCATGATCTCACATGTGTAGAGAATGTTGGACAGCATTGAGTACCTTGGTTACATCACTCTTGTTTTCTACACCGGGTTAGCCCAAGTAGACTTAGAGTTGATTTACTAAAGGTTCTTTGCTAAAGAAGAACATGTGACATCATCCCTCTCCTAGTGTTTTTCAAGAAAATGCTATTCGAAGGGAGGAAGATATTTGTGAAAGTGAACCACACCACACCTTTGCATTTGATTGCCAATAAGGGGGAGAAATATTGGCACACATATTGACCCATTCATATGTGCTGAAGTGGTGTATTGACAACAAATACAAAGGGGGAGATTGAAGTGCATTGTGTTGCATTTGTTGTCAATAAGGCATGAAGTTGTCTTGGAATGAATGGATGTCAAGGAGTCAAGATGTGAATGTCAAAGGATGTGATGGTGATGGTGATGAAGGAGAATGGCCATGGTACTAAGATGCATGTCACTTAGGAGATTCACTAAGTGACATAGGAGATGATGGTTGAAACATTCTCTAAGAACATCTGACGATTGTTGAGCTGATCTTTAAGTTCATAGAACTTGTATCAATTGGATACAAAGTCACAACATGATTAGAAGACCATGCATTATAGTGACAATTCATGAGGAGAAGGAAGAAGATCCATCCACAACTTCTAAGTGGATGAAGTGGTTTAATAAAATCCATGCACTAACACTTAGTGCATGTGAATCTGAAGAAGTCCCAATTTGATCTCTGATTAGATCAACAAAGTTTATTGAAGAAATATTTGATTCAGGAGCTCGGTTGAAGATGAAGAAACCTTTTGAATTCCAGATCCTAAGTGAAGATTATATGCTGAGGAGGATTAAGGAATTCTTAAGAAGTAGAGAAGGGAAGAAATTGAGAAGAAGAATGGAAGAAGTGGCTTGGCACTTGGCTTGCTTTATATGGAGGAGAACTTTGTTTTTAAACAAAGTCATTAGATTTGCCTTAGCCAAAAAATTAGGCCACCAAGGAGGCCAGCCGAGGGTCATCACCCAAGGCACATGTGGGACTCAAGGTCACCACGCCCATGGGGAACCCTCAGGCCAAGGCAGCATCCCTTGAGGCAGGGGCGCACCCAAGACAACCGCGTGGGCGCTGGGGCACGCCCGGAGGAGCGCATAGTGGGCGCAGTGCGCTCGTGTGTGTGTGCATGGTGGGCGCTAGAGCGCGCCCGCGGGAGCAAGAGTGGGCGCAGAGCGCGCCCGCAGAGAGAACCCGGTGCGGGGTGGCACCGGGAGGGGAGAAGTTTCAACTGGCCGCTCATGGGAGCGCCAGGGTGATAAAGCGCGGAAAATCCGCGGAAGGATTCGATGTGGGACGCGGGATTTTCACCGGGAGAAAATCTCGGCCGCTCGATTCATCGCGCGCCAGATCTCCGCCGTTCATCTAATCCCGCGCGAGATCTCCAGATCGCGGCCGTCCGATATATCTCAAATGGCCGATCCGACGGCTCCCGCCTCGTCCTCTTCCCCGAGCTCGGCAGAGGTCTCCCCGCGCCTTCCCGCGAGCTTCGCTCGAACCAGGAGCAACCCGACAACGGTTTTGGAGCTCCCGGCCACCTCTGAGTAAACCGAAGCCTCCACTGTGATCGTCTGGCCAAGACGAACTGTTCCATGCTTAAAAAGTGGGCTTGCATGCAACGAGAGAAGGATTCGAGATTTGGCCGAAGGCAAACCGAAGGTGCCGAGGCCAGTTGGTGTTCGTGCTTTGCATGCATGGATTGGAATTAAAGAGGCCGTGCATGCATTCAAAGTCGCATGCACGTGGAGAAAATTAAGGAAAGAACCCGCGGTGGAAACTGAGGAGAAAAACAAGATTTCACCGAATCTTGAAAACCCGAAAACTTCGGGTGTTTGGAGTTATTTCTACGCGGATGAACCGCCTCTGCCTCGCCTATAAAAAGAGAGCCCGAGCACTTGGATTTCTTGCTGAAGTTTTCTTGAAAATCAGAAGATCCGTGAGAGCTCTGCCTCGCGAAGACCTGCCCTGCGCGCACCACTTGCGCGGCAGCAGCCCGAAACCATTTTTGGCTTCGTGAAGTTCCTTGCGCGCAGCCACTTTGCGCGACAAGAAGAGAGGGTTGGGCAGCGCCCTCCTTATGCCCGAGGTTGGTCGAGGTTTGCGCGACCCGTGGCTCAAGATCCTGCCGCGGCAGTGTTGCACTCTTGCACACTTAAGCCTGCGCAGCACTTGAAAACAAGAAGAGGGCCACACCTCCTTGCGCGCCTAGTTGGAGTTCGGGTTGTGTTTTACACAGATTGTGTGTGTGCCAAAGTTGACCGAGGCCTTGCCTCAGGTGTGTGGTAATTGGAGAAGAGAAATACCCAAGGCCTTGCGCGGCCCTTGAGCCCTTGCACCTGCGCGCCCCCTGATTGCACCTTGTGTGCCTCCATATTGGAAGGAGCTCAAGTGAAGAGGATTCCACACCTCTTGTGTGTGTGAAGTGAAGGAGTGAAGGCCGAGACTTGAATGCCTTGTGTGCAAAGTGAAGATCCTACGGTATTGTGTGTGCAAGGAGAACCCGAGGCCACATCTTGTGTGTGCACCAAGTGAAGATAAACACCTAAGCCTACATGTGTGCAAAAAGAAAACAAATAGGCCGTAGCCCTTGTGTGTACAAAATGGAGAACCAAGTGTGTGCATAAGTGAAGTGCACACTTTGAAGACCACAACAAAGAAGAACACATTTTGTGTGTGTGTGCAAGAGGAAGAAAGAACAAGTTGTGTGTGCTAGACAAGAAGAGGCCGAACCTTAGTGTGTGACTAAGTGGTGTGTACACACTAAGAAGGAGAAGAAGAAGGAGACTCTCACACTAGGGTATAACACACATTTATGTGTGTAAGCAAATTGAATAAAGTGTGTGAAGCTTAGTGAGAAGGTGTGTGCTTAAAGTGACTACACCCTTTGAGGGTCTACTGCACCTAGAAGAAAGAAAAGGAGAGTGCATGCATGCATGCATGTACGTGCACACGTGAACAGTGATAAATCAGTGGTGTGCATATGAGGAGTCCAAGACTTGAAGATCTTGAAGAGTTGCCATGCACTCAGTGCATGATGTTGAAGTGAACTGAGACTGGACCAGACCGAAGATAAAGATATTATTTGTCTGAGCATTCAGTAATTGGAGAGAAGCCGGGGCATCCTTAGAAAAAAGGTGATAAAGCCCGAGCAAGATGAGAAGACCTGTTCACCACAAGTGATCAGAAGAAGAGCAAGGCCATCAACCTTTATCCCAGGTTGCTGAGGATACTTGAAGAAGCTTAAAGTGAAGAAGAGCTACTCGTGTGACTCGAGGAGCCAGGAGAAGACCCTGTGGGACTCAGGGAGAAGAAGTCTTCAGTGGGATTCTGGAGCAGGCCAGTGGGACTCTGGTAACACTGTGTGAAGCAGTATAAAGACCCTCCTGTGGGACTCAGGAGAGATACAGTGGGACTCTGTATCGACCATTTTAATTTTAACAGGTTATAATGGAGAATCCATGCTTGGAGAGCATGGAAAGGATGTAGGCCTTTGGTGCCGAACCTTGTAAATCCTTGTGTCCTGTGCCTTTTCATTACTGCATTATCCGGGAAAGGTTGAGAGATACAAGAAGAGTGGATCGAGGCTTTAACCAGCCATAGAGGTTTAATTGATTAAGAATCAATTAGTAAAAAGTTTTAAAGGATCACTGATTCACCCCCTCCCCCTCTCAGTGATTCACACTGATCTGGGCACTTCAATAATTATAATGTAATAATATAAAATTTTGTCTCTATGTTGCAAACATACTTGAGTTTATATATTCTTATTTCTTTTACGGGGAAATTGGTTTTTATAAAGTTCTCTTTTCAATGCATCTGGATAAGAATACCTGATTAAAGGGATGAATCTAGTTTTTTACCCATTTTCAAGTACACACCATAATATCTTTTAAACCACAATTTGTTTTCCAGAAATCACTATTTTTATCATGAAAATATTTATTAGTTAATTTTATTTTTTAAAACAATTATTCCTTTGTCTACTTTTATGGAACTTTATATTTTCCGTTAACCACACTAAAGTGGCTCATTTATAATATTTCATAAACACACTTTTGATATGTTTTTTATTCATTTGATAAAGTTTATATTTATATATTCCAAATTTACCTTATTAATATCTATGTGTTTTTTAAATACACTATTTCATGGAAATCATTATGGTACACCGATAGTTTATGCCTTATGACATGATTATGATACCCATTTGTCTCCACAAGTGACCCTTATGTTAATTATTTATGTTCTATATATCTTTTCTAACTAATATTCATGAACATGTTATGAGGGGTGATCTAAGATATATATCCAATGAATTAAGTAATTTTTTAGTCCTATGATATGTCATTTTGGGCATTGAGTAAACATGAATCCTTTATAGGACATTGTCCACCATGTCCAACAGTATTGGTCATTATTCTGGACTTGTACTTATTTAATATTGTATCTTGTTTCCACCTTCCTTTTATTCCCTGATTAAATAATCACATGATCTACTTGTTATTCCTCCATATGTTTACTAATATTCCATGACTTTTTATGTCATCCTGTTATTGTCTCTAACAGATGTTTTATGATTTATTCCAATGTTGATTCACTTATTGTGATTTTTCACTCAACCCTTTATTCATGTATTCCCCAGGTTAACTTATTAAGTGTAAGAGAGAAAAGTATGTTTGGAGTCTATTATAGGTATTAAATAAATAATGATATGATTTTGGATTCATTATTTCTAATCATGTTACTAATCTTACAAATACACAGTACATTACAATCCTTGGTTTGTTTTTAGGGATATTTTTGCTAAAAATTATTTAATAATATGTATAAAAGTGTAGGGTCATTATAGTTGGTGTTAGATAAATGTTTTGTTATTTTTGGTGATTTGGACAAGGATACTATAGTAAAAACCCTATGTATTATTCTATAACACTGGATAACCTATATTGGAACACAGGTAATCAAATGTTATGATATAATTTTCATTTATATGTTTATACTTATATGTTCAAAGTTTATTTTTTATATAATTATTATCTAAGTATACAATCCCACCTAATTGAACATTCATTTTCTTAGTTAATTGTGGTAAATGGGATAATTTGTTTCAATAATCAATGTTATTGAAAATTTTGTTATTTAACTAATTACATTCTAAATATGATGGGAATGGGTGCTGAAAACATGGTGAAAATACTATCTCAATAAGATTATGTTTTGAATAATAACATGAATTGTGGGGAACTCACCTCTTCTCCTAAGAGGGATCCAGTTGTGGTCAAATAATTTAAGTGAAAAATGCCTCCCATATTTTGTGGATATTTTAATCCCCTCATTAGAGAATAATTGATTAAATCAATCTAGAATATATTATTTTTTCTTGGTTCTTGGAAGAAGATAGATTTTTGCTAGCATTCTACCATTTTGATGGAGAAAATGATCAGTTGTGTAAAATGATCGAGAACAAAAATTCCAAGGGTTAAATTTATTCCATCAAATGGTAATCATTCAAGAATATTTTTTTCAATAAATATTTTCCCCAAACACCCCATATTAAGATAGAAAGGGAGTTCCTTGGACATAAGAAAAATAAAGATTAGTCTATTTATGTGTACTAGACAATCATTACACGGTTTTCAGGATACACCCCTATATTTTTTAATAAACATGAAATCAATGTTTATTTTTTATTTATCATACTAAATAAGAGTCTATAAAGACAATTGGAAATTATATAATTTGACATATATGAGGATATTGTCTATTGTTCCCTAAAGGTTTAAATAGAGATCATTTACTCTCAATGGTCTCATGGTCCTGGTGAAAAAATGGAGGCAAATGAAGTTTAATATGGTAGGACCAATAAATAACACCCATGATGGAATAAAATCAAAAATACCACATGTGAAAATTATGGGATGAAATATATTTGAAACTACTTAAGTGGAATCGAAAGATGCTTCAAATGTAGAAGAAATGGGAATCTGCATAATAATTGCTGATGGGAGATAAAGAATCCCAAAAAAATGGAGGAAGAAATTAAATGTAATATTAACACCCATCGTGTAGTTCAGTGTTTCAACTACAAAGAACATAAAGATTATGTGAACCATTTACCTAATGGAAGGGTATTCAGAGGAAATAAACAACAATAACCTCAAAGGAAACAAGTAAGGTAATATGTCATCACTACCAAGGAGGAGGATCTTGACAATGATGTAGTGATTGGTACGATGGTCATTCATTCATGAATAGAGACCATACTATTGATTTTGGTTCCATGCATTCATTCATATCTTGAAATTCTAGTTGAACTATTCAAACACGACCTCAACATATAGAGGTTGAGTTATCTGTGTGAACAACGAATTGGGAAATTAATGAATCCAAAGTATATAAATCATCCCCAGTTAATGTTTGAGTACTGAACCTCCAATAAAATCTTTTTATACTTCATTTGGTTTCATTTTAAACTAAATTGGTAATGGATTGGCTATCTGTATACAAATCCAAAAACAAATTTGGGAAAGGGATATCACTCATTAAACCCTGAAGCATTCTCCAATTTCGTACATGTGTTTGGAGGATGAAGAATCTCCCTTAGAAATACATTCCCAATTGTGGATAATTTTAACTTATGATAAGTAATATGTGATTCAAATTATTGATAAAAGGATAAAATAATTCATAAATACATTCCCATTGTGTGGGACTAAACTTATGGGTTCCATGAATAATTGCATAGTCTTCCTCTTAACAGAGTGGCTGAGTTCTCAATTGAAATTATTTTGTGACCTCTGCCAATATCAAATACGCATTATAGAATGACCACAATTGAGTTGGAATATCTAAAGAAGAAATGATAGGATAATATGGAAAGGTATTTTATACCTCCAAGTTCGTCAGCATGGGGTGTGTCAGCCCTCATTGTCAAAATGATTGATAGATAAATGCGTATATTCATTTATTATCACGATCTCTAAAAAATCAAAATAAATAAAAAGTATCCCATAAAACATATAGATTAACTGTTTTATCAACTATATGGTGCTAATTATTTCAGTAAATTGGACCTTTATTTGGTATATTTCCAATTAAAGGTTAGAAAAGAAGTTATTTGCAAGACAACATTTCGAATGAGGTATAGACACTCTGATTTCATAGGGATTCCCTTGGGACTCACTAATGGTCTGGAAATTTTCAACGATGTAAGGAATAGAGTCTATATAAATTACCCTGAAAAACCTTTCTAGTATTTATTGAGGATATTCTAATATACTCTAAAAGAAATGAGGATCATGGGGATAATTTTAATACTATTATAGAGACTTTGTGAAGGGAGAGACTATATAAAAAGTATAGAAAATGTTAATTTTGGAGAAGTATCATTCTTGGGTGGTTTTTCTCCAACAAAGAAATATCTATGGACCCTTCCAAGATAAGGGTAATCAAAGAGTAGCCTAGGCCAACATCTATAACGGAGATCCATTGTTTTCTTTGTCTATTTGTGTACTACCAATTATTTATGAGGAACCTACCCTGATTTTCAAACCCAATAACCATGTCTACTGAAAAGGTGGTAATGTATTTTGGTATAATGAATGTGAGTAATGATTCAAAGAGTTGAAAAGATGCTTATCACTGCACCAGTACTCACTATACCAATAAGTGGGTAACTCTTTGCAGTATACAATGATGCATCAATTATCGTATTAGTCTATGAACTAAAGAAAAATTATAAAGTGATATCCTATGCCTCAAGTAAGATGAATATTCCTAATTAAAACCATCCCACACATGATCTACAGTTTTAGGTCATGATCTTTATGTTAAAAATATGACAGATTTGTCTCTATGAGGAGTAGTGTGAGATATATAATGATCGTAAGAGTCTAAATTATAAATTCAATAGAAATATATTAATATGTTCTAGTAAATATGGTTATATATCATCTTGTATTAAAAATTCACAATCCACTACCATGCTAATAAATCAAATAAGGCGGCAGATGCTCTAAGTAGAAAGGATCCTACAACTTTATCAATGATGATAATTGAGATGGATCCAATATTTTTAGACCTAAAAAGTATGGACATGGGAATCATTAAGGAAGGAATATCATCAATCCTTTATCAAATGACTGATCAACTATCCACTATAGAAAAAATAATGAATTCTAAAATAAATGAAAAGGAAATTCAGAAAAATGTAGAGGCGATTAGAAATGAGAAATACCTAATGTTAAAAAATAATGAGGAAAAATTTATATGATTTGGGGAATGAATATGTGGACTATACATTCCAAAAATAAAGAAATATATTCTCAAAGATGCACATAGCTCCACCTTCACTATTTACTTAGGAACCATAAAGATGTATCAAGATCTCTGAGAGCACTGTTGGTGGAAAAATATGAATAATGATATCACTTGATATAAATAAAAGTATCTAGTATTCCAAGAAGTTAAGGATGCAAGGAAAAGGTATAAGGGGATAATGAAACCATTAGCCATACCCACAAGAAAGTGGTAAAATATCACCATTGAAATTTTATCCAAACTTCCAAAGACATATAGAGGAAAATATGATATATGGGTCATTTTGGATCATCTTATAAGGACTTATAATATTATAGTGATTTTAGAAGAATTACTACTCTATAATCGTGCACAGATATTCATCAAAGAAGTGGTGAGGTTTCATGGAGTACCAATATCAATTGTATCTAGTGGAGATTCAATATTTACCTCTATGTTTTGGAAATGTATCCAACATGATATAAACACTGATCTAAACTTCAATACAACTTATCATCCTCAAAATGATGTCCAATCTGAGAAGAACACACAGACAATTGAAGAAATGTTGAGTGTGTTTTCTATGAACTTCAAGAATGGATGGGACCATAATATACCTCCATCGATATTCACTTACAACAATAGTTCCAATAGAAGCAACCAAAGGGATCCATATGAATACCTTTATGGGAAAAGTTGTTGAACCATGACATGCTAGGACGTAGTCGGTGAATGGATGCTTCAAGGACCTATAATGGTCAATGAAATGAAAGAAAAGGTAAAAACCACTTAGTGGAATATACGAGATACCCAAATTCAATATAAGATCTATGTATCAAATTTTCTATGATAATTAGAATTTGAAGTTAGAGACATGGTATTACTCCTCATATCTCGATGGAAGAGAGTTATTTTATTTTATAATAACTTAAAGATAATTCCCAGGTACATCATTAACTTTGAGAATCTTGACCATGTCAGAGTTGTGGCCTATCAACTAGCACATCCATCAACAATGTCTTAGGTACATGATTTATTCTATGTATTTATCTTGAGAAAGTACATACCAGAATATTTCATGTATTGAATTCAGTGGTGGGACAGATGGAAAATGATCTCTCTTATGGGGAGAATCTGATGATGGTCATTGACCATAGTGAAAATGTTTTATGAAAAAAGGCTTCCCACCTAGTCAAATTACTATCATGGAACTGTACGTATGAAGAGGAATCATGTGAACCTAATGATGTAATGAAGTATAAGTACATTCACCTATTTTAACCATAGCATATCACATGAAATTTTGAGGGTGAAAATCCATAAGGGGGGAATAATGTAACCAACCAGAATTTTATCAAATAAAATTCACTTATTATAAATAGTTCATGTAATATAAATCTCATAAAATCCCATAGAGAATATAATACTACTCTCTTTATGAAAAATTTATGAAATAAGTTGTATTTCTAAAAATTAAGGAACCTTTACTAATGCAATAATAACTTTGTTGTTGGAATAGTAATGTGACCATTATGAATAGTAACCCGACCAATAGAATAGTAACCCAAACTTTGACAGTGTAAATAAAATATAGGGACCTTATAAATGAAAATATAATATATTTATATCATAGAATAAGTAAATAAATTCTTTAAAAATACGAAATTAAGTAACTATATTTTTGTGAAACATAAATGTTTATTTAAAATTTTATAATTAATTTAATGAATTAAAATAAATTTGATTTTAATAAAATAGATTCATTAATTAATATTTAGTTCTACAAAGATTATATTTTTATCTGAGACCTTAATTAAATATCAAAGTGTCATAAAATTAGTTATAATTTTAAATTTTACATTTTTCGAATAAATGATGATTTTAATTAAAAATTAAATTTCTCTTATTCAAAAAATTATTTCCATAAAATGGATTTCATTTTTGAATTATATTTGTAAAAACAATTTAGGGTAAATTTTAAGAATTTTACTAAAATAGTTGAATTTTTTATGAATAGTGAAATACGATAATTTATGGTATTTTATATTTTAGCTAAATACATGAATTTTTTATTCACGAATGAGTCACGGATGGTGTTTGTAGACAATATCTTGAACTAAGATTCTCTAGTTTCTTTAATTAGTCATAATAATAAACCCTATTTATTATCTTGGGCCATAATAATAAACTAATAAATTAAATAATAAAAAACACATCACTCCCACTATAAATGCACCCCACCACCTCTTATCCTCTCACATTATAAGATTTTGAAATTATTAATATTATTCCCAATTTCCCTCCCAAACCTCTTACACACATTATGGTCTTACTAGTCTCACCAATATTCCATTTCCAATTCCCTTAAAAATGTTCTCAAAGGGATGACAGTTAAAAGGTAAAACCTCTTATCTCTCTCTTTAAATTTATTTAATTTTCTTATCCTTACCTCACCTCCCCTACCTGAAGTAAAATTATAACACCATTATAATATATATATATATATATATATAATTTTATTGTGTTAATTGTATATTCACCAACAATTATATTTTTTCCACATTTTTTTTTCTATAAATGAAAACATCATCCATGAGGTGCCAACGCACCACCTTCACGGATGATGATTTTTCATTTTCTAAAAAAACATTCACGGTTTCTTATAAATCCATTATAATGTAAATTTTTGTTATATTTAAATTAAAATATATTTATTTCTGTTAAACGAGGAAGTTCCCTTTAATGTTTTTTCTAATAAATCATCATAATATTTGTAGAAAATGATATATAAGACCACTTAAAATTCTATAGGTTCATTAATAACATATAATTTCAATTTTTGATATCTATTTTCATTTTAAATGATCTTTTAAACATGTATACATGGGAACCAATCATGAAAAAGAATAAAACAAACACCCCTGAAAGAAGAAATTGAATATTATCACTCATAAAGAAGGACCTAAATTAAATTCATAAAACTATAATAAATAGAATAAAATTTTAATGTGTTTTTAATTAAATTATTAATTAATATAATTTAATTATGTAGCCTATTAAGTGTAAGTGCAGAACAATTTTGGACATAATGTAAAGGATTCTTTTTGAACCACCATTTCTTCTTTCAAGTTATGTTTTATCAATATTTAAACACAATGTAATTATTAATTATTATTATAAACTACTTATAAATTCTCAGTGTATGTTTAAAAAATTTGTAACTTGATTAATTATTATTTCTTTTTTGGGGAAATATATGTTGTATAAGGTTCCCTTCTAAATTTTCCTGACTAGAATGCCTAATTAAAGAGAACCTCCTCGTTTCTTGCCCATTTGAAATTACACAACATAATATATTTTAACCCACCTATATTTTTACAAAATAAAACATTTTATCAGGAAAACGTTTTTTTAATTTTAATTTTCAAAAAACAATTATTATATCATATGCTTTAATGCATAATTTATTTTTTTCCCTTAAAATGCACCAAAGTGGACCATTCCTAATGATTCATAAACAGTATTTTTATAAGATTTCACTTAAGTTGGAAATAATTTATCATGATATTTTACTAATTTCACTTTTGAATGTTCGTGTATGATTTAAATCCATTTTATCATTTACATAATTATGATGCACCCATTTTTTATGCCTTATGACATGATTATGATACATATTTCTTCACATGGGTAACCTTTATATTTATTCTTTTCTCTTGATTTTTCATGTCGAACACATGTTCATGAACATGTTATGATGGTTTCACTTAAATAGTGTTCCAATGAATTGGCCAATTTTTTAGTCTAATGATACGTCATGTTGGGATAGGGAGTAAACCTAATTCCTTTATGGGACATTATCCCCCATGTGAGATAGCCATAGCATTTATCCTTTACTAATGGTTATGTCATGTTGTATATTATTTCCACAAAAATTTTATTCCTTGATTACATGATCCCATGTTTTATATGTTATTATTCTATGTGTTTATTCATGCTCAATTCCATTTTATGGAAACATGTTATGCCATTTAACCCATGTGTTAGGATTTATTCCTACGTCTATTCCCTTAATAGTATTTTATCTCATTCCATCATTTTGTGTATTTACAAGTGTATCCTATGAATATATAAGAGGTTAAAGAATGTTAGGAGATAATTATGGATATTTAATAAAAAATGATGTAATTTTTATTTTATTATTTCTAATCATGTACCTAATCTTCCAAATATAGTAGAATTTATGATCTATGGTTTTTTTGATGATAAGTTGTGTTTAAAATTTTGTAATAATATGAATAAAAGGATATGGTCATTATAAATATGTCCAATAGAGTTATTTTGTTACTAATTACCAATGTGAATATGATATTTATTAAATAGAATGAGACACATTTATGTATATTTTCCTTAAGATATATTTTCCTAAGTCCGTTTGAATCTGGATGGAGAAATAATTGATAGAATTGAAGTAAAAATTTTAATGTTTTGTAGCCACATATGAATAAAATTTGAAAAGGCTAGATAATTACATGAAATATTTTCCATTTGTAATATTAAAATTAATAAATTTGACTCCAGATTAAAACTAAGTTTATGAATATATTTGTCCATCAATAATCTAAAATTTAAGATAATATTTTCCATTATGATGAGAAAGTTTAAATGGAAATTGATTAAACTTATGTTCCTCAAGAAGACCATAGTAAGAAAAGGTCTATATTCAATAAATGGGGAAAACCCCACTATAGAAATATTTAGGTAATAAAATTGAGATCTCATCTTACGAGAAGTGTTGTAAGAAGAATATTGTATAATTTCTTACAAAACATTGCAGATATTTTTCATGTGGCAGGTTTATAAATATGTGATGTGACTGTAAATGAATGGATATTAGTATTCATAATATGAAGATTAAAAATCCAACAATATTACATAACATTATGAGTTGTGGAACTATGAGAACAGATGTCCACATTTATTAAATCATGGGTGAAATAATTAATAATGAAATAAAATTGCTATGTAAAAATAATTTAGTATAATTCAATTGATGTTTTCTATAACATTATGTGGTGAAAAGTATTTTAATAATTTATTTTAATTATACAAATTTCTCAATTTGTCTCTAGTACATCACATTATTTCATTTTGAGAAATTTTCTTATAAAATGGGAATATCACTGCATTAAAAGAGGATATAAATTTTGTTGAAACCTCAAATTGGAAGTCTTAATTAACCCAAGAATTAAATTAATCTACATATTTTTATTAGAGATGTATGTGAAAGACACCTAGATTATATTTTTTAAAATAAAGAAACTATTCAAGTTATTGTTTTTCTAATAGTAAAAGAATAAATAAAAGTATTTAATAATGATTTTATTGTTGTTATTCCTTATATAAGGGTTGAGTTTTACATTGAATTGGTTCCTAATGCTAATACTACTTGAAAAATCTATAATATATTGGCTGAATTTAAAATTTTAGAATTATAAAAGAAGTTGTTGGAGTTGCTAGATAAAGGTTTCATTCAACCTGACACTTCAAAATTGGGTGGAATTATTATTTTTGTTAAAACAAAGGTTGGATTAGTGAGAATATACATTTATTATACAACCTTTAATAATAGTACAGTTAATAACATGTATCAGTTTCCTCATATCAATAATATATTTGATCAGATCCATGGACTGAAGTATTTTTCAAACATATTCTCCGGTTAGGGTATTATCTGTTCAATGTGAAGTGGGAAGATATTTTGAAGACACCTATAGATTTTGGGGTGGAACATTAAAGACACCTATAGATTTCTTTTCTATCCTTTAAAAGAAGAAACTATATGAAAATTTTAGTATGTTGAAATTTTGGTTGAAATAAATTTCGTTCCAAGGACATGTTGTTTCTAAATATAGAATAACTATTGAACCTGATAAAGAAAAATTATTTAAGAATGGCCAATACTCACAACTACGACAAAGATTCATATTTTTATTGGATTTTTGGTTTAATATTGGCGGTTTTTTTAAAACATTGTTTGGTTTTCTATACCACTGACTATATTACCTCAAAAAGGAGTTAAATTCATTTTGAAAAAAGACTGTGATAAATGTTTTCTAGAACTAGGATTGTGATTAGTGAACTATATATTTTTTGACCATCCTTCTAGAAATGGTGAATTTTTCACCTACAGCGAAGCTTTATTGAAGGGACTTGGTTGTGTCTTGAATTTGAATGGTCATGAAATTTCATATTTGTCACATCATTTGAAACTCATGAGTTAAATTTTCCTACACATGATCTATATTAATATGATGTTATTTTATTTAAAAATCACGGGGAATAATTTATATGGATTAAATTGTGAGATATATAATGATATAAAATTATTGAAATATGGTTTTACTAAGAAATAGTTAAATAAAAGTTATAAGAGATTGAGGGAACTAAGAAAGAATTACGATTTCATGATTCATTATCATCTTGGAATGGAAAAAACTATCGAATATTTTTATTTAGAAAACTAATTCTATATTAACCATGATACAATTATAACATAACCATTTAGCTAATTATTTGATGAATTTCGGCCTAGATGATGATGATTCAGGAAACTCCCATGTTTTGTTTCAGGTATTAGTACAACCACCATTGATAGAAAGGATTAAGAATCCTCAAAAGAATAATCATGTTATATAGGGAAAGATTTTATTTTTCTAAAAGGGTATCTTTAAAATATTAAATGTTGAAAAAGAAGGGTTTTTGAGATTTTGAATGAGATTATTCAGGTCATGTGAATACCAGTTTAAGAGAGATTTGCTGAGTGAAGCCCATAGTTCCTCGTTTACTATTCATCTTGGAAACACTAAGATGTACAAGGAACTTAAGAACTATTACCGGTGGGATGAAATGAAAATTTATATTTCTGAATTTAACATGAAATGAATAAAATCTTAATAGTTTAAAATAAAATGATAATTACCCAAGGTAATGCTTCAATGTTATTCAAAGCATGAGTGGAAATGCTGAAATATATTCATGGACTTTCTGGTGGGATTTTGGTGGTAATCATGAGATAATAATAATATTTGGGTTACTATTGATCGATTTAATAAATATGGACATTTCCTTCCATTTGAAATAAAATTATTTAGATCATATTTATTGGATATATATAATGGAGATATTTAGGTTATATGGTGTTCCTCTATCCATCATATCATACCGTTATCCCTGGTTAACATTTAATTTTTATAAAGGACGTGTGAAAACATTGGGTGCTAAATTATATTGCAGTATATCTTTTCATGACAAATCTGTTGGTTATTCTAAGAGAGTGATTTATTCCATAGAATATATGCTTCTTTATTGTTAAAATGGTTTTCAGGGATGTTGGTATCATTATATTTCATTGGTTGAGTTTCATTCTAACAACAGTGTTCCTTCCCATATACAGATGGCACCTTTTGAGGCATTATATGGAGATTAGTGACAGATACCAACTTTTTAAGATGAATTAGTTTAATGTTGTTGATGGAACTAGTTTTGGTAGATGAAAATTTTCAGAATGTGTAGTTGATTTAGAAATACATGAGGGTATCACGAATTAGGTAGAAAAGTTATACGAATATCGGGAGGAACGATCTATCCTTTGAAGTAGTGACCATATTTTTCTGAATGTATCTCCATGGAAAAGTGTTATGTATTTTAGTAAAAGGGAAACATAATTGAAAATTTTATTGGACCATATTTTATCAAGTAAAAATATTGTATTAGTTATTACCTAGTGTATTTCCTATGATTTTATACTAGGTACAAAATGATTTTCATGTTTCAATGTTAGAGAATTATGTGTCAGATTCAAATCTTATTTGGATCCCTATAATAGTTTAGATAGAAGATAATATTTAATATTAAGAAAACCATATTTATATTATTGAACATAGAGATAAATATTTATGTAATAATCCAATTCATCAAGTCATGATTTTATGGAAAACCCATTTGGTTGAAGAAGAAACATGAGAATATGAAAATATTGTGAGGGAAAGGTTTAACAATTTGTTTAATAAGTAAATAAAATTATGTGGAAAACAGTTAAAAGGGGGGGATTTAAAAAACATTGTGATGATAAAATAAATTATTTTCATTTTAATAAATACTTTTAAATTCAATAGTTATATTTATAATATAAATATTAATTATTTTTTAAATCAAAAAAGAAATAACATTAATTAAACTATTTTATAATAATGTTTTATTAAAAAGTTTAATTGCCAAATTATATAACTTTAATTTGAAAAAAATTATTTCAATTTTTAAATAAAAATATTAAAATTAACTTAGTGTTAAATTTTGGGGTTTTTCAAATATTTTTGATTGTTTATGTGAATAATGAGAAATATCTATTTTTATAAAAATGTATTATTTATATAAATTAATTAATTTAAAAGTGAAATTATTTTTTGAATTAAATTTTATTTAAAAATAAGTGTTATATATTTATATTTAATCTACATAACTAAATATGAATCATACAAATATTTAATTTTAGTGTGAGTTTTTCTATTTAAAAATACATTTATCTGAAAACTATTTTAAAGTGCATCATGTGTCTATATTTAAAGTAATTTAAAAAACCAATAAATAGGAATGTATTAAAAGTAATTAATATATTATATTTCTATAAATATTTAATTAAAATTAATATAATTATTTTTACTATTCATAGAGAGAATTTAAAATCATCTTATGCTCAAAAACAATTTCCTAAAAAATGTTTTTTCATCTCGTATACGGGTTTAATTTTAAATTAAATTATTCTTATTATGTTAATTTTATTTCGTAAAATTGATTAAATATTATTTATTTGAATATGTTTTATTATATAATATGTTCTACTTAATTATTGGTTATATTGTATAGTGGAAATAGTATAATTATTTCCCTATGATTAAGGTGAAAACAGGTTTACCAAGGGCTAAACTAAAATTATAACGGTTATAATAACCAAAATATTTTTATAAAATATATTTTATGACAATATATAGATCTTATTTTTTATATTTATCAATAATGGTTAATTTTGGTGCTATATGGAATGTAAAAAACATGGGCATCCCTTTTTAATTGAAAAAATTCCAAGTATGTCCTCTCCCTCCCTTATAAAATGCCACCCACTCAAATCTCATAATCCAAAACTAATTTTTTTGTCCAACACCTACCAACATATTATTCATTATTGTCTCTCCACGTACTCTATGCCTTATTGTTTTTAGAAATCTAATCTAGGATGGATTTTGGTGTAGACCTTAAGTGGTTTTCTGAAGAAGAGATATTGTTCTTAACGGATCATTTTTTGTTTTATTTCTTGTTCCACCTCCGTAAATTTTTCTTCAATAATGATGGAATAATAACATAATTATTTACCATTTTTATAGATATTATAAAATTAATATCATTACTTAAATACATCCACTATTCCATCAATTGGGAAATGAAACAGTTGTTTGTGTGTACGATACACCACCGTCTCGCAAATCGATGTATTTCATTTTTGTCACCTCCTCTCACATCTAGTTATCAAAATAAATATAAATTATATATTTTTAATTTTCAACATTATTATAGTTATTTAATTATGATATCATATATACCTTTTCAATTTATATTTCTTGTGGAATATAATATTCGTGCTCATACATACAGTAGAATACAATCACGTGAATCGATGAGATTTATTTTTCAATAATATTTTACAGGAAATGTAATAAGGATAAATTTAATGAATATATATAATATAAATAATTTAATTATGATATTAATTTCATATTTATTTTTTTCAAAGGATAATATATCATTCTATTTCTTACATATCCAATAAATAAAACATTATAACGTTGTGCCTGCGTGCGTGTGAAATACTACCACCATGAATCGATGAAATATTTTTCATATACCCATCACATGGATGATATAAATAAATATATTTAAATAAATTATTTTATATTTATAAAATTATTATCATTAAGGTAATATAAAACATTATATACCTTCTTTCCAAAATAATCATTGGAAATGGAATATTTACTCATGTGTACCCACGACCTACCATCTTCATCATTGTATCGTAGTTTATTTTTCATAAACTTATTTCATGGTTTTTTTAAAATTATAAATGATGTATAAAACAGATAATTATTTCATGATTATTATTCTGTATATTATTTAAAATTAATCTCATTAACCATATTCAACAGACCGTAGTCATTTTTGACTTATTATCCAAATACCTTAATAAATGTAAAAGTAAAAATAATAGATTAAAAAATTGTGTATAACATGGTAATAGATAAAATAAAAGGAATAATAAACATGAAAAAGGTTCTTAATCAAGTTAATAATTAATATAAGTTTATTATTTAGGATGGTAAGGAACATATATATTGAGTAAGAATCATGGTAAGAAACTTTCTTTTAAAAATCATCTTTTAATGTTTTAATTCGAAATATTTTTCTTCCAATTGTATTTTTTTAAACATATTTTATGAATAAAATTATAAGGACATTAATGTTTTATAAATTAATTTTTTCATTCATTACATGTTTTTCCAAAAGGAAACATCTTTTGGAATTTTTGACATTATTTACAAAATGAAAAATGAATGTTCTATTTTAAAATATACTGTGACCATGACATTTTATGCCACCATGATCATTATTTTATTTTTTTCTTCCATGACTATATATTATTTATTTTTAAAGAAAAACCCTATTTCCCAATTTTTGGATATTTTGGTAATGAAAATGGGGTTTTAAATGGTGTGGATATTTCAAAATCTAGAAATGTTTTCTTATGGGTGAAAATAATATTTTATGAGTGTATTATTGAAAAATGAAATATTTTATGTGTGATTGACATGTAATAGTTTTTTGTCATTATTTATGATGAATGGTGTTTCTACTATAACCCAACTATGGGTAAATCTATGGTAAACTATGGACGGGATGTCACATTCGAAACCAAAGATGGGTGGTTGCGTTATAAACTAATGATTTGTGGGACTGTGATAGACCAATAATGCATTAGGTATGGAAGTCAACCATATGATTATTCAATTTTTAATAGTGACATTGAAAATCATTTACCATGTTACAACATGTTATATATATATATATTATTTTTATGGGTTTAAATGGATTTACTTGAGAAAAAAGTGTACAGGATTTTCATTTGAAAATGATTTTCTATTATATTTTCTAAAAAAACATTGAGATAAAGGTAAAAATATCCTGTGTTTTCATGTTTTTCACTGAACTACAAAACATCTTAATTTTATTTCCTTTATTATGATTTTTTTCTCTTCCAACGTTTTTACATTTATTTCATAGGGTTTTATATTAGAAAATAGAAAGTATGAATTCATGTTGAAATCAATGAACCTTTTTCAAGAAAAGGAATCATGATTATTTGAAAATGTATTATATTATTGGATAGTAGATACTTATCAAAAGTGGCCAAATATTAATTTATGGATTTTTATGTAACATTTATGACCAAATTATCTTAAACTCTAAATATAAATGATATTTTTAATTAAAGAAATTTGACTCTAGTTTAAAGAAAATATAATTTTTAATGTTTAATGATAGGTCCTTTTTGGTGGTCTCTCCCACCTTCTTCTTCCCCTACACTTGGTTTGGGTTTTTTTGATCACATCGATATGAACTAATTCGCATTGATTAACTTTTAATTTACATTCTACTTAGTTTACTTTGATTTTTGTTTTGACTTGCTGGTTATTGGATGTGGGAATCCAACAGATCATGGCAGAATCACATCAAATTCATGGTTCCTTTGTTAGTAATTCTTATAATAGACTTAATGTAAGTGAAATCTTATCTTGGGTCATAATTAGTTTTGAGTTAATTTAACTTTTTAGTATTATTGGGTTTGTAGAAAACTTATACTAAATATATGGTTAATTTGGGAATGTAAATGAGAGTATTTTACATGTAGTGGACTCAAGTGCATAATGAGGGTGGTTTTCAACTCATTACAAAAGATCCAGACATCAATATGTTGTTTGATGAGTTATCAAAATTTATTCCAATTATGGAATAATAACTTAAAAATAAAGAATTATGTAATTATGGGAATTAATAATTAGATATGATAATATAAAAATAAATGGTGGTCCGTTTTAGAATTCATAATTAAATAAACGACAATAAAAATGAGTGTCTTTAATTCAATGTAAAACTAGATCGCATCGGTTATATTGGCATGCCTGATGGCTAATAATTATCATTTGTTATTATTAGAATATTTAGAATTATTTTGAAGTGTAATACCACTCCATAAATCTTTTAGACACCTATCAACCAAATAGCCATATAGGATGATAAATGATTCATTTGGGGGGTACCTTGGCAGAAGGAATTTCAGTGGGCCAACTTATGGATTAGATGGTGATATAAGTTGACTATTTTCTGATTTTTCTAAAAAAAATTGTATCAATTTTAGAAGGATACTTTAAATGAATTATTTAATTTTAAATTATATTTCCAAATAAATTTTTATTTAAATGATATTTTACAAGAGTATTTTTAAAGTGAAAATTGTGGGGATTTACAAAGTTAACTTCACTAAATTTTGTTGTGGATTCATGGTGAGTAAAGAAAGAATGTGATTAATTTTTCAACATGTTTTTAAAAGTAGGAATTAATGAGGTTAAAATAATATTAATGAGAATATTTTTATATATTTTTTGGTCTGATTAACTCTTAGAGTTTTTGTTTTAGAACAAAATATTGGTACTTTATATTACATGTATATTATAGGAAGTTAATATTAATTTAAATATCCTATTACATATAATTTATAGTTTTTTAACAATAATTAAATAATGTTCTTGATTATTTGTCACACATAAAATAAATAAATGTTCCCCACTCTAATGAGAACATTGAAATTCCATGATAATATTCATAAAACAATTTCTATAGTCAGATAAAATTTAATTATAGGGAACATAGAATGTTGAATGTTTGGTGAGAACTCACAATAGCATGTGAGTCTTCTTCTTAGGATGTTCCGGCTAGGTAATTTCCAAGTTGAGATATTATTACAAGATACCTACAAATAATAAATCTATATGTTTATGTGTCATTGTATATTATTGTCTATGAGTTTATATAGTGGTCCTTAGAATTTAAGATTAATATTAATGCATGTCTAGACTCATCCACCTAGATGTGTTGACATAACAAATAATGATAACAGCTTATGGTGAAATGGAGTGCATCAAAAATGATGTGTTATTAAATAATAATTTGACGCATGATTTTTACATTCCTTATAAATAGAAGTTGATATCTATACCCTTTGATCGAAATAGAAATGTCACATTAAATTCCATGGTGATGGTAAAATTATGAGTTTATTTACGATAGTCAAAGAAAGGCATGTCAATCAAATATATTGATGAAATGATTGTGTAACATGATTGATGAGATACCATGAAAAGATAATTATAATACATATTGAGTGATCATGTGTGGTTGTCAATGTTATGACACAAACTTATTTTTCTTGGGTTCCTTGACCCATTACTAGATTGTAATCTTGGAAATTATCTCACCCGATTGAGTCACTCAAAAACTCATTTCTTTGATGTAAATTAAATTTAATTTTAACATAATTATTCTAATTAATATTATTCTGGAGGTTGAGGAATAATTTTATTACAGATTTATCAATCATAAATATTTATTTTGTTGAATAAATTAAAAAAATTATTTTCTAGAATATGAATCAAATATTTACTTTATTTATAAATATTTATTTTATGGTTAAATATTTATTCATTTAATTTTATAAATGATGAGTAGGAAGATAAGACCAAGATAATTTAGAGTCATAAATAATACTTTCAAATTTAGTAAAACAAAACTTATCACTATGTTAGTTAGTGCACATCATGGAATAGAAATAGTAATTATATTTTTTTAATATATATCAAGGCATCAAACATGGGTTTGAGATTTTAATAAGGGAACTTGTAAAACTAATTGAAATTAGAATCCTAATACTATGTCTATAAATAGACCGTTTATAATTTCTATGAGAGTATAATGGAGATTATTTATGCATAATGCATTTATCTCTTTAGTTATCCTCTTCCCATTAACATCCTATCATGAATGATAAGAATTGGAGAACTTCTTCAAGAATTAAGAATGATGAAGTGATGTTGATTAACAAAACAACATGATCAATTGACCTCACTAGAACTTTCTGAGTTTTTTATTTCATTCAGAGATTAATGGAGCATGTGTGGATTACCATTAGTGGAATTATGAAATTGGATCCCAAAAGGGAAATGATATATTACTGAAAAGGGTTTAAAATTTTCAATATATACCATGAATAATGATCTAATAAATGTGGTATTCATTCTTATAAATTATGAAAATTAATAATTAATTTAATAAGAAAATGATACACTATGGGTTCTCATGGCCTGATGATATATATTCAATTTTAAAGAATTTGTTGTTCATGAAATTTTCATCCATTACAATATGTGAATGATCTGTTGAATCTAACATTATGTGAGTTCTAATCTTCCCAGATAAGCACTTTTGTTGAATTATTCAAATGGTATCAGAGTGATCACTTTAAAATTTATAATTATTTATTTGATTATAGATCTCTGTGAATTAAAAATTTTAGATTCATTGGATGTTTTAACTCATTATTGATCTATCATATCCATATCTTCTTCCTATTCTTTTTTAATCAAAAATATTACAAAGATCAATTAATTATTACATATGTTTGTATCTAAGGATCCCATATATATGTGGCAAGGATCTTAGATAGATAATATAAGGCTTCAATATGTGCACTCCTTTATTACACGTCATATATCCCTGTACATTACACAAGGAATCCTTAGTGGATTATTAGATATATTATCACTAATACATGCCAGGTCAAGTAAATAAACTTAGTGTAGATGAGATAGGGGTGGCACACATCTTTGTAGGAGTACAAACTATGAAATCCATGTGTTTTCAAAAGGTAAAACATGGGTACAAAACTTTTTGTGTAATTAATGAACTGTATGTATTTAATACATGACAAATATACATTAGAAAACATATAACTAGAAGTACATGTTGTGTATCCTCTATACATGATATATACTTTATAAATGATCATGATAATTACAGATTGATTCCTTCTGTGTGTACCATAGATATCCAGTTAAGAGAAGTACACACCATGTTGTTGTCTTGTACACTCTATGTACACTAACTATTTAAACAAAAATATTATATTTAATTAATTACTCATTAATCCTTAAAAATCATGTTCTACAGTTCATTAAGTTTATATTAAACATCTATCATTAGTATTTATATTATATTAAATGATTAATAAATTTCAATATTTTATTTTTAGAGTTACGTGTGGTTATTGTACACAAAAGACTCAAAGAATTAAATTTTATAGGCTACACAATTTTTTAACTATGCTGAATTAAATTTTTTGTACATTCCATGAAATTATGAAAAATTACATGTAGGAAATATACCATATGAGTGAATTTTTTATTATTAAAACTGTACTATGATGTTAAAATAAGTAATTACCTTGTTTCTTCCAAATAAAAATATATGAACTATTTTATTGAGTTTAAAATAACATAAAATTTTCATATTTTATTTATAATCGTAGAAGATGGAAATTTTAGGATGATTAGATAAAATAAGTAAAAATAAATAAATTTATTAAATAGATAGTTAATCAGAATAATTCTTGTCAGTTTTATCTTATTATAATAAATAATTGAAATTAATTCAAGATAGTTATTTTCAATTTTAAATAGTTTCATGTGTCTGACTAATCATGAGATTGACCATACATATACATGTTTTGGTTTTATTTATTTTAATTTTATCACATGGGTTTGTAATAAATTTTTAATAAATTAAACATGATAGTCTTTGTGTCATCCCCCCTCTTTTATTATGTATTACTAGTGTATCTGGGGTTACTTTATATAATTCAACTTAACCAATACTTTCCCTCCCATTATTTGTTTCTGAATTATAAAACAATTGTAATAATTATTGTTTATAAAGTCACATGGTGTCGGTTTAAGGAGGATTTGGGGAAGAGAATATTTAATATGGAATGAAGATCAAACCAATATAAGAGACACAAAAGTGTACTGGTGGGATGTTTCAACTCATTCTAGGTCAAGCATAAAGAGTTTTTGTATGTTGTTATAGGTTTATTTATTTCCCACTCAATAAATAAACTATTAGATAAGCTCATAATTATTTCATTTATTTATTTATTTATTTATCTATTATGCCGAATTTATATTATGGATGAAATATTTTGATCATGTAAATAAATAGACTAATATTAAAATTTGGAATTTAAATAAAAAGATTATTTGTAAATATTTTATCATAACATGATTACAAATTTAATTAAAACACACAAAATATTAAAAAGATATGTGAAGGATAAAACATGAAAAAATTATGCATAATAATAAAAAATACCTCAAGTTAATATTTTGTCATTTAGACTTCCATTTTCCGGATTAAGATGAACAAATAGTTAAAGTGTCAGTTCATCCTCCATTGAGAGAAATTTTTACTTATAATGATTTCCTTTATATGATATGTGGTAATCATAACTAAATATTATTTGGGTTTAAAGTCATATGTCCATTTAATGAAAATATAAAGGCAATTGTTGATGAAATCCAAGTCAGGATTTCTAGATTGGGGAGTCCTTTTAGAGGTTCATGGAGCTTCTTATTTGTAGTTGGAAAGACTTCATACCAAATTACATTCTTTTAATATTTCTATAATCCATATAGATTATAAAGTGGGAAATATATATCAGTTACACTATCATTTATATAGTGAATGTACATTAACAATTCAATGGTTATGGTCATTGACACTTGATAAAAAATGGGACACTTTATAAAACACACATTATTATATCCTAAAATAAATCATAATCAACATGTTTTTCATATGAATAATTAATTATATTACTTTCAAAATTTTAGAATAATGTATTTTTCATCAACCAATTTTCCCCATGATTAATATTAGAGAAAGAAAATCTCTTAATTAGAAGTAATATCCATTAATGGGTTAGATGCGTACGAGTTGTGTTACGTCATTAATGAAAATATTATGTGCCTGAATTATCACATTCTAGAACTAATATTTTTTAATTCTCATTAAATTTTTATTTTGAGAGGTGAAAATGAGTTTGAATATCTTATTTCAAATATTTAATTGATCTGTATGAAATTAATTTAATAATTTCAAAGAGTATCTATAACATTAAAAGGGAATTGTAGGTGTCTCATTAGTGGTGTTATTTTGAGGTATTTTCTCTTATATTTTTTGGATTATATTTTTTCTAGTTTTTTGAATTGTTTTTTTGAGAAAAATGACTGTTTTTTGCAGGAAATAAGTAGGTGCACAGTTTGAACATGATTAGGGGAACAATATTATATCCTATTAAAAATTGTGCACCCTGTAGAGTTGTAGTATACATGTCGCATGACCTAGAACAAGGGAATGATCCCTCTATAGTAACTAATGGGGCCCCCTTTTCCTCTTTTTAATAAGATCCAAAAGGCTTGTGCATGATTTTAATACCATGAAACGTACCATATCAATATATTTTAGAGATTTTTATATTTTACAATCCCAAAATTTTATACCCTAGCCCCAAATTCTAACCCCAATTTCCATTCTAGTCCTAAGAACACCTCCCTATACTTATCTACTCTCTTGGGGTCAAATTCATGGGTGTTTTAAATACTTATCTTCAAGAAACCATTAAGGAAGTTCCTCATATCTTCAAATCTTCCCTCTTCTTGGCCTCTTCTCTCCTCTTCCTAGTGTTCTCATTTCTCTAGTGGTTATATTGACCTATTTTTGATTCAATATCATTTATTTGGATAAAATATTCTTGGTTTTGGTTTGATATTTCCTTTATAGGATCTCCTCTTAGTGTGGGTTTCTTGTGTATCTGTGATGATTTCAAGGAATAGGTAGGTGGATCCATGTCTTGACATTATCTTATTTTTTATGATGCGTGATTTGGTTCCCAAATGGGTTTTATAATTTTTTGGGTGATGAAAAAGGTTCTTTCGATGGATTTAAATGTGATCTCAATGTCTGATGGTATTGTACCCCTTTTCTAAAAGGTTTTTTCTCAGGTGTGGTTTTTATTTTTGGGATTATTATTTTATGAAGTGGGATTTCACTTAATATAGGGGTTAGAATAAAGAACATGGGAATCCTGGGTATCTATGTGGTAAAAATATATATAGTATGTAAGTTGATTCTATAAGGCATATTCCTGATCTCCTAACCAGGATTTCATTATAATACTAACTGAACACTTATGATGGGGATTAGTTGGCTCAACAAAAAGATGAAGAATCATTTACAAGATTTGATCAATAATAGTAGAAGGATCGTAGTACCCCTCTTGAGCTTTTTATATATAGATTTACCATGGATATCATTTCATACTTATGTTTCCTCTTGTTACCATATTCATTCCATATTTTATGGGAAATCATGTTATTATTGAATTCCATTTGACTTCTTCAAAAAACCAGCAAGTTAATTTGTAATTTAATTCCCTTGAACATGAATCATTGTGGCTGAATCCTACATGTAAAATTATCTCACACCTCGAATACCCCCTAAGTTGTACATATACCTTGATATATTTAATTCAGGTAGTGGTAGAGATCCTAGTGGTGGAGATGTTGGTACTATGTGCTAGTAGTTTCTTGTTGGACTTTTGTTAGTGGTGGGGGAATGAGGTTTCCAACCCACATGTATAATGAAGGCTTGTGTTTCTAGTTGGTCCCCTATATTTGTTTGATAGTATTGGATATTGGATGTGATATTAACAATTTTTAACACTTTCTTGTAGTGTTTCATTTGATATCTCAGATTGAAGATGTTGTAATGATGCGATGAGAATCTATGTGTCGATGATAGATAGTTTTCATTAGATAAACCATTCCCAAAGGTGATACTCGATTCCTAGGAACTAGTTTCTAGCCCATGGGAATTGAGAAGGCCCTTTAGTCCATGCCATGAACTAGGATGGGTGTTAGGTTTGATGGAAGACAAGGATTGTACATGAAAAATGGTATCTTAGGCTATTTTTTCCTTTCATGGAATTATGTAATTTGGGGGAGTCTCGATAAACATGAGATCAGACTTTCTGGGATCTAGTTTATTATTTAGATTGGGGTGTCGCGATAACACACCCCATGAAACACCTTGGGATACTATTGGATGTTTTGGATATGTTTTGAATCACCCATTATGTGTGATGCACAGGTTTTAGAATATGCATGGACATAGAGCAAGCCTGGAGTGGATTGATCTATTGATTATGATTAATACCATTTTATTTAAATTTATGACAATATATTCTAGATATATTTCAAGGTCGTGTTCAATAAGACATATATACATGAGATCTTGGCCCTCATTACGACCCAAGAGATTATGTATCTTCCTCAGGGGGATCACACTGTATTGGAATATCCCAATGGTTTTGTAGAACTAGTCTGTTTCACACAAAGGTGGTTTAGAATGATAAGTTAACGGATAAATGATTTTAAGTGGATTAGTGGATGGATATTTAATCCCATGAAATATTATTTATTATGAAGACATATTTTGAGGTGGTTGAATGAGCCATGATGGTGGAGTTTTATGGGGAGGTAGTTCAATATTTACTTGGATGACACTACCTATGGTTCAAGGTAGAGGTGGTCCGTCTAAAAAGAGAAGTAATCACGATGAATTAGAGAATAATGGAGGTGTTATCTTTAACTACCTATCCCAACCACCCTATTCTATAACCACTTTTAGTGGGCCATTTGAATACTTTTAGCATGGAAGGATGAGGGATGTGTAGTCAGCATGTGAAGTTACACCTAGACCATGCCATCATTGTGGGAGCTTGGGTCACATGAAGAGATTATATATGGGTGAGTTTGTGACTCAATGTGGAGAATGATCCTCAGTGTATTGAGTAATACATGTTCAATATGTTTTATTGAGGGATTTAGGTTTATAGATGCTGGTTGAGGTGGAAATGTAATATCTTTTTATGGAAAGAGTCAGATCAAGGTAGATCCATAAGATAGTAATTGACCATAGGGATCATCGAAGATAAAGAACCTTCATGCTCTAGATCGGGTGCCATCAGAATCAGATGCATGACCTTTTACTGGTAGAGTTAATATTTTTATTGCATCATCCATAGCTGTTGTTTTATTTGACAACATGTCTTCTAAATCTTTTATTTATTCTTGTCTTTTTGAACTGATAAAATTAAAAACTAAGATTATACCTTATTCCATGGATATGGTAACACCATTTGAAAATAATAGAGAACAAGGTTTTATATGTCCATAAAATGACCTCACTCTCTCCAGAGTCGGATTATAGATGGAATTATTGGTTATAGAAATGCATCTTTTTTATGTGGTCCTCAGAATGGACCGGTTGGTGCATTTTTAGGTGCACATTGATTTTTATGGGTGGTGGGTTTATTTTTTTGAACTAGAGGGGATTACTTGGGAATTTATAGGTAAATGGAATCCATGATCATGTTGATATAGAAAACCAATTATTATGTTAGGAAATCATATTTTCTTGGTATTTTTTCTCATGTTTGAAGCTGACAGAAGAGGTTTTGAATATGGGTTTCCTTCTAAAGTAGATGAGTTTCCATGATGTTTCCAGATGATTTTTCAGGGGTGCCACCAAAGTTGTATGTGTATTTTTCCATTGATTTAATTATAAGAATACAACTGAGATATATTCCCTTTCATCGAATGGCCCCTATATAGTGGACAGAATTTAAGATACATGTGGATGAATAGGAATCTAAATAATTCATTTTCTTGAGCTTCTCACCTTGTGCTACATAGTGTTATTGACTAAAAGGATAATGGATCTCTCCATATGTGGTTTGATTTCTAAAATTTGTACTTGTTCAGGATTAAGAATAAATACCCCTTACTTCACATTGATGGACTATTTGACTATGTCATGGGGGAAAGGTGGTTTTCAAAAATTGACCTACACTCTATGTGTCATCAAGTCAAGGTTTTGAGAGACATGCATTCCTATGCCATCCTTCATAATAAAGTATGGCCACTTAGAATATTTTGTGAATCCATTGGGGATGAAATATTATCAAGTGGTTTTTAGGGATCTTATTGACTAGGCATTCAATCAATACCTAAAATCATTTTTCATACTGTTTATGGATGATATAATGGTCTATTTTGAGATAGTGTAAGAGCATGGATTACACCTGAGGATTATTCTAGAAAATATTTAGGATCACCATCATTTTGATAATATCTCAATGTGCACATTAAGGATCCAGGATGTTATTTTTCTTGGTTACAAGATCTCAAAATGTGGGGTTTCAGTGGACATTTAGAAAATTGTAGTGATTATATCATGGAAGAAATGGAGAAATGGATTTTAGAATAGGAGATTCATGGACCTGGAATGATACTATATGCATTTTTCAAGGATTTTTCTCATCTTGGATCACCCATGAATTCATGTACCCGAAATGGGTTGATGTTTTAATGGATCTTAGAATACTAGCCATCTTTTGAGGAGAACATGTCGTAGTTTACCAATGCCCATATTGTGATTCTACAAAAACCATGAAAGGGATACCTTGTATACTGTGATATCTCAGGTAATGTTCTTGGGTGTATGTTGATGCAGTATGACCATGTGGTTGTGTACGGATCTCACCAACTGTTACCAAATGATGTAAAATTCCCAAACAGTGACCTGTAACTAGTGGTAGAGATTTATTCCTTGAACTTGTATACAAATCATATTTTCAAGGATAAATTTATAGTTTACTGGGTCCATAAGAGAATGATATATGTTTCTATTATAAGAATATAAATCTTAGGCAATGATTATTGGTTGAGTAAATTTAGGGGGTTGAATTTAATATTGTCTATACCCTAGGATTTAGTAATGTGGCTAGGGACGCCCTAAAAAGGAATATCCCTTGGCGGTCTATAAAATATTACATTTATGTGTACACTATGATCGGTCTTTTTTCAAAAAAAACATGGAAACCAAGGAGCATATTGGAATCAAGTTTTTGGATAGTATTCAGTTGATTCGCACTCATCTTTAGTTGATTCGAGAAGAGCATCCAAATAATTAACTGTATAATCATTGTAGGGAGCTTCCAAAGAGTGGGGTTATATCTACTGGATTGTCTCTATTTGTTTATGAAGTTATTTATTTCAAGGTTTGATCCGTGGTGCCACTATCATTATGAAAGGTGGTGATGTAGGATAGACCTCAATATTATTGGGTCATTCATCTCAGGACCACCAAGACGTTTTAAAATGTTAAACATTGATTCTTGTGTCCTGTTATGTTGAATGATATAGATGAATTTGTATCCTAATTTTATACTTATCAACAAGTTAGAGTTGAGCACCAGAGGCCCTCAGGTTTGCATCATGCACTCCTAATTACTACCTGGAAGTGGGATAAGGTTTATATAGACTTTATTATTGGGTTTCCTCATACACCCAAGAATGTAATTCCATATAGGTAATTATTGATCATCTTTCCATGTTTTACCATTTCATTCTAATCAAGTATTTAAACAATGTGGATAAACTATGATGGTGCTATGTTTATGAGATTTCGAGGAGTTAGGGTGTTTTTTCAGATTTTATTTCAGACACAGACCCCTTTTTTATCTCTCGGTTCTAGGAAGGTCTTTCTAACGAAATGGGGTCATATGAAAAACTCAATATGTCAAATAATCCTCAAATATATGGTCAAACGGACTGGGAAAACTAAAATTTGGAAGATATTCTCCATGCGTGCATGTTATCTTTCAGATTCTCATGAGATAATCATTTGGGATTGGTGTAGTTTATTATAATAATGGTTTCCCATACTTAATTAAATTTAATCTATATGTGGTGATTTATAGTCAACTGTGTCGGTTTCCCCTATGCTATAAAGAAGTGGGTGCCCCCTATTTTTGCAACCGAGCCCTGTGTTGGAGACATTAGATAAAATTTGGTTGATAAGGCAATGGTTTTGGATCGTAAAGAGAAATCATAATTCCTTTGTTGATCATAAATGATGAGCCTTATAGTTATTTATTGGCGAACTATAGTTTCTAAGAGTGTAACCTTTCCTACTTTGTTGTCATATTGGTATGTCGGAGAAGCTTATACCAAGGCATTTCAGACCTTTTGAGATTATAGAAAGAATTGGTAAGGTGGAATACCGATTAGATTTACTAAGAATGTTATCATCAATCCATGATGTGTTCCATATCATCCAATTGAGGAGGTATAATACATAATTTTCACATGTAGTGACCATGGAATAAATAGTGCTAGAATATTATTTTTCTATATTCGAGTGACTAGTGCATATTATGGATTCCCAAATGAAATTATTTCAGGGAAAATCCCTACCTTTTTTGTATCATTTGGTAGCATGATAATGATGATCATGAGACATGGTAAAAATATATTTGGTGGTGGATTAGTACCCTTATTTATTATACGATCTATATACTAGTTTACATTCGAAGGGTATAAAGTTTTCATTGTAGAGAGAATTGGAAAATTTGTGTTGTTCTTTTTAGGACTTTTATATCTAATTTTTTGTCTTATCATTATTCCATGCTTTCCCATGGTGTTTTTTTAGAAAAATTGAGATTTATAGGCCACAAATAAGGATGTGAACAGTTGGAACATAGTTAATGGGGAACACACACTATCATAGTTAAAATTATGCACCAAGGACAGTGACACCATCTTGGCTGCATGGCCTAGTGGATTGGCATGTGAACTCCTTAGGAAACTGTGTGGGAAAATTATGCGGCCTACCAGGTCATTAAATTTCATGGATATCCAATGTATTTCCACTTTTATTTTAAGACCATAACCCATAATTATCACACCATTTGACCCCTCAGTCCCTATCGACACCTCCTTATCCACTTCCAGTCTATTGGGATCCAATTTTTGTGTTTTTTGTCTAGGGATCCTCAACAAACCATTAAAGATCCCCCAATATTATCTTCTTCCACATTCTTAGAATCCTATCCATTAATACTTGTGTCATAATTTCTCTAGAGGTTATATTGAACTATATTGGTTTCAATATATTTTATTTGGATTAAATATTGTTATTTTTGGTGTGCACATTCCATTCGAGGATATCGACTTAGGGCGATTTGTGGTTTCTACTCGGATTTGTGAATATTTTTAGAAATAGGTAGGTGGTTCTAGGGCATAACATTATTTCCTGATTTTTTAATGAAATATTTTGTTTCCAAATAGGTTTTATAAATTTGGATTGTGGTGAGAAAGGGTTTTTCCATGGATTTCATTATGAGTTAAAATTTTGATCGTGTTTTCACCCATTGTAAATGGTTATTTGTAAGATGTGGTTCAATTATAGGTATTGTGACTATATAATGAGAGATTTAACATTATATAGGGACAATAATTGATCACATGGTAATCCTAAGTATCTAGGTATATATACTAGGTATAGTATGCAAGGTGATTCGGTAGGGCTGAGGCGTGGTCACACTAGAAGGATTATGTTACAACAGTAACTAAACCCTTATGATAGGGACTGGTTGGATCGAGCATGAGATGAACCATCATTTCCATGATTTTATCACATAAATAAAAATTATCATAGGACCTATGTATCCCTAGTTACAAATTGATTTTCAATTTCTCTAATTATATACATTTATTTTATCTTGTTTTCATATTTTTCCCATTTTTATGGCCATGAATTTTATTATTTAATTGAATTATTATTTATCGGAAAATAATCATGTTAATTATTAATTTAATTTCATTACATAGAATCTTTTTGGTTTAATCCTATTTGAAAAATTATATCACACCCTACATTCGCCCTAATGTGTATGTACCCCTTACTATGATCGATTCATGTAATGGAAGGTCTCTCTATGGAGGTGATGGTGGTTCTATTTTCTAGTGGTTTCTTGCTTGAGATGTTGTGTGATTGTGTCATGTGGGTGTTGAACCAAATGTTTCATGGAGGCTTGTTTTTCTTGTTATTCCCCTACCCCTTTTAGTTATTTTGGATTTTGGTTCTCATTACATAATGTTTACTCATGCTTGTAGTTCTTCCCTTGATCTATCAAACTGTGGATGTTGTTATAATTTAATGAGAATATGTTTTTTGATGATAGTTATTTCATAAGAAAAAAATTCCCGAGGTTTTACTTGATGACCATTAAATATTTTACAACCCATGGGGATTAAGAATGGCCTTGAGGCCATACTACGGTCCAGGTTAGGTGTCATGTTGGATGGTATCCAATAATGGTTTGTGACATTACCTCCCCACTAAGATGTGAACCATGAAATTTTATGATGAACTTTTTAAATATTGTTCTATGGATAAATAAAATTCTATGGTAAGGAACATAAAAAGTTTAATTTCATTTGAGAGTACTCATAAGAACATAATACTTCTTCTCATGAATTTCTCACTTTCTGAGAACAGACCCCCTAATTGGAATTCTACATGATTATATGTCATTAGATATTCCTATCCATGGCCATGTGTAATAGTTATTAGAATTTAAAATTATTATTAATGAATTTCACGAATCACACACATAGATTCATTTTTTTAAACCACAACGAACACTATTCATGGTGATGTTGGATATGTTGGCTGTGTTAGAAATGATGTGGTATTAAATAGTAAGTTTAGGAAGGGTTTGTACCATCTATATAAATGGAATTTTATATCTCAGCCCCTTATTTGAAATAGAACATTCAAGTTACATCCATGGCCATGGCATAATGAAGAGTTTATTTTAGACTGTCAGAGAAAGACATAACAATCACATAGGTTGATGATTTGGGTATGCTCCCTGCTTAATGAGATATTGTTACCAAGGGATTATGTTACATGGGGATCATAAATGTGTGGTTTTTAGAATTATGACATTAACATTTTTCTCTTAGGTTCATTGACCCATTGATATATATTAATCTTGGAACATAGTAAATACCACATAATGAAAATAATAAATAATCTAATAAGGTCACATAATAATTTTTTCCATTGATCTCAATTAAATTCTATTTGAATTTAATTATTAGAATATATATTATTCTCAAGATTGAGGAATAATTTTATTCTGTATTCATCGATCGTAAATATTTATTTTATTTAATATTTAATAAATAATTATTTTCCATACTATGAATTAAAAATTTATTTTATGAATCAATTTTTAATCCAATTTTTATTTGGGTATTAAATAATGTAGAGGAGGATGAGATAGAAATGATCAATTCTAGTGATTAATATTATTTTAGAAGTCGGTAAAATAATATTTGTGTTGTACCAGTTGGTACCTGCCATGGAATGAAAATAATAATGATATTTTTTAATACATGGAATAGGTTCAGACGTGGTTTCAACATTTTATTAAGGGAACTTGTGAAATTAATTATAATTAAAACCCTAGACCTCAATCTAGAAATAGACCACTTATAATTTCTAAGAGTAAAATCAAGAATCATTATGCATAGCTGAATTATATCTATAATTCTCCTCGTCCCTCTCACATCCTCTCAAGAATGAGAAGATCAGAGGAATTTATCCGAGATCAAATAATGGTGAATCATTCCTCGTGGAAAATGAAAGTTGTTCAACAGACCATGCTATCACCTGATGATTCATCAGTGTCATTCAAAGATCAAATGAGCATGTGTGGAACATCATTTAATTTTATTACACTTGGGTCCTGCATTCATTATGAATGAATATTTAAAAGTGTTTTAGACCATCAACATATATAATGATGAAAGATATCAAGAACTAGGTAATGAATATTCTCAATCAATTATATTTATTATTAATTTAACATGAAAAATATATTCTCTTGGTTCTAGTGACCTAATAATAATAGAATAATTTCATTAGTTATTAAATTTACATCTTTTATAATTTCGGAAGGATCAATTTAATAAAAATTTCACTCATTACATATAGACCATAAAAATCACTTTTTCTTATCACAAAACATTCAATAACCTCATAATGGAAGGAACCTATTTCTAATGATTGTATATGATTAATTGAACTATTTTAATTTATGGGTTTCTTATATGTTATCACACTCTACATAAAAATGCATGATAATATGGGATCCCAACTTGGGTCCTTTCTATGATTGAAGGTGTAATTAGACTATTAAATTACAAATAAATTATTTAACAATAGTTTAGATCTTCTATAAATGATCCAAGGTGGTTTCTAGAGATTTTCATGGATTACAGTGTCTAGAATAAATACAAAAAAGCTTAACCACTTTAAATCATTAGTCATTGTTTTTATTTAGATTTCTTTTAGAAAATAATTTTAACATTTTATTAAATATTTTTAATTCTAATTTTCTAATTACCTAGGTCGTCCACAACCCCACCCCACCCACCCGACCTGGGACAACCAAATCTTTCCTCAACTGGAACCACAATTGGTTAACCCACAATTGTCAAAACCACCCTGGTCTACCACAAACCTCCCTAAAAAACAATCACATATATTATTTGGGTAAAATTATAACCACTTAACTTTTTTATATTATAAAAACCCTTATTAATGTACCAAGTGCTTTATAATACCCCAAACTAGATACCACTAAACCAGTGGCCTAGTAAGGTGCACCATATGGCCTGAAGTGCACCTACTCATAAGCTAGAGGCCATTGAATTGAAAAAAGGGTCTGAAATGTTACATTGGGAGACTATACGCCCATATTAGTGTCAAAATAGAACAAAAATGATAACAATCATATAATAAAAATCATTCAACCCTTAAAAATATGATATTTAACGTGTAAAAATAACAATAGTATCTAATGTGGAAAAATGATTATTTCCAAATATTCAATAATCAGTCCCCTATGTGAAGATCACATACAAGGGTAAACAAAATAGATAAAATAGAAGTTGATTTAATCCCCACACCAGTACTAATTCTAGCCTTATCACATTGTACAAACTCTATGAAATAAATGAAAATCTAATGAAACCAATAATGAATTAAATTTTTTGATACCCAATCGTACAAATAAGTATTCCTTTTCTCATAAATCCAAGCTTTATGGAGGCCTGAGTAGTGTGAGAGTAAAACTCAGTAGGACACCATCAATAGTGTCCCTAAAATAACCAGTCTATAAAGGCGTTCATGTAGGGGTTATATATACAAGAAACTACTGATTAAATAAATTAGCAATTAGTAGTTACTAATTTTTACTAATGATAGTAAAAAAACAATGAAACCTAGGATCTACGGTGACACCTGAAATCAGTAGATACATACATTCTCCCAATTTAGTAATTCTATAATCATGGAATATATCATTTATTAATGAGTTACAAATTATAAAAGTGATGAATCCTAGAAAAAATAATCTGAGAAAATCCACATGAATCAACTATGAATTCTGTCTCAATAAATCACGTTTGGAATCCAAGGTATGTGTGACCCTTGGGATTCCACTAATATAAACTACTAATCTTAACTCTATGAACCATCCATTACATTCAGAATAATGACATAATAGGGATATCTATCTTATACTTGAGCAATTTCACTCAAGAAAACATGTTGAATATAGGGATCTCATCCAATTGAATTCACTAAGGTACCTTGACTTAATCCATGAATATAATCTTTCGAATTTGATAAATTTATCAATTACCTTTATGAAAGGGGGGTTTACCCCAATTAATTTACACTAATGAATCTATGTGGAATCCTATGGATTTATTGAGGTATTCTTGGGAATTATTATTCCATGAATCTAAAGGTTTCATCACACCATAGACATCATGTGAGTCACCTCAAGAAATTTAAGCCTCACTCATGACATTCCAACATGTCTAGGTCCACACAATGCCTAAGGAATCCTCACACGTAATTACCACCCACAAAAACATCTATCAATATTCATTTAATTGTATTTTGTTTAATAAAGAAATACATTCAATCAACACTGAACAATAGTGATTAAAAAAATCAAGTTCATAATAATAGAAATTTTCTAAAATTTATCAACAAAGATCCAATCCATCTAATAAATCACATCATATTACATAAATACATTTTCAATTTCCCTTTTTGAAATATTAAATTACATATTTCTATAATCCAATTCACTTTTAAATAACCCTCTAATTTCATAAAAGGGTCCTTTCAATTTATAAATACATATACCCATTTCACGGTTCAATTCCATTCACAATATCCATGGAAATTAAATTTCACTTCACACCCATCAAATTAATTACAAAATACCTTTCAGACCATTTCCAACAATCTTTCCCCTTTAACAAATTCCAGTTACACTTCCATAAATAAACTTACCATTTCACATTACAATTAAAAGGTCAACCTAATTACCTATGTTCATCTCTGGTGATTAAATTTACAATGGTATGAGTATGTTAAAATAGAAATTAATATCTTAAAAATAAATTATAGAATATAGTAATTAAATTAGGTCAATGCCTAAAAAATACAGCACTACTACACTTCTAAATAATTTAAAATAAAATGTGAGACTATGGGTTAAATAAAATGCACCAAAACCCAGAGTCTCCAAGGAGTATACTCATCTAAATCAGCCTCGGTTCAACCAAAAATCACAAATATCATGAAACTATAAAAAACAATAAAAATATGTCATATTTTCTTAAAAAGGTAAGGGGTACATTCTTCTGAAATAAAAGACAAAGGAATACAAGAGGGATTATATAAAAACCAAGGTCTCTTGATCTCATGTGACGAAGCATCCAATGACCAAGAATCAATGTATATGCTTTCTTGTGATGAAGTGTGGTGGATGGTTGTTGCTGGCCAAAATTTTGATGAAAACTAAAGCACAAATATTAATTAAAAAATGGTCAAAGGTTACATTTTACCCTTATAAAAAACCCCCAAATATCTCATCGGCTAGTCAGCATTGAGACACCGACTGTCTGGTGAGCCTAACAGTACTTCCTAGATTTGGACAAGGCCACTGATTAGTAAGTGGCATTTACAACAGCCCGACTAGCAATAGTCTCCCTCTAGTGATCTCCCAAACCCCTAGTTTACCCCTAGATCATCATTCCATGTCCGGAGTGTCTTTATTGAAGTTATATAACCATTTATATTCATCTATTAATCCTAGATGAAAAATTCAACCCTTCCACCAAACAGAAAGGAAAAATTATGATGAAGACTGCAGACCTGTCTATACACCCAGGAATTATAAAATCCCTACCATAATACTTATCACCCCTGATATATCCAAATGGTCATACACTTAAATCATTAACACTACTTTAATTCTATTTTTTTTTAAAATAATACACTCCCAAATTACAAAAATTAACATAATAATTAACTATAAACATGATATACGAAGATTCTAAATTTCAATCCAACGCTAATATTTCTCATAATACATAGTGGATATTCTCTAGGACATATTTCCATCCTATGAAACCCATGAATTTTCATCCAATTGATTATATATCCAATAATTCTCCTCACCATAATAATTAGATCAAAAGGAAAATTCCAAACCATGATGCCATTTTCATTCATAATTTCATACTGAATCTAATTATCAATGTTCCACTGACCTACTTTGTATAGTTCCTAATGTACCATATCACAATACAAGTAAGAGAACTAGTCAGCACCAGTACCCACTCTCATTTTCCATTTTTTAATCCCAAATAGACATGCCTCTTCCATACTAGTATAACCTGAACACACTATGTATTCATTGAAAATTCCTATATTACACCCAAACATAATCGTTGAATCCAAAATTACTGACTTACTACAAATTCTAACTCAATATATCCAACTTCATGTGATAATATAAGTGATCCTCCTTCAAATATCCTACCTCAAATGTTTTATCTCCCACCCATGGGTTATCACACATCTCAATCCTGATTTCTAGCTCCAATGGAATTAATAAACCACCCAATCATGTACTTCACAGTACAACAATGACTCTTGGTGTCATTTATCAATTGAACCTTAGTTAACCAAACTCAAGAATTACTATCTTCTACTATTAATGATCCTATCAATTTATAAAGAAGGATTCCTCAATCACTAGAGTCACCGATACAGTAAGACCTAATCATGCCCCTGATGTGTTTCTATGGTAAATACACTGACCGCACACACTATTCAATGTGTTGTCACATGAGCACCATTGTGATACTAAACAGACAAAAAATTCAATCACACGATTTCATTTTCATATCGAGTAAATGATAATACTCCAACCATCCTCACACTATGATTGACCTATGAAACTATCAAGGAATAAATATTACATTAAAATAACTTCTGAACATACATTCTATGTTGTCATGATCATTTAAATATTGGTCCCACAAATCAAAATCCCTTTTCAAGGTAGAGTCACATGACCCACAATAGGAGAATCCTTATCATCATTCTACAAACTCAGAATCCCTATATCAATAGAAAATAGTACATCCATCAAAAAACGTTATTTTAAAATGTATCTGAACCCACTCATACATGATTTCTATTCCAAATGTTGAACACTATCCTTGATACCTTCAAAAACATATTCATTTCCTTGGCCACACCCTCCATAACATGTCGTGGGATCCTCACCATATATTTTTCATTGTAATTCTTTTTGATCATTGACGCTTATATGTCCTTTCATCATCCCAAACATGTCAATCCTTCTGATAAATGCTCACCATGCCGCCAAAACCTAACATGGATTTTTTTTTTGCATCAAGTGTGTTACAGTGCTCTAATCCTCACTATTTATTCTCCTCTCAACCGAGGGTATTTTCCACATCCATCCAAAACACTAGGAAAATATTCATGAACTTCCTCTACCAGGTCATTATCCCTCAACTCTCACAGAACTGCTCGCTGAACCTTAAAATTGTATGTAATTCACTTACCTGTGTGAACTGCATTGACCCATCAAACCAAAACAATGTCCACTCCTTCACCAACCGATCACATAGCACAACTCATGATCGTATGAGTCATCTCACATTTAAACTAGGATCACAACACTAAACCAATGAACCTACTCACACATATTTGTTCCTTAATCAACCTATTGTAACAATGATATTCAAATTTAGGAAATTTACTTGTGCTAAGGTCATAAACATGATTTCCTACCAACTTTCATATTTCAAATATGTTAAACTTATATCACCACTCCCACCAAGCTTCTATAAGAATAATATAAACTATATCTATATTGGAACCCAAATATTCATACTATTTACCACTAACATTGATATTGATTAGAAACACCCTAGGTTATTTCTTTTTTAACCTTAAAAATTATCTAATCACTCATTCTGGACACCCAGTCGCCCTCACAGGCATTGGTCCAAACTCCAAGAACAACCTCAAATAAATATAGGAAATGGTTTATCACAATTTCATCATCTAATATCCTCAAAACATACAGGTCACATCTCTACTCGGACCAGTCATTGAATTGGAGTCATTATCCCATGATTCAAGCAACCCTAATCCGAAGCACATGTACCCAACTAGGAAACAAAAAATGATTCTGGAATCTCACAAATAATAAACAATGTCATACTAGATGATATATTATAATATTATTGAATGCTTACACATATCTAGGGTAAGATGAATATCACTCACCATCAAACTTAATGTTTCAAGGGCCTAGAAAATTAATATACACAACTACTATGTACCAAAATTGAAACTACATGAAACAATATGGAATCTGAACAATCCTTCCCTTAGAAACTAGCCTAGATAAAAGGACCCATCACTACATGTGATGAAATATCAATAACTCATTACTTGGAAGCACTGAACATACATAAACCACATCAACCGAAGTATCGAACCATGCCTCACACATTTAGATGAATTCACAAAACATGGCTAGCCCCCTAAATAGGATACCCTAGAATGTCATGAAACACTAACTCCCTTAACCTAAGTCACAATATAAATGTTGAAAGGTCCTCCATCCAAGACCATAAACCATGGTCTCACTAAGGACTCCACTTTTGGGATAACACTAATCCCTATCTTATGGTCTAACACCATCTAGAATTTTAAAAATCCAACATAGGGTTCTATCTAACTAGTCTCTTACTATAACCCCTAATAACCACACTAGGGTTACCACTACACATAATAAAGATCAAAATAGTGGTAAACTACATACTCATGTGATCATAGCAGACATAGTACCCATCCATTATATTATGTAAAGACCATAAGGCCTATTAGTATCCTCAACCACTTAGGGTGCAACACTATTCAATTTATTTTTTAATCCCTTTCCATGTCTCCTGATTTGTATTCCATGGTTGGTTAAATATAATTCTATTCAAATATTATGTTGTAAAATGATTAATAAGTATCTTAGTAGAATTTTATTCACTCCAACCATCATTTTCCATAGAAATGACATTTTCCAAAGATCATCTATTGTCAAAATGCATAAATTTTCATTCACAAAAATGTTAAATTTATTTCAATACTGGGATTCACACATAATAATAACAATGTAAATCCAGATTTCAACATTACAAGGGGTTGATTAGATATAGTTCTATTCACAATATATAATAGAAAATTCGTTATGGTTTTCTTAATTGAACTCTTTGTATCAAATACAATCATTTAACAATTGAGATTCATTTTATAAAAGTTACGCAATCACTATGTCAAGGCTCTAGCAAGCATTTATATTCTTAAGGCTCGAATAAATATAATTTCATTCATAATATTGGTGGTTAAACACAATATGGGTTGATCACTGGTACATGATTTAATCAAAACCATTATCAATTCATTTATATAAACATATAAATCATGAAATCATTACATGAATTTGTCCAGATAGATTATAACATATACTTATAGAGATAACACCAAATATGATTATATAAAACATTAAATAACCTCCCTCACTTATTACTATAAAAATATAGACCATATATAGATATCATTCTGACAGATATAATCATGAAAATATAATCAATAGATAATACAAATCAAAAGTTTTATGAAATAGGTATACACAAATCCATGTCCCTAAAATGATGTAAGCCACATGAATTCATATATACCTAAAATGATTAAAGAACATAGCCAAAAAATTCATTTCATACAAGAAAAATAGTATAAATCTCACAAACTAGTAACATAAAAAACCATGTGTCTTACCCTATATGAATGTTAGATTCAACCGTAACATAAAAAACTGAGAAAAAATGTATCATCCCTAGAAACTTCGTTTTCCCCCATGCATGGGTAGATCACACCCATGAACAAACTCATCAATAATTTCCATCACACTCGTACTCTCCATTATATCTTGTAAAAATAGTAAGACTAAATAAAAACACATATGAATCCATTTTGTAATGCATCGACTTAAAAGACACTAAACTGGTGCCCCAGGCAGATGTTATACATTTCCTCAAGAACAACTCCATATACAGCATTGGAAACCGACCAGTACCGAGGGTACAAAAGGATACCGTGGGGGATAATACCCACAGATAAGAGTAACAATAGTTGAATAAATAATTATAAACATACAATTTAGATCAAATAAACCTCATAGATAAGACATGACAAGGGCCAAAATTACTTCATTATCAAGTACTAAAAAAATTGAATTCCATACATGCTGAAACCAATACTCCTCAGGAAGATCACATACATGGATAAACAAAACAAATAAAAAAGAATCAAAATGCATCCCCAAAATGACCCTTAATCCTAAACATTCATTTCCTCTACACTCCATGCAGATAATTCCAAACTGAAGAAACCAACAAGGACAATCATTTTCCGTTACATAATCCTTTAACCAGATAGACTTCTGATTGGGTACCCATGTTCCATGGTGATCTAATAATGGTGTGAGTAAAACTATTTAGGCCACTATATTTTCCCTCTATCAAATAACTAGTCCATAAAGAAGTTCATGAGGGAGTGATATAAATAAAAAAATTACCAATTAATAGATTAATACATAAAAGTTTAATAACTCAAACAGCTGATACAATAGCACCCACTAATTCTCAGGCTTTGTGGAGACACTATAAATCACAATATACCTACATTTTTCCAAGTCAGTAAGTTTATAATCATAGTATAAATCCTTACTCGATCACTTCCATGGTATAAAATCAAGGCAATGGTTGTCAAAATAATATGATAGAATCCATATGGATCAACATGACATTCTCTCTCAATTAATCATATAAGTAATACAAGGGAGTGGTGAGCCTTATAATTAAACTAATTTGAACTACTATTATAAACCCATGAAACTTATTCGATATTTAGAAGAATGATGTAACATGAATCCATTTCTAAGACCTATGTAATTTATCCATGTACTAAGGCTGAATTTGGGGATCAAATCTTGTGGCATTCACTAAGGTACCTTGATAGATTCCATAATATTAATATGTTGAATTTGATAAATAAATACATTACTATAATCCAAGGGAGGGATACCCCACAGAATTCAAGATAACGAATCTAAGTCAAATAAAATGTCTTTGTTTGGAAATTTTGTAGCATTGGAGCCTATGAATTGATATTTTAACCATACTATGGAATTTATGTGATAACCCTAGTAAAATACAAGGCATTATCATAGGGTTACGTGCAATTATAGGTTCAAGAGGACCTCTAAGTAATACTAACAAGTAATTCCCACCATTTTTGATATCCAAAAACATTTAATTAACAATTATATATTTAATCAATCAACACCATCTATTAAGGAAAAATGATAATCATGAAAAAATCCTCAAGGTCCTCCTCACGGACCATTTCTACCTACTATCAACAATGAGACAAGCCAATCAACAAATCATATCCCCTTATAAAAATTAATTATTACTTTTCATTTTTAAACAATTACATTACCCATTACTAGAATCCAAGATTTTTTTAAACCACACCTCCCATTTCATAAAAAGGATCATTTACATTTACCAACACTTTTATCCATTTCATTGTCCAATTCCATTTAAAAAATTTGTGGTTGTGAAATATGATTTCAATCACATAAAATTAAGTCAGAAATCCATTTCTATCCATTTATAATATATTTTCCATTTATCAAATTCCAATTACCATTTAATAGATAGACTAACCATTGAACATTCCAATTACAATGTCAAATGTCTTACATAAGTGAATAAATATGTATTATCTTTATATGGTTCAAAAAAAAATTCAAATAGATTTTTACATTATGAAAATTTATATTAGAACATAGATATTAAATTAGAATAAATACTAAAAATCCAGAATGATTACACATCCTAATAACTTTTAGAAAAAGGTTAGACCATGGATTAAATCAAAGGGAAATCCAAAATTAGCCTCATGTTAGTCTAATCATCCAATATAAACTTCTTATATTTGCTAAAACTAGTGAGATGAATCTAGATTCTAAAATAAAATAATGAAGGCAATATGCATTGAAGACGAACCAAGGGCTCTTGATTGAATGTGAAGATGCTTTCAATGTGGATGGATCAAAGGAGATCCTTCCTTTGGATGAAGATAAGAGAATAGGTTTCTGATGGGAGTCTACTAAAAAAAATGGGTTGAAACCTGAGTAAGGGGTTTAAAAATAAAATTGGAAAAATAAACATTTTCTCAATAAAAACCACCCAATAGCTCACCGACTAGCCTTTATCAGGCCACCAGATAGTCGGTGAGCCCCATAGTGCTTCTTGGCTTCTGGAAAAGCCATAGAAAAACTTTGGTCTTCCTCAAATGATCTCTCAAACACCTAGTCTACCACCCAATTATCACTCCAAATCTAAAGTTCTTATTTTGGGGAGCTTTATCCTCGAATATTCGACTCTAAATGTTGACTGAAGACTAACCCCTCCCTCAAATGAAAATGGAAAATTATAACGAAAACTCATGGACTATCTGTACACCAAGGAAATACTTCCTTCCTATGTAAATCAAAGATAATTTAAAATACAAAAACACACACCAATATATATACATATAAATAAATATATGTAAAGACACACACACACATTTTCATACACTTTAATTTATTCAAAATTTATATATATTAACTAAAAATTAACAATTAATAAATATATATATAATAGTTATAATGATATATAAATAGAAATAAATATTTATATACACAAACATATAATTATAAATACACATAAATATATGCATATTTATAGAAATATAATTATATATACATAAACATACATAAATATATAAAAGTACATTTAATTATATAAATATATACATAAACTTGTATAAATATATAAATTTATAATTTTCTAGTATTAATTGTTAATTATCAATTAATAATTAATAATTTGGAATTAATGAATATTTATAATCTATTAATTAATTAATATTTACTATAAATTATTTATTAGTTATTATTAATAACTTAACACTATTTTTTATTTCAATTATTGAAATAACAATTTCAATTTATTAATCATATATTATTATGTATTATTTATTAACTAAAACACACGCACACATATATAATCAAAAACAAATATATTTTTATATAATTTTGTAATATATATATATATATGTTTGTTTGTTTGTATTTATTTATTTCTATTTTTATAAATATTATTATATTTATATATATTCAAACATATTTACACACACACACAAACATACCAAATTAATTTTTATTAACGACTAATTAAAAATTAAAATTTAACAATAATAATTCACTAAATATTAAATTCTAATAGATTTACATCATAAGTAATTATTAATAATTAAGGAATATATAATAGTTAATTATAAAAATAATTATAATAAAAAATAATTAATTTATAGGAACATTTTTTAATTTTTCATTAAAAATTATTTTAATTATTTTTATAATATTAACCTTTTTCTAGCCAATTTTGGTTTTTTAGGGTCTCATATTACTCTCTCTTTCCAATGGGAGACAATATCAATTGGTATTTACTACATTCTTATAGGTTGAGAGAATGTGAGGTTAACTCATCCCCTGAAGTGTTTCATTTTCTTGTTTTGGGGCTCTCTTGTAAATTTAATACTTGTTCAAGAGAATCTTCTTTGTTAAAATACAAATTACACTTTCAGAGAAAGTGATTAACTAATGAAAAACATCTTAGAGGACCCCATGAAAAATAATTATATTGTCCCTCATTTGAACCAGGTTTCTAGCCACTAAACACATTGGAAGAAACTCTCGAATTTATTATCATTATATGAGACATTAAACTCATGAAAAATGAGGTAGAATTTTTATTGTAGCTAGTATTAGACCCATGACAAGAGCATCTTACTTATCCATATGAAGGGAATAGGAACTGATGTAGTTAAATTTCATTTAATGGGGAACCTCATACCTTTTAAAGTCATGTGGTAAAGACCATATCAAATATTTTTAAGTTTGTTCATCCATGACATCTTCCATGCAGTTTAAAGTCAGGTAGAGTATTCTACTAGGTTATGGTATGCGATGAACTGTAATGTAATTTTTAGGTACATGATTTAATGTTTATTTATTTTTTTCTATATTTCTTTATCTTATTATTTTATATATTGTTTTTTACATTTTGGGTAACCTTTATTTCTGTACTAAAATAGATCACACTACTACCAAGGGAAGTCACATCGTGAAGCCACCCATCTTGTGGGGTTGTTCTCAGGGGAGATGTTTCATGTCATAATGACGGAGGATCATGGTGTGATGTGACCCAGATAATGGATGTTTTTTGGAGAGGTTCATCATTCCATGATGATGGGTGTTCACACCAAAAATTGACCTCGTAATATGTTTATTTTCTTCTTATAAGGTGAATCACACCTTGAAAATGGGAGGTTATTCCTTGACCTAAATTTAAAAAAATCATAAAATTATGAATTTACTCTTTTAACATCAAATTATTTTATCCACAATCTTCTCCTTTACTCCCCTATTTATACAACCTAAACTATCCCATCCATGGATTTTACCTCCTTCTTTCTAACTTGGTGATATATCTTTCTTTAAGTGTAGTTTCTTCAAGGTAAACCATTTATTTCTCTTGTATTTCTCATCCTTTCTCCCTTTGGTTCCTTATTCATCATTTTTTGTTTCATTTTGGTGCAATGGTAATTAAATTTGGTCATACTCTATAGATAGGTTTAGTTTTAAAATTTGTATCCGATGGTTTCTAGGATTGTCAGTATCTCTCACCACATCTTGTTATATTTTGTAAAGGATATCAAGTTACACTGGATTTGAGGTATGTGTCTCTATATAGTAGTACTTCCCATTTTAATACCCTTAGTTCTTGTCTTACCTTTTGTTTTATTTTTCTTGTTATACAAGAAATAAATTATTAAGGATTTCTCAATGATTATACATTTTTTGGATTTTTGTTAGAAAAAGTTTCTCTTTTAATTATTTACACTTTAAACCCATTCTATGCCCATGATGTGTTTGATGAATTTTTTTAAATTGGAATTTTATCTATAGTTAATTTAATGAAAGAATACTTTCCTAAGGAATTTTCTTCTAAATGACATTTCCTTGATTTTTAGACTTCATTTTAGGTAAATTCATGTTGATTATCTGATTATTAAATATATATTTGTTCTGAGACGTTGCTTGTATCTGTTGAATATTGGAATCCTAGGGTATGTGTTCTATATCCTAGATAAGTGTGTATATAGTTACGTTTGTTTAATGACTAGGGTTTGTTAATACTGAGATGAAGATACACACCGATATTTGTATGTTTTATCAGGTTCACTGCATTTTGATAGTGTTTTCAAGTGATTCCTAGTTATAGTAATCCTTCTATGTTAGAGAACATGTTATAAATGTTTTTATATTTTTATTTTTTGAGTAATAATAACACCATTTTATTTTTTTCCCTTCATTTGGATATTATAATGATGGTAATTCTATATTTCTATTGGTTACATTTTTTATTTTCCTTATAAATTATTATTTAAAAAACATCTTATCTTTAAAAAATTAATTATTTTTAGAATTGTTTTACACTATTTTTTTTAAAAAAAATAATATATTATAAATTCAATGTTTTAAAATACTAATTAATGTTTTTATTTTAGAAACATGATCTATGAATTCTTGTGGGTATCTTTCAAAGATTTCTCTCACACTCTATATTTGCCTTTGATAATATTCATAACTGATTGTCTCATTAATTAAAATAGAAATGAGTTATATCTTATAAAGGTGGATCTTGATATATTCATTTTCCTTGTTATTATGTAATCTGGGGTGATCATGTGTAACATAGATATGGTTCTATTGAATCATTTCGTGGATCAAAAAATGTTGGATTTTGGTTTTGGTTAGGAATTAGAGTCGCAATCCATTGCTATATTTTTTATTCAAGTATTTGTCTTGTGTTTTTTAAAAATTTAATTTTGGTTTATAAAGTATGTTTGGATTATATTTCTGTTTCTATATACTATATATATATATATTTAATTTATGTGCATGGATATTCAATATACCGGTACATTATTCCATATTTCAAATTGGAGTCCTTGATTTTTATTATTGGATTCTAAGGGTGAAATCATTCCCATTTGATTAGTTTTTACACCCCAGTTTTTATCTCTTGTAACATCCCCTTTATTTTAAAATGAATTTTTTCTTTTAGATAAATACTATGTTGAATATATTGTTTCAAACACAACATTGAACTATATAAAACAATGAAGAATTTTATCGAAATAAAATATTACAATAAAATATTGTAATTAATGAATTATGGAACTAAAATACGAAACAACATTAAGAAAACTACAAGAGGAATAGAACTATCTGTAAATAAAAATAAAATTTGTTTATCTCTTGAATCTCAACCCATTTACATTTCCCAATTCCTTCTTGTATTTTTTTTATGGATTTGTTTATGAAGAAGGAATCATAAATCATTCATCTCAATAGATATCATGTTGAGAAGGATAAAATTTATTAAATATCTATGTTATTCCCTTAATTTTTAGTAACATTTACATATATACTCTTTATAAATATAATCCTAAACTAAAATGACTATATTTTCACTATTATTATAATGATAAAATAAAATTTCTATTATAAAACCTTATATTGTTTTTCATTCATTTTTATAACATGTTCTTATCTGGGTCAATTCAACCACCAACATGAATGATGATATACCAACATCACCATTTTCAAAAATAAAAAGTATCAAGACATTATTACTGGTAATATTTGATATTAAATTTTAATATAGGCCATGAAATAGTTTTTAAAAGATGAAATAAAAATAATTGATCATTATAAGGTAACTCATAAGTAAATTAACCAAGAAAATATTCACTATAGATTACATTATAATTTATCATTTCCATAATTTTTCTCAAATGAACACAATGATATATAAATAATTGAAAAAAATTATTTAAATACTTTAAATAATATGGCCATTATTAACTTGGTTTCAAATAATTGAGACCGAAATCACCATAATAAAACATACAGGGAACAATAAAAATAGAATCATCTAATGATGAATGTAAATGTTAACTACCTAAAATATATCCAGTGAATGATTATAATAAAATAATATAAATATTAAGGGACATGAATAATGATATTAAATAATTTTTTAAAATGCTCATTTTTATAATAAATGAGGTTATATAATTTTTTGGAACACAAGTGTAAAGGTCAAAGGTTTATTTCTAATTTCATTTTGAATTCAATATTGTTTTGACTACATTTCCCTTTGGAGAAATTATATGCAATTTCTCTCAAAAACCACATCTATTTTATTATAATATATTTTTTATGAGTTATAAATATGCTCAAACAATTTCAAATCCCATTTCATTCATAATTCACATGTTGTGATTTTTGGAAGAGACAACAAAATTACCCATTCTTCTCGATTAAGAATATTTCGATTATATGTATTTATTCTTCATTTATTATGGATTCCCTTATCTATGAAACTTTGATTTCTTAATATATTTGTAAATGTACTTGAATTTCTTTACAAAATTAATCTTTTTTTGATATTTTCTATGTGGTTGTTTCCAACTTACATTGACTCTCTTTTAAAGGTTTGGAAACAATATTACTTTTAAACCCTTTCCACATGAATACATTTTACTACTTTTATAACATATTTTTATAATTAATATACCTCTTCTTATTTTCATGGGTTCCTAATGAAATATCTATTCAAATTTTTTGTGAATTTTATGACTTAAAATAAATTTAATAAAAAGAAACGTATGTGTCTTATTGTTTTTAAAATAATTTTTCTAACACTTATATAAAATGATTTTTCATCTATGTCCACATTATTTAAAGTTTATTATGATTTGTAATGAATATTGTCTAATGGTACCAACCAATTCCTTTCTCTAGATGTCTTATGATCTTTTTAGGATATTTTTTTATTGATACCCATTTATTTTTCATGGGTTAATCATCATATGATAAATATTTGTTTCACAACCCATCCCCTGGGGCATGTGTTGTGACTCCCCTATGCCCACCTCTTGAAGGACATGGGTTTTAGACTAGCACTGATATAGTCAACATGAAAATGGATGGAAGTTTCCTAAGTACATGTATTCACGCACACAGTCACTTCCCCAAAACTGGGAAGGAAAAACATGCAAGACACTAAACAACCACTTAGTAAAGTTACAAGATATAGGTTAAATGAGCAGGAATAAAAACCCAAAAAACTAAAAACAAAAAAAGGAACGTATAGAAGATATATAAAAAGTCATTTTCTAAAAATCCCACCTTATGGGTAAGTATTCAGTAGCTTCTGAAAGCCGTAGAAGCACGCCTCACCTACTTGATCTCACTGGGCACCACGGGTTTCTAGGCCCCCAAGTGCTCTATCAAGGAGGTAGTCATCTACATCAGACACAAAATGTGTGGGAGAACCTCATGCAGGGGTGAGTGACAAATATTCTGTAGGGACCCAAAACCATAAAGGAAACACCACAAGTAAAACCATAAACCATGATCATGAATCAAGACCACTCACATATGTATAATCGATACTATAAAAAGAAAGACCATCAGTCACAACATTGAACACATTGGAATGCTGGGGTACTCATACCTAATGAGTATTGTGTGTACGCTGGGTCACACAGATCCACTTCCCACTGTTAGCCTTCCAGGACACATATAGATGCTTCCCACCTTGGCCATCGTTCTACGGTACTCATCCCTAACGAGTAGCGTGGGTCTACTAGGTCACAAAGAGTCTCTCCCAACTGTGGGAATGTCAGGTCACACAAAGGTTCTTCCCAATGGGCCATCATAGCTAATCCACATAGGGTATGTTGTAGCTGATCAACACAGGGTAACATGTCATTAGTCTTTATTTCTCAGTCAACTAATGGATTCCCACACGTAGTGTACTTGATTCAAAGAGAAACTTCTCCTTAAGCCATTCATCACACTTCAAAATCCCTTAATAAATCCATATATTATGACAAAAGAATCACCTCATTGCGAGGGTTCCCAATCTGAAAATGTATCATCAATTGGATGCACAATCTGCAAGATATTAGTGTTTTAGTAATCGGGGGCTAGTCGTATCTTGGTCCAGTCTGACCTAGTTAGACCGACCCAACCAACCCAGCCCGGAGTTTCCGCATTCCCCAGCATGGTTTGACCAATCCAAACCAAACTAGTAAGGCCTGACCACTGGGCCAAGCACATTGGGCCATTCTGGACCCATTCCAGTTCGGCCAGGGGTCCATCCTGCTGGGTCACCCAGCGACCCAATTCTATCTGGCCCAGCCTAAAACTGGAAGGCCAGTTCATTCCCACCATGGGCTGACCAGCAACCTGATTTTATTAGACTAGACCAACCCTCAATAGGGTTCTAATTTAATTCCATCCTGAGCCATGTAGAGGCCCAATTTTTACACCCTGGTATAGTCCACTTGGCGGGTCGGTCCCCTCCATCCTGGTTGCCATGTTGTGTATGGTTCGGCATCCCATGACCGACTAAGCTGGCCACACCTATTAGTCCTCCATGAGGTCACTAGACTGCATGCTAGTGGGAAACTATGACCCACAGAGTGCGGGTTGCTCCAACAACATGGCATGACAACCACATCACTATCCACCAGCTCTCAGCCCAATGTCGGTGTCTCCTACTGCACTTCCACGGCCCGAGCTGGCCAATTCGCCTCCTTCAGCGCGCCGTCGTGGCATGCTGCCACCAACCCAGAAATACTGCCTCTGGAACCAGCATGTCGGCGCACCAGTAGAGCCTTCAGCGGACCACCATGTCTGCTCTAGTGGCCCATTACTCATGCTTTCTCTGCCTTTTTCCTCCATGGTGTGTCGCCTTCTCTAATAAGGCCTCAAAACTTCTTCACCATCAACTTCGATGTTTTTACATGAAGAAAGCATAAGGCAGAGGGGATTAGGACCTTTTCATGTCGGCCCACACCCTCTGCATTAGAGTCTAAACCAAGGGGCATTTAAGATTATGATTCCTTTAAAAATAAATATTCATGGTGTAAAACCCAAATAAAAAGGGCCATACCACAAGAACAAGTGACCCATATATCAACCTATTTAGGTTTTGATCCGCGATCGATGTTTTAGAAAGAATAATGGGGAAATAATAATCAAAAGTAACCCCTATGTGGGATATATTTTCATTAGAGGGAAATTCGTCGTTGGTAGATATCCGTTCGAGGAGATTCAAGAGTTTGATGTTGTCATCATTCGTCGAACACTTGTCACATTTTTCAATGTGTGTCGCTGTCACTAGAGATTCAGTGATTTTCGTTGAAGAGGATTCATCACTATCAATTTTTCATAGTAGTTCCATGTTTTCATCCTATTTCTCCAACCCTGTTAATCAATTAAAAGAGAAATGTGTCATAATGTTTTTGTTATGTTGCGTCCTCTCATAATTACACAATTTCATTTATAAAATATCATATCGGTTATGCTTCAATTAAGTAGTCATTACACAACCCATTAACAATAAATTAGAAGGATTTATCTAATTCAACTAATTATCACCTCGTCACCACACTAAAGTGCAAAACTTTTACTAATCAATGGAGAAGGAATAAAAATAACTTTTTATGTTGTTGATATTTTTCTCTAAAAATACCAAAAACTAAATTTTGTAGTTGACCCTCACTCCTTAATGTTAGGTAATTTGTAGAAAAATCCTGTCTTTCTGAGTTCAGTGGTTCCCTAAGATGTTTTATTCGATAACATGTTTAAAATTTAGAAAACCCCACTCTAACATTTATTTAAATGAACTTAAGAAAGTTCAAAAATTTATTTCGGGCTCACCGGGCCTTGGAATCATGTGATTTTTGAGTGTATACTCTAAAAATGATCCCATTTAATTAAAAAAAATACTTGGAATTTCTATGACATTACATTATTTTTTTTATGATCACGTGGAATAAATATATATGGTTCCTCATTTTGTGATGGAAGACTCCTTTATATCCTTCAAAGGAATTAGTTAATGTTTTAATTTTCATGATATTTGGATAGTATAAGGGTGGTTAGTCCACTTCTAATATGTTAAGAGAATCTTGAGGTTATCCCAAGTACACCATGTTATAGGAAGGTTATTAACCTAACCCACTATGATGTGAATTTCTTGGTGGTTATACTTTCCATATGTCTTTATTTTTACACTTATGTTTGTCCCACATTAATATATTAGACAACATGCCTATGTTATGTTCTCATGAATAATAATTATTGATTCATGATTCCTCTCTCGTATGAATAATGTCCCATGACATGATAAAATAATTATAACATAACTAATTTTTTTTTATCTATGTTTTATTGGGTATGATTCTCTTATGTTATGGCCATATACCTTGGTTATTATATCAAACCAACATGATTATATTATTATAAATTAATATCTTTGATTAACACATAAAATATGAATTTTATTAATAAAGGAGGGGAGAAAAATCCTGGATAACAATCATGGGGTATTAATGAAGTGAAGGATAATAGCATCCCGAATAAAATTTTCAACACATCATAGGGATTGGGAACCAATAATAAAATAATCCAAGATAGGTGAATCCTAAGAAGCTTTTGTATCCAAGAAGTCATCCACATGATTACCTTCATGCCACTTGTAGATAAACAATATCCCATTGTTAATATATTTGGGTGATATATCATATGTATACCTATTTTAGGCATATAATCCCACACATTCATATGATTATGATCCTCGGGTTATGAAGAAGTGTATTATGTATGATTTTTCTAAAAGTGAATCATCTTATGAGGATATTTCTAGAAGTTATTGATAATTTTTTAAAATAATTTTTATACATATCTAATTTCTATATACACTAACCCCTAATGTTATAAGGTGTGGCTTATTATGATTTCAATGAATTTTCAAATAAAATGATGAATTTTTTTTTTCAAATAAGAGTTGTAGAAGGACCCCATAGGGGGTGAAATGAGATCATGAATTTTTTCCACTTGAAACCAACCTCTATTAAAGTAAGATTGATTCAAATCATTTTTATCTCAATACAGAGACAAAAATATAAAATTAATAGAAATATTGAACATAAAAAATTTTATGGTTGTATGGGGTATAAAAATCCCCTAGTCCACTCCACTAAAACTCAAAACTGACGGCCTGGTGACTTAAATTGTATTAGTCCTTCTACTACGGTCTACCCATATGATTGCAAGAAGATGTCCCTTGGTAAAAATATAGGATATTTTTATAGAATACAAGACAGATTTATACAAACAACAATCTTTATAACTCATTTTAAGGAGTGATTACTTATAGAAATGATAAAGAATAATGATAGATTACAAGATGAATAAAATTGTTGAATTATGAAACTAACAGAAGGGAATATATCTCTAAAAGATAAAATAAAAATTGATAATCTCTCAAGGATAGTCTTTAAACCATGACATGATTAATATTGCAATCACAAATATAGATAACTTGATTCTTCTTCTTATTTTTCCTAATATATAGATTTAGAAATAGAAAATGATTAATGATAGATAGTGTGTTGTATATTATATACTTTATGATCTTATTAAAATACATCTATATATGTCATTTGAAAACAATTGTGAACAATGGATCAAAAAACAAAAATGATCTATAGTCAAACCATAAGCTTCATTTTCTTAAAAAGTACCTTATCCAAAAGTACTAGGTAATAAACATAATCTTTGTTCCTTTATTAGAAATTTCTACCTCTGAAAAACAATTTTACCTTAAAAAGGTTATGAATTCTTTAATTTGTTGAAATAATAATTAATTTTAACTTGAAATATTATAATGGGAATATAACCCAAGTTGTAGAATGTTGTACCTTATTTTGGATCACCGCATATGACAAATTCCTTGTATCTAAATTCACACAGTATAATTGACTAGGTAGACAAACATCATGTAGGTGAATGTTTCACTTACCAAAAGCGTGTAGCCATATTGATCACATAACTAATATTTTTTTAGTTGAATGAATTACAAAGTTGATTGGAACAACATAAAGAAATATTCCTTGGATCCAAGCCATTTAGTCAAATTCCTTACATTGCTGAGTTAATATGGATATTCCATCAACATTTCAAATTCTTACATATCATATTTAGAAAAGTAGGCAATTTATATAGTCGATTAAAGGATGTGGTCAATTAAGGTAGCTGGATGATCAACATAGCCGATATCTATGTAGAAATAGTCTCCATGTAACACAAGAATACATTAAAATATTTTTATTTTAGAATCAATTTAATTTTATTTCATTCTTTCTTTTTATGCAACAATATGATAATATTAGACTACACATAATAACGAGTTGTCTTGTGTTACAAGCAAGACCATATTCTACCAAACAAAAATATATTACTAAAATATTATTATTTAATATAATATATAACCTATTAGTTAAATTTGTGGTTATAAATAGTATTTTTTTTTATTTTTACACCTTCCATATAATTTTAACATTCATCTTATTTATTTTCTAGAAATAATATAATAAAAAATTCCATTTTTCAGGTAAAAGTAGTATTTTTAAAAAATGAAATTTTTACGTCTTTTGATGGTGCACCCATTTTAAATATAGTTTTTGAATATTTTATATATTATATTTAACAAATTAACCTTTTTATTTGAAGAAGGATATAAAAAATTTTCATTGGACAGATTTTTTATAATTTTCTACTAAGCTTTACATTTTGATGAATAATTAAAATATACTAAATTTTAATTGAATTTTTTTTTCATTGAAATAATTTATGCTGATAAATTAAATTATTCATTTTTTTAAAACTAAAACTATAATATATTTTTATCTTTTAATGTAATGTTTTCCATTGGTATTAATATAACCATAAATTTTGATGTAACAACATTTCATTCTTTTGTAGTGTTTTATATTTTAAAACCCCCTTTTTCATTCTGACAACAGGTTGAATATTAAATTAATTACTGAAATTTATGGGTTTTGAATTTTGGAAAATGGATTTAATATTTTTAATTGGAGGGTCTTAATTGTGTAAATACGTTGCATTTATTTTTTGGCATTATGAACAGAAACTTTAGTAATTTTTTTACTATTATTAAGGGTAAATCAAGTAATTAAAGGTAAAATTAATATTATAATTTCCATAAAACTTGTCCTAATTTAATTGGATATGTTTTCATAGACCAAAATAATCCTTGGGATGATTTTGGGACCACTTGGAGCCACATGGATGACCTTATTATCTTTACAATATTATCTTTAACGAAAAATCTAATTTTGTTATACTTAGGTTATAACAAGTAAAATATTTTTAATATGATGTAATATGGGTGATATGGTTTAATATAAATTGTAATTATAAATAAAAAATATTTATCTACATTTTTGTAATTTATTTATAATTTCATAAAATAAATAATTATATTAAATTTTGACACAATGATTATATATTAATTGATTTGTTAAAGGAAGAATAAATTAAATGATATTAATCATATTAAATTAAATATAATTTGAAAAATTATATTCCATAAAAGTATTTTTAGGATGAAATTTACATATTATAGATTATATAATTTAGTTTTGTTGGAATAATAAAGTTTTTTGGTTTTATAAAAAGTCAAATAATAAATAGTTTCAAAATTGACCTAAACAAGATATTAAAATAAATAATATTTTATTAAATTATATAAAATTTATAAAAATATAAAATTTTTAAAAATTAATAGGATAATGTTAAATATATCATAATTAAATATTTTGAATCATTTGATGGAAACTAATCCACGAATTTGAAATAAATATTATTAAAATTAAAGAATGGGACAAGGTGTCTCACTCTCATTTCTTATATCTTCAATAATTTTAATATAGGGATAAACGAGAGATAAATTTGATAATGAATATTATATAGAAATAAAAAAATTATATTCATCATAAAAATCTATTTATAATTTTATAGACTAAATAATAACCATAAATAATGACACAATAGTAAATTATTAATTATTTTATTAATAGAAATATAAAATAAATTATTTTAGAATCATTAAAATAAATATAATTTTATATGATTGACGTGATCCACGAATTTTATAGGTTAGTATGAAATTTTGAGACTATATGAAATGATTTGGTTCGAAGTTATTTTTGTTTTTTGATTTAAATTTAATTCAATGTTATGAAAAATGTTAAAATCGGTACTTTTGATTTTTTATAAAAATCACATATTATTAAATTATTTAAAATTCCAAAATAAATTAATTTTTTTTATTATATGGTCTAAAATTTCATAACATTTCAAATTATTAAACATTTAACCATATAAGAAAAAGTTTATAACTATTTAATATTTGAAATGTCATTACCACAATTAAAAGTTAAATAGATTAATTAAGGATAAATCCAAATTATAAGGTTTATAATAAATCCAAAACACGTCCAAAAATTATTGTATGAATAAAATTTTGTCATTATAGCATTGATATTGATTTTGAGTAATTTAATGGTCACTTTTCCCAGAATATATATTATATATTATTTAAATCAATGATAGTTACAAAATATGAATATTTTGTATTTTAAATTTTTTATGTGTCCACATAGACCCAAAATCATGATATGAATGAATATAAATTTCTATATTGATATAAATGAAATTATTTTCATTAAATAAATTTAATTTAAATTTTTATATGTTATATAATTACATTAAAAATATATTCAATTCTAAAATAATATTTATTTAAATAACATATGAATATTAAAAATGATTTTAATAATATTAATTTTAATATATTTTGGATTACTTAATATGTATAAATAAATTAATACAACTATAAGATATATTATATATGTTTTAATTAGTTAAATTATATTTCCCATTTTTTTAATGTATTTTTAGTCAAATTAAAGGAAGGGTATTATGTTTTGAAATAATGATATCTTATTGAATTAATTTATTATTAATTTTTTGATGATAAAAAAGATGATGGATAATCCCAAGAGGATAGTATATGTTATAAAATGTATCCAAATTTTATTTTATGGTCTGATTTTTTTTATTTATATCTAGTATAGTCTAATTATACTTTATTATTTTTAGAGTATCCAAAAGTGCCCACCTCTCCCTTGTAAAAGGGAATCCCCTCCCTCACTTCCTCACAACACCTTGATCCATTTAGTTTTAATAAAACATTCACATTTATCCATAAAAAATATCTTCCTTCATTCTATAGTCCATACTTTCAGTTGAAATCCAACCTTAGATGTCCTTTGGTGCAAATCAAAAGAATATACTCGAAGAAGAAGTAATTGTTTTGCTAATTCAATTCATTTTCTTTTCTTCTTCTATATTCTCTTATTAGGGTGTTTCCATATTAATGTAATAAATATAGTATAATATGTATTATATTATTTTATTATGATTATGAGACAACAATATTCCCCCTGTTATGCATCATACGAATAATAATATCACCATGCATGCGTATGTTCGTCTTATCGTCTCCACACGATGGTGTAATTTTTTTTCAACACTAAATTATTTTTTATGGGTGTAATTATGAGTGTAATGGATAAAAATAATTAATATAACAAGATAATTATTCTTTATAATTAATTCACAATCCAATTCCATACGATTTAACCATCAATGGAATGATATTGTCACTCGTGCATATGTACAACCTACCGTATTCACAATGTGGTGACATTCGGTCTCCATGTTAACCCTTAAATAATTATTATAAAATTTATATGATGATTAAATTAATAATTATGTACTTAATATAATTATTTACATGAATAATATACATCATATTCATAACAAACATTACATTCATGAAAAAATAGGAATGGGAAAATAAAGCAGTTAACACTCAAAACAACGGTAGTACATAAATATTATCAACAAAACAATATAAGAGGATCATATATGATTTCATAAATGTTGATATGGTCCTGTTATAATTTAATAAAATATATTAACATTTATAAGGGAGGTAAAAACACCCTCGACTAAAGGAAATTACAAGGTTGGTGTAAATTTCAAAATCTCTTTACCATCCAATATTGTTTATATGTATGTAATTGCAATGATATATTTTACATCCATGTCCATGTTAAATAAAAATTCATTTCAAAACATTATTTTTATTCTTTCTCAGTTTTTAAAGAAATTTTGATCCACGTTAAATTTTATAAAAAGGAATCGTTTTGACATTTTCCTTATGAGGTACTATGTTCGACTTTTTCAACAAAGTACAGAAGAATGTATTTTTAACTAATACAGTATGAGTGGAGAAGTATTTTCCAGCTAGCCTCTATATTTTGAAGAATTTCTTTATTTAATTGTTTTATTCATGGTGTTGTTATCGTTGTGAAAGGTGGTGAAGTAGGATAACCACCAATATTAGTGGGTCATTCATACCAGGACAACCAATATGTTTTAAGATGTTAGACATTGATTATAGCAGCATAGAATGTGGCATGATTAATATGAATTTGTATCCCAGTGTTATACTTCTCGACAGGGTAGAGTTGAGTATCATAGGCCCTCAGGTTTCCTTAATGAATTCCTCATTACTACATGGCAGTGGGAAGAGGTTTCTATGGACTTTATTATTGGGTTTCCTCATACACCCTGAGGAAATAATTCCATGTGGGAGATAATTTATCTTCTTACCAAGCTTGACCATTTCATTATAATCAAGGATTTAACCAAGGTGGATGAGTTGGGATGGTTGTATGATTATGTGATTTTGAGGAATCATGGTGTTTTCTGAATTATTGTTTCAAACACAGACCCCCGTTGTACCTCTTAGTTATAGGAACGTTTTTAGAAGGCAATTAGGTCATAGGTCAAACTCATTATGATATATCATCCCAAAATAGATAATTAAACTGATCGGGAACACCAAATTTAGGAATATATGCTTCATTCATGCATGTTAGCTTTGGGAGGATTATGGGATAACTATTTTGGATTAGTTGAGTTTCATTTTGTAATAGTTACCCATCTTCAATTAAAATTACTCCCTATGCAGTGTTTTATTGTCAACCATGTCAGTTTACCCTATTATGGATAGAAGTGGTTGTGACCAATTTTTGTGACTGAGTGAGACATTAGAAACAATTTTATTGAAAAGGAATTGGTTATGGATGGTGTAGAGACACCATAATTCCTATGTTGATCATAAATAATTATCCATATAGTTCCTAGTTGGAGAACAATTGTTTCTTAGAGTGGCACCTTTCCTAGGTCACTATCATCTTGACATATAGGGGAAGATTATATGAAGGTATTTAGAACCTTTTGAGATTGCTGAATGAATTGGAAAGGTGTAATACCGATTGGATTTATTGACCAAGTTCACATTAACCCATGATGAGTTCCATATCTTCCAAATTGAAAAATTATAATAAAGACCTATCCCATTTGTTGAACATAAATGAACTGGAGCTAGAATATGATTTTTCTATGCTTGGGTGACCTGTGGAGATTGTCAATTCCCAAATTAATGTTCTTCGGGGAAAATAAATACCTTTGGTTTGTGCCATTTGGAAGCATGTAAATGATGAGAGCAGGACCTGGGAACAGTAGTGTTGGGTGGAGGAGCAGTATCCTTACTAATTCTATGATCTATCCTCTGGTCTACATTCCAAGGATAGAATACTTTCATAGAGGGGGGGGGGATTGTCACATATGTGGTTTTCTTTTTGGGCGTTTTCTCTTTAATTTTTTTTCATATCTTTATTCCATGATTTTCCCAAGTTATTTTACAAAAATGGGGATTTCCAGGATGCATAGATGGAGGCACATGGTTGGATCATAGTTAAGGGAATCCATCTTTTAACCTTGTGAAAACTTTTCACCCTAGATATTGGCACTATCTAGACTACATGGCCAATTACATGGTCATGTTCACTCCTTAGGAAACTATGTGGCCAAACCCTGCTGTATAAAATGTCTTTAAATATTCGAGATAACCAATGTTTTCCGTCATTGATTTTAATTCCATAACCCATCATTATAACCCCATTAAACCCCTACAGCCCTAGGAACCGATCCTTTTCCTCCTCCACTCCCTTGGGCTCCAATATTTTTGTTTTTTGGCTAGGTATCTTCATGAATCCTTTAAAGTTAATCCCATATTTTTATATTCCTTCTTCTTAATATCATCTCCCTTCTTCCTTGGGTTATAATTTGTATTGTAGTTATATTGACATATGTTGTGTTTATTATATTTTATTTAAGTTAATTAATTTTGGTTTTGGTGTTAACATTCCATCATAAAATCTCCTTTTTTGTGGTATGTGATTTACACTTTGATATGTGAAAATTTATTGCAAGAGGTAGGTGGTTACATGACTAGACATTATTTTATTATTTTATCATGCATTATTTTCTCTCCAAATGGGTTTTATAAAGTGTGTGTGTGGTGAAAAATGTGTTTTCCATGGATTTATTTGTGAGTTAAAAGTTTTATGGTGTTTTCCTCTTTGTAAATGCTTGTCTGTAAATTGTGGTTTCAACTATTGGGATTGTGAATGTATAAAGAGGTATTTTACTTTATATAGGGAATTAAATATATCAAATTGGAATCCTAAGTATCTAGGTGTGAAGACTATGTCTAGTAAGCAAGGTATGTTGGTAGGGCCCTGGCATGGTCTAGCAAGTAGTATTTTTCTACAATAGTAAATAAATCCTTATGATGGGTATTTGTTGGCTCTAGTAGGAGACGAACCATCATGTATAGTATTTGATCACCTAGAGTATAAGGATACTACGACCCTACTATCCCTTTCTAATTATTGATTTCCTATAGTTCTCATTATATACTTTCATTTCAACTTGTTTTTAGACTCCTTCCATTATTATGGCCTAACATGTTATTATTGTAATTCATTATAATTTTTGTAAACACCAACATGTTAATTTTTTATTTAATGTTATTACATGGAATATTTTTTCTTTAATACTTTTGGTAACATTATATCACACCTTACATACACCCTCAAGTGTATATAGGCCTTGTTAATTTTCATTCGGGTAAGGGATGGGCACCCTTTAGAGGAGACCGTGGTTCTACTTTCGAGTGGTTTCTTTCCGGACTGGGGTGGTGGTGGTGGAATGATGGTGTTGACAAACATGTTTCATAGAGGCATTTTTTTCTATCAGTACCCTCCCCCTTTTGGTTATTTTGGATTTTGGTTCTAAATACCAATTGTTTAACTTATTCTTGTAGTCATTTTATTGATCTATTGGGTTGTGGATGTTGTTATGATGTAATGACAATTTTTGTGTTGATGATAGTTTTATCATATTCGAAAACATTCCCAATGGTTTCACTCGATGCCCATGTAGTAGTTTCCAACCCATGGGGACTAGGAACTTCCTCCGTTCCATACCACAGTATGGGTCAGATGTAAGGTTCAATGCTAGCCTATGCTATTTTGTGATAGTAGCTTCCCACTGTGATGAGAACCTAGAAATTTCATGATGATATTCTTAAATATTTTTCTATGTCCAGAAAAAATTCAGTGGTAGGGAACCTAACAAGTTAACTGTTAGGTGAGAGTACTCATAAGCACATGATACTTCTTCCCATGAAGTGAACACTTTTTGAGGGCAGACATGCTAATTAAAATTCTATATGATTATATTTCAATGGATATTGCTATCCATGAGCCTACGTAATGGTTCATAGACAATACAATTATTATTAATGCATTCAATGAATTGAAAACTTAGATGAACTGTCGTAAACCATGATGGTCACCATTCAAGGTGAAGTTGGATATGGTGGGTGGATCATGAATGAATTGTTATTAAAGAATAAGTTGAGAAAGGATTTGTACCATGTATATTAATGGAATTTTATGTCATGTCACATTGGTTGAAATATAATATTCACATTAAATTCCATAGACATGGGGAAATGAAGAGTTTATTTTAGATAAAAATAGAAAGATGTAACAATAATATATTTTTAAGATATGGGTATGCGAACTCCTTAATGAGATATTGTGACTAAGAGATTATGTAACATGGATTCAACTCATGTGTGGTTGTCAACATTATGAAATTAACTTATTTCTCTTGGGTGAATTTACCCAATACTGGATACTAATCTTGGAATTAGGAAATCCCCTCTAATGACAACGTGTAATAATCCAATTGGGTCACGTAATTAATGTTTCCATTAAACTCAATTAATCACGATTTGAATTAAATTATTACAATATATATTATTCTCAATGTTGAGGAAAAATTCTATTCATGATTTTTCAATCAAAAATATTTATTTTATTTAATATTGAATAAATATTTTTTTAATACTGTGAATTAAATATTTATATTAAGATTAAATATTATATTCAATATTTATCTGGGTAGTCAATAATGCAGAGGATGATGAGATAACCAAGATCGTGTCTAGTGATAAATATTATTTTACAACCAAGTAAAATAATATTTGTACTTCACTAGTTGGTGCATACTGTGGAATGAAAAGTAAAATAATATATTTTATACATGGAATGAGGAGAGATGTGGTTTTCACAATTTATTACAGACACTCGTTTATTTAATTAAAATAAAAACCCTAACCCTCATTCTAAAAATACATCACTTATAATTTCTAAGAGGATAATCAAGAATCAATATGCATAGTGTATTTTTGTCTATAATTCTCTTCTTCCATATCACATCCTCTCAATAATGATATGATCAATGGAACTTGTTCATGATCGAAGATAGGTGACATGTTCTCGATGAAAAATGCAAGATGGTCAATTGATCATATTAGTACCTGATGATTCATTAGTGTCATTCAGAGATAAAATTAGCATGTGTGGACCATCATTAAATGATTTTACACAAAGATTATAAGGTCATAATAACACAGTAATTAAAAGGGTTTAATACCATCATCATATACTATGATGAAAGATCTCAACAGCTAGGTAATCAATCTTCTAAATTATTTAAATTTATAATTAATTTATCATGAAAAATATATACTCTTTGTTCTAGTGATCTACTATTTATATAATAATTTTTTTGGTTATTACTTTCCAATATTTTATAAAATGTTATGGATCCATTTAATAAGAAATTAACTAATTCCATGTAGAAGCTATTAAGCGTTTCTCCTTTTCAAAGAACCTTCAATAACCACATAATAGAAATAACTTATTTTTAATGAATGTGTTTGATTTTGTTAAATATTTTAACTGATGGTTTACTTATATGTTATCGATTTATACATAGAAATTAATGATTATTTATGAACCCAATGTGGGAAATTTCTACGATTGACAGTATCATTAGATTATTCAATAAAAAAATTTATTTGACATTGGTTTAAATCATCGCTAACTTATTCGAGGTGATTTCTAGAAAGCGTTCTGTATTAGAGTGTCTAAAATAATTTCGTATAATTTTAACCACTTCTAATCATTAGTCATAATTTTTATATATTTTTTTTTCAAAAATAACATTAAATTTATATTAAAAAATCTTTATATTTTTTTAATACCTAGGCCATCCGTTACCCAACCCCACCCACCCGACTTGGGACAACCATAGCTTTCTTTACCTTGAACAACAATGGATTGACCCCAAAGGGTCCTCCATGGTCCAACACAACCTGGCCCACCACAAATAGCCATAAATAATAATCATATATATAATTTGCATAAAATTTTAGCCTATTACCTTCTTTTTAATATATAAAACCATTATCAGTCCACCATGCCCTTTATAATTCCACAACATCGATTCCACTGAATGGGTGTCCTGGTAAGGTTCACCACATGACCTCAAGTTCACCATCTCATAAGCTAGAGGCTACATACACGGAAAAATGGTATAAAAGGATACCTTGGGGGGACTGTACACCCTGATCAGTGTCATAGTAGCACAATAAATGATAATAATCATATAATAAAAATAAAACAACCCTTATAGATAAGATATGGGATGTTTCAAAATAATTATACAATCTATTATTTCAAAAAGTGGTATCTATGTATTCCATAATCAATCCCTTTTGTGCAGATCACATACAAGGGTAAAAATGATAGTTAAAATCGAATTGAATGTCATCCCCACCCCGAGCATGAGTATTTCTTATTCTAGTTTTCCACACTCCATGCAAGCCACACAAGTAGTCAGGTTTAATGAAATAATGAGAATCTCTAGCTTATACTTGAGGTATTCCACTCAAGCAGTCAGTTTGAATCTGGGGAGATCATACCATGGAATTCACTAAGGTACCTTGAAAGAATCCATGAAATTAATCTAATGAATTTGATAAATTTAAAAATTACCTAAACCCAAGGGGGATATTCCCAAATAAATTTCTACTAATTAATATAAGTGGAATCCAATGAAATTCATGAGGTATTCCATGGATTTGGACCTCCTTGAATTTGGTGGTGTAATCACACCATGAAATTCATGTGACCCACCTAGTGAAATCCAAGGCCCACTCATGAAATTCCACACATGTCTAGGTCCACACAATCCCTAAGGAATCCTCTCAAGGAACTCCCACCCATAAAAATATATACAGACATTCATTTATTGCTTTTTATTTTATAACAAAATACCTTATATAAACACTATACAATAGTCATGAACAAAAAATCATGATCCTCCAAATAAGAATTTTTAAAAACTGATCAACAAAGATCCAATCCAATAAATAAATCCCATCACATTACATAAATACATTTTCACATTCCCTTTTTAAAAATTACATAAACTATTTCAATAATCAAAGTCTCTTTTAAACTGCCATCTCATTTCATAAAATGGGTCATTTCCATTAATACCCATTTCATGGTTCAATTCAATCCAAAATATCTACTCAAGTGAAATTCCATTTCACACCCATAAAATTAATTACAAAATTCCTTTCTACCTTTTCCAACATAAGTTCCGCTTTAACAAAATCTAGTGACCCTTATATAGATAAAATTACCATTTCACATGACAATTCCACATTAAAAATACTTTCCTAAGTTCATCAATAGTGATTGTATTTACAATAATATGAGCATTCTAAAAGTGAATTTATTGTTTGAAAAAGAAATTATAGAACATAGAAATTAAATTTGGACAATCCCCAAAAAATAAAGCATGAATACCCATTCTATGAACTTATAAAAAATGTTATACTATAGTTTAAATCAAATGGATGGAAAAACATATCCTCATAGGTTTACAATAATATAAATCATTACCACTTCGACCAAAAATTGAACAAATCATGAAACTAGAAAACACATTGAAAATAGGTCATATTTTTTTAAGAAATAAAAGGAGTAATTTCCACTGAAATTAATGATGATAGAATACAAGAGGACTCAGAGACTCATCAAGGTCTCTTTATCTCAAGTGATAATGATTCCAACGACCAAGGATCAAGAGATATTATTTCATCTGATGAAGAGTGGAGGAGGGGTGTGTGAGGGGGGTTTTCTGGCCAAAATTTCATAGAAAACACAAGCACAATGTTTATGAAAAAATGGCCAAATGTACCATTTTTACCCTTTAAAAAAATACCCAATAGCTCATCGTCTTATCATCATTGAGACACCAACTATCAGGTGACCTTGATAGTACCTCATGGCTTTTGATAAGGCCACTAACTAGCTAGTGGATTCTACAGTATCCCAACTAGCCCTAGTCTCCCTCTTGTGGTCTCCCAAACCTATAGTTTACTACTCGACTATCATTCCATTTATAGAGTGTCTTTTTTGAGGGGATCCAACCCTTTGTATTAAACTATAAATTCTCCCTAAAAAAATAAACCCCTCCACCAAAAAAAAGTTAAAATAATGACCAAGACTAAAGGACTATCTCTACACCCATGAATTATAAAATCCCATACATATAAATTATAATCCCTATTAAGTCCAAGTTGTCATCTATTTACATCCACCAACCTACATCAGTTTTTAATTATTTTTCAAACAGCCATGGACCAGTCCAAAATTCCAAAAATAAACATCAGAAGTTACTCTAAACAAGAGATACCAAGCTACCCTATCTCAAGATAATTCTCATATTTATCATCAAACATAGTGGAAATTCCCTATGACAACATTATCTCTTATGAAACCCATTAATTTTTAATAAATTGATTATATATCCTATGGTTCTCCCCACAATAATAATTAGATCAAAAGGAAAATTCCAATCCTTGATATGATTTCCATCATAATTATCCTACTAAATCAAACTGTCAATGGTCCACCGAACCAATTGTTATGGTTCCTAATGTACCATATCAATAAATAAGGAAGAGAATTGGTTGACACCAGTACCAACTCTTATTTACCATCATTTAGACCCAAATAGACAGGCATGTCCATTTTTTAAAATATTTTTATTTCTGTATAAATTTTTTTTTTTTCATGCCTAAATTTTATGCAACACCATTTCAAGCTTATGCTACACACAACAATGAGTTGGTTTTCATTACACACAAGTACGAATTATACCAAACAACAATATATTAAGATAATATTATAATTTAATATAATATATAACCTCGATGTTAAATTTGAGGTCATTAATAGTAAAACAATTTTTGAATTTTATATATTCCATATAATTTTAACATTATTATTATTTATTTTCTATATATAATATAATAAAACATTCCATTTTTTGGATAAAATAAGTATTTTTATGAAAATAATGTTTTACCACCTTTTGATGACATACACATTGTAAATATAATTTTTAAAACTTATATATATTTAATTTAAAAAAATAAACATGTTCATTTTAATCAAAATATAAAAATTCACATTGTATGAATTTTTAATATTTTTCCAATAATTTTTCTATTTTTATTAATTGTTAAAATTTACTAAATTTTAATTGAAAACAAAATTTTCATGAAAAACATTTATATGGAAAAATTACATTATTGAATGTTTTTAAAATAAAAATTTATTATATTTTTATCATTTAATATAATATTGGTAATTGGAATTAATTTTAACATGATTTTTTATGTAAAAAATTCAATCTAATGTAATTTTTTTAGCTTTTAAAAAAGGGTTTTCATTTCCAAAACAAGATTAATTTTAAATTAATTACTTAAAATTAGGTGTTTTGAATTTTAAAAAATGGATTCCATATTTGGAATATAGAGGTTCAAATTATTTAAATAGGTTACTTTTATTTTTTGTTATTAATAATAGTAACTTTAGAAATTTTGTTTATTGCCACAATTAACGGTAAATAAGGTAATTAAAGGTAAAAATAATATTATAATTTCTCTAACACTTGTCCAAGTTTCTTTATGTCAGTGTTTTTCAGCCAAAATAATTTTTGTGTTGATTTTAGGGATACATGGAGCTCCTTGGATGTCTGTAAAATATTTAAAATAATATAATTAATGAAATCCAATTATCTTATACATCTTTTAGGAAGTAATTATTTTAATATGTTGTTATTTTTGTGATATGGTCATCCATAAATAGTCATTAGAAAAACAAAATTTTTATAAAAATTATAGTAATTTATTTTTAATTTTAGAAAATAAAAAATTAAATTAAATGGTGACATAATGAATATGTAGTAATTGATTTATTAAAGGAAGAATAAATTGAATTATTTTATGAAAGGTGGTGCTTTGGTCAAAATACCAAAGCAATTTTATTTGAAAAAAAAGAAAGGTTACATGAGTCGAAAAGACAGAATCATATTACAATCTTTAAGATTCAAAGGAATCAGTTTTTCTGGGTGCTCCTCCCGCTAGGTTATGTCCTGGGATACTCCTTAATTGGCGAGGAAATATATAACCATATACTCTTCTCAATAGTTATTTGATGAAATGTAGTTGATTTCATGGAGAGAGTGAAGACAATTCATCTACTGCATTTTAAATGCCCAAGTTAGATGAATCTCACCCTTCTAGATGGTATTCACAATAGTAGTAGAATCAATTTCAATCCTTATGTTTTTTCATGGAATAAGGATAAAGATATGGCATGAATCACACTCAACATTTTAGCTTCTAAAGAGGTTGCAGTACCACAGATTCTAAAAAATCACCCAATGATGTGACCAAGATGATTTCTGAAGATGGAAAAACACCCAACAGGTCATGGATTTCCTTCAAAGGATCCACCCATGTTGATTTTATTCCAACATGGAAGTGCAGTTCTCTAGAAAACCTCAAAAGTGTGTTTAGGTTGTATGAAAATGGCATCAATTCGAAGACATATTAGGATCATAAAATCTTCCACAATGTTGTTGCAATTTCCTTTCGAAATCAACACAGCTTCCTGAATAGTGATGAGAAATCTCATTTTACATACATTAATGTTGTGTGGGAAATTATTGTGAGGAATTGTATTTCTATCTTACAAAATCACATTAAGTAGCTCTACAACCCCAGCAAGGAACACGTTTTTGATTTGTTAGGAGTTATCCATATCAACAAAATGTTTATCTGATCATTGATAGAGTTATGAATCAACCATATGCAATAAAATGTGTCAAAAATATAGTTCCAAAGGGTAGTTGCGGTATCATGAGATAGAAATAAGTGATTAGTATCTTCTCTATTTTGATTGCAAAAAAGTCATTTTTAATAAGGATGATTTCCCAAATTTTGTAGACAAGAGTAGGTGGGAACCCAATTGTAGGTGAGACGCCAAAGAAGAATGAGTTTTTAGGGTTTAATCCAGGGTTTCTCAAAACAATTAATCCATTTAAGGTCATTTTTGGGGTTATGTAAAGAGTTTTTATAGAAATTATTTGAATTTAGAATCCCATTACGAATAGGTTACCAAATCAAGAGATAATGTGAGATATAACAGTGGTAAGAATGAATAATTTAAATAATATTGTTAGGAAGGGTATCAATGTGAGAATTAAGAATGTTACTAACATTGGCGTTGATGTTATCAGAGATATGGTCAGGGGATTCAAAGAGATATGAGGAGAACTAGTCTAGTTGTCCAACCAAAATTTCATGGAAGAGTTTCTAGAGACCATCAATATAGAGTTGGATATAACATGGTCACATATGTTTCTAATAGAGGGGAAAATGGAAGAATTCATGAAATTATCATTACCTATTTTCAATCTATCCATGAACCTGTTTTTGATTAATGAAATAAAGGGGGAGTCACTGTGAATTAGGTTCCAAGTTAATTTGTATTGAAGAGCCTCATTAAAGAGTTTAAGGTTTTTAATACCAAGACCTCACATTTCTAAATGTTTACAGAAATTAGCCCAATTGATAGTCAAAATATTCCTATCCAAGGTGCTTCATGTCCAAACAATTTTTTTTTTCTAAACATTCATTTGTTTATGAGACCATCTGACGAATTATAGACCATCATCGTGTAGATAAATTTGGAGACAATGACAAACATGACAAGGAAGGCTCTCCCCACCATGGAGAGAGATTTTATTTTTCAAGTGGATAGCTGATTATGAATTTGGTCAAAATTGTTTGAGATATAGAAAGCTCCTGGTCTTACACAGAAAATTGATACCCCGGAGTATTTGAAGGGAATATTAACTTCTTTGATGTTAATCTCATTGATAATACCGTTTTTCCTACCCGTTGGAATATTTTTTCCAATGTAGATGAACGATTTATTCCATCCAATGACTTGACCGGATACCTCCTCATAATGAGTGAGAGCAGTTTTAAGAGTTTTGATGTTTCTTATATCACCATTTAAAAAAATTAATGATTTCATCTACATATCGGAGGTGAGTGGGGCATTCACATTTCTGTAAGAATTAATAGGTTTGATGTTGTTTTTTTAACCAAGAGAGTGATCATACGACTTAAATAGTCTTCTATAATGGAAAAAAGAATTTTAGATAGGGGATCTCCTTGTTTGACTCTATTAGAGCACTTGAAATAGCCTCTGGGAGATCCATTGATCAAGATGGAAATGTGAGATGAATGGAAGAAGGTGTTAATTCTAGAGAAGAAGACGTAATTGAAGAAAAATCCATGTAGAACAGTGAAGATGAAATCCTAATCCACTGTGTAAAAATAATTCCTAATGTCTTATTCAATTAAAGTGTTACCACCTATATTTTTACTATTAAACATGACAGTTCATTAAGAGGCAAGACAAATGCAGTCTTGGATGGATCACCCCATAATAAAAAAAATTGATTCTAGGAGATAATTTTGTCTATAATAGTGTTGAGTATATTCGCAATCATCTTGGTGATAATTCTATACAGTGTGATGATAAGATTTATAAGATGAAAGAGATGAATTTTAGAAGCATTATAAACATTAGGAATCAAAGTAATGAATTGGTAATTTAAACCATGAGGTAGAAATCCATTAGAAAAGAAATATTTAACATGTTTGCAGACATCAGATTGCATAATATCCCAATATTTTTTATAAAAGAAATTATTGAAACATTAGGGATGATTTAATGTACATTTTTCATAAGAATGAAGTTGTAATTATTTTATAAAAAGTAAAATAATAAATATTTTCACAATTGACGTAATTGATATCTTAAAATAAATTATAATTTATTAAATGATATAAAATTTATAGAAATATATAATTCATCCAAATTACTATGATAATGTTAAATATATCAAAATGATCTATTTTAATCATTTAATGGATACTTTTCCTTCACAATGACATAGATATTATTAAAATTAAGGAATCTGACAAAGTGTCACACTATCATTTCTTATAAGGTCAATAATTTGAATATAGGGATAACCTATAGGTAAATTTGATCATGAATAGTATCTATAAATATAAAATAATTATCTAAATCATATTAATTTATTTATAATTTTTATTTGAAAAATAATAACATTAAATAATGACACTATAATAAAGATTTAATAATTCTAATAATTGAAATATCAATTAAATGATTTTAAAAATATTAAAAAAATATACTATGACATAATTGAGGTGATCCATGAAGTTTCTATGTGACTATGACATGTTAGAAGTATATTGAATGGTTTTTCTTCAAGTTTTCTTTCTGATTCGAGTTTATTTAAATTCAATTTTATGAATATTATCAAAATTGATTCTATTGATATTTTATAAAAACAAAATATTATTAGATTATTTTAAAACTCTAGAAAACAATAAAAATATAAAAAATGATTATTATATGGTATATTGTAAAATTAATTGTATATTTATGGAAAATTGACACCATATAAGTAAAAATTTAAAACCTTTTAATATTTTAAATGTTATTACCACTAATAAAAATAAAATAGATTAATTAAGGGTAAATTGAATTTATAAGGTTTAAAATAAAACCAAAACATGTAAAAAAATTAATGGATTAAAATGATTCAATCCTTACCACATTAAAATATATTTTATATTTTTTAATGGATACTTGTAATTGATAATAAATTGGGAATTATTTATATGAAATATAGTTACAAAATATCATTATCTTGTATTTCAATATATTTTATGTGTCAAAATAAGGAAAAAATCAAGATATGAACAAATATAAATGTCTATTATGATAAAAATGAAATTATTATCATTAAAAAAAATTATTTTGAATATTTATAAGTTATATAATTACCATAAAATCCTCTTAAATTCTAAAACAATATTTACTTAATTAATATAAAGAATAAAATAATTTTTTTTAATAATATTATTTTTGATATATTTTGGGATAGTTAATGTGTATAATGAATTTATTAGATCTATAAGATATATTATAGATGTTTGAAAATATTAAATTCGAATTACATATCTGTTTTAATGTATTTTATGTCATGTTAAATGAATAATATTAAAATTTTCAATAATGATATCTTATTGAATTAATTTATTATTAAATTATTTAAAAATCATAAAAAATTTAAATAATCAAAAGATTATAATATATGTTGTATAATCTATCATAAGTTTAATTTATTTTACTTTTTTAACTATTTTTATATAGAATATTCTTGTTATATTTTAATATTTAGTTAGTTTCCAAAATATCCCCCTCCTTTATAAAAGGAATCCTCCTCCCTCACTTTCTCACAACACCTTGATCCATTTAGTTTGAAAAAAACCTACACATTTATCCACCAAAAATCCCTCACTTCATCCTAAAGTCCACAATTTTGGATTAAATCCGACCATAGAAGTTATTTTGTGAAAATAAAAAGGAGATACTCGAAGAAGATGTAGTTGTTTAAACAATTCAATTCAATTTCTTTTCTTCTTATGCTTACTATTACTATTAAATTTCCATAATAAAGAAATAAATCCATTATAATATACATTATTAGATGTTATTATGATAACATGACATCCATATTTCTCCTTTTATCTATCATATGAATAACAATATCACCATGTGTGCATGCATAGAACTTATCATCTCCACTTCATGGTGTAATTTGTTATTCAACCGTAATTTATTTTGGATGGGTATAATGATGAGTATAATGGATATAAATAATGAATATAACATGAAAATTATTCTTCATAATTAACATATCATTTAATTTCATTCCATTTAACCATCAAAGGGAATGATATTGTCGCTTGTGCGTACATACGACCTACCGTCTCCACAATACGGTGAGATTCTTTCTCCACGTTAACTATTCAATTATTATTATAAAATTTATACGATGAGTAAAAATAACAATTATGAAAATAATATCATTATGGATATGAATAAAATAAATACTATTAATAACAAACATGTCTTACATGAAAAAAATAGAAATGAGAAAATGAATTAGTTGACACCCGAAAGAATGGTAACACTAAAATATTATTAACGAAACTACATAAGAGGAACATATATGAAATGATAAATATGGATATTGTCTAAGTATAATTTAATAATATACTTTAACTATTATATAGGAGGTTAACATATCCTTTACTAAAGGAAATTACAAGGTAAGGCTCACTTTTTCAATCTCTTTATTATCCAAGATATTTTTACGTATGTATTTTCTAGGACACATTTATCATCCATGTCTATGTTTCCTAAAAATATATTTAAAAGCATTATTTTTATTCCTTCACAATTGTTAAATAGATTTTACCCAAGTTATGTTTTATAAAAAAGATTATTTTTTTCATTTTTCTTATGAGGTACTATGTTTGACTTTTTCAATAATGTTGAGAAGACTGTTTTTTATCTTATATGGGGTGGGTGGAATTTTCTGCCATGATGACAACTTAGGAGTTTGAATATTTATTTTTAGGATTACAAGGTTATTTTCAAAAGGAATTTTTCATTTTAAAATTGTGATGCTTTTTAATGTTTTCAAATTAAAAAAATGGATATTTCCATCAACAAATTTTAATTAATTTTTTGGTTATTTTCATATATGTAAACATACTTTATGGGATTTTAAGAATAATTTAGGATGATTTGTTATGATATAATATTCTATATTATATTGAAATTTTTCATGATATATATGACTTTGGATGTGATGTTTTGATACAATTTATGGTTTATTGTCATTGTATTAACATTTTTTATGCTAGTTTAAATACAAATGTTTATTTCATCTCTCAACCTTTATCTATGAGGAATGCATTAGACATAATAAGTAACAGTCATGAATCACTATAGGCCCTCGATGCATCGGTAGGTATCATGAGACAAACTAGTGTCTTGGAACAACGCCTTGACAATATGGTTATTTATGGCCATGGAAAGAGGCCTGGACAGTATAGTTAGGATGTCTGGCATTATTTATTCACTTAGTATGATATTAGTTATTGATATTACATGCAATTATTTTAATAGTATAATATCGATGTGATTGTTTAAATGGAATTATTTGTTTTAATATTTCCATATTATTCTCAAAATTATGTTCAAAATTCTTGTGCTTCAGTTTTATACCTTGCCTTAAATTTTTATGATCCATTATGATAGCTTCTTATATATTTTTTACCGTTACTAAGCATTATAGATCACCCATTTCATATGTTTTATTTTTCCCCGATGACAAGAAGTGTTTTATGAATCATATACAACATTAATCAAGGAGAATAATTTCATTCTCAACTAATTTACTATGTTTAATTTTATGTTTTCAATTGTAATGAAAGGTTCATGTATGAATTATATTCTCTAAGACTACTGAACCAATCATTCCTTCAGTATCTGATTCATTGTAACCATGCCAATGTATTAAAATAATTCACCGACACAGGGATTCTTGGGTATGGGCACTACACATCACATGTCAAAATTTTCTATACATAGAAATATTTCAAATGAAATATAGATTATAGTATAATTTAATTATAAAAATAGAGTCAAACTAAATATGATAAAAACATTTAAAAATACTTAAATGAAAATTAATTTGTAAAATAATCATGGTTTGTGGGTTAATAAAAACATAAACAACATAATATAGGTTAGGAAAATATCAAAATTCTAATAAACCCCCATGATTTATGATCAAGAAACCAATGAAGCATTAAACATGAATATTTAAATAGGTTCAATAGTTTTTTAGAAAGTATATTTAATATAAAAACCCTTTAATTTTTTTATCCTTTATTCTAACCCTATATACATTCTATACCTTTTTGGAAATTAAAATGGAAGGTAAAAAATAAGAAAAAACATTTACTATAGCACATTGAGTCATGAAAAGCTATTGTATAATGTATAAAGTAAATTTGACCTGGGAAGGAAAAAATTATTTGAAAATAAGTAAGTATAAAATTTAAAAAATGGAAAAAATTAAATAAAAACAATAGCTTCACACACAAACGAAGAGATAAATTGTAACTTTATTAAAAAATATCACTTTTACAAAAAAAACTGAAATAAAAAACACGTAGAAATACATATACACTATATTATTTTAATGACCCATGATTATGGATAGGTTCAAAGATATGTGGAAGTTTGGGTGGTGGTTTCTTAATGGTTGGATAAGAGGAAGAGACAATATTTGGGTCAACCATTTGAGTAAGGACCGTCGTTCCAAGATCTAACATAAATTGATATTAAGCTATAAAACTAGATATATCTCAAGGATTATTTTTTCTTATATTCAAATATTTTTATAGGTTTTTAGAAGAAATTATGAAATAATTGGAAAAATATCATACTAAATCCATTTTTTTATTAACTATAGAGGTATATTTTGTTCGAACCGGTTCAGTAGCTACAAAAAAAAATCAATTTATCTATCTTATAGATAGTGGTTGGATAAAACATAGAGACTAAAATATTTTGGGATTTTTTATAGTTATCAAGAGGTTCTAGTATAATTGATATTATTCCTCTAGTAAAGTAATTTTCATTGCAACACATGTTGACCTACTTTATAATCTCCAGTATTAAAATTTCCATAATATATGTCAATTTTTTTGATTCATCACAGTTGATGTGTAGAGATAATTGATCAGAAACCATTTAATAGATTCATTATATTTTTTAAATATACATTGACAAGGATATATAAATATAAAATATGACAGAGAAGATCTAGATGGAGTTTTAAGGGGTATGGAAATTTTGTATCTCATAAAGGGTAGCCTCAGAAATCTCTAACTGAACCACATGTTGGTTATAAATCATTTCAATATATTAAAGCACTAGAAATAAATTTTTCATAATCCTTATTCTGGGCACACATACCTTTATGATCCCCAAACTGTGCTTTGAAAACCTCACTCTTTATTATTCACATTATAAAAAACTGGTTGCACAGGTTGAATATTCTTAATCAATTTTAACTCAGAAATAATCATCCAAAAAAATATATAAAGGTGTAATCTAGAAACTAAGGAATCCTTTTACTATCTAATATCATTAGTTGAAGATATCATATCTTTCATTACCTCTATATAATATCCATTGATAATATCAAACTAAGTGAAACATAGTAATGAAAATGTATATATATGTCTCTTAATATCAGATCCATCTAAATTTCTTCTCACTAAGGGTGAGTCCTATTTCACGTGAGAAGGATATGAAAGGTTTTATGGGGTATGTAAATGAAGAAAAAATTCCTCTTGTTTGAAATTACAACTTCAATATCCATCTCCTTCACATGAAAAACATGGATCAAGTGAAACTGGTCTTTCCAATTTGATATCTATAACTATCTCAATTGTAGGAACCTCTACCTAAAGTGAATCAGAAACATTGATAGGTACTACTTCCTGAATATGAGATATTTTCACAATATTTCTGACCTCTATTAATGTAATATCAAATATCTCAAAAACCACCTCGTGTACCTCCCTAACAAGAACAACCTTAGCGTGTGTTGCATCCCTAGGAGGTGAGGTCATCTACTTATCACCCTGAATTCGTGTAATAGGTGGTACAACAACCTAATAATCACTCTATTGTGAAAAATAATTAAAAGAGTTAATGAAAAAATATCAGTTTTACATAAAGGTCCTCAGAAGAACCATAGAAAAAGTGTTTCTCTTATGTCACATAATAGTACCTTCTTCATTTTGATCCACATCCATCTTCTTCAGAATCAGAGATAAAATTATTCCATACGGGTAATGATTGATCTTCCAGTTCCCTTAAAAAATGGTGAATAAATCTCATGATGTACCTCTGAATGATCAGACTGAAATTATTGATCAAAATATATAAGTGCTACATTTCTTAAAACAAAACATTATCAATTTCACTTTCTCTATTATAAATTGTTGTCTGGATTAAATTTAATAGAAAATTCAATTCTAATCATTCACTTCTATCTTCTCATAATAAGATTAACCAAAAAGAAATTTAAAAAAATCTAAGGGGCATAGTTAACTTATTCCAATCAGGGTCTGACTAATGTTATTCTCACCATCATGAGGATAGTGAAAAATATCTTCCATTTACATAGAAAAGGCTAACAGGGCTTTCCAATTCACATTCATAGCTATCAAATTTTTCATTTCACCAAATTATAATTTTTTATTCCATATAAACTCATTGAACTCATGTTCAAATCAAGTATAATTACTTATTTCCATTGAAAACAAATTCCTATCCCTAGAACTAAAAAACCATCCTCTTTAAAAACTGCGTTCTATTCAACTAGGCCATGTCTATATCTTTTCTAACAAGAACTCGGCCTGGTCAAACACAAACCATTGCTTTCATTGAAGTGAAAGAACAACTATCATCTGCACACATTATCTTCTGTATTTAATATAGGTTTGATAAATGTCGATTGATTAGAGACGGTGGTGTATCATTTTAAAAACAAAATGAATGTACATGAATGAAGCGAGTGGATAGGGTTGATTTTATAGATAAGTATCTTACAATATTTGGGAAAAGGATATATTTTTTATTTTATTTCATGGTGAAATCAGAATTTAAAAGGGAGTAAATTCATTTAAATTTCACAATTAATTAAGATATAATTAAAATAAAAATGAAGGAATAATTAAAAATACAATTAAATTTAAAAGAAAATATAATGTTAGAAATATTTGAATTCAAATAACCCTAATTCCCTCTTAATTAAATAAACACACACAACTACAAGGGGATTACTAAAAATAAGAGCAAATTTATTCTCAGTGGACATTAATTGAAGAGAGATATCACCTTTTGAGTGTGATGTGTCCATAAATAATGACATTGATCTATATTATTTTTCATGAATGATTTATTAGACTCATGGTTATATTTATAGAATCGGTTTTGTCACATTTTATTGACACTTGATTCAGATTGAATCAAAAATCCAACATGATGCATTTCTTATACAACACTTGTGCATAAATACTACCAGCAGCTATGTATTATACATCAATATTAGATAATGAAACTGAATTTGGTTTCTTAATAGACCAAGATACTTGATATTTAACTATAAAGTTAAAGTTTCATGAGGTACTCTACCAATATATTATAAAACCACCAAAATAAGCATATAAATATGATGTAAAATCAAAATCAAATGTTTTGGTAAAAATTAAATAAATAGAAATTATTCCTTTAAAATAACTTATTATGTCATTAGACTTTTTTACAAGACATTACTTAGGATTTTCATGGAATCAAGAAAAATAGAATACCACAAACATAATGTCTGGTCTACAAGATGTCAAATACTATAGACTCCCAATTATTCCCCTATACTAATTATTGTCAACTAGTTTCCCCACATCATCCAAATCAATATTTTTATTATAAGAAATATGAGTTTTTTATATCTTAATATTTTCAATTCCAAATAATTTAAGTAAGTCAATAATTTATTTCATTTTATTTTTTACATTTATAATGTCTTTTTGATAAATTTGAATATCATGAATGAAATTTAGATCACTTATTAATCTCATTCAAACTTATTTTTTGCATTAATTTTGAATAGTAATTAAACAATATTTAATTTTTAGAACAAAAACAGAAATCATTGAAATATATTTGATCTAAAAAAATATCTAAAGATATATTTTTCATGAAAATATTAGGATTTTCCAATATTAATTAAAATTCATTTGATAAATGAAAATAACTCAAATTGTTTTTAAAAAAATTGGTTATTGTATATAATCATAAATAGATTTAGTAAGTTTGAAAATAGAATTTTGAAAGTTCATATATTCAAAATGATGAGTTGTTCAACATAATCTTCCTATATAAGAAATATGTTTATAAATACATATTTAACATCAATATGATACAGTATAAAGTCCATATGAGATTCATAGTTAAGAATGATTCTATGAAATTTTAATCGAGCTATATGGGAAAAGGTTTCCGCATAATATATCTCTTCCTCTTGATTGTATCCTTTTTTCCATTAATCTGATCTTATTCCAAGTGATAAAACCCTTCCCAACCTTTTAATTTCAAAAACCCCTCTTTTTTTGAAATAACATATTAATAATTTGTTTTATGAACTAATTCTCATGCCTTTTTCCTCCTAAAATATTGAAAATATTCTTGTATCAGTAAAACTAAAATCTCACCAGCTAAATATTCTTGTATGGTTTTAGGTTCAACATTAGATAAAAACCTAGTTATTTATATATAGTTTTTATATACACCTTCTAGTAATAATTACTTAATATAATCTTCCTATTATAGTACCTAAGGTATGGTTTTTCAGGGCTCTAGGATGTCCAGGAAAAATACTTTCAAGTTCATTGGTGTCTATCCTTTTATGATTGGTTTCACCTATGTTTTGTTCCATATCATAATTCATTATATTATTGTTTCCGACGCTTTCGCCGGGGCGCGCGCATCCGTCTGTGAAGACGCGCGGCTGTGTTGCCCCGCATTCCCGCTTTCCAAAGGCGGGCGGCATTCGTTCCTTGTTCAGGTACGTCTGCTCCTTGATCGAAACGGGATGATGGGATGTCGGTTCTTCCTCCTGTGGATTCCTCCTCGGAACTCTTCACCTAGTCCGGGTCTCCCTTATAGATTTAATACGTAGTTCGTGAAACTCTTCCCGGTGCCATATCGTCATGGACGCCGGTTAATTACACTACTTCCGTCAAGACTTTCCATAGGGTCTTGACATGGTAGCGACCTTCGGTCAGAGTAAACGACAACATCAGGAATGTCGGGGCATCTCTGGGTGCGTGGACATTGGGGAACCTGTATTCTTCCTCATAAGAGGGCATCTCAAGGGTGCAGAACCCGAGGCGTACATCTGAGGTTTTCCTCAGCTTCCTGTGTTTAGCACAGGGTATGTTGCAAGATTAACGTCTAGCAGAGACAGTTACACCAAAGGCATTCCATCCGAGGTTTTCCTCAGGCATCTCATGTTTATCACGAGGTAGGCCGCGAGTTTAACGTCTTGCGGAGACGGAATGAGGGTGATCAGAACGTCCCATAGAGACGGACCAGATTGGTATATCCCTATGAGGGAACACCTGTAAGGTTTACCAAGGCGATGGATCAGAACGCCCAATGCGGACGGATCCGAGGTGGTGCACTCCCTATAGGGGAAAAGGGAGATGAATCGGGGTGTACACAGAGGACAGCGACCCGGAGATATGATGGGGCTTACACATGGAAAGCGGCCCATGCGCCGCTAAGAGCAGCGAGGAGGTGTATGGTATGATCCCACCGGGATGTGGCGGCCCGGGTGAGAATCAGGATGGGTGATGGATGGATGAGTGAAGTGGAGGAGGATGAAATGGGACCATCGCAGGGGCGACGGTGAAGTTGGGCTTGAGCCTTGAAGAGGCTTCCTACGTATCCCTGTGGCAGGGAATCAAAGTCCGCGTAGTTCGGGATGGTGCCGGTAAACCGACATGAATTGGGTGATGGGTGGGCTTGAACCTCGTGGAGGCTTCCTACGTACCATGCCTTAACACGGATCAAAGTCCCCGTAGTTCAAATGGGTGATGATCGCAATGGCTTACCACTGGACCAGGATGGGACCCGACGTGAAATGATGGGTGGACGTGTCGGTGAGCCGACGTGAAAGTGGACCTTGGTCCAATGGGTGGTGGGCTTGAACCTCATAAAGGCTTCCTACGTACCATGCCTTGACACGGATCAAAGACCTCGTAGTTCGGAGAATACAGTTTAACGTCATGCGGGACGAAAGTGACCCTTGACGTGAATAAACGACAGGTGAGCTTGAACCTCGTGGAGGCTTCCTACGTACCATGCCTTGACAGGGATCAAAGACTTCGTAGTTCAAGAGGTCACAACGTCTTACCGCTGGACTGGAATGGGACCCGACGTAAATGAGCGACGGGTGGGTGTGTCGGTGAACCAACGTGAAAGTAGACCTTGGTCCACTATTGGTGGGCTTGAACCTCATAAAGGCGTCCTACGTACCATGCCTTGGCATGGATCAAAGACCTCGTAGTTCAGGTGGGTTTCGCCGGTAAACCGACGTGAAAGTAGACCTTGGTCCACTATTGGTGGGCTTGAACCTCATGGAGGCTTCCTACGTACCATGCCTTGACATGGATCAAAGACCTCGTAGTTCAGGTGTGGTTTCGCCGGTGAACCGACGTGAAAGTAGACCTTGGTCCACTTTTGGTGGGCTTGAACCTCGTGGAGGCTTCCTACGTACCATGCCTTGACATAGATCAAAGACCTCGTAGTTCAAGTGGGTTTTGTCAGGTTCGGTGCTCACTCTAAGCCCACGTGAGTCATGCTCGGTGTGAGAAACAAGAGGTTGCAAGGACCTGACGATCACGTCGCGAAGGGTGCGTCCGTGAGAAGCGAAGAGGGGCTTACGCGTTGAGCGGCCCATGGTGTTGGGACTTACTCCAGGATGGAGGCCCAGAACGGCTTACCGCTAAATTGGGTCACAACGGCTTACCGCTGGATTGGGTCACAACGGCTTACCGCTGGATTGGGTCACAACGGCTTACCGCTGTATAGGGATCACAACGGCTTACCGCTGGATGAGGATGTCAACGGCTTACCGCTGCATCGGATCACAACGGCTTACCGCTGGATGGGGATGTCAACGGCTTACCGCTGCATCGGATCACAACGGCTTACCGCTGGATTGGGTCACAACGGCTTACCGCTGGATTGGGTCACAACGGCTTACCGCTGGATAGGGATCACAACGGCTTACCGCTGGATGAGGATGTCAACGGCTTACCGCTGCATCGGATCACAACAGCTTACCGCTGGATGGGGATGTCAACGGCTTACCGCTGCATCGGATCACAACGGTTTACCGCTGGATTGGGTCACAACGGCTTACCGCTGGATAGGGATCACAACGGCTTACCGCTGGATGAGGTCACAACGGCTTACCGCTGGATAGGGATCACAACGGCTTACCGCTGGATAGGGATCACAACGGCTTACCGCTGGATGGGGGTCGCAACGGTGAATGGGGATTACGCTGGGAAGCTGCCCGGGTGCCGCTAAGGAGCGGCAACGGTGGTTGGGGCTTACGCTAAGAAGCTGCCCGGGTGCCGCTATGGAGCGGCACTGGTGAATGGGGCTTACGCTAGGAAGCTGCCCGGGTGCCGCTGAGGAGCAGCACTGGTGAATGGGGCTTACGCTAGGAAGCTGCCCGGGTGCCACTATGGAGCGGCACTAGTGAATGGGGCTTACGCTAGGAAGCTGCCCGGGTGCCACTATGGAGCGGCACTGGTGAATGGGGCTTACGCTAGGAAGCTGCCCGGGTGCCGCTAAGGAGCGGCAATGGTGAATGGGGCTTACGCTAGGAAGCTGCCCGGGTGCCGCTAAGGAGCGGCAATGGTGAATGGGGCTTACGCTAGGAAGCTGCCCGGGTGCCGCTAAGGAGCAGCACTGGTGAATGGGGCTTACGCTAGGAAGCTGCCCGGGTGCCGCTATGGAGCGGCACTGGTGAATGGGGCTTACGCTAGGAAGCTGCCCGGGTGCCGCTAAGGAGCGGCAACGGTGAATGGGGCTTACGCTAGGAAGCTTCCCGGGTGCCGCTAAGGAGCAGCACTGGTGAATGGGGCTTACGCTAGGAAGCTGCCCGGGTGCCGCTATGGAGCGACACTGGTGAATGGGGCTTACGCTAGGAAGCTGCCCGGGTGCCGCTAAGGAGCGGCACCGGTGAGTGGGGCTTACGCTAGGAAGACGCCCGTAATGTCTTCCTCATGTCTGGTCATGAGGGCATCCCAACTCACTGGTGGGTTGAGGTATGTGCCTATGCGCAAGTGCACAAGCGGGATAACGCCAAGGGCGTTGGAATCAGCCCAAACAAAGGGACAAGAAAAGTGTGAATCACATGCCCAATATTCAGAACGTCGTGAGATTGGCGTGGTGATGGAGGATTACTGCTGACCATATTCGCAACGCAGCATCCATATCACGTTAGCTAGAAATGAGGACAACAAATGAGGGTCGACCGTTGACCATGTTCGAAACACGGGACCATGTCACAAGTGTTGTCGATCGATCCTTCGGGACGTTGGCCCAGGACAGCAGGCGGACCATAGGTCGAGCATCCATACTGTTAGGGGTTCCCTCCAGACGTGATCAGTCTTCCGGGGCATTGGCCCAGGACAGCAGGCGGACCATAGGTCGAGCATCCATACTGTTAGGGGGTCCCTCCAGACTTAGAAGTGAATGACGATCCAGACGAAGGACACGCAAAGCGTGAGGTGGAGTGATGGAATGTTTGAATGGATTCCAACGCTCTTGATGTTACGCCACTGTGATCATGGCGTTATGCATCTTATGCTTGGCGCACAAGGCGTCTCTTGTTTAATGGAAGAGGCATCCTATGTTTGGAACATAGGGATTACTACAGTTTATAGTCATGTAGGATGGACTGTTAGCATCTCATGCTTGGAGCATGAGGCATCTCTCGCTTGGAGCAAAAGGCATCCTATGTTTGGAGCACAGGGTTTACTACAGTTTATAGTCATGTAGGATTGACTGTTAGGCAGAAGGTTCCTAGAAATGGTTGGTGTTGGGACTTACGCAAAGCAGCCCTTTCTGGTTCAACTTGGCATAGGAGCCAGGTGATCGGGTTTGGAGGAGTTTCCTGAGGGATGGTTCGACTCAAGGTACTCGGGGAATTGATGATGAGAATCTCGACTCACGACATGGAATGAAACCAAGAGGTTATGTCAACTCAAGGTGTTTCATGGTGTGTGGAGGAGTATCTCGAATCATGGTGTTCCATAGGTGGAAGGGGGGAGCGCATAAGGGGGCAATGGAAAATCCCAGCATCCCGGCCCGAAAAGTTCGCGGTGCGACTCTCCATTTTTCATGGGGGTCTGTGACGGTAGCGAAGGGACCGGCCCGGAGGGTCGGGACCGCAGCCCGGCACTGACCCCGAGCGGGGGTGCGGGGGCGCAGCCCCCGCGGTATGGACCGGTGGGCGCGAAGGTAGGATCCTCGCGAAGGATGGGTCTTCACGAAGTAGCTTCGCGAAGCATGGCCTCGCGGAGCAATGGTATCTCGCGGAGCAAAGGGGTCTCGCGGAGCTTGGTCTCGCGGAGCAGCATCGCGGAGCTTGGTCTCGCGGAGCAGCATCGCGGAGCTTGGTCTCGCGGAGCAGCATCGCGGAGCAAGGGCTCGCGGAGCAAAGGGCTCTCGCGGAGCTTGGTCTCGCGGAGCAGCATCGCGGAGCATAGGCTCGCGAAGCATGGACTCCTGGAGTCTCGGCTCGCGGAGCAGCAACGCGAAGGAAGCTGATCGCGGAGCATGGCTTCACGGAGCCGCAATGCGGAGCTCCGCTCGGCCGCCCAAGGGGCGAAGTGGCCGTGGCCGTCCTCGGCCGTCCTCGGAGAAGGGGGGTGAGCTGGGTATTTATAGGAAGGGGCGCCGCGAAGCAGAACTTCCGCGCCACCCCAGGAGCTTCGCGGCGCGCTCGCGAACGTCAAATGCGTTCGCGGAGCATCACCGCCTCTGGAGCTTCGCGGCGGCTCGCGAACGTCAAATGCGTTCGCGGAGCATCACCGCCTCTGGCGCTTCGCGATGCCGCGATGGTCGGGGCGCTTCGCGGCGGGGCTTCGCGGGACCGCACTGCACGGGTGCTTTGCATCGGTGCTTCGCATGAGTGCCTCGCGAGGGGTCTTCGCGGAGCATCGCAAACGTCAAACGGGTTCGCGGAGCCTCTCGCCTCATTGCTTCGCGGCGGCGCTCTGCGATCACGGAGGGGGGCTTCGCGGATGGGCTTCGCGAACCAGATTTCCAGCCCAACTTCAAACGCCCATAACTCCTAATCCGTAACTCCGTTTGGGCCCTACGACCTACCAAATCGAAGCTTGCGAAATGGACTACAATCTTGGATCATGTATGGAAGCATTTGGAAAATTTTGGGGACGCGTTTTTCGGGGTCTACAATTATCAAAAAATAGTATCTTGTCACATGTTTTCTAAATAATCACATAACTCATCAACAAGATTAATTTTTTGATCAAATAGATCAGTTTCATAATATTTCAAATCAGTTGTTTCCTTAATAGTCTTTGAACTTTTATTGAACACTCTATAAGAATTATATGTAGTATAATAAACATGAAATAATCTTTCATCAACCATTGGATCAAATTTATCATGACATTCCTTGCTTTTAAAAATGTAAAAAACGCAATAAACACATTAAATATCCAAATTTTGGTTTTATAATGTTCTATAGTGTATATACTTTTTTCTTCAAAATATGCCTAATTACAACTCTATTAATGTAAAAATATGATGTATTTATATCTTTGTCCAATAATTTATTTGGAATATTGTGTTCAGATAACATTTTCCTAAAAATTTCTTCTAAGGTCATACTCTAATCAATAACACCATTATTCTAGACAACCCAAAAAAAACATTTGTGTGGGGATTATGAACTATTATGAATTTTTCGTAAACCTCCAAAAGAGTTAAATTATGAGTTTGTACCACAATGATAAATGTGAAAGGAAAAATTAATCATTTTAGTGAAGTTGACCCTTTTTTCTAAAATTGGTAATCTCAAATCCACATATAAGCAACTTATCTAAGGCACATTTCTATGAAACTTTTTATTCCAACCATATCTCATGTAATTATCTAAGTGAAGTGGAATTGGAATAATAAAATTAGAAAATAAGTCTCTTGAATTTATAATATAAACTGGGAAAATAATTTTACATGGGAAGAAATACCAATATATTGTCGTATAATCATAAGTGAGAAAGGGTATTTCCCACTTCTTATTTGTTATTATTAAGGGGGGAATAAAAGTGAACTTCAACTAGAGTATTTACATTTATTTCTATGTATATTAAAGTTAATATTATTATTAGGAAATAAAAATTTTGATATTGAAGTTCCCATTGGTATGTGACTGTATTTATTTAATGAAGCATGTCAATATATGATCCTAAATACATGATTCATAGAATAGATTGTCGAACCAATACATGAAGAATGGATACCCATACATTTAGATAAAAATAAAGGTGAATCTACTTGTAATAATTTAAATATTCTTAACATCACTTTTAATATGTGATTTAATCTCCTAAACACCATGGAATTATATGATAAGTGATGATGAATGTAGTCAAGTGTTTTCTATAGTAGTTTAGGAAGATTGAAATGTGATAGTTATAGTATATATCTTGAATTATATATTATTTAAACAAATTAAATATAGATAAAATTTAGAGTTGAAGTGATGGAGTGGTTGATAAACTATTTGAAGAATGTTATACTGGGGGCCTACTAAATATAGTGATTAATCTACTATGTATGAATGCTTTAAACAAAAATTCTGATGGAAGAATCAAAGTGTAGTAAAGTATCATGAATACTATATGTTTGGGTATTTAATATGTTGTCAGTTATTGGTAATATTAATTTATTTTTTGTTAAGTATTGATGCATTAAGAAAGTTGTTAGGAATTGTTTGATAAGTTTGATGAACCATTAAAGTCAATCGAAGAAGTTCAATGTTATTTGTGAAATTCCAAAATTTAGGAGATTAATATGAAAATCTATTATGTATTGAAATTTTCATAAGAATTACCTAGTTTTTTATGATCTCATTGTATTTAATATGACTATAGAGTATATTTAGGACTTGGAATGTGATATTTACAACATTAGAGACATTTGTTTAAAATCACAAGCCATTATAAATTATTAGTTTTCTAAAATTTGGAAGAGTTATAGAAATATGTGACTTCAATGAAATATAAAGTGGATTTCACAATATATATGGAGTATGTTGAGTTTTAAAAAAGGAAATTATATATGAATTTGAGGTGGAAATCACATGACTTAAGAATCATAAAAAAAATAGTTACATTATGCATCAGATAACATCCACACAGAGTGAAAATGTTATTTTGCGACTAGATTGAAAATTTAGTTTTTCAGATATCAAAATTGAAGATGGAAATTAATTTTTAGTTATGAGTGAAAAATTTTCATGGATGAAAAGTTCAATTAATACATTTTTCACAAGACCTGTATATTCAATATGATTATATTATATTTGAAAATGTGAATAAAAAATTAAGAGATATTTTGAAATACTTTTTAAAGACTAAAAATGAATTTCTAAAAATGGTTGATTCCGGTGAAATATAGATACGATGATGATGGTTTTTTAATTTATGGATATAAATATCATAAAGATATTTTGATTCAATCTGGTTTTTTGAGAATAGAGGAATTTGTGATTATAATGATTTAATGAGAAATAAATAAGTCAAGAAGATGAAAATGAGATGCTTAAAGACTAATTAAAATATATAAATTCATAATTATGAAAATGAATACGTATATATGGAATTTTTTAAGTAAAAAAACAATATTGGTTAAAAATAGTGGCACTAAATTTAATGAAATTCATTTTTTTTACGTGACAGATGATCTAAGTTGGTGAGTATTTGAGTTTTTCACCTTAGAGGGATTCTTCATGCCGAAAGATGGATGGATATGAGTTTGAGATAGTTTAGTGAGAAACATGAGATTAATATATTGAGAATAATTTGTGTAAATGAAAAATATTTCATGTCATGGTAGAATTTTATAGAAAATTTTATTGGTCGAGATGTGAAAATAATATAAGAAAAATAAATGGAATATATATTATTTACCCGGAGATAATGGTTGAGGAGGTAGAAGGAATATAAATATCGTGGGGGAGTAGCGATTTAAAAAAGGAGAATAAAAAGGTTGAAGTTTTGTGGGAATTAAATCACGTATAGATATTATATATTATAAATATACAAAAAATCAATTTTTAAGAGACCAATATATAAAAGGAACAAACAAGGATAAAGGAAAAGCCTGTGTTTTTTATTTGAGAAATGATCATCGACATCTATTAGTTGAGAAAAAATAGATGAACCATGAGTAAGAACAATATGGTGTATCAAATATTGAGCTGAATCTGAAGAACATTAGGCATCAATGTTTTCAAAAGAGGAAAAATACTCTACTAATATGAGTTCAGATCCATGATCCAAATATGTGTAAATAAGAAGAAACAATTGAGAAACCATTTTTTATGTGAATTATTTATCACTTTGAAGCATGCCTCTTAGATAATGATAAGAGAGATATCTAGGTGAGAAATATATGCTAAATATATATAATGCTATGTATATAAATAGATTCTAAGTTGGTGTGTGTTCTTAAAGAGATATTGGTAGTTTAAGACACTTTAGAAGAAGAATAAGATCCGTCTGGTTTTTACTAAAGTTTCCTACGTAAACCTGGTGATCAACATCAAAAAATAAGCTAAAAGTGTAACATCTGATATTTTTCTGAGAAATATTTTGTTTTTGTGTTATATACATCATCAAAGGAATCTTTCACTACACACAACACTAGCTTGTTTTTCTTTACACGCAATCACAACCTTCCTCGATAGCTTGCATTGTACGCAATACTGAGTTTCACTAAACAACAATATGCTATTAAAATATTATTAAAACTAACCGTTATGAATAGTAATACCCACTTTTTGAAATTTTAAAAATTTTATATTTCAAAATGGACTTCATTTTTGGATTCAGAATATCGAAATTAGCCTAGGATGAATTTTGGATATTTTTCTGAAAACATTCAATTTTTGATGAATAGTAAAAACACTGGGTTACTATTTAAAAACCGAATTTATATTTAAATAATTATGTATTTTATTTAAATTTATTTTAGGTCAAAATTGATACATAATACCAATATAAGTTCAATGTAATTAATTGGAATAATTTTATAATAAATTTAGATATATAAAAATTTTATTGAACTTTTCACCGTCTTTTACCCACCTCCAAGGAGAGTTTAAAAATTTACATAGAACATAATTATCCTGCTTCTGTGAGTGGAATTATGAAAATCTGAGAGACACGGTTAACATCAAGGTGTAAAATGTGGTTCAATAAGATAAAAATAATTTTTGGTGAATAGTAACTTTTTACTTGTATTAACCACGGTTACAAGTAAATAGGGTAATTAACGGTAAAAATGGTATTGTTATTACCCTAACACATGTCCTAATTCTATTGGATATGTTTAATTCGACCTCAAATAACCATTTGAATAAAATATGACCATTTATGTCCACTTGGATTAGATTAGGTCATTTATTATTATTTTATTTAAAGAATAGTTAAAATAGTTAAAATCAAAGAATAATAAGTAAAATATTTTTAATATAGAGTTATACATAAGAACAATTCAACTATAAATATTCATTAGAAACATAAAACTATTTCCTACATAATGGTATTTCATTTATAATTTTTATACTTTAAATAATTTAATATATTTAGGACACAATGATGATGTAGTAACTACTTTATTAAAGAAATATTAACATGATTGATATTATAAATGCCCAAATAAATGTAATTTGAGACTTTTTATGAATGAAACTAATATTATAGGTTAATATGACATATTATTATTGCTTAAATTAAACTTTTTAGAACAAATCATGCTGTTATAATTTTCACAAAAATCAATTACCAAATAGTGTCAAAATTGACATAAAATAGTTTTTCAAACAAATATTATATTTTTAATTGTTATTTTATTCCTAAAAATCTAAGGTTCGGCCAAATGACTTAGATAAGGTTATATATTTTAATATTGAACCATTTGGGTTTCTTTTGGCTTTTTTATAGTATGTTTATTAACAATATAGTGTAAGAAAACAAGAAGACATAGTAAAAGTAAAATTATTTAACTTAAAGTTAAATCTAAATGATAAGGTTAAAATTTTAACCTAAACATTTATAAAATCTATTTTTTGATAGGATTTAGACCCATCCCCACCTTATATTATAAATAAATCAATTTTGAGCTATTAAAAACCGAATATGATTTTATAATAAAATAATATTTTAAGTTTTTCCTAAAGTGCCCCTCTCCACCCTTGTAAAAGGGCACCTCCTCCCTCTCCTCCTCACGCCACTATGAGCCTTAAAGCTTAGCCAACCCCTGGCATGTTCTCTTTTTCGCTTCCCTAGAAACATCCTATAGGTCCTGGTCTTCTTCAAAGACTATCTCTACTACCCTAAGTGGAGGTTAAGAAGAGGCACTTCAAAGAAGAGGTAATGTCCGTTACCGATTCTTTCAACTTTATTTCTTCCTCTAGATCCTCTTCTTTAGTTTTTTCATTATGAAGTAATAAAATAAGTATCAATAATATACTGATATGTTATTATAAATTTGAAACAACCCTATTTCACCTTCTATCCACCCTACGTAAAATGAAATCACCACGCGTACGTACGTACGGAATACCGTCTCCACGCCGTGGTGTAATATGTTTTCCACCGCCAACTTACTTAGATGGGTATAATGGGGTAAATAATAACTATATATGATTATTGTAAATTGATATTGATTCTGAAATAGTATACATACACTTATATACAATTCCATGATCATGGGAATGATATCATCACTCGTGCGTACGTAAGGCCTACCGTCTCCATGATGTGATGTGACTCATTCTGCATGATCTTCAATGAATAATGATTATATATATGAATTTAATTAATAAATATGATATATATTACACTAAAACCATTCTGGAAATTAGGTATCTATAACCTAAATATAAGAATAATAATTTATTCGACAAAACATGCTTAAGAACAAAAAAAAGAAATAAACACCCAAATAACAAATAGCAATGAAATATTACTAACACGAAGCCAAGAATATGACCGTATATGATATCATAACAATGATTATGATTCTGGAATAAGTCAATAGAATTATTTAAATCATTATACAGGAGGTTTTCACATGTACGATGCAAATCAGACTTAAGGTAAAGGAAAATCTCACAATCTCATTTTTATCCAAGATTGTTTATACTTCAGAATTTACTAAGGAATATTTATCATCAACATCCATGGTTCCTCAATATTTAATATTATTTCTATCATCCTAGAATTATTTATATCCAATTTTACCCTTCAGTGAGTTTTTAGTAAAAGACAAGAAAGGAATCTTTTGTCGTTTTTAGTACGAGGTACTTTTCTGACTTTTCTGGCCAAAGTACGAGGAAAACGTTTTTTTAACATATAAGACATAAATGAATTCATAAAACATTATTTCGATGAATATTACTTTAAATGTTTTCAAGTTTATTTTTAATCAACTTCTTTTAGATTAAAATTGTATGACATGTTAAGAAAGAAAAAATGTTTTTGAAGTAGAAAGGATATTTTCCTCAAGAATGGAGTTCAAGTGTTTTATCAAAATTATTTTCCGTCTAAGATAATATAGGGTTCTGTTTCTATCCCTATTTTTAAATTTATTTTATTATGTTATGATGGAATTATTTTTATGAAGTCCTTTTATATTATATTATTTATGTTATGATGGCAGGAAGTTTAAGAATCCCATTTTTATTACATGGGTTATGCTATGATGTATGATTTATGATATTGTGAAACACATAAGAATGGTATAATTATGATATGGGTGGGAAATATATATCCCTCAAATTCATTGGGTAGATATTTATATCTCATGGGATTGATATGGCTGGAATGGCAGGTTAATCTGGTGCAGTGATACAGGACTGAAACGAGGAGTGAAATCGGTTCAGAAATGGACTTTTTCCACTAAGATAGTCTTGGAAATGAGTCATGACTAACAAGAAATGATTCTCTATGATTATGTGTGTATGCCAAAAAGTTTCATGTTATGATTATTGGGATAATATTTCACTACTATGATTTATCACATGTTATGAATTTATGATCTCTTTTGTGGGTTATGATTTCAAAAATGTTATGTTCTTATGAATATGATGTGATTGATATTTCATTTGTTTACCCTTACTGAGCATTTGAACTCACCCTTTTGTATGTTTTATTTCCCCCAGGTCAGGAATAATGTTATTAAGTAGGATATTCCAAAATGTTTTTCTAGATATAATGAAATAAATGGGAGACAACGTAGATGCTTTATGAACCAGTTGTTTATGTTTCCCAGTTTCTAAAGACACTATACCTATACGGTCCTATTGTGGTTTTGTTATATGTTCTAATAAGTATATTTCAATAATGAATTAATAAAAATGTATGTAATGTATGGGTTGTTATAGTTGGTATCAAAGGAAAGGTATAGTCAAACTTTGGAAACTAGGATGTGAAAGCCTTAGTAAGAACCCTAAGGATATGTCTAAGTATAGAACACAATCTTAGAGTTTTAGAAATGTCCATGAATAACCTATGATAAGACCTTAAGTGTGAAATTTTATTCATGATTATGTGGTTTTTCTATTATGATTACTGTTTCTAGCTCTATGCTTATTGGTTTTAGTCAATGGTTGGAACCCGAATGAACCGTGTTAATAATGAATGTGATGGGAAATGAAATGATTGTCCCCATGAGCAACCAATCATTATGGGGGCTGAAATGAAAAATCTTGTAGCCATGATCACAAAAATTTCTTAAGCTATGAATCATGCATGACATCCAAACGAGCAAAGTAAGGAGCAAAATTCTATTTAATCCTTCATGAGGCAGCATCCACCCTAATTTAGTGGGTTTACTGATCCATTAGTGGCTGAAAAATGGATCAACACCACTTAAAGGATATTTACAGTTCTTCAATGTTCTAAATATGATATATTCATCTTATCATTATATCATTTGGAAGGTGAAGCTGATCAATGGTGGAATCTTATCAAGAATACAAAGCAAAGGGATTGAATTGAGTCCCTAGAATGGGACGAGTTCAAGACAATATTTTTAAATAAGTACTTCCCTCTAATTCTTTAAACAAAGATGGATAAGGGGTTTGTTGAACTAAAGAAAAAGGATGATGAATCTGTTGGTACCTACGAAGAAAATTTTATAATACGTGCATGGTATGCTTTGGGATTATTATCCAACTTGAGGGTAAGATCGATCGATTCTTTAGTGTCTTAAAACCAAGTCTTCAAATGGCCTTAGCCATAAGGGACTTCAATAGCTACGAGGAAATCATTTAATGTGATCTCAAGGTTGATATGGAGATTGCAGTAACCCCTCAGTCATATGGGTTTGATAAGAAGAGGAAAATGGAATTCAAAGGGAAATCTAAAGAGCACACTGAAAAGAAGATGAGTTTTACCTTATGCTCAAAGTGTGGAAAGAAACATGGAGGGAGTTGTCTTAAAGTGACAAGTAAAATTTTAAAATGTGGAAAGGAAGATCATCTGGAATTTGAATGTCGAAATGATGGGAAGAATATGTCTAGTGAGGCAAACAAAGAAAATAATAGACAGAGTGCGCATCCTACACTTCAATGTTACAAGTGAAAGGAAATGGGGCATTATTTCAGTCAATGCCCTAATACAAGGGTTGTTGATTATGATCGACGTCAATAAAATCTTAAGGCTAAAGACAAAGGAATGTCACATGCAATTTCTATCAGCGATGTGAAGTATGATAACAAAGTGATGAAATGTACACTTACCATCCAATCTAAAGTAGTAAATGTTTTATTTGATTCTGGATCCACCCACTCTCTTATTTCTAATGAATTTTCCAAGGGTATATCCGTATTACCTCAACAATTAGATGTTGAGTTAGCTCTGACCACCCCTAATGGAACAACTGTTGCATCAAAAGTTTACAATTCTTCTTCGATTGATGTTTGTAGTAAAGTGCTTCCTGAAAACCTTGTGATCCTTCCTATAGTGGAATTTTATTTGATTCTTGTCATGGATTGGATTTCTTTATATGGATCTCATATCAATTGACAAAGAAAGGAAGCCACATTTCATATTACATATCAATCTATGATCATCCATCAATGAAAGGATGAACATAACCTTCCAGTGGAAATGTTTCCATCATATGGGTCTTGATTCCACTAAATGAAGGTTATTTATCTCAAATGGATGGAGAGAAACTCACGATTAAGAATATTCACATTGTACGAGAGTTTGATGATGTCTTTTCGGAGGAATTACCGGGTATCCCACCAAGTCATGAAGTTCAGTTTTCAATTGAACTCATACTGGGTGTTATTCCCATTTCATAGACACCTTATAGAATGGTCCCAGTTGAGTTGCAGGAATTGAAGAATAAAATCCAAGAGAATATTGATAACGGATTCATACACCCTAGTGCATCACCTTGGGAAGCACCTATTCTGTTTGTTAAGAAGAAATATGGAACAATGAGACTCTGCATTGATTATCGAGAACATAACAAGATCACTATCAAGAACAAACATCATCTCCCATGCATTGATGAGTAATTTGACCAACTACATGGAGCTCAATACTTTTCCAAGATTGATCTTCGTTCAGGGTATCATCAATTAAGGGTCAAAAGGGAGTATATACCAAATACGGCTTTCTGTACAATGTATGGACACTATGAATTTATAGTGATGCCATTTGGTCGTACTAATGCCCCTGATATCTTCATTGATCTAATGAATAGAGTCTTTAGAGATTATCTTGATCAGTTTGTGGTAGTATTTATAGATGATATTCTTGTCTATTCAAAGATCAAGGAAGAACATGAAGACCACTTGATAATTGTATTAAATACCCTTAGAAAAGATAAGATTTATTCCAAATTTACCAAGTGTGAATTTTTGCATCAAAAAGCTGCATTTTTGGGTCACATATTCTCATAAGAGGGGATTTTTGTGGATCCAGCAAAAATAGAGGTTATCGAAAGATGTTCCAGACCAACAACAGCAACTGAGATCCAAAGTTTTCTTGGTTTGTGTAACACCCGAGATTTTTTTGAGAATTTTTTTTTTATGCTATCATAAAAGGAATATTTCACTACACAAAACACTATCTTGGCTTTCTTTATACGCAATCACGACTTCCTCGATATCTTGCATTGTACGCAATACCAAGTTTCACTAAACAACGATAGGCTATTAAAATATTATTAAAACTAGTCGTTATGTATAGTAATACCAACTTTTGGAAATTTTATAACTTTTTATCTTTCAAAATGGACTACATTTTTTGATTTGGAATACTTAAATTATCCTAGGGTGAATTTTTGGTATTTTTCTGAAAACTTTCCATTTTTGATGAATAGTTAAAACACTGGGTTACTATTTAATACCGAATTTTTTATTCAAATAATTATTTATTTTATTTAAATTAATTTTAGGTCAAAATTGATATATATTACCTATATAAGTTCAATGTATGTCATTTGAGTCCTTTTATAGTAATATTAGATATATAAAAAGTATATTGAACTTTTCACCGTCTTTTACCCACCTACTAGGAGAGTTTGAAAATTTACATAAAAATTAATTTTATCACTTCTGTGAGTGGAATTTCGAAAATCCAAGAGACATGGTTAATAACAAGGAGTAAAATGTAGCTCAACAAGATAAAAATAATTTATGGTGAATAGTATCTTTTTACTTTTATTTACCACGGTTAAAAGTAAATAGGGTATTTAAGGCTAAAAATGATATTATTATTACCATAACACATGTACTAATTATATTGGAAAGTTTAATTCGTCCAAAAACATCCTTATGAATAACATATGGCCATTTAGGCCCACTTGGATTAGATTAGGACATTTAATATTATTTTATTTAAAGAATATTTAAAATAGTTAAAATCAATTTTTGATAACTAAAACATTTTAAATATAGGGTTATACATATGAAAAATTCAACTATAAATATTCATTTGAAATATAAACATATTTCCTACATAATTGTATTTTATTTATAATTTTTACACTTTAAATTTTTAATTTATTTATGACACAATGATGATGCAGTAATTACCTTATTAAGGAAATATTAACATAATTGATATTATAAATACCCAAATAAATGAAATTTGTGACTTTTTATGAATTAAAATAATTTTATAGGTTAATGTGACATATTAGTATTAATTAAATAAATGTTTTTCAACTAATAATGCTGTTATGATTTTCAAAAAAATTAATTACCAAATAGTGTCAAAATTGACATAAAATTGTTTTTAAAAACAATATTATATTATTAATTGTTATTTTATTCCTAGAAATCTAATGTTCGGAAAAATTACATAAATAAGGTTATATATATTAATAATGAACCACTTGGGGTTTTTTGGATTGTTATAGTATGTTTATTAACCATATAGTGTAAGAAAACAAGAAGACACGGTAAAAGTTAAATTATATAACTTAGAGTTAAATCTAAATGATATGGTTAAAATAGTAACCTAAACTTGTCTAGAAACTATTGGTTGAGATAATTTCGACCCATACCTACCTTAGCTTCTAAATAAATCAATTTGGATCTATTAAAAACCTAATATTACTTTATAATAAAATAATATTTTAAGTTTTTCCTAAAGTCCCCCTCTCCTCCCTTATAAAAGGGCACCTCCTCCCTCTCCTCCTCACACCACTTTGAGCCTTCGATCTCAGAAAAACCCAGAAGAATTCTCTTCTCCACTTCCCTAGAAACATCCTAGATGTTATGGTCTTCTTCAAAGACCATATTTAGTTCCCTAAGAGGAGGTTAAGAGGAGGCACTTCAAAGAAGAGGTAATGTCTTTTACTGATTCTTTCAACTTCATATCTTCTTTACTTCTTCTTATTTAGTTGTTTCATTATGATGTAATAATATCAGTGTCACTCATAAAATTATATTTTATTATAAATTTGAAAAAACCATATTTCACCTTCTATCCATTCTACGGAAAATGAAATCACGGCGCGTGCGTACGTACGAAATACCGTCTCCACGCCATGGTGTAATCTGTTTTCTGACACCACCTTAATTGGATGGGTATAATGGGGTAAATAATAACTATATATGATTATTTTAAAGTGATATTTATTCTGAAATAGTATACATACACTTTAATACAATTCCATGACCATGGGAACGATATCATCGCTCGTGCGTACGTACGGCCTACCGTCTCCACGATGTGATGCGACTCTTTCTACATGATCTTCAATGCATAATGATTACAAAAATGAATTGAATGAATTGAATGAATAAATATGATATATATTACACTAATACCATTCTATAAGTGATTTATCTATTACCTAAAATTAATAATATGAATTTATTCGACAAAACACACATAAGAACAAAAAGAAATAAACACCCGAATAACAATTAGCAATGAAATATTACTAAAACGAAGCTAATAATATGACCAGATATGATATAATAACAATGAGTAAAATTCTTTAATATGTCAATAAAATTATTTAAATCATTATATAGGAGGTTCGGACACATATGAAGCAAATCAGACCAAAGGTAAAGGAAAATCTGGAAATCTCATTTTTATCCGAGATTGTCTATACTTAGGTAATTATTGGGGCATATTTATCATCAACGTCCATGTTTCATCAATATTTAATAACTTCTCTATCCTCCTACAATTTTTTAAATCCAATATTACTCAATGGCGAGTTATTATTAAAAGATATGAATGTAATGTTTTTTCGTTTTTAGTACGAGGTACTTTTTTACTTTTCCGGTCAATGTACGAGAAAAAAGTTTTTCTTGAACTTATACAGCATGGATGGATTTTTAGAACATTATTTCCATGAATCTTCCTTTTCAAGTTTTCAAGTTTATTTTTAATCAACTTATTTTTATTTTAAAATTGTATGACACGTTATTAAAGGAAAAAAATTTGAAATACAAAGGATATTTTCCTCAAGAATGAAGTTCAAGTGTTTTATCAAAATTATTTTCCATCTAAGAAAATATAGAGTTCTGTTTCTATCTCTATTTTATATTTATTTGATTATGTTATGATGGAATTATTTTTATTATGTCCTTTTATCTTACTTGGATTATGTTATGATGGCATGATATTTAAGAATCCCATTTTTTTATTACATGGGTTATTCTATGATGTATGATTAATGATCTTGTGGAACTCATAAGAATGGTATCATTATGAGATGGGTGGGACCTATATCTCCCTCTAATGAATTGGGTAAAGATTAATATCTCGTGAGATAGACATGGCTGGAATGGCAGGTTAATCCAATTCAGTGATACAGGACTGAAATGAAGAGTGAACTCAGTTCAGAAATGGAATTTGTCCTCTAAGATAGTCTTGGAAATGAGTCTTGACTACTAAGAAATTATTCTCTATGATATTGTCTGTATGCCACAAAGTTTCATGTTTTATGTTATGATTATTGGGATTAAATTTCACTATTATGATTTATCCCCGGTTATGATATTATGATCTCTTTTGTAGGTTAAGATTTCCAAAATGTTATGTTCTTATGATTAATATTTCTTTTGATTACCCTTACTGAGCATTTGAGCTCGCCCTTTTGTATGTTTTATTTTCCTCAGGTCAGGAAGAAGTTTTTTAAGTATGATATGGAAAAAGGGACTCTAGATATGTTGAAATAAATGGGAGACAATGTAGATGCTTTATGAAGCAGTTGTTTATGTTTCCCAATTTCTAAAGACACTATACATATACAGTCCTTTCATGTTTTTTTATATGTTGTAATAAGAATGCTTCAATTCGGAAGTAATAACCATGTATGTAATGTATGGGTCATTATAGCTGGTATCAGAGGAAAGGTATAGCCAACCTTTGGAAAATAGGATGTGGAATCCTTAGTAAGAACCCTATGGATAATTCTATGTATATAAAAAAATCTTAGTGTTTTAGAAATGGACATGAACAACCTATGATAAGACCTTAAGTGTGAAATTTTATTCTTGATTATGTTTTTTTCCTATTATAATTAGTGTTTCTCACACTATTCTTCTTGTTTTTAGTCAATGGATGGAACCTTAAGGAACCGTGTTAATACTGAATACGACGGGAAATGCAATGATTGTCCCCCTGAGCAACCAAACGTTATGGCAGTTAGAATTAAAAATCTTATGTCCATGCTCACACAACTTTCTCAAGATATGAATCATGAATGACTTCCAAACGGGCAAAGGAATGAGAAACATTATGTTGAATCCTTCATTAGGTATCATCCACCCTCATTCAGTGGGTCTACTGATCCATTAGTGGCTGAACAGTGGATTAGTACCACTAAAATGATATTTTCAGTTCTACAATGTTCTGAACATGACAAAGTCATCTCAGCGGTGTATCGTTTGTAAGGTGAATCTGATCAATGGTGGAATGTTATCAAGAATATGAGGAAAAGGGACGAAATTGAATCCATGGAATGAGACGAGTTCAAGAACGTATTTTTCAACAAGTAATTCCCCCGTAATCTTCAAAAAAGATGGATAAGGAGTTTCATGAACTCAAGCAAACGGAGGATGAATCTGTTGGTACCTATGAAGAAACTTTTACAAGACTTGTAAGGTACTCTTATGGGATTATTATCCAACCTGAGAGTAAGATCAATTGATTCCTTAGTGTTTTGAAACTAAGTCTTCGAAGGGCGTTATCTATAAGGGACTTTAATAGCTATTATAACACCCGAGACTTTTATGAGAAATATTTTCTTTTTATGTTATATAAATCATCAACGGAATCTTTTACTACACACAATCGCGACCTTCCTCGATAGCGTGTGTAGTACGCAATACTGAGTTCCACTAAAAACGATATATTATTATAATATTATAAACTAGCCGTTATGAATAGTATTAAATAAATTTTAAATTTTAAAACATTATTATTCATCTTAAACATTTTCTAGAACATGGTAAGAGAAAGAAATATTTTTTTGGTAAAATAAGTATTTATCAAAAAATGCAGTTTTGTCGCATTTTGATGGCGCACCCACATTAAATCTAGTTTTTGACACATTTATAAGTTCAATTTGACAAAATAATATTCTTCTTTTTGAATAAGGATATAAAATTTTACTTTGGATAAATTTTTTATATTTTTCTGTTAACTTTCATATTTTGATGAATAGTAAAAATACGCTAATTTTTTATTAAAAACAACTTTTTCATTGAGATATGTTATATGGTTAAATTATAATATTGAATGGTTTTAATGTGTAGATATAATATTTTTTTACCATTTAATATAACGTATGTCATTAGCATTAATTTCACATTGAATTCATAGGTAAAAACATTTCAATCTTTGGCAATGTTTTAACATTTAAAACCCATTTTCTTAACATCAGGATTTATTTTATAATAATTACTGCAAGTTATGTGTTTTGAATTTTAAAAAATGGATTCTATATTCAGAATCAGTGGGTCCAAATTATTTTAATAGGCTACTTTTTATTTTTGGGCATTATGAATAGTAACTACGGTAAATTTTATTTACCCTAGTTAAAGGTAAATCGGGTAATTAAGGGTAAATATAAGATTATAAGATTACTCTAACACCTGACAAATCCTATTGGATGACTAAAGGTCGACCCATATCACCTACGGGTCGGATTAGATTCATTTAATAGACCTTTTCCCATGAAAATAATTTAATTATTATTAAAACCAAAGAATGTGACAACATGCCACTTTCTTAAATCTTATAAGTATAATAATTTTAATTTGGTGATAAACTTAATACAAATTCTAACCTGAATAGTCTCCAAAAATATAATTGAAATATCTACATTATAGGAATTTATTTAGAATTTTTTGAGATTAAATAATTATCATTAATTATGACACAATAGTGATGTTGAAATTATTTTATTAATTAAAATATTGAATAAATTCTTTTATAATATTAAAAAAATTATTATATGCACTATTTAATGTTCTCCACTAATTTTCTAGATACATATGACATTTTGTTAATCTATTAAAGCTTTTAGTTTGAACATATCTTCTGTATATATTTTATTTAAATTCAAATAAATGAATAGTGTCAAAATTCACACAATTGTTATTTTATAAAAGTAACATATTATAAAATTGTTTAAAAATCACAGAAATATTTAACAATTATAAATTAAAATTTATATGGTCTAAAATGTCATAATGTGTCAAATTATGGAATATTGACAACACATATGTAATTATTAATGAAAATTTAAAATTTAGAATATTATTACCACAAATAAAATTAAATTGATAAATAAGGATAAATCAAGTTGGTAATGTTTAAAATAAATTCCTAACATGCCTAAATATTATTGGTTGATGAGATTACAACCCTATCTCATCTAATAATTGGATATGAGTAATTTTGGAAGTTTTTATGTGGGGTTGGGATTTAATATAAACAAATATCTCTTATATTTCTAAAGGTGCCCCTCTCCTCCCTTATAAAAGGGAACCTCCTCCCTCTCCTCCTCACACCTATTTGAGACTTCAAGCTCATCCAAACCCTTCCCATTTCACTTCTCCACTTCCCTAGAATCTTCCTATAAGTTCTGGTCTTCTTCAAAGTACAGCCCTAGTGCCCTAAGAGGAGGTTAAGAAGAGGCGCGTCAAAAAGAGGTAATATCCATTACCGATCCTTTCCAAATTCTTTCTTCTTCAAAATCTTCTTCTTTAGTTGTTCCATTATGAAGTAATAAAATCAGTATCACTCATATAATGATATTTTATTATAATTATGAATCAACCCTATTTCAACATCTATCCATCCTATGGAAAATGAAATCACCGTGCGTGCGTACGTACAGAATACCGTCTCCACGCCGTGGTGTAATCTATTTTCCCCCACCACCTTACTTCGATGGGTATAATGATGTAAAAAATTACTATATATTATTATTTTAAAGTGACATTGATTCTGAAATAGTATACATACAATCCAATACAATTCCATGATCATGGGAACAATATCATTGCTCGTGCGTACGTACGGAATACCGTCTCCACGATGTGATGCGATTAGTTCTACATGATCTTCATTTCATAATGATTATATAAATGAATTTAACGAATAGATATGATATATTGTACATTAATAGAATTCTGTAAATGATTTATCTATAACCTAAAGATAAGAATAAGAATTTATTCGACAATACACGCATAAGAACAAAAAGTTATAAACACCCGAATAACAAGTAGCAATGAAATATTACTACAATGAAGCTAAGAATATGACCATATATGATATCATAACAATAATTATGATTCTATAATAAGTCAATAACATTATTTAAATCATTATACAGGAGGTTTAGACACTTACGAGGCAAATCTGACCTAAGGTAAGGGAAATATCACAATCTCATTTTTATCCAAGATTGTTTATGCTTTGGTATTTACTGGGGTGTATTTTATCATCAACATCCATAATTCCTCAATATGTAATATTATTTCCATCCACCTATAATTTTTTATATCCAATTTAACCCTTTGGTGAGTTTTAGTAAAAGATATGAAAGGAATCTTCTGTCGTTTTTCGTATGAGATACTTATTGGCTTTTCTGACAAAAGTACGAGAAAAATGTTTTTTTAACTTATACAGCATGAATGGATTTTTAAAACATTATTTCCAAGAAGCTTCCTTTACATGTTTTCAATTTTATTTTTAATCAACTTCTTTTAGTTTAAAATTGTATGACATGTTAAGAAAGGAAAAATGTTTTTGAAGTAGAAAGGATATTTTCCTCATGAATGGAGTTCAAGTGTTTTATCAAAATTATTTTCAATATAAGATAATATAGGGTTTAGATTCTATCCATATTATTACATTGATTTGATTATGTTGTGATGGAATATTTTTATTAATTCCTTTATCTTATATGAATTGTTTTATGATGTCACGATGTTTGAGATTCCCATTTTTATTACATGGGTTATTCTATGATGTATGGTTTCTGATATTGTAGCACACATAAGAATGGTATCATTATGAGATGGGTGGGACCTATATCTCCCTTCAATGAATTGTGTAAAGATTTTTATATCTCATTAGATAGACATGGCTGGAACGGCTGGTTAAACCGGTTCAGTGAAACAAGACTGAAATGAGGAGTGAACTCAGTTCAGAAATGGACTTCGTCCACTAAGATAGTCTTGGAAATGAGTCCTGACTAACAAGAAATTATTCTCTATGATTATGTGTGTATGCCACAAAGATTCATGTTTCAAGTTATGATTATTGGGATTACATTTCACTACTAGGATTTATCCCATGTTATGAGATTATTATTTATTTTGCAGGTTAAGGTTTCCAAAAGTTATGTTCTTATTTATATGATATGATTGATATTTCTTTTGTTTACCCTAACTGAGCATTTGAGCTCACTATTTTGTATGTTTTATTTCCCCGGGTCAGGAAGAAGGTTATTAAGTAGGATATTCCAAAAAGGGACTCTAGATATGATGAAATAAATGGGAGGCAAAGTAGATGCTTTATGAACCAGCTGTTTATATTTCCCAGTTTCTAAAGACTCTATACCTATACGGTACTTTCCAGGTTTTGTTATATGTTGTAATAAGTGTGCATAAATTCTGAAGTATTGAAATTGTATGTATGGTATGGGTCGCTATAGATGGAATCAGAGGAAAGGTATAGTCAACCTTTGGAAACTAGGATTTGAAAGCCTTAGTAAGAATATTAAGGATAAGTCTAAGCATTGAACACAATATTAGTGTTTTAGAAATGTCCATGAACAACCTATGATAAGACCTTACGTGTGAAATTTTAGTCTTGATTATGTGGTTTTCCTATTATAATTAGTGTTGCTCACACAATTCTTCTTGGTTTTAGTCAATGGCTGGAACCCGAAGGAATCATGTTAATGCGGAATGCGATGGCCAAAGAAATGATTGTCCCCATGAGAAACCAAATGTTATGGGAGCTGGAATGAAAAATCTTGTATCCATGATCACAGAACATTCTAAAGCTATGAATCATGCAGGACTTCCAAACGAGCAAAGGAAGGAGCAACATTCTGTTGAATCCTTCATGAGGCAGCGTCCACCTTCTTTCAGCGGGTCTACTGATCCATTAGTTGCTAAACAATGGATTAGTACTACTCAAAAGATATTTTCAGTTCTTCAATTTTCTGAACATGATAAAGTCATCCTAGCAGTGTATAATTTGGAAGAAGATACTGATCATTGGTGGAATCTTATTAAGAATACGAGGCAAAGAGATGATATTGAGTCCATGGAATGGGACGAGTTCAAGAACTTATTTTTCAATAAGTACTTCCCTCGTATTCTCTGAAAAAAGATGGAGAAAGAGTTTCTTGAACTGAAGCAAAAGGATGATGAATTTTTTTGTACTTATGAAGAAAATTTTACAAGACTTGCAAGGTACGATTCTGGTATTATTATCTAACCTGAGAGTAAGATCGATCGATTCTTTAGTGGATTAAAACCATATCTTCGAAGGGCGTTATCCATAAGGGACTTCAACAGTTACGAGGAAATCGTTTGATGAGCTCTCATATTTGAGATGGAGATTGGAGTAACCCATCAGTCATATGGGTTTGATAAGAAGAGGAAAATGTAATTCAAAGGAAAATCTAAAGATCACACTGAAAAGAAGATGAGCTTTCCCTTATGCTAAAAGTGTGGAAAGAAACATGGAGGGAGTTTTCTTAAAGGGACAAGTAAATGTTTCAAATATGGAAAGGAAGGTCATCGGGCATTGGAATACCACAATGATGGGAAGAAGATATCTAATGATACAATCGAAGGAAGGGACACACAGAATGAACCTACTACACTTCAATGTTTCAAGTGAAAGGAGATGGGGCATTATGCCAATCAATGCCCAAATCCAAGGGTTGATGATGATGGTCGACGTCAACCAACTCTTAAGGCTAAAGTCAAAGGAAAGTCACATGCAATTTCTATCAGCGATGTGGAGTACGATAACGATGTGGTGAAAAGGTACACTTACCATCAAATCTAAAGTACCAAATGTTTTATTTGATTATGGATCCACCCACTCCTTTATTTCTGAAGAATTTTCAAAGGATATCACCGTATTACCTCAACAGTTAGATGTTGAGTAAGCTGTGACAACCCCTAATGGCACAACAGTCGCATCAAAAGTTTATAATTATTCTCCGATTGAAGTTTGTGGGAATGTGCTTCCTGCAAATCTTGTGATCCTTCCTATAGTGTAATTTGATGTGATTCGTGGCATGGATTGGCTTTCTCTACATGGAGCTCATATCATTTTCCAACGAAGGGATGTCACGTTTCATATTCCAGATCAATCTCTGATCCTCTATTGATGCAAGGATGAACATAACCTTACAATGGAAATGTATTCCATTTTATGGGTATTGATTCCACTAAATGAAGGTTATTTATCACACATGGTTGGCGAGAAACCCAAAATTAAGAATATTCCCATTGTACAGGAGTTTGATGATGTGTTTCTAGAGGAATTACCGGGTCTCCCACCAAATCATGAAGTTGAGTTTTCAATAGAACTCATACCAGGTGCTTTGCCTATTTCAAAGACACCTTATAGAATAGCCCCAATTGAGTTGCAGGAATTGAAGAAGCAACTCTAAGAGAATCTTGATAAGGGGTTCATACGCCCTAGTGCGTCACCTTGGGGAGAACCTATTATATTTGTTAAGAAGAAAGATGTTTCAATGAGACTCTGCATTGATTATCGAGAACATAACAAGATCACTATCAAGAAAAAATATCCTCTCCCACGCATTGATGACTTCTTTGACCAAATACGAGGAGCTCAATAATTTTCCTAGATTGATCTTCATTCAGTGTATCCCCAATTAAGGGTAAAAAGGGAGGATATACCAAAGATGGCTTTCCGTACAAGGTATGGACACTATGAATTTATAGTGAGGCCATTTGGTCTTACCAATGCCCCTACTATCTTCATGGATCTGATGAATAGAGTCTTTATAGACTATATTGATCAGTTTTTGGTAGCCTTTATTGACTATATTCCTGTATATTCAATGAGCAATGAAGAACATTAAGATCACTTGAGAATTATATTGAAGACCTTGAGAAAGGAGAAGATTTATTCCAAATTTACCAAGTGTGAATTTTGGCTTCAAAGAGTTTCATTATTGGGTCACATAATCTCAATAGAGGGGATATCTGTGGATCCACCAAAAACAGAGGTTATCAAAAGATGGTTGAGACCAACAACAGTGACTGAGATCCGATTTTTTCTTGGTTTGGATGGATATTATCGACATTTTGTGAAAGATTTTTCACGATTATCTAATCCACCCACAAAGTTGACTCGGAAAGGAGTTAAGTTTGTTTGGATAGAGGAATGTGAAGAGAATTTCAAGGAGTTGAAAAGAAGGTTTTCCAGTGCACCTATGCTCACACTGCCTTGTAGTGGAGAATGGTTTGTGATCTACAGTGTTGCATCCATAAGGGTTTGGGGTGTGTTCTTATGCAAAATGATATGGTGATAGCTTATGCCTCATGATAGTTGAAAATACATGAGAAGAATTACCCAACTCATGATTTGGAGTTAGCTTCGGTAATCTTTGCAATAATGATATAGAGGCATTACCTTTATGGTGAAAGGTGTGATATTTATACTGATCATAAAATTTTAAAGTTTATTTTCACAAAAAAGGTTCTGAATATGCGCCAAAGAAGATGGTTGGAGTTGATTAAGGATTACGACTGCTCAATTCATTACCACCCAAGGAAAGCAAACAAGGTGGCAGATGCATTAAGTCGACAAGACCATGCCAGTTTATCCATGATGAGGATCACAAAAGATCAAATATTTATGGATTTACAAGGATGGATCTTGGAATTATAATGAAAGGGGAAAATTCATATCTTTATCAAATGAATGTTCAACCATCTATACATGTGATGATTAAAGAGGCACAGAATGAAGATTTCGAGTTACAAAAGAAGGTGAGAAATGTTCCTGAATTCAACCTTGATTGTGATGGGATAATAAAGTTCAGTAATCGTGTTTGTGTTCCTCCCATTCCCGAATTAAAGAAGGAGCTGCTGGATGAGGCTCATAGTTCTTCATTCTCTAATCATCCTGGAAGCACGAAGATGTATAGGGACCTGAAAGTGTACTTCTAGTGGGATGGCATGAAAAGAGATGCTGCTGAATATGTCTCTCGATGCTGGGTTTGTCAGAAAGTTAAAGCTAAGAGACAGATGTCTAAGGGGATGTAACAACCATTACCCATACCTGAATGGAAATGGGAAAACATCACTATGGAATTTGTCACAAGACTTCCTAAAACATCCAAAGGCAATAATGCTATCTGGGTCATAGTTGATCGTCTTACAAAGTCTTCACACTTCATCATTATCAGAGAGGATTTCTCTCTAGATCAGCTTTCCAGGATATATGTGAAGGAAGTGGTAAGATTTCATGGAGTACCACTTTCTATTATATCTGATCGGGATCCGAGGTTTACCTCAATGTTTTGGCGAATTCTTCAGCATACTCAGGATACAGAGTTGAGTTTCAACACTACTTATCATCCTCAGACAGACGGTCAGTCTTAGAGAACAATTCAAACTCTCGAAGATATGTTGAGAGCTTTCTCTATGGATTTCAAAGGTGGTTTGGATCAACACCTACCTTTGGGGAAATTTTCTTAGAATAATAGCTTTCACTCCAGTATTCAGATGGCCCATTATGAAGCTCTCTATGGAATGAAATACAGGACTCCAACTTGCTGGGATGAAGATGGGGAAAGAAAGTTTTTAGGATCTGATATTGATGTTGAGATGGTAGAAAAGGTCTGATCAACTCAACAACACATAAGAGCAGCTCAGAGTCGACAGAAAAGTTATGCCGACAACCGAAGAAAAGACCTAGAGTTTGAAGTGGGTGATAAAGTGTTCTTATGAATATCTCCCTGGAAGAGGGTCATGAGATTTGGAAATAAGGGGATGTTGAGCCCTAGATATATCGGTCCTTTCGAAATTCTGGATCGTGTTGGGAAGGTATCTTACCGATTGGCGCTTCCACCGAATCTCTCTCAAGTTCACGATGTGTTCCATGTATCTCTCCTGAGAAAGTACATACCTGATCTTTCACATGTACTCAGCTCAGAATTTGTACCATTGGAGCAAGATCATTCTTATGAAGAACAACCGATAGAGATTCTGGATAGTAGTGAAAAATTCCTATGAATCAAGAACACTTGCTTGGTGAAAGTTTTATGGAGGAACCACCAATTATAAGAAGCTACATGGGAGCTTCAGGATATGATGAGGGAGAGGTATCCTCATCTGTTTGTTACAAAGTGACTAATTTCGAGGGAGAAATTCATTTTAAGGGGGGTAGAATGTAACACCCGAGACTTTTATGAGAAATATTTTTTTTATGTTATATAAATCATCAAAGAAATCTTTCGCTGCATGCAATCGCGACCTTTCTCAATAGCTTGTGTAGTACGCAATACCGAGTTCCACTAAACAATGATATATAATTATAATATTATAAACTAGCCGTTATGAATAGTATTAACTGAATTTTAAATTTTACAACACTATTATTCATCTTACACATTTTCTAGAACATTGTAAGAGAACAAAATAATTTTTTTGGGTAAAATAAGTATTTATCAAAAAATGTCATTTTGCCGCCTTTTGATGGCGCACCAACAATAAATCTAGTTTTTGACACATTTATAAGTTCAATTTGACAAAATAAAAATCTTATTTTGGATCAGGATATAAAAATTTAGTTTGGATAAATTGTTTATATTTTTCTAATAACTTTCATATTTTGATGTATAGTAAAAATACGGTAATTTTTATTTAAAAACAACTTTTTTCATTGAGGTAATTTATATGGTTAAATTATAATATTTAATTGTTTTAAATTATAGATATAATATATTTTTACCATTTAATATAATTTATGTCATTAGCATTAATTTCAATTGAATTCATAGGTAAAAACATTTCAATCTTTGGCAATGTTTTGACTTCTAAAACCCGTTTTCTTAACAACATGATTTATTTTAAATTAATTACTGCAACTTATATGTTTTGAATTTTGAAAAATGGATTCCATATGCAGAATCAGTGGGTCCAAATTATGTCAATAGGATACTTTTTCTTTTTGGGAATTATGAATAGTAACTACGGTAAATTTTATTTACCATAGTTAAAGGTAAATCGGGAAATTAAGGGTAAATATAAGATTATAAAATTACCCTAACACCTGAAAAAATCCTATTGGATGACTAAATGTAGAGCCATATCACCTAAGGGTCGGATTAGATTCATTTAATAGACTTTTGACCATGAAAATAATTTAATTATTATTAAAACCATAGAATGTGACAACATGTCACTTTCTTAAATCTTATAAGTATAAAAATTTTACTTTGGTGATAAACTTAATGAAACTTCGAACATGAATAGTCTCCAGAAAGCTAATACAATTATATACGTCATAAGAATTTATTTAGAATTTTTAGGGATTATATAATTATCATTAATTATGACACAATAGTGATGTTGAAATTATTTTATTAATTAAAATATCAAATAAATCGTTTTAAAATATTAAAATAATTATTATATGCACTATTTAATGTGCTCCACTAATTTTATAAATACATATGACATTTTATTAATCTATTAAAGCTTTTAGTTCGAACATATACTCTGTATATATTTTATTTAAATTCAAATAAATGAATAGAGTCAAAATTGAAACTATTGTTATTTTATAAAAATAACATATTATAAAATTGTTTAAAAATCAAAAAAATATTTAAAAAATATAAATTAAAATTTTTATGGTCGACAATGTAATAAATTTTCAAATTATGGAAAATTCAAAACACATATGTAATTATTAATAATAATTTAAAATTTAGAATATTATTACCACAAATAAAATTAAATTGATAAATAAGAATAAATCAAGTTGGTAATGTTTAAAATAAATTCATAACATGTATAAATTTTATTGGTTGATGATATTAAATCCCTATCTAATCTAATCTTCAGATATGAGTCATTTTGGAATTTTTTAAGTGGGGTTGGGATTTAATATAAACAAATATTTCATATATTTCTAAAGGTTCCCATCTCCTCCCATATAAAAGGGAACCACCTCCCTCTCCACCTCACACCAATTAGAGCCTTAAATATAAGCCAAATCCTGCCCATTTAACTTCCCCACTTCCCTAGAATTATCCTATAAGTTATGTTCTTCTTCAAAGACAAACCCTAGCCCCCTCAGAGGAGGTTAAGAAGAGGCGCGTCAAAAAGAGGTAATATCCATTACCGATCCTTTCCAAATTCTTTCTTCTTCAACACCATCTTCATTAGTTGATTCATTATGAAGTAATAACATCAGTATCACTCATATACTGATATGTTATTATATGTATGAAACAACCCTATTTCAACATCTATCCATCCTATGGAAAATGAAATCACCGCGCGTGCGTACGTACGGAATACCGTCTCCACGCCGTGGTGTTATCTATTTTCCCCCACCACCTTACTTGGATGGGTATAATGATGAAAATAATTTCTATATATTATTATTATAAAGTTATATTGATTCTGAAATAATATACATACACTCCAATACAATTCCATGATTATGGGAACGATATCATCGCTCGTGCGTACGTACGGAATACCGTCTCCACGATGTGATGTGATTCGTTCTACATGATCTTCATTGCATAATGATTATATAAATGAATATAATGAATAAATATGATATATATTACATTAATACCATTCTTTAAATGATGTATCTATAACCTAAAGAGAAGAATAAGAATTTATTCGACAAAACACGCATAAGAACAAAAAGTTATAAACACTTGAATAACAAGTAGAAATGAATTATTACAACTACGAAGCTAATAATATGACCATATATGATATCATAAAAATAATTATGATTCTGGAATAAGTCAATAACATTATTTTAGTCATTATACTGGAGGATCGGACACTTACGAGGAAAATCGGACCTAAGGTAAGGGAAATATCACAATCTCATTTTTATCTGAGATTGTTTATGCTTCGGTATTTACTGGGGTGTATTTTATCATCCAAATCAATGTTTCCTCAATATGTAATATTATTTCCATCCACCTATAATTTTTTAAATCCAATTTTACCCTTCGGTGAGTTTTAGTAAAAGATATGAAAGGAATCTTTTGTCGTGTTTCGTACGAGGTACTTTTTGACTTTTCCAACAAAAGTACGAGAAGAATATTTTTTCAACTTATACGGCATGAATGGATTTTTAAAACATTATTTCCAAGAAGATTCCTTTACAAGTTTTCAAGTTTATTTTTAATCAACTTCTTTTAGTTTAAAATTGTATGACATGTTAAGAAAGGAAAAATGTTTTTGAAGTAGAAAGGATATTTTCCTCAAGAATGGAGTCCAAGTGTTTTGTCAAAATTATTTTCCATCTATGATAATATAGGGCTCTGTTTCTATCTATATTATTACTCTGATTTGATTATGTTGTGATGGAAATATTTTTATTAATTCCTTTATCTTATATTAATTGTTTTATGATGTCACGATGTTTAAGATTCCCATTTTTATTAAATGGGTTATGCTATGATGTATGGTTTCTGATTTTTTGGCACACATATAAATGGTATCATAATGAGATGGTTGGGACCTATATCTCCCTCCAATGAATTGGGTAAAGATTATATATCTCATGAGATAGACATGGCTGGAATGGCAGGTTAAACCGGTTCAGTGAAACAGGAGTGAAACGAGGAGTGAACTCGGTTTAGAAATGGACTTTGTCCACTAAGATAATCTTGGCAATGAGTCTTGACTAAACAGAAATGATTCTCTATGATTATGTGTGTATGCCAAATAGTTTCATGTTTTAATTTATGATTATTGGGATTACATTTCACTACTATGATTTATCCCATGTTATGAAATTATGATTTCTTTTGCAGGTTAAGATTTCCAAAAGTTATGTTCTTATGTATATGATGTGATTGATATTTCTTTTGTTTACCCTTACTGAGCATTTAAGATCACCCTTTTGTATTTTTTATTTCCCCAGGTCAGGAAGAAGGTTATTAAGTAGGATATGCCAAAAAGGGACTCTAGATATGATGAAATAAATGGGAGGAAATGTAGATGATTTATGAACCGGTTGTTTTTGTTTCCCAGTTTCTAAAGACTCTATACCTATACGGTCCTTTCCTGGTTTTGTTATATGTTGTAATAAGTGTGCTTAAATTCTGAATTAATGACAATGTATGTAAAGTATGGGTATCTATAGCTATGAGGAAATCGCTCAATGTGATCTTAATGTTGAAATGGAGATTGCAGTAACCCAACAGTCATAAGCGTATGATAAGAAGAGAAAAATGGAATTCAAAGGAAAATCTAAAGACCAGAATGAAAAGAAGATGAGTTTTCCCTTATGCTCAAAGTGTGGAAATAAACATGGAGGGAGTTGTCTTAATGGGACAAGTAAATGTTTCAAATGTGTAAAAGAAGGTCATCGGGCATTTGAATGCCGCAATGATGGGAAGAAGATGTCTAGTGATGCGAATAAAGAAAAGGCTACACAGAGTGAACCTCCTACACTTCAATGTTACAAGTGCAAGGAAATGGGGAATTATTCCAATAAATGACCTAATCCATGGGTTTTTTATGATGATCGATGTCAATAAACTCTTAAGGACAAAGGAAAAGGAATGTCACATGCAATTTCTTTGAGCAGTGTGGAGTATGATATTGAAGTTGTGAAAGGTACACTTACCATCCAATCTAAAGTAGAAAATGTTTTATTTGATTCTTCATCCACCGACTCTTTTATTTCTGAATAATTTTATAAGGGTATCTCCATATTACCTAAACAATTAGATGTTCAGTTAGTTGTGACAACCCCTAATAGCACAACAGTCACATCAAAAGTTTATAATTCTTCTCCGATTGATGTTTGTGGGAAATTGATTCCTGCAAATCTTTTGATCCTTCCTATAGTGTAATTTAATGTGATTTTTGGAATGTATTGTATTTATTTATATGGAACTCATATCAATTTCCAAATAAGTGAAGTCACATTTCAGATTCCATATCAATATATGATCATCTATCGATGAAAGGTTGAACATAACCTTTCAGTGGAAATTTATTCTATCTTATGGATATTGATTCCACTAAATGAAGGTTATTTATCTCAAATGGTTGGAGAGAAACTCACGATTACGAATATTCCCATTGTACGGGATTTTGATGATCTCTTTCTGGAGGAATTGCCTGGTCTTCGGCCAAATTTAGAAGTTGAGTTTTCAATAGAACTCGTACCGGGTGCTTTACCTATTTCAAAGACACCTTATAGAATGGACCCAATTGAGTTGCAAGAAATGAATAAGCAACTAAAATATAACCTTTATAAGGGATTCATACACCCTAGTGCCTCACCTTGGGGAGAACCTGTTCTGTTTGTTAATAAAAAAGATGGATCAATGAGACTCTGCATTGATTATCGAGTACTTAACAAGATCACTATCAAGAAAAAATATCCTCTCCCATGCATTGATGAATTATTTGACAAACTACGTGGAGCTCAATACTTTTCCAAGATTGATCATCGTTCAGGGTATCATCAGTTAAGAGTCAAAATGGAGAATATACCAAAGACGACATTCCGTACAAGGTATGGACACTATAAATTGATAGTGATTGAATTTGGTCTTACTAATGCCCCTACTATCTTCATGGATCTATTTAATAGAGTCCTTAGAGACTATCTTTATCAGTTTGTGGTAGTATTTATAGATTATATTCTTGTATATTCAAAGATAAAGGAAGAACATTAAGATCACTTGAGAATTGTATTGAAGACCCTGAGAAATGAGAAGCTTTATGACAAATTTACCAAGGGTGAATGTTGGCTTAAAAAAGTTTCATTTTTGGGTCACATAATCTCAAAAGAGGGGATATCTTTGGATCCAAAAAAAACAGAGGTTATTGAAAGATGGTCGAGACCAACAACAATAACTGAGATCCAGAGTTTTTTTGGTTTGGCTGGATAGTATTGACGTTTTGTGAATGATTTTTCAGGATTATCTAATCCACTCACATGGTTGACTCGAAAAGGAGTTACGTTCGTGTGGATGGAGGAGTGTAAACAGGATTTCGAGGAGTTAAAAAGAAGGTTATCTAGTGCACCTGTGCTCTCACTGCCTTTTAGTAGAGAAAGGTTTGTGATCTATAGTGATGCATTCAAGAAGGGACTGGGGTGTGTTCTCATGAAAAATGATATGGTGATAGATTATGCCTCAAGAAAGTTGAAAATCCCTGAGAAAAATTACCCAACTCATGAATTGAAGTTAGCTATAGTAATCTTTGCATTAAAAATATGAAGGCATTATATTTATGGTTAAAGGTGTGATATTTATACTGATCATAAAAGTTTAATGTATATTTTCACACAAAAGGAGCTGAATATCTGCCAAAGAATATGGTTGGAGGTGATTAAGGATTACGACTACTCAATTCATTACCACCTTGGGAAAGTAAACAAGGTGGAAGATGCATTATTTCGACAAGACCATGCTAGCTTATCCATTATTAGGATCACAAAAGATCCAATATTTATGGATTTACAATGGATGTATCTTGGAATTATAATGGAAGGGGAAAAATATTATCTTTCTCAAATGAATGTTCAACCATCTATACATGTAAATATTAACGAGGAACAGAAAGAAGATGTAGAGTTACAAAAGAAGGTGAGAAATGTTCCTGAATTCAACCTTAATTGGGATGGGATAATAAGGTTCATGAATCGGGTTTGTGTTCCTCCCATCCAAGAATTAAAGAAGGAGCTGCTAGATGAGGCTCATAGTTCTTCATTCTCTATTCATCCTGGAAGCACGAAGATGTATAGGGATCTGAAAGAGTACTTCTAGTGGGATGTCATGAAGGAGATGTTGCTGAATATATCTCTCGATGCTTGGTTTCTCAGCAAGTTAAAGCTGAGAGACAGAAGTCTAAGGTGATGTTACAACCATTACCCATACCTTAATAGAAATGGGAAAACATCGCTATGGACTTTGTCACTGGACTTCCTAAAACATCCAAAGGAAATAATGATATGTGGGTCATAGTTGATCGTCTTACAAATTCGGCACACTTCATTGCTATTAGAGAAGATTTATCTCTTGATCATCTTGATAGGATATATTTAAAGGAAGTGGTTAGATTTCATGGAGTACCACTTTCCATTATATCTGATCGGGATCCGAGGTTTACCTCAATGTTTTGGCGAAGTCTTCAGCATACTCTGGATACAAAGTTGAGTTTTAGCACTACTTTTCATCCTCAGATAGACAGCCAGTCTGAGAGAACATTTCAAACTCTAGAAGATATGTTAAGAGCTTGCTCTATGGATTTCAAAGGTGGTTGTGATCAAAACATACCTTTGGTGGAATTTTTTTATAATAATATCTTTCACTCCAGTATTCAGATTTCTCCTTATGAATCTCTCTAAGGAAACAAATGCAAGACTCCATCTTGCTGGGATAAAGTTTGGGAACGAAAGCTATTAGGACCTGATCTTGTTGATGAGATGGTAGAAATTGTCAGATCTATTCAACCACACTGTAGAGCAGCTCAGAGTCGAAAAAAAAGTTATGCCGATAACCGAAGAAAAGACCTAGAGTTTGAAGTTGGTGATAAAGTCTTTTTACTAATATCTCCTTGGAAAGGGGTAATGAGATTTGGAAAGAAGGGAAAGTTGAGCCCTAGGTATATCGGTTCTTTCAAAATACTGGATCGTGTTGGGAAGGTAGCTTACCGATTGGCGCTTCCACAGAATCTCTCTCAAGTTCACGATGTGTTCCATTAATCTTTCCTGAGAAAGTACATACCCGATCCTTCACATGTACTCGTCTCACAAGTTGTACTGATGTAGCAAGATATTTCTTATGAAGAACAACCGATAGAGATTCTGGATCTTAGCGAAAAATTCCTACAGAACAAGACCACTTGCATTGTGAAAGTTTTATGGAGGAACCACCAATTAGAATAAGCTACATGGGAGCTTCAGGATATGATGAGGGAGAGTTTTCCTCATCTGTTTGTTACAAAGTGACGAATTTCGAGGGTGAAATTCATTTTAAGGGGGGTCGAATGTAACACCCGAAATTTTTTTGAGAAATAATTTGTTTTTATGTTATCATCAAAGGAGTATTTCACTACAAACAACACTATCCTGGCTTACATTACACGCAATCGCGACCTTCCTTGATATCTTGCGTTGTACGCAATACCGAGTTTCAGTAAACAACGATATGTTATTAAAATATTATTAAAACTAGCCGTTATGAATTGTAATACCATCTTTTTGAAATTTTATAAATTTTATCTTTCAAAATGGACTTCATTTTCGGATTCAGAATACCAAAATTATCCTAGGGTGGATTTTTGGTATTTTTCTGAAAACATTCAATTTTTGATGAATAGTGAAAACAGTTGGTTACTATTTAAAAACCGACTTTTTATTGAAATAATTATTTATTTTATTTAAATTTATTTTATGTAAAAATTTATACATAATACCTATATAATTTAAATTTAAGTCATTGGAGTCATTTTATAATAATTATATATATATAAAAATTTTATTGAACTTTTCACCGTCTTTTACCCACCTCCTAGGAGAGATTGAAAATTTACATAAAACTTAATTTTACTGCTTCTGTGAGTGTAATTTGAAAAATACAAGAGACACAGTTAATATAAAGGAGTAAAATGTGGTTCAATAAGATAAAATAATTTTTGTTGAATAGTATCTTTTTACTTTTATTTACAACGGTTAAAAGTAAATATGGTAATTAAGGGTAAAAATGATATAATTATTACACTAAAAAATGTCCTAATTCTATTTAATAAGTTTAATTCGACCCAAAACAACCTTAGGAATAATATATGACCATTTAGGTCCACTTGGGTTAGATTAGGACATTTAATATTATTTTATTTAATGAATAGTTAAAATAGATAAAATCAAATCTTAATAACTAAAACATTTTTAATATTGGGTTATACATAAAATAAATTCGACTATAAATATTCATTAGAAAGATAAAAATATTTACTACATAATTCTACTTTATTTATAATTTTTAGACTTTAAATAATTTAATTTATTTGTGCCACAATGATGATACAATAATTACCTTATTTCGGAAATGTTAACATAATTGATATTATAAATACACAAATAAATTTAATTTAAAACTTTTTATGAATTAAACTAATATTATAGGTTAATGTGACATATTATTATTGATTTAAGAAACTTTTTTTGAACTAATAATGATTTTATAAGTTTCACAAAAATCAATTGCCAAATAGTGTCAAAATTGACATAAAATAGTTTTTAAAAAAAATATTATATTATTAATTGGTATTTTATTCCTAAAAATATAAGGATTAGAAAAATTACTTATATAAAGTTATATATATTAATAATGAACCACTTGAGGTTCTTTTGGATTGTTATAGTAAGTTTATTAACCATATAGTGTATGAAAACAAGAAGGCACGGTAAAAGTTAAATTATTTTACTTAGAGTTAAATATAAATGATAAGGTTTAAATAGTAACCTAAACTTGTCTAAAAACTATTTTTTGATAGGATTTAGATCCATACCCACCTTATATTTTAAATAAATAAATTTTGAGCTATTAAAAACCGAATATGACTTTATAATAAACTAATATTTTATGTTTTTCCTAAAGTGACCCTCTCCTCCCTTATAAAAGGGCACCTCCTCCCTCTCCTCCTCACACAACTTTGCGCCTTCAATCCTATACAACCCCTACCAAATTATCTTCTCCAGTTCCCTAGAAACATTCTAAAGGTTCTTTTCTTCTTAAAAGACCATCTTTAGTGCCCTAAGAGGAGGTTAAGAAGAGGCGCTTCAAAGAAGAGGTAATGTCCGTTACCGATTCTTTCAACATTATTTTTTCTTCTACTTATTCTTATTTAGTTGTATCACAATTAAGTAATAACATCATTATCACTCATATAATTATATGTTATTATAAATATGAAACAACCCTATTTCACCTTCTATCCATCCTACGGAAATTGAAATCATCGCGCATGCGTACGTACGGAATACCGTCTCCACGCGGTGGTGTAATATGTTTTCCACCACCAACTTCAATGGTTGGGTATAATGGTGTAATGAATCACTATATATGATTATTGTAAAGTGATATTGATTCTGAAATAGTATACATACAATTCAATACACTTCCACGGTCATGGGAACGATATCATCACTCGTGCGTACGCACGACCTACCGTCTCCACGAAGTTATGCGACGTGTTCTACATGATCTTCAATGGATAATGATTATATAAAAGAATTGAATGAATTAATATGATATATATTACACTAATATCATTCTATAAATGAGTTATATATAACCAAAAAATAAGAATAAGAATTTATTTGACAAAACTTGCATAAGAACAAAAAGCAATAAACACCCAAATAACAAGTTGTAATGAAATATTACTGATTTGAAGCTAATAATATGACCATATATGATATAATAACTATGATTGTGATTCTAGAATAAGTAAATAACATTATTTAAATCATTATATAGGAGGTTCAGACATGTACGAAGCAAATCAGACCTACGTTAAGAGAAAATCTAGCAATCTCATTTTTATCTGAGATTGTTTATACTTTAGTAATTACTGGGGCATATTAATAATCCACATCCATGTTTTGTCAATATGTAATTTTTTTCTATCCTCCTATAATTTTTTAAATCCAATATTAATAAATTGTGAGTTTTTAGTAAAATATATGAAACGAATCTTTTATTGTTTTTAGTATGAGGTACTTTTTGACTTTTCCAGTCAAAGTATGAGTAGAATGTTTTTATCTAACTTATACGTCCTGAATGGATTTTTAGAACATTATTTCCATGAAGCATCCTTTAAAAGTTTTCTAATTTATTTTTAATCAACTTCTTTTATTTTAAAATTGTATGACATGTTATGAAATGAAAAATGTTTTTGAAGTAAAAATGATATTTTCCTCAAGAATGAAGCTAAAGTGTTTTATCAAAATTATTTTCCATCTAAGATAATATAGAGTTTTGTTTCTATCTCTTTTTTACATTTATTATACTATGTTATTATGGAATTATTTTTATGATGTCCTTGTATCTTATATGGATTATGTTATGATGGCATGATGTTTAAGAATCATATTTTATTATTACATGGGTTATGTTATGATCTATGATTTATGATCTTGTGGAACAAATAAGAATGGTATCATTATGAGATGGGTGGGACCTATATCTCCCTACAATTCATTGGGTAATGATTTATATCTCATGAGATAGAAATGGCTAGAATGACAGGTTAATCCGGTTCTGTGATACAGGATTGAAACGAGGAGTGAACTCGGTTTAGAAATGGACTTTGTCCACTAAGATAGTCTTGGAAATGAGTCTTGACTACTAAGAAATGATTCTCTATGATTATGTGTGTATGAGACAATGTTTCATGTTTTATGTTATGATTATTGGGATTACATTTCACTACTATAATTTATCCCCTGTTATGATATTATGATCTCTGTTGCAGGTTAAGATTTCCGAAATGTTATGTTCTTATGTTTGATATTTCTTTTGTTTACCCTTACTGAGCATTTGAGCTCACCCTTTTGTATGTTCTGGTTTCCTCAGGCCAGGAAGAAGGATATTAAGTAGGATATTCCAAAAGGTAATCTTGATATGATGAAATAAATGGGATACAATTTAGATGATTGATGAACTAGTTGTTTATGTTTCCCAGTTTCTAAAGACACTATACATATACGGTCCTTTCATGGGTTTGTTCTATGTTGTAATAAGCATGATTCAATTCTAAAGTAATAACCATGTATGTAAAGTATGGATTGTTATATTTTGGCTTGATATTATCGACGTTTTGTGGAATATTTTTCACGATTATCTAATCTACTCACCAGGTTGACTCGAAAAGGAGTTCAGTTCGTTTGGATGGAGTAGTGTGAAGAGAATTTCAAGGAGTTAAAAAGATGGTTATCCAGTGCACCTGTGCTCACACCACCTTGTAGTGGAGAAAGATTTGTGATCTACAGTGATTCATCCAAGAAGGGATTGGGGTGTGTTCTCATGAAAAATTATATGGTGATAGCTTATGCCTCACGACAGTTGAAAATCCATGAGAAAAATTACCCAACTCATGTTTTGGAGTTACCTGCAGTAATCCTTGCATTAAAAATATGGAGGAATTATCTTTATGGTGAAAGGTGTGATATTTATACTAATCATAAAAGTTTAAAGTATATTTTCACACAAAAGGATCGGAATATGCACCAAAGAATATTGTTGGAGTTGATTAAGGACCACAACTTCTCAATTCATTATCACCCTGGGAATGCAAACAAGGTGGCAGATGCATTAAGTCAACAAGACCATGCTAGCTTATCCATGATGAGGATCACAAAAGTTCCCATATTTATGGATTTACAATGGATGGATCTGATAATTATAAGGGAAATGAAAAAATCTTATCTTTCTCAAATGAATGTTCAACCATATATACATGTGAAGATTAAAGAGGAACAAAAGTAAGATGTAGAGTTACAAAAGAAGGTGAGAAATGTTTTCCTGAATTTCACTTTGATTGTTATGAAATAATAAGGTTCAGGAATCGGGTTTGTGTTCCTCCCAGCCCAGAATTAAAGAAGGAGTTGCTGGATGAGGCTCATAGTTCTTCATTCTTTATTCATCCTGGAAGCACGGAGATGTATAGGTACCTAAAAGTGTACTTCTGGTGGGATGGCATGAAAAGAGATGTTGCTGAATATGTCTCTAGATTCTTGGTGTGTCAACAAGTTAAAGTTGAGAGAGAGAAGTCTAAGGGGGTGTTACAAACATTACCCATACCCGAATGGAAATGGGAAAACATCACTATGGACATTGTCACCAGACTTCCTAAAACATCCAAAGGCAATAATGCTATCTAGGTCATAGTTGATCGTCTTACAAAGTCGGCACACTTTATTGCTATTAGAGAGGATTTCACTCTTGATCAGCTTGCCAGGATACATGTAAAGAAAGTGGTATGATTTAATGAAGTACCACTTTACATTATATCGGATCGGGATCCGAGTTTTACCTCAAAGTTTTGGAAAAGTCTTCAGCATACTCTGGATACAGTGTTGAGTATCAGCACTTCTTATCATCCTCAGACAGATGGTCATTCTGAGAGGACAATTAAAACTCTAAAAGATATGTTAAGAGCTTTCCCTATGGATTTAAAAGGTGGTTGGGATCAACAGCTACCTTTGGTGGAATTTTCATATAATAATAGCTTTCACTCTAGTATTCAGATGGATCCTTATGAAGCTCTCTATGGAATGAAATGCAGGACTCCAACTTGTTGGGATGATGATGGTGAATAAAAGCTACTAGGACCTGATCTTGTTGATGAGATGGTAGAAAATGTCTGATCTATTCAACAACACATAAGGGTAGCTCAGAGTCAACAAAAGAGTTATGCTGACAATCAAAGAAAAGACTTAGAGTTTGAAGTGGGTGATAAAGTGTTCTTACGAATATCTCCTTGGAAGAGAGTAATGAGATTTGGAAGGAAGGGAGAGTTAATACCATGGTATATTGGTCCTTTAGAAATACTAGATCGTGTTGGGAAGTTAGCTCACTGATTGGTGCTACCACTGAATCTCTCTCAAGTTCATGATGTGTTCCATGTATCTGTCTTGAGAATGTATATACCCGATCCTTCACATGTACTCAACTCAAAAGTTGTACCGTTGGAGAAAGATCTTTCTTATGAAGAACAGTCTATAGAGATTCTGGATCATAGAGAAATAGTTCTACGGAACAAGACCACTCACATGGTGAATGTTTTATGGAGGAACCACCAATTAGAAGAAGCTACACAAGAGCTTTAGGATATAATGAGGGAGACGTATCCTCATCTGTTTGTTATAAAGTGATGAATTTTGAGGGCGAAATTCATTTTATGGGGGGTAGAATGTAACACCCGAGATTTTTATGAGAAATATTTTGTTTTTATGTTATATACATCTTCAACAGAATCTTTCACTGCACACAACACTAGCTTGTCTTGCTTTACACGCAATCGTGACCTTCCTCGATAGCTTGCGTTGTGCACAATACCGAGTTTCACAAAACAACGATATGCTATTATAGTATTATTAAAACTAGCTGTTATGAATAGTAATATCCACTTTTTTAAATTTATTAAATTTTATCTTTTAAAATGTACTTCATTTTTGGATTCGGAATATCTAAATTAGCGTAGGGTGAATTTTTGGAATTTTTCTGAAAACTTTCAATTTTTTATGAATACTGAAAACACTGGGTTACTATTTAAAAACCAAAGTTTTTTTTAAAGAATTATTTAATTTATTTAAATTTATTTTAGTCCAAAATTTTACATAATACCAATATAATCTCAATGTAATTCATTGGAATCATTTTATAATAATTTTAGATATATAAATATTTCATTGAACTTTTCACCGTCTTTTACCCACCTCCTAGGAGAGTTTGAAAATTTGCATAAAACATAATTTTACTGCTTCTCTGAGTGAAATTTCGGAAATCCAAGAGACAAGGTCAACATAAAGGAATAAAATGTGGTTCAATAAGATAAAAATAATTTTTGGTGAATAGTAAATTTTTACATTTATTTACCATGGTTAAAACTATATAGGGTAATTAAGGGTAAAAATGTTATTGTTATTACCCTAACACATGTCCTAATTTTATTGGATAAGTTTAATTAGGTCAAAAATAATCTTAGGAATAACATATGACCATTTAGGTCCACTTGGATTAGATTAGGACATTTATTATTATTTTATTTAAAGAACAGTTAAAATAGTTAAAATCAAAGTTTAATAACTATATGTTTTTTATTATAGGGTTATACATAATATAAATTTGACTATAAATATTCATTATAAAGATAAAATGATTTCATACATAATGGTATTTTATTTATAATTTTTAGACATTAATTAATTTTATTTAGTTATGACACAATGATGATGCAGTAATTACCTTATTAAGGAAATCCTAACATAATTGATTTTACAAATACCCAAATAAATGTAATTTGTGACTTTTTATGAATGAAAATAGTTTTATAGGTTAATGTGACATATTATAATTTATTTAATTAACATTTTTTGAACTAATAATTCTGTTATTATTTTCAAAAAAATCAATTACCAAATAGTGTCAAAATTGACATAAAATAGTGTTTAAAACAAATATTATATTATTAATTGTTATTTTATTACTAAAAAACTAAGTTTTGGCCAAATGACTTATATAAGATTATATATATTAATAATGAACCACTTGGGGTTCTTTTGTCTTGTTATAGTATGTTTATTAACCATATAGTGTTAGAAAACAAGAAGACACGGTAAAAGTAAAATTATTTAACTTAAAGTTAAATCTAATGATATGGTTAAAATAGTAACATAAAATTGTCTAAAATATATTGGATGAGAGGATTTAGACCCATACCCACCTTATATTCTGAATAAATAAATTTTGAGCTATTAAAAACCGATTATTACTTTAGAATAAAATAATATTTTAAGTTTTTCCTAAAATGCCCCTATCCTCCCTTATAAAAGGGAACCTCCCCCCTCTCCTCCTCACACCACATTTAGCCTTCCAGGTCGTCCAACCCATGACAATTTATCTTCTCCACTTCCCTAGAAACATCCTAGAGGTCTTTGTCTTCTTCAAAGACCATATGTAGTGCCCTAAGAGGAGGTTAAGAAGAGGCTCTTCAAAGAAGTGGTAATGTCCGTTACCGATTCTTTTAACTTTATTTCTTATTCTACTTCCTCTTATTTAGTTTTTTCATTATGAAGTAATAACATCAGTATCACTCATATACTGATATTTTATTATAAATATTAAAGGACCCTATTTCACCTTCTATAAATCCTACGGAAAACGAAATCACTGCGTGTGCATATGTATGGAATACCGTCTCCACGTCGTGGTGTAATCTGTTTTCCACCACCACCTTACGTGGATGGGTATAATGGTGTAAAGAATAACTATATATTATTATTTTAAAGTGATATTTATTCTGAAATAGTATACATACACTTAAATACAATTCCATGATCATGGGAACGATATCATCGCTCGTGCGTACGTACGGCCTACCGTCTCCATGATGTGATGCGACTCGTTCTACATGATCTTCAATGAATAATGATTATATAAATGAATTTAATGAATAAATATGATATATGTTACACTAATACCATTCTATAAATGAGTTATCTATAACCTAAAAAAAGAATAAGAATTTATTCAATAAAACAATCATAAGAACAAAAAAAAAGCAATAAACACCTGAATAACAAGTAGCAATGAAATATTACTAATACGAAGCTAAGAATATGACAATATATGATATCATAAAAATGACTAAAATTCTCTAATAAGTCAATAACGTTATTTAAATCATTATACCGGAGGTTCGGACACGTACGAAGTAAATCAGACTTAAGTTAAGGGAAAATCTCGCAATCTCATTTTTATCAAGGATTGTTTATACATCTGAATTTTTTGGGGAATATTTATCATACACATACATGTTTCCTCAATATGTAATATTATTTATATCATCCTACAATTTTTTAAATCCAATTTTACTTTTCTGTGAGTTTTTTGTAAAATATATGAAAGTAATCTTTTGTGGTTTTTAGTACGAGGTACTTTTTTGACTTTTCCATGCAAATTACGAGAAGAATGTTTTTTAAACATATACGGCATGAATGGATTCATAGAAAATTATTTCAATGAATCTTATTTTAAAAAATTTCATGTTTATTTTTAATCAACTTATTTTTGTCTAAAATTGTATGACATGTTAAGAATGGAAAAATGTTTTTGAAGTAGAAAGGATATTTTCCTCAAGAATGGATTTCAAGTGTTTTATCAAAATAACATTCCATATAAAATAATATAGGTTTTAGTTTATATCTTTATTTTTATATTGATTTTATTGTGTTATGATAGAATTATTTTTATGAAGTCCTTTTATCTTATATGATTTATGTTATGATGGCATGAAGTTTAAGAATCCCATTTTTATTACATGGGTTATGCTATGATGTATGATTTATGATCTTGTGGCACACATAATAATGGTATAATTATGAGATGGGTGGGACATATATATCCTTACAATGCATTGGGTAGAGATTTATATCTCATGATATAGACATGGATGGAATGGCATGTTAATCCGGTTCAGTGATACATGACTGAAATGAGGAGTGAAATCGGTTCAGAAATGGACTTTGTCCGCTAAGATAGTCTTGTCAATGAGTCTTGACTACTAAGAAATGATTCTATATGATTATGTGTGTATTCCAAAAAGTTTCATGTTATGATTATTGGGATCACATTTCACTACTATGAGTTATCACATGTTATGAATTTATTATCTCTTTTGTGGGTTAAAATTTCTAAAATGTTATGTTCTTATGAATATGATGTGATTAATATTTCTTTTGTTTACACTTATTGAGCATTTTATCTCACCCTTTTGTATGTTTTCTTTACCCAAGGTTAGGAATAAGGGTATTAAGTAGGATTTGCCAAATGTTATTCTAGAAATGATAAAATAAATGGGAGACAATATAGATGCTTTATGAACCAGTTGTTTATGTTTCCCAGTTTCTAAAGACACTATACCTATACCGTCCTATTGTGGTTTTGTTATATATTGTAACAAGTATGCTTCAATAATGAAGTAATAACAATGTTTGTGAAGTATGGTTCATCATAGAAAGGAACACATTCATGTACTTGGGGTGAATCCATAGAACCTATGGGACACAAGATATGAAGGGTGATCATATCCTGACTCTGTGAAGGAAATGGGGATCTATTTTATAGAAACATCCTATAGGAAGAAAGAAATTGTATACATAATGAGACTTCGTATGGTGTGGTAAACACCTACCATTTTCATGATCATTTGATTATAGTGTATAATCCTTAATTGGGGAGAATAATCAATCAATTCAAGGAGTATGTATTTCTGGATAAACCATTATGATCTATTTTAATTTCATCACATACATTTCATGTTGTATGTTTTTTTGGATTAAATGAAAATAGTTCCATATACACTAAACATAAAAAAATTATAAATTTTAAGGGGGATATTTTAAAATATTATTTGGAATTTGGTAAAAAGATTAGTAACACCAGATTCACCCCACCCCTTAGGTGGAAAAACCAATCCTATTATTAATTCCTATTGGTATTACAGAAAAATGTAACCTCTGATCAAATCTATTTTTTGAAGACCCATTGAATTTAACCTATATTTTTTATGTCCATATTTGAGATGATTTATGATCATAAAATGGAATGATACGAATCCATTACATTCATTACACCTGTGGATATCTCTTCCTTGACTATAGAATATAGGAAAAATAAAGTGGTTACGAATTTTGGGAATGTATCATTGAAGAAATAGGATTGAATATTATCATAAGTTATTTATAATGGAAATACCATTGATAAATAGACTAATAATAACTAATAAAAAACATGTGTACTGATTAATATGATTCTTATTATGTAAATGGACATTTAAAATTTGAAATCAAAGAATATATTATGAAAATTATTGATGATGTTGTTGCATATATATATTCTTAAATCAATTAACATTTCAATGAGAAGAAACATCTAGAGAAGGAAGTATATTCCATATAAGAGGCATTATCTAAACTTTATGGAAGATGAAACACCCTATCAATATCAATAATGATTTGATAGAAATAGTGTCCCTTTCCACAGATAATCATTCATTGATTGATGAAAATTTGGGAATAATATATTTTGATATGGATGCTTTTATCGTTTAAGTTAATAATGCATTATTTTAATTATTGATGCTTTAAAAAATTGTTGTGAATGTTAAGGATGCCCAAGTGGATATTTAAGAAAAAAGAGTAATGGATTGTGAGAGTTCGCTATAATATATTACCAAAATCAATAAAGAAAAAAAAATGTTTTTTTTGAGATATTAATAAGATAGTTCAAAATTATTATAGGTTCATAAATGTTATCTCAATCATAAAATAACAGAGATTGAAGTAAAATTTAAGAATCTATAATTAATCTAAGATGGACCTTCCCTAAGTGTTGAGAATAGATAATTATCCAATCATGTTTTATAGATGATTTTTCCGTCAAATGACTCTCATGCTTATAGTATAGTGAATTTTATATCGTGTTAAGGAACATCGACATAAAGCCTAATAAAAAATTTAATCCATTAATAAGTTAAATTAGTTAGTATTCAATATGGGTTTTAGATGTGTAGGAAAAAAGATAAAATCTATAACAAATTAGAGGATTAATATTTCTATGAAATTCATCGATATGTCAAGAAAGGTGGTGATAATTTCTATAAAAGTTTCTCCCAAATGGATCCCAAATGGATGGATCATCCACCCAAAACCAACAAGTATTTCTTACTGAAAAAATTAAACCTAGATAGAAAATACAAAGAATAATTTTTTTGTGTTACTACCATTGGATATTTGGATATAGAGGTATTATTATCTTGAATGTTATTTTAATATGTACAAGTTCACTAAGTATTGATGTCTTGGGTTTTGGCGATGTATTATGAAGGAAATCCAATGGAGTGGTGAAAACTTAATAGAAAGAGACAAATCTATCCATGAAGAAAAAAAATTAATTGTCTTTTAGATTTTTGTGATATATGAAATATTCTTGTTAATTCATATGATGAATTATTATACCATCCTTCCAATTATCATTCACATACTAAATAGAAGAGAAAACCACCATATACAAATAATCTGGTGAATTAAGAAATGTTATCTTCCTAGGGATATAAATCAGTGAAGCATTTTTTGAAACAAGACACTCCTAAGATGTCGATAAATATTGATAACTAGGTTATTCAACCTACAAGTAATATATACTTATATTTTTGAAGTATAGTCCACATCATATACCACTATATGATGGACATGAATTTCAATGTAAATGATAGAAAAAACAAAAAGATAATACATCCAATAGAGAGGTAGATATATTGGATTATTAGTTGATACTCCTTGTGAAGAGATTGAGAGTATTGTAAAAAATGGTAGCAAAATAATGGATAAGAATGTGTGCAGAGGTCAAAACCTATTAATACACACTCCCAAAATTTGCATGACTTTTCACCCTATTCAAAAAGATTTTAAATATGAAAAAGGAATAATACCATCAATTTCCTGTTCCAAATTATATGTTTCTTAGAAGAAAACCACATAGAAAATGAAGGATGGGAATGTTCAAAGGGATATATTATTCATAATTATGAAGACGTTAGGGTTGGAAAAGAAGATAAAATAAGATAAAGAATCAAGAGTGATCTAGTTTCTAATGTAAAGAATCTATTTATAATTATGAATAAATATAGAAGGAATATGAATCCATGATACCTAAATATGTTTAAATCACGACAGTCAAATAATACAGAATAATGAATTGTACTAGACATTTTGGAACCTCTATGGTAGGATTATATGAATTATGGAAGAAGTCTAATCCCTACTACTCTAACTGAATAGAATATATAAGGATACATTATACCCATATCATTGTTCATTAATATTTTAAAATGGAATTAAATATAAAACTATATGAAAGATAAAAAATGATGGTTTTCTAAATTTACAACTGATATTCAATTTCAATTAATAGAATAAATAAAATGGTGTAAAAATTTTGTGGAGGGTATTTCGTGATGAAATAATCAGTTATGGTGAATATAGTAAAACATCCCTTGAGGGGGAGCTATAAAAGGACAGAAAACATCTAGATGAATTAAGTTTCTACCGAAATTTTGAAATCTATATATCCCCAAAAAATATAATATCGGGGATTTATGAACTATCCAAATAATTTTTTTGTGATGCACTAGAAGATCTCAATTATTAGTTGGTATGAAATTGAAAATTTTGAGTTGATAACATTATTGCTTTTTTAAAATCACTCTTGTTTTCTAAAATTGTTTAGCTCACATGGAATCAGAGATAAATTACCTAAGGCTCATTACATAGAAACTTTTGACGACACCCTATTATAATGTATTAATCTCTGTGTAGGGAAATTGAACAACAAAAATGGAGAAGAGGACTATTTCATACAGATAAGAATGGGGGATAATTTTTTATTGGAAATAGTTTCCATTTATCTATCATATGAAAAAGGAGGAGAAATAAATTTTCCTGTTTTTTATTTATTTCAATTAAGGGGTAGAACAAAATTTAACTTCAACAAAATTATTGACATGAATTTATGTGTATATAAAATATTGATTTATTAATGAAAATTAAAAAGGGGATATTAAAGATCACTTCAATATGAGACTGTATTTGTTTTCAATGATACATTTTAATATATGATAATGAATACATGTGTGATGGATTATATTATCCACCCAAAACAAGTAGACTTGTTGCCCATACATCATGATAAATATTGAATTGTAGTTTCATATAATACATTCCTAGATAGATTACCAACTGCATTTTCATTTGAAAATTTAATCTCTTAAACATCATGGAAGTAAATTTGAGGATCTGATGGAAGTGTTCTGGTGTTTTCTACAATTGTTTTGAAATATTTCAATGTGCCAGTTACTATGCATAGATTGAAGCATATGATATTCAAAAAGATTAAATCTAGCTTAAATAGAGATATCATGTGTTGGAGTATTATATAAATCATACATGGAATATTAATTGTGGAGTATATTTAATATAATGATGATTTATCTATAAATTATGATTTGTAATACTAATTTTTAATTCTAAAACAATGTTAAGTGAAGGTTCAATAATACTCTATGTTTGGATATGTAACACTCCGTAAGTTTCTAAAAAGGTTGTAGAATTTCATGGAAAGGTTTTATGAATTCAAAAATGTTTTATAATATTTTTGAAAAGTATAAACAAGACCTGGAGGTGAGTAAATATGTTCTATAATCATTTTAAAAATTCTAGATCTTTGTAGTTTAATAATTAAAATAGCTATGTGATGATTTTTTCATAAAAAATAACTATTTTTGTATGATTGTAGATGATTTCATATGACTCTATAGTATATTTTAAGACTATTAATGAATTTATGTGTGAATTTAGAAATTTTAATTTTAATTCACAATACATATGAAATGATTAGTGTTCTTAAAGATGGAATTTCAATTAAAACATATGAATTCAAAGTCATATAAAACATATTTTACTGGACTTCAAGAGTTGGATGAATTTTGATAAAGGAAGTTATGTATGGATTTTTGGTCGAAACCATATGAATTTAAATCAATAAACAATAGTATCCTTGTGTAATAGATAACTCTTATACTTTATGAAATGTTTATGTTTGTACCAGTTTGATAATTGGTATTATCAAATTTCAAATATAAATAAGAAAGGTAATTGGGGTGATTAAAGAACTATTTTTCATGGATAAAAAAATTAAAAAAATGTGATACATTATAAGAATTATTCATATTTGGATATTAAATTTGAAAAAGTGAATTTCAATGTAAGATATTTTTTGAGAAAATTTTTAAAGTATAAAAATATTGTTTACTAAATTTCTTGATTCTAAAGAATTATAGATATGATGATTTCGATGATGTAATTTGGTGACCTAAAAATCATAAGGATGTTTCCATTAAATATTCTTTCTTGAGGAAATAGGAGGGTGTGAATATGGGTAAATTATGGGATATAAATTCAGTTTGAAGAAGAAAATTGGATTGTTTCAGATTAATTTAAATCTGGAAATGATTAAATTTAATGATTCATATGCTAATCTAAAATGTTATAAATTTCACAAGTAAATCATACAATGTGAATGGTCCAAGTTTAATGAAACCCATATTTCTTCTTAAGTGACCATTATTTTAATCTATTATTTCTTTTAGTTTTTCACCTTAGCATTGTTCTCCAGCCTATAAGTTTAAATGTTATGAGTTTGAGATGGTTCTGTGCAAACGATGAGATGAAAATATTGAAAAGTTAATGAGACATTGAATAATTTGTCAAGTCCCTATGTAATTGTCAATAAGAATATATTGGTTGAGATAATTGCTATAAGAAATGAAAAATCATGTACACTTCGATAATTTACCAAGAGACAAAGGTTGAGAAGGAAAATGGAATATAGATATTGAGGGAGAACCCATGTCTGAAAATATGAATAAAAATGGACAAGGATCATGGGAACTGAATCACATGGAGATATTATTTTTTACAAAATATATAAACATACATTTTTCTAGTGACACACATATAAAAGTAAAAATATAGAGAGACGAAACAAGTTGATTCATTGTTTTGGTAGTGAAATCTGAGAGTTGTGAGACAAGAAGAACTAGATAAATATTTAAGGAGAAAAAAAGGGTTATATGATATCAAGATAAATATGAAGGTCACTAGACATTAATGATAAAGGAAGAGGAATAATATTAACATTAATTTGTGTTCAGATCAATGAGATGGAGTATTGAGAAGAAGAAAAAACTAAGGAGAGACTGATCTATTGTGCAAGTTCATTATCAGTCATTTTTGAGACTCTTATATATTTAGAATTTATATATTCATATGAGAAGTATTTATTTAATATATAATTATCTATAAATAGAATCATATACTATGTTTTTTGTGTTCTTAAATACTAGTTTGAATTTGAAGACATAATGTGAGAATAAGAAGATTCATCTTGTTTATTGTGAAGCAAAATGTGTAGGCCTAGTGATCAAACTATAAAGAGTAGTTGAAAAGAAAAATTAAATATACATGATGGGATTACATAAATCCTATGTTCCTTAGGTTATTCAATAAGATCATATTGTGAATCTGTGCAAGAAATGATGATATTTTTTTAGGATAAGTCATGCTAGAAGATAGAAATTCTATGAATAATGGTATTTTTATTAGTTTCATAAACACTAATAAATTTCATATATATTTTATTATATTGTATAGTCCTAGATTTGGGTGAATAACTAATAAATTAAAGGAGTATTTATTACTGGAAAAACCTATTAAATATATCATATTCTCCTTTTCTTTATTTACATTAATGGTATGTTGTATGTTTTCATGGTTAAACTAAAATAGATCCATTTTCACTAACTAGAAATATATTTTAACTTCTAAAGGGTGTTAGTTTCTAAGATAATATTTAATTTGGTAAAAATATATGAAATTACTAATCACCTCCCCTGATAGGTGTATAATTTTTTTTATTGGTCATTTTAATTGGAATCAGTGAAAAATTTTAGTCTGACTGGATTGATTTTTGAAAACCCCCTAAATTTCACTTTACTTAATGAAGTCATGATTTGATATAATTGAAGAACCAAAAATGTAAATACCATAATCTATTCATATTATTAATAATATTTAGGTCTCTTAAAATACTATAGAAAAATTAAATATAATGTGGCGATGAAGATGAGAAAATTCTCAAGGAAGATATAGGATAAAAAATATCCAATTACACTTTCAATAGAATGATCATTGATAAATCTTTTGACCATGATTCACCTATAAAAATAAATCCCAAATGTTATGAAGAGTAATCTTATGAAATAAATAGTGAATTGTATTCTAAAATCAACGATCATATAAATATTTTCCTATGTGAATTTCTTAAATATACATTTTATTTAATAAAGGCACTTTTTAATGATAAGACACATTTGGAGAGGGAACATGATTATATAGATTAGGAATAAAAAAGGATAAAATATAAATCACCCTATGAAAAATGTTGATGTTTATGGGATAAATAGTTTACCTTTACACAAATATTATTTCCTTGATTGATGAATAATTTTCAACAAATGTTGTTAGCAATAGACTAATTAAGGTATAGTTTCTGAATATTTCAATAAGTTGTTAATGATTTAAAAAATTGTAATGAATGTCATGGAATCACATTTGGATGTGATTGAAAATAGAGTAAAGAATCTTGAAAATTTTCAGTAATATATTAACAACAAGCTAAATGAATAAAATTAATATTTTAATAGATATTGTTAATAGATATTCACATTATTTTAGGTTAATAAATATTCTATAAATATGAAATTCTTAGAGTTTAGAGTATAATTAAGGAATATGGAATTAATCCATTATTGAACATCCCAAATAGAAAAAAAATATAGAATCTTACACTCAAGTTTCATAGATGATATTTCCATCAAAGGAAACCCATTTTTTTGGTAAATATAATTTGCGATTATTTAAATAAGTTTCCATATTAGTATGGGTGAAAAAGGTAACTCCTTATCCCATTAAATCAACTAGTATTAGAGATGGATTTTACTTTTTTTCAAATGATCTATGGAACTGGATACCAATATTTATTGTAGTGATAGAACCCAAATAATTTCTTTAGATACTTGGTTTACTATGAAAATTGATGTTTTGCCTTTGGAAATTAGGCCCTCGAGCCTTGTAAGAATGGTCCCTGTGTTTTGGGGATTTATTCCCTAAATTCATTGGGATTAATTCTAGGTTTGGGTTTTCTCTCAACTCACATTAAAATGGTGTTTTTAATTTAATAAAAGGGATATAACCCAAATTATTTAGATATAGTCTATACAAAATCACATGAATAATTAGTTTGGGACACTCACAAATTTTTAAAGGAATGGGGTTAACATGTCCAAAAAACATTCTCCCTAAATAATGCACAAAAGTTTGGGATTTACACCCAAAACCAAGAATGTAACATCATAGGTAAATAAAAAATATTACTTTTTCATATTTATCCATATTTTTGAATAAAATTTTAATTTTAATTTAAAGAGAACACTATGCTCAATGGCGTACCCAATACGCAACAATGAGTTTCTTGGAAATCTTATGTTGCACTCTAATAATAAAATAATATTATTTTAGTTAAAACCTAGCTGTTGTAATGGCGGGAATAAACAGAGCTAACTAAAAAATGATTATATATTTTTGTCAAATATTTTTACTTTTTTCCAATAAATGTTAGATTCTTAAAATGTGAATGAATCCATTTTTAAGAGAAAATATTCTAATATTCTTTAAAAGGTCGATTAACTGCCTTTTGATGGGGAACCTCTTTTAAATCCACTTTTAGACAATTTTATGTGTTATATTGGACAAAATAAAATTATTTTTATAATCGTGGCATTAAAATTTACTTTGTGTAAATTTTTGGTATTTTTACGATAAAGTTCATTTTTAATGAATAAGTGAAAAATGATGTATTTTTAATCAGAAACTCTTTTTAATATAATTTATTTATATGATTAGATCATCTTTTTAATTGGATTTAAAGTTCAATTAGAATATATTTTTACCATTTAATCCAATGGAGGTCATTGGAATTAATTTCACTTTGAAATTGAACTTAAACTAGTGTCAGTCTTTTAATATGTATTGTTTCTTAAAAACACACTATTTGTTTTGACTATGGGAATTAATTATTAAATTAATTAATGAAACTTATATATTTTAAATTTTGTAAAATATACATCATTTTTTAATTCATAATATCAAATATATCTTAGGGATAATTTTTGGTATTTTTCTGAAAAACATCAATTTTTGAGGAATATTGAAACCACTAATTGGCAGTTAAAAATGTGATTTTTCATTTAATTAAAGCTTTTACACTTCTGTGAGTTGATTTTCAAAAATCTGAAATACATGGATGTAATTGGGATGTAAAATTTTGTTCAATAGGATGATGATAATTTTTTTTGTGAATAGTAACTGTTAGGTTTTATTAATCACGGTTAAAGGTAATTAGTATAATTTATGGTAATGATAATGTTATAATAATATGAAATGACCATGACACACATCCTACCATTATTGGATGAGTCACGGAAGACCAATAAAATCCATTGGCCAACTTGGGGACCCCATGGAGCTACTTTGTAAGGAAAATGACACTAATAACTTTTTATTTAATGTTAAAATTAAAATGTCCCAAACATGTATTGTTTTACTAAAACAATATTTACATGGGGTTATACAAGTCATATTTTTGACTATAAATTTTAATTAGAAATCTATAAAGATTTCCTAAATAGTGATATGTTTTTTATAATTTTTAGACCTTAAATAAATTTATTTATTTATGACACCGTGATGATGCAGTGATTACCTCATAAATGAACGTTTTAAATAAAATGAGATGATATGGTAAACTATAAGTCTTACACTTTTAAAAAACCTATTGGATGGGTGGATTTCAAAACCTTATCACCTTATCCTAGATTTATATCCTTTTGGGACCATTAAAGTCCAAAAATCATTTTATAATAAAGTAATATTTTATAACTTTCCAAGAGTGCCCATCCTCTTCTCTTATAAAAGGCCCCCACCTCTACCTCCTTACCCACACCTCTCAAGCCTTTTTCTCGGCCAAACCCAACCCATTTCATCTCTCCACATCACTCTCTTCATCATTGAGTCCTCACCTTAGTCAGAATGTACTTCAAGAAACCCTTTTGGTTCAAACCAAAGGGACTTACACGATTTAAAGGTAATGTCTTCACTTGTGTTCTTTTGTTTTATTTTGCTTCTCTAACCCCATAAACACTTTTTATTCATTTATTTTGTAACAAAAATAATATCTCAAATATACTATGATGTTTTTATAAGAAGTATTAGTGATACAATTACTCACAGATCCGTATAATGGTTAAAGAACATACTATTTCTGTGGATGGTGAATTACTGCCTCACGAAACGATGATTGTTCAAGATTATTTTAACACCTTTAAAGGTGTCCATTATGATTTCACTATATTTTATATATGATATATATGGTATTTCGGTTTTCTATATGCTTCTGTATTTTAAATTTAAAACATACCTTTATTGTTTGCATGTTGTGCAAATGCGATAATTTCATAAGAGGAAGTGTGGACTACCGCCCCCTCAAGTGATGTGACTCGATCATGCAATACATGGAATGTATAAAAAATGAAATTAATGAAAATATGTGACCTATATAACATATATATTAAACTGGAATTATAATATATATATATATATATATATATATCTCATTTATTGTTTTCATTCCATTAATATGACAAAGAAGTGAAAGTAGCGTTCTTGCGTACGTACGACCTACCGTCTCCATGAACGGTGCATTTCATATCTTTTTATCTCCAAATGGTATTGAATAGTATATAATGAATATATACTAGATAAATATTATATGTAAATCATTAAATCTATTCTGGATATGATTTACTTATAACTACATGGACAATCATTCTCAAACAAGTTCATCTTTTACTCATGTACCAAACATCGACAAAAACATCTTATATGAACTCAAATTAATAACCAATTTTTATAACATTATAATATCTGATATGAAATGAATAATAATCATTAAAGGAGTTAGATAAGCAATTATTATTTGACCAAAGTTTATTATTCAGTAATCGAAAGAAACAAACAAGACAAGTCGGACTTGAGGTAAGGGATCCTACCGCTCTCTTTCTTTCTAAGTACTCTCTTTTATGTCATTTCTATTAAGCTCATTCTTATTATGTTTGGGAATGTTCTTTAATATTACTCATACTTTACTCTGTATGTTAATATTATGAGTGACCCTATTTGATCTCATCAAACAATATTTGAAAGTTTTATGTGGCGCCATTAGGCTGCTGAATTGTCATAAGGGATTTCTTATCTCACTTTTAATTCCGTGAGATTTCCATTGTTCACCACTTATTTATTACATGTGGTGTATTTTGTACTGACTTTGGATATATATTATCATGTCTATGATTATATTCACGGTATTCTGTGATTCATTTGGTGGTTATTAACTTTGGTTCATACTTCTTGATTGATTACAACGTGGTAAGGGGTTTTTCATCTCAATTTTATTCCCGTGAGATTTATGATACATTTTCCACCATTTCCATTGAGTTGTGTATGAAATACCCAATATTCTACTCTTTGTGTAATATACTTTTGTTTATGAGTATTTACATCAATGTTGTATATTCCTTCTTTCATTGGGTGTATCTTTCAAATGTTACCCAAGTCGGTATGGGAACCTTTCACCCTCCTCTTTTTAAAAGACTTCTTTTTGTTTGGTCTTTTACTTTACATATTATTATGTTGGGATATGTTCTTCTATATGCTTATTTATGTAAAATTTATTTCCAAGTGATTAGATACCCTTTTTGTCTCATCAACTCGTTTTCTGAATTTTAAAGTGACGCCGTTAGGCTGTCAAATTTTTACAAGGGAACTTATTAACCCAATTTTGATTTCTTTGTGTTCAACTTGTAGTTATTGAATATGTCATCCTTTGAATATGTGTGAATGTACTCTGGTTGTTTTCAACATAATATCCACTTATATTGGGTGTATTTATATTTTTCACACATAATTATGAGATTGATTTATCCTTAATTCAAGGATACCTTCTTTATAAGGTATTTTATCTCATTGTACATATCAATTGAGACTTCATTGTTGTTATGCACCAATTCACTCTTATATGGTGTAAATACTGTCCTTTGGCATAAAATATCTTGAATACCTTCATTCTCAGGATATTATAAAGTTCTGATTAAGTGTTATAATTCAATTATTTGTATTCAAGTGTCTCTCATTTTGTTAAAAAACTCTTTAACTAAAATATCATTTTAAATGTTTTAATGTTTTATTCTTATAAATATTTCTCATTAATATCCATGCTTTCAAAGTGGTTTTTAAGGATTTATTTATATGGATATTAATGGTTTAAAATGTTAAAAGCTTCAAATTGGTATGGGACTTCATCTCAATCTCCTTTCATTGAGGCATATTTTGTTCTAAAACAAGACTTTCTTTTATACGCTATATAAAATACCTTTGACTTTTCATTTAATTCAAAGGGAATCGTTTTCTATGATGAGTTTTACTAAACGACAAAAAGGAATGTTTCATTTAACGTACGCGGTGACAATGACCTTTTCCGCCACCGTGAGTATTATTGGGTCTTTGGCTTCCTCAACAAGCTGTAATGTTTTTAAAATGAATACCATATACACTTTTAAGTATTTTGGTATTGAAAATGGTTTTTATAATGGATTTTTTCCGACAATATATTTAAGTTATATATTTTGATCAAAATTTGAAAATGTTTTCTTTCCATTATATTTGTTTTATGTTTTATGATTTTATATTTGTACTTGGACATTTGATAGGTGGTTAGGTGACAAACCATATGACAGGTGGTGCCATGAATACCAATATGGGTGGTTACGTTATAACCTCCAATGCATTGGGTATGGAAGTCGGCCCTATGGAAATTCCATTAAGTACGTGTGGAAGTCGACCGTATGGTTATTCCATTTAAGTATGTTTATGTACCAAGTTATGTTTATATGTTATGTGATCTTTACATGGGTTTTATAGTAATATTTTGGTTACAAAAGGGTATGCAATGATATTTTATTCAGTGAAGAGTATTTACAACTTCATAAAGGTGAAAAGTATTACTTTGATAAAGTATTCATGTTTTACTTGTTGTTTTGAAAAACTAACAGTTTTCCTTCATTGTGAAACCCTTACTGAGATTTTTATGCTCATCCCAAGTTTTTTTGAAATTTTTTTCACAGGACATAAAGATGAATAGGGTCAAGGATGAGATCAAGTAAATGTCAGGCTGTCTAAAACAAGGAACTAGACATGGATCATTTGTTCAAGAGTTTTTATTTTGTGAATAAAATGGATGCTGAGTAGATGTGTCTACTTTGTAATCATTGAAATGTAATAGTTATTTCCTAATTATATAAAACTCTAAACCTGAAAAGATCCTCAATATGAGTTATTCCATTTAATTCAAGATTAATTAAGGTTTAAGGCCCGGTACTTATAGTTGGTATCAGAGGTCAGTTTAGAAAACTTTAGAGGTTAGAGAGTTGTTTAAGCATAAGTGAAAAATTGTGTATAACCACAATGGTTATTATATTATATAGATTCATTGTTATTTTTGAATGTTTGAATGAGTATGAGATAACTTGTATAAGTATAGCTCAGTGTTTATCTTCCTCTTTAGTACATGATGATTTTGTTTATATACTCACACTGAACTTTTTTTAGTAAATGGATGGATCTAGAGAGAACCAAAGTGACAATGGGTTTGAATGAAATTGTGGTGGTCCAATGATTAAGAGACTAGATGAAATGGGAGATTCAATGAGAAATATCATTTTTATTCTAAACCAACTATCAGGAGTCATGATCAACCACTTGAACCTTGGTGAGTTCTCTAATGCCTCATGAATGAGAGAACCAACTCGATGTTAAAGTTCAGGTGATAATTATAAAGGTAACCATTAGGGTTTATATGATCCTTACTTTTGAGGTAATTATGGGTTACTATATGTTATAATGGAAAATGAAAAGCATGAGATAATCTTGAGGTTAAAATATTTTATAATTATTTTTTAAGATTTTATTATTTTGGAAAAAGGACAACACACAGACCGTGTGACAAACCGTCACGTCAGATAAAGCTTTGGGAATCAAACACACAACCAAAGTGCGACTGGTATTTATCTCCTACCACTGGACTACGTGAATTCCCTAGTTAGTATGACTTATTCTTTTTAGTTAGATTATTTTATGAATCAAGAATAAGTTTCTTTTGGGTTATCTAGGAAAATATTGACCTATCATGAATGATATATTGTTAGGTTAATTACATTTCAATATGAGACTTTAAGAGAAACTGATGTTATTTGGAGATAAATGTTAATTTGTACCTTAGAAGACTATGGGATTAAATCCATAAAATATTAAGGTTTCAATCTTAGTTTGGTGTAAATTGAAGAATTTTATGGACAAATTGTTTATAGAATGGTCTTTGTTGAACATTGTGGGTTTGTTTGACAATTTTTGGAGATTAAGAATGGATTTTATTTTTATAAAGGATTAATCTTTTCTAGATTATCTAATCTTGTTCTAACAATTTTGGTTTTTGTTAAGGTCTAAAGACATGGGAAATATATAGTTCTCCTTTGTGGATTAGGTGATTCTCTAAAAGATGATTATAGCTCTCTTAATGTGAACAAGTCATCCAAAATACTCGTCTTTTGGAGAAAATATGAGTTTGTGTAAGAAATATAGTAGGAGATGAGAGTCTAAATGACAAGTAAGTATATTTCCTTATGATTTAGGTAAGCTCATAAATAAATTAATCAATGGAAAGTAACATAAAAACAAAAATTTTGTCTGTTAACATTTCCTACTAGGGAATCAAATACCGTTTAACCCATCACCAGTTTGTGATTTTCTGGTGGTTAAATTTCTCCTAAATATTTTTTCTATCACTCTCCCTTAGAACATGACCCTTTTTTTCTTCTATATCCATGTTTTCCTACATGTAATCCTAGTATGGGTTAACTCATGTGATATTTTTTACTTCCCTTTCATTCTTTTAAATTGACAGTTTAATTTAATCCTTTTCCGATGTGGGGCTTTCAATGAAGTTTCCAAGCCCAATTTTAAAATTGTGAGGATGCAATTCCCAAAAGGGGGGAAGGATATAATATCTCAGGTAAATAAAAAATATTACTTTTTCATATTTATCCATATTTTTGAATAAAATGATAATATTAATTTAAAGGGAATGCTATACTCAATGGAGTACCCAATACGCAACAACGAGTTTCTTTGAAATATTACATTGCACAATAATAATAATATAATAATATGTCAGTTAACTCCTAGCCGTTGTAATGGCGGGAATGAACAGATCTAATTGCAAAATGATTATATATGTTTTTCAAATATTTTTTCTTTTTTCCAATAAATGTTAGATGCTTAAAATGCGAATGAATCCAATTTCAAGCAAAAATATTTTAATATTCATTAAAAGGCAGATTAACCGCCTTTTGATGGAGAACCTATTTTAAATCCACTTTTTGAAAATTTTAGGTGTTATATTTGACAAAATAAAATTATTTTTAGAATCGGGACATCAAAATTTACTTTGTGTAAATTTTTGTTATTTTTACGATAAATTTCATTTTTAATGAATAAGTGAAAAATGTTGTATTTCTATTCAAAACTTTGTTTTAATATAATTTATTTATATGATAATATCATCTTTTGGAATGGTTTTAAATTGAAATTATAATATACTTTTACCATTTAATCCAATGGTGGTCTTTGGAATTAATTTAACTTTGAAATTGGACTTAAAATAGTGTCAATCTTTTAATAGATGTTGTTTCTCAAAAACACGCTATTTGTTTTGACAGTGGGAATTAATTATTAAATTAATTAATTCATATTATATCTTTGAATTTTCTAAAATAGGAATCATTTTTGAATTTGTAATATCAATTATATCTTAGGGTGAATTTTTGGTATTTTTCTGAAAAACTTCAATTTTTGATGAATAGTGAAACCACTATGTGGCAGTTGAAAAACTGATTTTTCGTTTAAATGAAACTTTACCACTTCTGGGATTTGGTTTTCAAAAATACGAAATACATTTTTTTCATTAGGATGTAAAATGTGGTTCAATGAGATTAAAATCATTTTTTTGGTGAATAGTAACTTTTTAGTTTTATTAATCACGATTAAAGATAATTAGTGTAATTTAAGGTAAAGATAATGTTATAATAATAGTAAATGACCTTAACACATGTCCTACCCATATTGGATGAGTCATGGTAGACCAATACAATCCATGGGACAACTTGGGGACCCCATGAAGCCACTTTGGTAGGAAAATGTCATTAATAACTTTTTATTTAAAGTTAAAATTACAATATCACAAACATGTATTGTTTTAATAAATAACTTTTAACATGGGGTTATACAAGTCATATTTTTGACTATAAATATTAATTATAAATCTAAAAATATTTCCTACATCATTATATTTATTTTATAATTTTTAGACAATAAAATAATTAATTAATTTATGACACCGTGATGATGCAGTGATTACCACATAAATGAACGATTTAAATAAATTAAGAAGATAGGGTAACATATAAGTCTTACACTTGTCACAAACCTATTTTATGGGTGGAGTTCTAAACCATATCACCTTAGACTCTAATTATATCCTTTTTGGACCTTTAAAATCTGAAAATCATATTATAATAAAGCAATATTTTATAACTTTCCAAGAGTTCCCCTCCTAGTCTCTTATAAAAGGCCCCCACCTCTACATCCTTACCCACACCTCTAAAGCCTTTGTCTCGGCCAAAACCTGCCCATTTAATCTCTCCACATCTCTCTATTAATCATTGAGGCCTCACCTTAGGCATAAAGCACTTCATGAAACCCTTTTTGTTCAAACCAAATGGAGTTACCCGATTTAAAGGTAATGTCTTCACTTGTGTTCTTTTATTTTATTTTTGATTCTCCAACCCCCTAAACTATTTTTATTTCGTTATTTTGTAACAAAAACAGTATCTTCAATATACTAGGATATTTGTATAAGAATTATTCGACCTAAACTTACACACACATCCATATAATGGTTAAAGAACTTATTGTTTCTGTGGATGGCGAATTACTGCCTCACGAAACGACGATTGTTCAATATTCTGTTAACACCTTTAAAGGTGGCCATTATGATGTTACATTATTTTATATATGATATATATGGTATTTATTCTTTCTATATTAATATGTATTTTATATTTAAAACATACCTTTATTGTTTTCAAGTTGTGCAAATGCGATAATTTCATAAGAGGAAGTGTGGACTACCGCCCCCTCAAGTGATGCGACTCGTTCATGCAATACATGGAATGTATAAAGAATTAAATTAATTAAAATATGTGACCTATATAATATATATATTATACTGTATTTATAATAAATATATCTCTCGTTTATTTTTTTAATTCCATTAAAATGACAAAGAAATGAAAGTAGTGTTCATGCGTACGTATGGCCTACCGTCTCCATGAACGGTGCATTTCATTTATTTTTATCTCCAAATGTTATGGAATAGTATAAAATGAATATGTACTAGATATATATTATATTTAAATCATTAATAATATTCTGGAGATGATTTACTTATAACTACATGGACAATCATTCTCAAACGAGTTCATTTTTGACTCATGTACCAAACATCGACAAAAACGTCTAATATGAACTCACATTATTAACCAATTTTTATAAAATTATAAATGTGATATGAAATTAATAATAATTGTTAAATGGGGTCCTTAAGAAATTATAAATTGACCAAAGTTTATTATTCAGGAAATGAATGAAACAAACAAGACAAGTCAGACTTGAGGTAAGGGATCCTACCTCTCTCATTCTTTTTAAGTACTCTCTTTTATGTCATTTATTTTAAGCTCATTTTTATTATGTTTGGGGATGTTATTAAATATTACTCATACTTTAATTTATATTTTAATATTATGAGATTCCTTATTTGATCTCATCAAACCATTTGCTGGAAGTTTTAAGTGGCGTCGTTAGGGTGCTGAATGTTCGTAAGGGATTTCATATCTCACTTTTAATTCCATGAGATTTCCATTGTTCGCCACTTATTTGTTGCATGTGGTGTATTGTGTACTGCCTTATTATATATATTATCATTAATATCATTATATTAATGGTATTCTGTGATTCATTTGGTTGTTATTAACTTTTAATCATATGTCTCGATTGATTACAACGTGGTAAGGGTTTTTCATCTCAATTTTATTCCCGTGAGATTTATGCTACATTTTCCACCATTTACTTTGAGTTGTGTATGTACTTCCCACTATTCTAATATTTTCATAATATACTTTCGTTTATGAGTATTTACATCAATGTTGTATCGTACTTCTTTCCTGGGTTGTACATTTCAAAAGTTACCCAAGTCGGTAAGGGAACCTTTCACACTCCTCTTTTTAAAAGACTTATTTTTTGTTTGGTCTTTTAATTTACATCTTATTATGTTGGGATATTTCATTCTATATCCTTATTTATGTAAAATTTATTTCCAAGTGATGTGATACCCTTTTGTCTCATCAACCCATTTTCTGAAATTTAAAGTGACGCCGTTAGGCTGTCGAATATTTACAAGGGAACTTATTAACCCAATTTCGATTTCTTTAGCTTCAACTTGTAGTTATTTAATATGCCATCCTATGAATATGTGTGAATGAACTATGTTTGTTTTACACATAATATACACTTATATTGGGTGTATTTATATTTTTCATACATAATTATGAGATTTATTTATCCTCAATTTAATGATACCTTCTTTATAAGGGATTTCATCTCATTTCACATTTCTATTGAGACTTAATTGTTGTTATGCACCAATTCACTATTATATGGTGTATATACTGTCCTTTGGTATATAATATCATGAATCCCTTCATTCTCATGATATTATAAAGTTCTGATTAAGTGTTACCCCTCAATTATTTGTATTCAAATGTCTCTCATTTTGTTAAAAAACTCTTTAACTAAAATATCGTTTTAAATGTTTTAATGATTGATTCTTATAAATAATTCACAATAATATCCATGTTTTCATATTGTTTTTTAATGATTTATTTATATGGATAGTAATGGTTTAAAATGTTAAAAGCTTCAATGTGGTATGGGACTTCGTCTCAATCTCCATTCATTGAGGCATATTTTGTTCTTATAAAAGACGTTCTTTTATACGCTGTATAAAATACCTTTGAATTTTAATTTCATTCAAAGGGAATCTTTTTCTACGAAGAGTTTTACTAAAAGACAAAAAGGAATGTTTCTTTTAACGTATTTGGTGACAATGACCTTTTCTTCCTCTACGAGTATTATTTGGTCTTTGGATTCCTCAACAAGCCGTAATTTTTTAAAAATGAATACTATATACTATTTTATGTATTTTGGTATTGAAAATTGTTTTTATAATGGATTTGTTATGACAATATATTTAAGTGATATATTGTGATCGAAATTTGTAAATTTTTTCTTTCCATTATATTTGTTTTATGTCTTATGATGTTATAATGGTACATGGACATTTGGTGGGTGGTTATGTGATAAACCATATGACAGGTGGTGCCATGAATACCAGGATGGGTGGTTCCATTATAACCTCCAATGCATTGGATATGGAAGGTGGTTGTATGGCTATTCCATTAATAATGTGTGTAAGTTGACCGTATGGTTATTCCATTTAAGTATGTTTATGTCCCAAGTTACCTTTATATGTTATGTGATATTTATATGGGTTTTATGGTAATATTTTGGTTACAAAAGGGTAAGTAATGATCTTTTATTCAGTGAATAGTATTTACTACTTCATAAAGGTGAAAAGTACTACATTGATAAAGTATTCATGGTTTACTTGTTGTTTTGAACAACTAATAGTTTTCCTTCTTTGTGTAACCCTTACTATGCTTTTTATGATCATCCCATGTTTTTTTTGAAATGTTTTTCACAAGACATAAAGTTGCATAGGGTCAAGGATGGGATCAAGGAAATTTCAGGCTGCCTAAAACAATGAACTAGACATGACTCTTTTATTCAAGAGTTTTTATTTTGTGAAAAACATGGAAGCTAAGAAGATGTGTCTACTTTGTAATCGTTGAAATGTAATAGTTATGTCATAATTCTCTAAAACTCTAAACCTGAAAGGATCCTCAAAGTGAGTTATTCAATTTAATTCAAGATTATGTATGGTTTAAGGCTGGGTCGTTATAGTTGGTATCAGAGGACAGTTTAGATAACTTTAGAGGTTAGAGTGTTGTTTAAGCAAAAGTGACAAGTTTTGTATTACCACAATGGTTATTATATTAGATAGAGTCATTGTTATTTTTGAATGATGGAATGTGTTTGAGATAACTTGGATAATTATATCGTAGTTTTTATATTCCTCTTTAGTACATGATGATTTTGTTGGTATACTCACACTGACGTTTTTGGATTTAGTAAATGGATGGATCTAGAAACCACCAAAGTGACAATGGTTATGAAGGAAATTGTGGTGGTTCTCTGATTAAGAGACTGGATGAAATGGGGGTTTCAATGAGAAATATAATGGTTATTCGAAACCTACTATCAGGAGTCATGATCTACCACTTGAACCTTGGTGAGTTCTCTAATGCATCATGTACGAGAGAACCAACTCGATGTTTAAGTTTAGGTGATAATTATAAAGGTAACCATTAGGGTTTATATGATCCTTAATTTTGAAGTAATTATGGGTTACTATATGTTATAATAGAAAATTAAAGGCAAGAGATAAACTTTAGGATAAAACATGTTATGATTATTTTTGAAGATTTTATTATTTTGGAAAAAGGACAACACACAGACTGTGTAACAACCCGTCGCATCGGACAATGCTGCGGGAATCGAACTGACAACCAAAGTGCGACTGGTATTTATCACCTACCACTGGAATACATGAAGTCACTGGTTATTATGACTTATTCATTTTAGTTAGATGATTTTATGAATCAATAATAAGTTGATTTTTGGGTTATCAAGGAAAATATGGACCTATCATGGAGGATATATGATTTGGTTAATTACTTTTCAATATGAGACTTTAAGAGAAACTGATGTTATTTGGAGATAAATGTTAATTTGTACCTTGGAAGGCTATTTGGTTAAATACTTCAAATATTTGGTTTTAAATCTTAGTTTGGTTTACATTGGATATTTTTTTGGACAAATTGTTTATCGAACGGTCTTTGTTGAACTTTGGGTTTTGTTGGAAAAATTTTGGAGAATAAGAATAGATTTTATTTTAATAAAGAATTATCCTTTTGGGGATTATCTGACTTGTTCTAAAAATTTTGGTTTTTGTTATGGTCTGAAGACATGGGAAATATATAGTTCTCTTTTTTGGATTAGGTGATTCTGTAAAAGTTGAATATAGTTCTCTTAATGTGAAAAAGTCATCCTAAATACTCATCTTTTGGAGAAAATAGGAATTTGAGTAAGAAATCTAGTAGGATATGAGATTCTACAAGAAAAGTAAGAATGCTTCCTTATGATTTAGTTATACTCATAAATAAATTCCTCAATGAAAATTAACTTAAAAACAAAAATGTTGTCTGATAACTTTTCCTACAGGGGAATCAAATACCATTTAACCCATCACCAGTTTTGATTATCTAGTGGTTAACTTTCTCCTAAATATGTTTTCTATCACTCTCCCTCAGAACATGAAACATTGTTTTGTTCATCCATATCCATGTTTTCCTACATGGCATACTAGTATGGGTTAACTTGGGTGACCTTTGTACTTCCCTTTGATTCTTTTAAATTGATAGTTTAATTTACTCTTTTTCCGATGTGGGGATTTCAATGAAGTTTAAATGCCCAATTTTAAAATTGTGGGGACAAAATTCACAAAAGGGGGGAAGGATGTAACATTTCAGGTAAATAAACAATATTATATTTCATATTTATCCTTATTTTTTAATAAAATTTTATTATTAATTTAAAGGAAATGTTATGCTCGATGGCATACCCAAAACGCAACAACGAGTTTCATGGAAATCTTACGTTGCACTCTAATAATAAAATAATACTATTTTAGTTAATGCCTAGCTTTTGTAATGGAAGGAATGAAGAGAGATAACTAAAAAATCAATATATATGTTTGTCAAATATTTTCACTTTTTTCCAATAAATGTTAGATTCTTAAAATGGGAACGAATTCAGTTTTAAGTAAAAATATTCTAATATTCTTTAAAAGGACGATTTACCAACTTTTGATGGAGAACCTCTTTTAAATCCACTTTTTTACAATTTATGTCTAATATTTGACAAAATAAAATTCATTCTAGAATCGGGACATTAAAATTTACTTTGTGTAAATTTTTGGTATTTTTAAGATAATTTTCATTTTTAATGTATAAGTGAAAAATGTTGTATTCTTATTAAAAACCTCACTTAAATATAACTTATTTATATGTTTAGATCATATTTTTAATTGGTTATAAAGTTCAATTAGAATATATATTTACCATTTAATCTAATGGCTGTCATTGGAAATACTTTCACTTTGAAATTGGACTTAAACTTGTGTCAATCTTTTAATAGATATTGTTTCTGAAAAACACGCTATTTGTTTTGACATCAGGAATTAATTATTAAATAAATTAATGCAACTTATATATTTTTAATTTTTTAAAATGGACATCATTTTTGAATTTGGAATAACAAATATAACTTAGGGTGAATTTTAGGTATTTTTCTGAAAAACATCAATTTTTGATGAATAGTGAAACCACTAAGTGCTAGTTGAAAAAATGATTTTTCATTTAAATGAAACAATACCACTTCTGTGATTTGATTTTCAAAAATCCAACATACATGGTTTTCATTATGATGTAAAATTTGTTTAAATGGGATTAAAATAATTTTTTGGTGAATAGTAACTTTTAAGTTTTATTAATCACGATTAAAGGTAATTAGTGTAATTTAAGGTAAATATAATGTTATAATAATATTAAATGACTTTGAAACATGTCCTACCCTTATTGGATGAGTCATTTCCGACCAATACAATCCATATGTCAACATGGGGACACCATGGAGCCACTTTGGAATGAAAATAAAATTAATAAATTTTTTATTTAAAGTTAAAATTAAAATGTCACAAACATTTATTGTTTTACTAAAACAATTTTTACATGAGGTTACACAAGTCATATTTTTGACTATAAATATTAATTAGAAATATTAAAAGATTTTCTACATCATGACAGTTTTTTTATAATTTTTAGACATTAAATTATTTAATTTATTTATGACACCGTGATGATGTAGTGATTACCTCACAAATGAACAATTTAAATAAAATGAAAAGATATGGTAAAATCTAAGTCTTAAACTTATCATAATCCTATTGTATGGGAGGATTTAAAACCCCTATTACCTTATACTCTAATTATATCCTTTTGGGATCTTTAAAATCAGAAAATCATTTTATAATAATGTAATATTTTATAACTTTCCAAGAGTGCCCCTCCTCTTCTCTTATAAAAAGACCCCAACTCTACCTCCTTACCCACACCTCTCAAGCCATTGGCTCGGCCAAAACCATCCAATTTAATCTCTCCACATCCCTCTCTTCATCATTGAGGCCTCACCTTAGGCATCACTCTCTTCAAGAAACCCTTTTTGGTTCAAACCAAAGGAAGTTACCCGATTTAAAGGTAATGTCTTCACTTGTGTTCTTTTGTATTATTTTGCTTCTCCAACCCCCTAACCTCTTTTTATTCATTTTTTTGTATCAAAACCAGTATCTTTAATATACTAGGATGTTGTGGTAATAATTATTCGAGCTACACTTACACACACATCCGTACTATGGTTAACGAACATACTATTTCCGTAGATGGGGAATTACTACCTCACAAAATGATGATTGTTCAATATTCTTATAACACATTTAATGGTGTCCATTATGATGCCACTGTATTTTATATATGATATATATGGTATTTATGTTTTATATATGATTCTGTGTTTTATATTTAAAACATACCTTTATTCTTTTCATGTTGTGTAAATGCGATAATTTCATAAGAGAAGTGTGGACTACCGCCCCCTCAAGTGATCTGACTCGTTCATGCAATACAAGGAATGTATAAAGAATGAAATTAATGAAAATATGTGACCTATATAACATATATATTATACTATAAATATAATATATATATATATATATATCAAATTTATATTTTTAATTCCATTAATATGACAAAGAAATGAAAGTAGCATTCATGCGTACGCACGGCCTACCGTCTCCATGAACTGTTCATTTCATTTATTTTTATCTATAAATGTTATGGAATAGTATAAAATGAATATTTAATGGATATATATTATATTTAAATCATTAATACTATTCTGGAGGTGATTCACTTATAACTACATGAGCAATCATTCTCAAACAAGTTCCTTTTTGACTCATGTACCAAACATCGACAAAAACGTATAATATGAACTCTAATTATTAACAAATTTTTATAACATTATAATATGTGATATTAACTGAATAATAATATTTAAATGATGTCCTTATGCAATTATAAATTGACCAAGGTTTATTATTCGGGAATAGAATGAAACGAACAAGAGAAGTCAGACTTGACGTAAGGGATCCTACCTCTCTCTTTCTTTTTAAGTACTCTCTTTTATGTCATTTCTTTTAAGATCATCCTTCTTATGTTTGGGGATTTATTTAATATTCCTAAAACGTTAATTTTTATGTTAATATTATTAGAGACCTTATTTGATCTCATCATACCATTTTTTTATGTTTTAAGTGGCGCCATTGGGCTGCCGAATTTTCATAAGATATTTCTTATCTCACTTTAAATTCCGTGAGATTTCCATTGTTCACCACTTATTGATTGCATGTGGGGTATTGTGTACTTAATTTTGATATATATTATCATGAATATAATTATATTCATGTTAATCTGTGATTCATTTGGTGGTTATTAACATTGGGTCATACGTCTCGATTGATTACAACATGGTAAGGGGTTTTTCATCTCAATTTTATTCTCGTGAGATTTAAGCTACATTTGCCACCTTTTCCTTTGAGTGGTGTATATACAGCCCAATATTCAAATATTTGTGTAATATACGTTCTTTTATGAGTATTTACATAAATTTTGTATAGTCTTTCTTTCATGGGGTGTACGTTTCGATAGTTACCCAGGTCGGTAAGGGAACCGTTCACCCTCCTCTTTTTAAAAAGCTTCCTTTTGTTTGGTCTTTTAATTTACATCTTATTATGTTGGAATATGTTCTGATATATCCTTATTGATTTAAAATTTATTTCCAAGTGATGAGATACCCTTTTTGTCTCATCATATCATTTTCTGATATTTAAAGTGACGTCGTTAGGCTGTCGAATTTTTACAAGGGATCTTCTTTACCCAATTTCAATTTCTTTGTGTTCACCTTGTAGTTATTGAATATGTCATCCTATGAATATGTTTGAATGAACTATGGTTGTTTTACAATTAATATCAACTTATATTGGGTGTATTTACATTTTTCACACATAATTATGAGATTGATTTATCCATAATTTAATTATACCTTTTTTATAAGGGATTTCATCATATTTTACATTTCTATTGAGACTTCATTGTTGTTATGCACCAATTCACTCTTATATGGTGTATATATTGTCCTTTGGCCTAAAATATCACGAATATATTCATTCTCATGGTATTATAAAGTTCTGATTAAGTGTTATTACTTAATTATTTGTATTCAAGTGTCTCTCATTTTGATAAAAAACTCTTTAACTAAAATATCATTTTAAATGTTTTAATGATTTATTCATATAAATATTTCTCATTAATATCCTTGTTTTCAAAGTGGTTCTTAAGGATTTATTAATATGGATATGAATGGTTTAAAATGATAAAATCTTCAAAGTGGTATGAGACTTCATCTCAATCTCCTTTCTTCGAGGCATATTTTGTTCTAATTCAAGACATTTTTTATACGCTGCTTAAAATAACTTTGACTTTTCATTTCATTCAAAGGGAATATTTTTCTATGAAGAGTTTTACAAAATGATAAAAAAGAATGTTTCTTTTAACGTACGCGCTGACAACGACCTTTTCCTCTACCGCGAGTATTATTTGGTCTTTGGCTTCCTCAACAGGTCGTAATGTTTTTAAAATGAATACCATATACTCTTTTATGTATTTCGGTTTTGAAAATTGTTTTTATAATGTATTTGTTTTGAAAATATATTTATGTTATATATTGTGATTGAAATGTGGAAATTTTTTATTTCCATTATATTTGTTTTATGTCTTATGATTTTATAAAGGTACTAAGAAATTTGATGGGTGGTTACGTGATAAACCATAGGACGGGTGGTGTCATGATTACTAGGAAGGGTGGTTACATTTTATCCTCCAACGTTTTGGGTATGGAAGTTGGCCATATGGATATTCCATTAAGTATGTGTGGAAGTCGACCGTATGGTTATTCTATTTAAGTATGTTTATGTCCCAAGTTACCTTTATATGTTATGTGATCCTTATATGTGTTTTATGGTAAGATTTTGGTTACAAAATGGTATGTAATGATCTTTTATTCAGTGAAGAGTATTTATTACTTCATAAAGGTGAAAAGTATTAATTTGATAAAGTATTCATATTTTACATGTTTTTTTGAAAAACTAACAGTTTTCCTTCTTTGTGTAACCTTTACTGAGCTTTTTATTCTCATCCCAAGTTTTTTTGAAATTTTTTTCACAGGACATAAAGTGAATAGGGTCAAGGATGGGATCATGGAAATTTCAGGATGTCTAAAATAAGGAACTAGACATGACTCTTTTGTTCAAGAGTTTTTATTATGTTAAAAAAATGGAAGCTTGGTAGATGTGTCTACTTTGTAATCATTGAAATGTAATAGTTATGTCCTAATTCTATAAAACTCTAAACCTAAAAAGATCCTCAATGTGAGTTATTGAATTTAATTCAATATTATGTAAGGTTTAAGGACATGTCATTATATTTGGTACCAGAGGTCGGTTTAGATAACTTTAGAGGTTAGAATATTGTTTAAGCATAAGTGACAAGTAGTGTATAACCACAATGGTTATTATAATAGATAGATTCAATGTTATTTTTGAATGATGGAATGAGTTTGAGATAACTTGGATAAGTATATCTTAGTGTTTATCTTGCTCTTTAGTACATGATGATTTTGTTGATATACTCACACTGAACTGTTTGGTTTTAGTAAATGGATGGATCTAGAAAGCAGCAAAGTGACAATGGGTTTGAAGGTAACTGTGGTGGTTCTGTGATTAAGAGACTGGATGAAATGGGGGATTCAATGAGAAATCTAGTGGTTATTCTAAACCAACTATCAGGAGTCATGATCAACCACTTGAACCTTGGTGAGTTCTCTAATGCATCATGTACGACAGAACCAACTCTATGTTGATGTTCAGGTGATAATTATAATGGTAACGAATAGGGTTTATATGATCTTTACTTTTGAGGTAATTATGGGTTACTATGTGTTATAATGGAAAATTAAAGGCATGAGATAAACTTCAGGTTAAAATATGTTATGATTAATTTTTAATATTTTATTATTTTGGAATAAGGACAACACGCAGACCGCGTGACAACCCATTGCGTCATCCAAAGTTGTTGCAATCGAACCCACAACCAAAGTACGACTGGTATTTATCGCCTACCACTGGACTACATGAAGTCCCTAGTTACTATGACTTATTTTTTTTTAGTTAGATGATTTTATGAATCAAGAATAAGTTGATTTTGGGTTATCTAAGAAAATATTGACCTATCATGGAGGATATATGATTAGGTTAATTACTTTTCAATGAGACTTTAAGAGCAACTGATGTTATTTGGAGATAAATGTTAATTTGTACCTTGGAAGACTATGTGATTAAATCCTTCAAATATTTGGGTTTCAATCTTAGTTTGGTTTACATTGAATAATTTTATGGATAAATTGTTTATCGAATGGTCATCATTGAACTTTGGGTTTTGTTGGACAAATTTTGGAGAATAAGAATAGATTTTCTTTTTATAAAGGATTATCCTTTTGTGGATTATCTGATCTTGTTATAACTATTTTGGTTTTTGTTAAGTTCTAAAGACATGGGAAATATATAGTTCTCTTTTGTGGATTACGTGATTCTCTAAAATTTTATTATAGCTCTCTTAATGTGAACAAGTCATCGAAAATACTCGTCTTTTGGAGAAAATATGAGTTTGTGTAAGAAATGTAGTATGAGATGAGAATCTACATGACAAGTATGTTTCTTTATGATTTATTTAAGCTCATAAATAAAATCCTCAATGAAAGGTAACTTAAAAACAAAAAATTTGTATGTTAACTTTTTATACTAGGGAATCAAATACCGTTTAACCCATCACCAGTTTGTGATTTTCTGGTGGTTAACTTTCTCCTAAATATGTATTCGATCACTATCCCTAAGAACATGAACCTTTGTTTTTTCTTCCATATCCAGGTTTTCCTACAGGGAAGCCTAGTATGGGTTAACTCGGGTGACCTTTGTACATCCCTTTTATTCTTTTAAATTGACAGTTTAATTTACTCATTTTCTGATGTGGGGAATTCAATGACGTTTCTAAGCCCAATTTTAAAATTGCGAGGATGCAATTACAAAAAGGGGGGAAGGATATAAAATCCCAGGTAAATAATAAATATTACCTTTTCATATTTATCCATATTTTTTATAAAATGTTAATATTAATTTAAAGGGAACGGTATGCTCGATGGCGTACCCAGTAAGCGACAACGAGTTTCTTTGAAATCTTACGTTGTACTCTAATAATAATATAATATTATTTCAGTTAATGCCTAACCGTTGTAATGGCGTGAATGAATAGAGCTAACAACACAATGATTATAAATGTTTTTCAATTTTTTTTTCTTTTTTCCAATAAATGTTAGATGCTTAAAATGTGAATGAATCCAATTTTAAGCGAAAATATTCTAATATTCTTTAAAAAGTTGATTAACCACCTTTTGATGGAGAACCTATTTTAAATCCACTTTTTGAAACTTTTATGTGTTATATTTGAAACAAATAAAATTCTTTTTATAATCGGGAAAGCAAAATTTACTTTGTGTAAATTTTTTTATTTTTACGATAAAATTCATTTTTAATGAATAAGTGAAAAAAGTTGTATTTATATTCAAAAACTATTTATAATCTAATTTATTTATATTATTATATCATTTTTGGAATTGGTTTTAATGCTCAATTAGAATATATTTTTACCATTTAATCCAATGGTGGTCATTGAAATTAATTTCACATTGAAATTGGACTTAAACTAGTGTCAATCTTTTAATTGATATTATTACATAAAAACACGCTATTTGTTTTGACATCGGGAATTAATTATTAAATTAATTAATTCAACTTATATCTTTTGAATTTTTTAAAATAGACATCATTTGTGAAATTAGAATATCAAATATATCTTAGGGTGAATTTTTGGTATTTTTCTGAAAAACATCAATTTTTGATGAATAGAGAAACCACTAAGTGGCAGTTAAAAAACTGATTTTTTGATTAAATGAAACTTTTCCACTTCTGTGATTTGATTTTAAAAAATCCAACATACATGGTTGTCATTAGGATTTAAAATTTGGTTCAATGGGATTAAAATAATTTTTTGGTGAATAGTAACTTTTAATTTTTATTAATCACGATTAAAGGTAATTAGTGTAATTTAAGGTAAGGATAATGTTATAATAATATTAAATGACCTTGAAACATGTCATACCCTTATTTTATGAGTTATGCCCGACCAAGACAATCCATGGGCCAACATGGGGATCCCATGGAGCCACTTTGGTAGGAAAATGACATTAATAACTTGTTATTTAAAGTTAAAATTAAAATGCCCCAAACATGTATTATTTTACTAAAACAATTTTTACATGGGGTTATACAAGTAATATTTTTTACTATATATATTAAATATAAATATAAAAATATTTCCTACATCATGATATTTTTTTATAATTTTTAGAAACTAAATAAATTAAATTATTTATGACATCGTGATAATGCAGTGATTACCTCATAAATGATAGATTTAAATAAAATGAGAAGATATGGTAAAGGATAAGTCTTAAACATGTCATAAACCTATTGTATGGGTGGATTTAGAAACCTTATCACCTTATCCTTTATGTATATCCTTTTGGGACCTATAAATTTGAAAATAATTTTATAATAAAGTAATATTTTATGACATTCCAATAGTACCCCTCTTCTTCTCTTATAAAAGGCCCCCACCTCTACCTCCATACCCACACATCTCAAGCCATTGTCTCGGCCAAACCCTGCCCATTTCATATCTCCACATAACTCTATTCATCATTGAGGCCTCACCGTAGGCAGAAATCTCTTCAAGAAACCCTTTTGGTTCAAAGCAAAGGGATTTACCCGATTTAAAGGTAATGTCTTCACTTGTGTTCTTCGGTTTTATTTTACTTCTCCAACCCCATAAACTCTTTTTATTCCTTTATTTTGTAACAAAACCAGTATATTCAATAAAAAACGATGTTGGTATAATAATTATTCAATCTACACTTACACACACATCCGTCTAATGGTTAAAGAACATACTGTTTCTGTGGAAGGGGAATTACTGCTTCACGAAACGAAGATTGTTCAATATTCTATTAAAACCTTTAAAGTTGGACATTATGATGTCACTATATTTTAAATATGATAGATATAGTAATTATGTTTTCTCTATGATTCTGTATTTTATATTTAAAACATACCTTTATTCTTTGCATGTTGTGCAAATGCGATAATTTAATAAGAGGTTGTGTGGACTACCGCCCCATCAAGTGATGTGACTCGTTCATGCAATACATGGAATGTATAAAGAATGAAATTAATGAACATAAGTGAACTATATAACATATATATTATACTGTAATTATAATATATATATATATATATATATATATATATCTCATTTATTTATTTAAATCCATTAATATGACAAAGAAAGAAAGCAGCGTTCTTGCGTACCTACGGCCTACCTTCTCCATGAACGGTGCATTTCATTTATTTTTATCTCCAAATGTTATGAAATAGTATAAAATGAATATGTACTAGATATATATTATATTTAAATCATTAATACTATTCTAGAGATGATTTACATATAACTACATGGACAATCATTCTCAAACAAGTTCAATTTTGACTTTTGTACCAAACATCGACAAAAACTTCTGATATGAAATCACATTATTAACCAATTATTATAACATTATAATATGTGTTATGAACTGAATAATAATCTTTTAAGGAGGTCCTTAAGAAATTATATATTGTCCAAAGTTTATTATTTAGGAATAGAAAGAAACGAACAAGATAAGTCAGGCTTGAGGTAAGGGATCCTACCTCTCTCATTCTTTTTAAGTACTCTATTTTATGTCATTTCTTTTAAGATCATCCTTATTATGTTTGGGGATGTTATTTAATTTTCATGTTAATATTATGAGATACCCTATTTGATCTCATCAAACCATTTTTGGATGTTTTAAGTGGCGTCGTTAGGCTGCTGAATTTTCATAAGGGATTTCTTATATCACTTTTAATTCTGTGAGATTTCCATTGTTAGCCACTTATTTATTGCATGTGGTGTATTATTTACTGCCTTTTTATATATATTATCATGGCTATAATTATATTCATGGTATTCTCTGATTCATTTGGTGGTTATTAACTTTGGGTCATACGTCTCGATTGATTATAACATGGTAAGGGGTTTTTCATCTCAATTTTATTCCCGTGAGATTTATGCTACATTTGCCACCATTTCCTTTGAGTGGTGTGTATACATCCCACTATTCTACTCTTTGTGTAATATAATTTCGTTTATTAATATTTACATCCATGATGTATATTCCTTCTTTCATGGGGTGTACGTTTCAAAAGTTACCCAAGTCGGTAAGGGTACCTTTCACCCTCCTCTTTTTAAAAGGCTTATTTTTTTTTTGGTATTTTAATTTACATATTATTATGTTGGGATATTTTATTATATATCCTTATTGATGTAAAATTTATTTCCAGGTGATGAGATACCCTTTTTGTCTCATCAACTCGTTTTCTGAATTTTAATGTGACGTTGTTAGGCTGTCGAATTTTTACAAGGGAACTTCTTAACCCAATTTCGATTTCTTTGGGTTTGACATATAGTTATTGAATATGTCATCTTATGAATATTTTTGAATGACCTCTGGTTTTTTTACACTTAATATCCACTTATATTGGGTGTATTTATATTTGACACACATAATTATGAGATTGATTTATCCTAAATTTAATGATACCTTCTTTATAAGGGATTTTATCTCATTTTACATTTCTATTGAGACTTCATTGTTGTTATTCTCCAATTCACTCTTATATGGTGTATATATTGTCCTTTGGAATATAATATCATGAATCCATTCATTATCCTAATATTATAATGTTCTGATTAGGTGTTATTCCTAAATTATTTGTATTCAAGTGTCTTTCATTTTGTTTAAAAACTCTTTAACTTAAATATTGTTTTAAATGTTTTAATGACTTATTCTTATAAATATTTCTCATTAATATCCATGTTTTCAGAGTGGTTGTTTAAGGATTTATTTATATGGATATTAATGGTCTAAAATGTTAAAAGCTTCAAAGTGGTATGGGACTTCGTCTCAATCTCCTTTCATTGACGCATATTTTGTTCCAATACAAGACTTTCTTTTATACGCTGTATAAAATTATTTTGACTTTTCATTTCATTAAAAGGGAATCTTTTTCTACGAAGAGTTTTACTAAACATAAAAAAGGAATGATTCTTTTAACATACGCGGTGACAACGACCTTTTCTGTCGCCCAGAGTATTATTTGGTCTTTGGATTCCTCAACAAGCCGTAATGTTTTTAAAATTAATACCATATACTCTTTTATGTATTTTGGTATTGAAAATGGTTTTTATAATGGATTTGTTATAACAATATATTTAAGTGATATATTATGATCAAAATGTGGAAATGTTTTCTTTCCATTATATTGGTTTTATGTCTTATGATTTTATAATTCTACTTGGACATTTGACAGGTGGTTACGTGATAATCCATATGATGGGTGGCTCCTTGAATACAATGACTGGTGGTTACGTTATAACCTCCAACGCATTGGGTATGGAAGTTGGCCATATGACTATTCCATTATGTATGTGTGGAAGTTGACTGTATGGTTATTCCATTTATGTATGTTTATATCCCAAGTTAACTTTATTTGTTATGTGATCTTTATATGGGTTTGATGATAATCTTTTGGTTAAAAAAGCGTAAGTAATGATCATTTATTCAGTGAAGAGTATTTAGTACTTTATAAAGGTGAAATGTATTAAATTGATAAAGTATTCAGGATTTACTTGTTATTTTGAAAAACTAATAGTTTTCCTTCTTTGTGTAATAATTACTAAGATTTTTATGCTCATCCCATGTTTTTTTGAAATGTGTTTCAAAGGAAATAATGTTGAATAGGGTCAAGGATGGAATCAAGGAAATGTCAGGCTATCTAAAACAAGGAACTATAGATAACTCTTTTGTTCACGAGTTTTAATTTTGTGAAAAAAATGGAAGCTGGGTAGATGAGTTTACTCCGTAATATTTGAAATGTAATAGTTATGTCCTAATTCTCTAAAACTCTAATCTTCAAAAGATCCTAAATTTGAGTTATTCAATTTAATTCAAGATTATGTAAGGTTTAAGGTGGATTCCTTATAAAGAATCATGTCTAGCTAGAAATATTGAACCTAAAAAATAGTTATATTTTAGCATAAAGATAGTGTCGTTGGAGGTCAAACCATAGAGATTTTGATTGATTGTATAACATTTCAGTGTATATAAGTTCAAGGAGGACCAAATACTGGTGGAGTAAAGACGTATACGGAATGAAACCTAATGGAGTGGATAAAAATTCATAAAAAGAGATAAATTTATCCATTAAGAACAAAATTGAGCATATTTTGAATTTATGTGAGATTTGAAATATTCTTGTTCATTTCTATGATAAATTCTAATATAATCCTTTGAGGTATCACTCTTATACTAAACAGAAGAGAGAACCACCACAATATGAGAAACTGGTGAACCAAGAATGTTTATCTACCTTGGGAAATAAATTTATGTAGTATTTTGTGAAATAAGAAACTCCCAAAAAGTCAATAAATAGATATAACTAGGATGTTAAACCTAAAAAGAATAGATTCTTCTACTATATAACGATATGAAGCATCAAAACCCAATACAAGATATCCAATTTTTTAATTTTTAATGGGAGCGTGATACAAAAGGGGATTTCATAAAAAATAATGTTATATGGAATTATTTATTTGTTGATACCTTATATTTGGAGGTTAAGAGGCATCCCAAAAAAGTTATTTCAAAGGAAATATAACAGTGCGTGGTGGGGAAAACCTAAAAGGGCACACTCCAAAAAAGTGTAGACTTTGGTACTTCGTTAAAAGGAGTTCGAATCTAAAAATGGGAAAAAAAAATTAGTTTTAGTTCAAAAAATGTTTCTTCAATGAAGAAGGATAAATATTAAATAAAGGACAAGGAATTACCTAAATATATTTTAATCATGAGGCCTAATCAATTAGTTTAAAAAAGAAACAAAGAATAAGATGATAAAACAATATTTTTCTAGTTTCTCAAAGGAATAATCTGTAAAGACCCTGAATTTCATTGTAAATATTTTTAAATAAATGGAAATTTCACGAGTTTGTGAAAATTGACGGTGCATAATTCTGAGGCTCGGAGTGCCCAGAATGAATTTATGAACATTATTTCAGGTACGTTCAGTAAATGTGTGAGAGGGTTTTTATAAATTTTGAACTGGTGCTCAGAATTGAAATCTGAGGGCATCGTTGAACTTGCAGTGCCAATATTCACTTAAGGAGACCTTCACCTCGAACGCAGTAGCTCGAGAGTGAAAGATAGAATTTGGATTTTTCATGAAAGAATAAAATAAAAATATAATTTTGAAGTTTTTATTTTTATTTTTATTCCATGTGGATGTTGAGAAGTGGGGAATGTAACGCCCCAACCCCAGTTACCCAGATTCGGTGCATTATTACATAACATTGGCATGATAGAGGGAAATCATGTCCCAAAAAACTAATCAGTTTAGTAGCCTTGGAAATACTAGTTACATTCATAAGTTTTAAATTACATTATAAAATGAAAAAACTAAAACAACATTGTTTCCATAAGCCACACTCATATCCCCTTAGACTATCCCTACTATTCAGTCATGAAATACTTCTTCACATAATGGGAAAAATAAAACATTGAAAGGGGTGAGCTCAGATGCTCAATAAGGATAACAATATAGTGAAAACATTCATAAATAAGCATTAATATTTATGGAAATGTATAAGACTAAAAAAAATCCTTTTAAAATTGATCATCAGTATAATATGGAAAATATAAAATCAAATAGTTCCATTTACTTATTTTCATGGATATTCTACTAGTCGAATAATCACATGGAATATCAATAGCCACTTTCGTAATGATAGAATGAATAATGCCAGATTTCATAACCACATAGTCAAGCCCTTGTGCAAAGAATACAAATAATAATTTGTCTATTCCTTCTTCCAAGATGCTAGTTTTTCACATGATACCTATCAATTCATCTAGGAGCTATAGCGGGCTCCACCCGTCACTTAATAAGTCCAAATCATTCCTCATATGAAAAGGATTAATCATAACATAAACATTCGTATTAAAACTAGCATACGAAATGTCAATACTGTATCCATTGACAATGAATGGTGTAAAAATAACACATCCGCAGTCAAACATATCACAAAACTTTCAATACAATATGTAATTTTTGTATCATAATAACTCAACATCAAATAAGCTGAAAATACATCAAAGGATGTTGAAATAGATGAAATCAAAACATTTTTTAGAGAAATATGTCTTCCCATTTTAAAATCATTTAAATTAATATAATTATAAAATAAAACATTTATTTTTAAGATATTTTTATAATATTTTCAAGGGAATATTCGACGATGATATAACAGTGGAAAATATCCGCACCCGCCATATAAATTATAAAACATTCATACCTTAATTTTGTCAAAACGGTTATAAAGTACCTTGTTTGGAAGATGACAGAATGATTTCTTTCAAAACATATAAGGTCAAATAAGGCTATAAATGACTTTAAACCATTTTCTAGTAAATAGTAAAATATTTTTAAATACTTTTTTTTAAAACATGGATGTGGATGATAAAGAGTTCCCAGTAGATAATTACGTATAATCAACCTCAAATAATGAAGAGATTGTGAAATTAACCCATTCATTGTACTTGTCATTGGATGAGGGTATGTTAACCTCCTATATAATAGTTAAATATTTTTTATTAAATTATATAAGAACCATATACATAAATATGATATCATATATGATCTTCTAATATTTCATTGTTAATAATATTTTAGTATTATCATTGTTTTGAGTGTTAACTGATCTTTTTTTCATTATATTCTTTGTTATGTGAGTCATTTTATTTATGGATTGGATGTATCTTATTCATATACATAATGACATAAAGTCTTTAAAAATTATTTTTAATCATCAAATGAAAATTAGTCTTGAATGGATAGGATGGGGAATGAATCACATCACGTTCGTGGGGATGGTAATCTGTACGTACACACGAGCGACAATATCACACTTTTGATATTAAAATTGTATATAATTGGATGTAATATATTATATAAAGAATCATTATCATGTTATATTTATTATTTTCATCATTTTTACTCATTATTATATCCATACAAATAATGAAGTGTATGAATAACATACTACACCACGACGTGGAGACGGTAAGCCGTACGTACGAACGTATGGTGACATGTCATTCATAGGACGGATAGAATAATGAATATGGCTGGAACATATTTTTAAAAAAATTAGCTTTTATATAAGATACTAGAGTTATTATGTTATAATAGAAACAACAAGTAAAAGGAAGTGGAAGAATAAAAGAACTTGAAAGAGGTGATTAAATATTTACCTTTTCTTCAGGTTCTTCATTTTGATTTTATCAAAAGAGCTTGTTAGGATGGATTTCTGACTAATGGAAGGCCTGTAGGATGAAGGTAGGACATTTGAAAGGATATTTGGGTAGGGTTTGGCTGAGCCAAATGGATTTGAATGTGTGAATTTGAGATAAGGGGAAATTCCCTTTAATGTGAGGGGTGAGGGGCACCTTAGGAAAAGATTGAAATATTATTTTATAATATAATCATTTTTGGTTTCTAATGACTCCAAAATGATTTATTTCGAGGATAAGGTAATTTAGGGTCGATAATAACTCAACCAATTGGTTTTGGACTGGTTTAGGCTACTATATTAACATTTTCTTTTATATTTAACTCTTAGTTAATTAGTTTGACATTTACCATGTCTCTATGTATTTTTATATTATATGGTTAATAAACATACTATAAACATCCATGATAACCTTAAGTGGTTCCTTAATGACATATATAATATTATATAATACCTCTGGTTAAACCATATATTTTTAGGAATAGAATATCAATTAATAATATAATATTTGTTTTAAAAACTCTTTTATGTCAATTTTGACACTATTTGCTATTTTGTTTTTGTTAAAATCATAATAGCATTATTACTAAAAAATAAATTCATTTTATCAACCTGAACATGTCATATTAACCTATAAAATTAGTTTAATTCATAAAAAGTCTTAAATTACATTTATTTGGATATTCATAATATCAATTATTTTAATATTTCATTAATAAGGTAATTACTGCATCCTCAATGTGTCATTAATAAATTAAATTTTTTAATGTCTAAATATTATAAATAAAAAACAATTATGTATGAAATTTTTTTAGATTTATAATGAATATTTATATTAGAATTTATCTCATGTGTATCCAAATATTTAAAATGGTTTAGTTATTAAACATTGAATTTAACACTTTTAACTCTTCTTTGAATTAAATGATAATAAATTTTATAATCTAATCTAAGTAGACCTAAAGGATTGTATATTATTTCTAAGGTTGTTTTTGGTCAAATTACACTTATCCAATATAATTAGTACATGTGTTAGGGTAATAATAAAAAAAATTTACATCTAATTACCCTATTTACTTTTGTCCTTGGTAATAAAATTCATAAGTTACTATTCACCAAAAAATTATTTTCATCCCATTAAACCAAGTTTTACTTAATGATATCAATTGTGTCTATCAGATTTTCGAAATTCAACTCACAAAATATGTAAACCTATGTTTTTTTAAATTTTCCAATCCACATAGGTGGTGTGTAAAAGACGGTAAAAAGATCAAAAAATATATATATCTAAAATTATTGTAAACTCACTCCCATGAATTAAATTGAACTTATATATTTATTATGTATCTATTTTTTCCTAAAATATATTTAAATAAAATAAATAATTATTTAAATAAAAAGTATGTTTTAAATAATATCTCAGTGTTTTTCACTATTCATCAAAAATTGAAAGTTTTCAGAAAAATACAAAAAATTCACCCTAAACTAATTTTGATATTCTGAACCCAAAAATGAATTCCATTTTGAAAGATAAAATTTATTAAATTTCAAAATTTGGGTATTACTATTCATAACGACTAGTTTGATTGGTTGTGGTGTGTTTTAACTCAAAGTTGCGTACAACCCAAGCTATAGTATTATTAAAATGGAAACAAACCATGGAAGAGTGTGGTGTTACATTCTCCCCTCCTTCAAATAATTTCATCCTCGAAAATTTTAGAATATTACTACATAAAAAGATTCGGAGGGTTCTTCCTCATATGTTCCTCGGGTTCTCATGTTGCCTCTTCCGTCATATGGTTTCTCCAAGGAACATTTACTAAATGAGATGTTTGGTTTCTCAACACATGGTCTCTTGTATGAAGAACCTTGACTAGATCTTCACAATAAGACAGATCAGGTTCCAGTTATCTTTCCACATAGGTGAGTTCGTGCATTTGGTCAGGCATGTATTTTCTCAATAGTGATACGTGGAACACATCATGATCTTTGGAGAGACTTGGTAGCATATCCAAATGGTATGCTACCACCCAAATTCATTCTAGAATTTTGAAAGGTCCGATGTACCAGGGACTCAATTTACCCTTCTTACTGAAACACATACACTCTTCCATGGATATTCCTTAAATAAAACATTATCTCATATCTAAAACTCCAAATCCTTCCCTCGATTATCGGCAAAGCTCTTCTACCTACTTTGAGATTCTTTGATATGTGTTTGGATTAACTTCACATTTTCCATCATTTCTTCAACAAGTTCTAGGACTACATGTTTTCTTTCACCAACATCATCCCAACAAGTTGGTGTGCGGCATATCTTTATATATAATGCTTCATATGGTGCCATCTGAATAATTTAATGGAAGCTATTGTTATAGGAAAATTCAACCATAGGTAAATATTCATCCCACGTACCTTGAAAGTCGTGTGAGAAATATTTCAACATGCCTTCTATGGTTTGAATAGTCCATTCTGATTGTCTATCGGTTTATGGGTGGTAGTCAGTGCTCAAACGATGTTCAGTATCTAGGGATTTCTGAAGAGTTTTCCAGAATTTTGATGTAAAACAGGGATCATGATCAGAAACAATCTATAGGGGTACTCCATGATGTCTTAAAACTTCATTAGAATATAGTTTTACTAGATGTTCAAGTGGTAAATCTTCTCTTACTGAAAGAAAATGCGCTGACTTGGTAAGACGATGAACAATGACCCATATTGCATCATTCCTTCTATGAGTCTTTAGCAGTCCCATGACAAAGGCCATCGTAATATTATCCCATTTCCACTCAGGCATGGGAAGAGGTTTCATGACACTTCCTAGTTGTTGTCTTCCAACTTTCACTTGTGGACGGACGATACATCTTGACACAAAAACAAAAATATACATCTTCATGTTATCCCACCAAAAATATTCCTTCAAATATCTATATATCGTAATGCTACTAGGGTGTATAGAGAAATTGGAGATATGAGCATCATCCAACAATTCTCTTTTTAGATCACGTATATCGGGAACACAAAATATCTTCCCAAATTTTAAAATTCCATCTTCATATATGAAGTCACTCAATCTCCCATAATTCAAAGCTTTAAACTTCATTATTAATTCCTCATCATTAGTCTGAGAACACTTTTACCTTTTTAATAATGATGGTTTGGAAACCAGTTGAAAAATTATTGATGTTTCACCTTCTGTGATTATACCAATATCCATTTTCACTACATCCACAAAAATAGGATCCCTTTCATATCTCATCTTGTTCAAAACTCCATGATCTTTTCTACTCAAAACATTTTCCACCTTATTTTCCTCCCCCAAGTGGTAGTATATATTGCCATCATAATCCGTGAGTAGTTCAGGCCATCGCCTTTTCCTCGTGTTAAATTCTTTTTTGTGAGAAAAAATACTTCAAACTCTTTTGATCAATATAAATCTCACATTTTTAACCATAGAGTTAGTGTCTCTATGTCTTCAAAGAAAAGATTAGAGCTGCTAACTCAAGATCATGAGTAGGATAGTTTTGTTCAGGAATTTTTAGCTCTCGTGATTAATAGGCAATAACTCTATCATTCTTTATAAGGACACAACCAAGTACTTTCATTGAGGCATCACAAAAAATAACAAACCCATCATTCCCCGATGGTAGAGTCAATATAATAGCATTGACTAATCTTCTCTTCAATTATTTAAAACATTCTTCACACTCTTTTGTCCAAAAAAATTTAACCCCTTTACCTTTGATCATGGTTAATGGGTTTTCCAATCAGGCAAAATTCTTGACGAAACGTCGATAATAACCTTCTAAACCATTAAAACTATGTACCTCAGTTATACTCTTCAGTGATTGAAATTATTGAATTTCTTTGGTATTTGAATGATAAATAGATATTCCATCCATAGAGACAATATGGCTATGAAAATATATCTCTTGAATCGAGAATTCACATTTTCTAAAAATTCCATGTAATTCATTTCATCTAAGAGTCTCTAGGATCATGCGCAAGTGATTTTAAATATCTTAACAGACTTTGTAGTATACCAAGATATCATCGATAAATGCCACTAAAAATTCATCATGATATTTCTTGAAAACCATATTCATTAGATCCATGAAGACAGATGGTGCATTAATCAATCCAAAAGGAATTGATGTAAACTCGTAATTCTTGTACCTGTTTTGAAATGCTGTATTCAGAATGTCTCCCATCTTCACACACTATTGATGATATCCTGATCGAAGAATAATCTTTGAAAAATATTTAGCTCCATGAAGTTGGTCAAATAAATCATCAATGCGAGATAGGGGATAGTTGTTCTTTATTGTTGTAGCATCAGTCTCCCTATAGTCAATGCACAACCTCATAGATCCATCATTCTTCCTAACAAAAAAGACAGGGACTCGCCATGGAGAAACACTAGGATGAATAAATCACTTGTTACCCAATTCCCCTATTTGTTTCTATAGTTCCACTGATTCCACAATGGAAATTCTATAAGGGGACTTCGATATGGTCCATGAACCATGAATTAAATCAATGGAAAACTCAATTTCTCGTTCGAGAGGATGTCCTGGTAAATCTTATGGAAACACATTAACATATTCTTGCACAATAGGTACATCCTATATTTGAAGATTATTTTCCCCACCCACAGTTATTTCATTCTCTTCCTCCCGAATAATTGAATTTTTGTGAGCTACTAGGGTGGATCTAGATAAGAATAACGTGGTGGCGAATCAGCTCTAAAGAAAATGTGTTCTTTATCATCGTCATCAAAAATCGTAACTTCCTTCTCCTTACAATAAATATTTGCATCATGGTCAGAAATCCAATCCATACCAATGATTATATCAAATTCAATCATGTTTATGATAATGAGATCAGTAGATAAATAACATTTATGTTCCTTAATGGGAATTGGTTTACAAAACGTTGTATCAATTATACTTTTTTTAGGAGTTTCGACTGAAAACTCCCTTGTAAAATCAAATTGGAAATATATGATTTTCTTAGAAAACTGGGATTACATGAAATAATCTGATAATCCAGAATCAAATAAATCATTTTGTAAACTTGAAGAAATCATTAAATTACATGCCACTATGTCTTTCGGATCTTCAACCTCTGCAGTAGTGATAACATAAGCTTGGCCATGATCCCTTTCCCATTTCTGATGTAAGATTCCTTGGCACTTAAGACATTAATTTTCATAATTCCCCCTTTCTCTATAATTGTATCTTTCAACATTGAAAACCTCTTTCTTCCCCTTGTAATCACAATATTAGTGGACTTTTTCACCACACCTGTAACAGACTCCCATTCATTTCAGGCAAGTACCTGGGTGTTTCTTCCCACATTTATAGCAGGATTGATATTTAAATTTTCCCTTCTTCCCCTTATTTACATTTCCAGATTGTTCTGTGGATATCTTCTTCTCTTTCTTTGCTTTAAAGTCATAAGACTTAGATAATTCATTTTCTGTCTTTACAGCACAATAGACAATATCTTCGTACGATGAGAATGATTTTGAGACTAATGCTCGATGGAGAAGCGATTTTAACCCATCAAAGAAATGATCAATATTACTCCTTCGGTTACGTATATAATCTGTTGCACGCCTTGTTAACCTTGTAATGTTATCCTCATACTATGTGACATTCTCATCCTCTTTTTTCCTTAGACTCCGAAATTTTCTTTCCATGTCTGTGTGATGGTCACAAGGAAATCATTTTAAAAAAAAATCACTTTAGACTCCCTCAATTCCATATTTGATACTTCTTCATATTCCATTTTATTTTGAATCAATGAACACCATTGATCAGCATCTCCTGTGTGGCGATAAACTTCTATGACAACATTTTCCATTTCGCTACTCCCATTCGGATGAAATATTTTCTCTAAGGAACTTATCCATTGCCTAGCTGCCAATGGATTTATACTCCCATTTAATGTTGGTGGTTGTTTCCTCAGGAAGTGATCTAACATTGATCCTCTATGTTGTGGATCAGGGTGCTCAATATGGGTAATGTTATTATTGATAACCTGAGTGAGTTGTCCCAGTATGGTGAAAAGTTGATCAGCACCATTTTCATCACCCACTCCACTATAATTATCTTGAGTTAGAGAGAAATCCCTACATGGATTACCTGCATTGATACAATTTCCATTCCTTCAGCTAGGAACCATTTCTAAGAAATGGAATAAACTATATGTGTTTATGAATCGAAATACATAATTCTAATCTTGCAAAACACTTAACATAAACTGAATTGTTTACGGATATAATCCATAATCATAATAATGTATTCTTTGAGGAGGAATATACCCATAAACCCTTTATAATGGTTTGTTAATAAAATGAGAATTATCCTAAGAATATCCCCCGAGAGTTTCGTAACCAAGAGTGCTGCAAGTCCCATTGTCATGCACTTGTTCTCATTTGTGTCTATCTCAAAGCCGTGTTTTTGGGTTTTACCCCTAGGTACATCTGTTCCAGAGCCGCCTCTACCTGCATGTATCAACACAGGGATGTATTACTTGGAAAACTCACAAATTATCTATAGTACCAAATTTTAGGATGTTCTTATATATTAATCCTCAATGTCTATCCCAGGGTAATGTGATCTAATTAGAATTTACCTAAATCCAGATTCAAAGGTTTGTACTAAACTTCCTCTGATACCAACTGTAATGCCTCGACACCAGTTACCCAGAGTCGGTGGGTTATTACATTACATTGTCATGTTAGAAGGAAATCATGTCCCGAAAGACAGATCAGTTTAGTAGCCTTGAAAATATTAGATACATTCAGAAATTTTACATTACATTATAAAATGAAATACTAAAACAACATTATTTCCAAAAACCACACTCATATCCCCTCATACTATCTCTACAGGTCAGTCATAAAATACTTCTTCACATCTTGGGAAAAATAAAACATAGAAAGGGGTGAGCTCAGAAGCTCAGTAAGGATAACAATATAGTGGAAACATTCATAAATGAGCATAAACATTTAAGGCAATTTATAATACTAAATCAAAAGCCTTTTAAACCTGAACATCAGTATAAAATGAAAATATAAAATCAAATATTTCCATTTACTTATTCACATTGATATTCTACTACTCGAATAATCACATACAATATCAATATCCACTTTCATAATGATGGAATTCATAATTCCAGACTTCATAACCACGTATTCAAGGCCTTGTTCCAAGACTACAAATAATATTTTGTGTACGCTTTTTGATAAGACACTAGTTCTTCTCATGAGCCCTACCAATGCATCGAGGAGCTATATCGGGCTCCACCCATCACTTACTAATTCCAATGCATTCCTCATATGAAAAGGTTTATGCATAACATAATCATTCATATTAATTATAGCATATGAAATGTCAATAATTTATCCATAAACCATGAATGGTGTAAAAATAACACATCCACAGTCAAACATATCACAAAACATTCAATAAATTATGGAAGTTTTGTATCATAATAAATCAACTTCAAATAATCTTAAAATCCTTTCCAGGATGTTGACATAGATGAAATCAAAACATTTTTTTGAGAAATATCTCTTTCTATTTTGAAATCCATTAAAATTCATATAACTATAAAAGAAAACATTTAATGTGAAAATAATCTTATAATATTTTAAGGCAATCTTTGATGATTTTGTAACAGCAGAAAATAGCCGCACCTTCCGTATAAGATAAAAAAACATTTTTACCTTCATTTTGTCGAAAAGGTCATAAAGTACCTTGTTTGGAAAATGACTGAAAGATTACATTCAAAACATATAAGGTAAAATAACGATATAAATGAATTTAACCCACATTCTATTAAATAGTAAAAATATATGAAATATTTTTTTTATGAAACATGGATGTGGATGATAAAGAGGTCCCAGTAGATAATTACGTATAAACAACCTCGGATAATAAATAGATTGTAAAATTAACCCATACCTTGAAATTTTCATTATTCAAGGGTACTTTGACCTCCTATATAATAGTTAATCGTTGTTATTAAATTTTACAAGAACCATATACATAAATATTATATTATATATAATCTTCAAATATTTCTTTGTTAATAATAGTTTAGTATTATCATTGTTTTGGGTGTTAACTAATATGTTTTCCACAATATAATTTATTATGTGAGTAAGATTTGTTATGGATGGGATATTTCTTATTCATATCCCTGATGATACCATTTCTTTAAACATTATTTTTAATAATAAAATGAAAATTAGTCTTTAATGGATACGATGGGGAATGAATCTCATCGTGTTCATGGAGACGGTAATCTGTACGTACGCACGAGTGAAAATATCATTATTTTGATCTTCAATTTGTATATAATTGGATGGAATATCATATATAAATAATAATTATAATGTTATATTTATTATTTGAATCATTTTTACTCATTATTATACCCATACAAATGATGAAGTGTTTGAATAAAAACTACACCATGATGTGGAGACGGTAAGCTGTACGTACACACGTATGGTGACATGTCATTCATAGGATGGATAAATAAATGAATATAGTTCGACCATATTTATAATAACATCATAGTATATAGAAGATATATTAGTTGTTATTTTAGAATAGAAACAAAAAAAAATAAAGAGGAACTGCAAAAAGAAAAGAATTTTGAAGTGGTGATGAAATATTTACCTCTTCTTCTGGTTCTTCTTTTTGATTTGATCAAAAGGGATTCTTAGGTTGTCTTGTTGACTAAAGGAAGGCCTCTAAGACGAATTTATGACAGTTGAGAGGATATTTTTCCAGGGGTTGGCCAAGCCAAATGGCTTTTAAGGTGTGAATTTGAGAAAAGGGGGTGTTCCCTTTTATAAGAGGAGTGACATGCACCTTAGGAAAATATTGAAATATAATTTTATAATGAAATATGTTTTGTTTTTATATGGATTAAAAATAATTTATTTCGATTATAAGGTGTGGATGGATTGAAAAACACTCAAACAGTAGGTTTTATATAGGTTTGGGTCACTATATTATCCTTATCTTTTAGATTTAACACTTAGTTAATTAGTTTGACATTTACCATGTCTCTTTATATTTTTATATTATATGGTTAATAAACAAACTATAAACATCCAAGAGAACCTCATGTTGTTAGTTAAAGACATATATAATATTATTTATGACTTTTGGACGAACCATATATTTTTTAGGAATATAATATCAATTAATAATATAATATTTGTTTTAAAAACTCTTTTATGTAAATTTAGTCACTATTTTCTATTTTGTTTTTGTTAAATTATTAACAACATTATTAATTCTATAAAATTTTATTTAATCAACCCTAACATGTCATATTAACCTATATAATTAGTTTAATTCCTAAAAATTCTCAAAATTACATTTATTTGAATATTTATGTTATCAATTATTTTAATATTTTATTAATAAGGTAATTACTGAATCATCATTATTTCATAAATAAATTAAATTATTTAATGTCTAAAATTTATAAATAAAATACCATTATCTATTAAATTATTTTAGGTTTCTGATTAATATTTATAGTCGAATTTATCTCAGGTTTAACCCTATATTAAAAATGGTTTATTTATTAAACATTTAAATGAACACTTTTAACACTTATTTGAATTAAATAATATTAAATATCTAATCTAATGCAAGTAAACATAAACAATAATATTTTATTACTAATGTTGTTTTTTTGTCTAATTACACTTATCCAATAGAATTAGGACATGTTTTATGGTAATAATAATATCATTTTACCTCTAATTACCCTATTTACTTTTAATTGTGATAAATACAATTCAAAAGTTATTATTCACCAAAATATTATTTTCATCTCATTGAACCACATTTTACATACTAATATCAACCGTGTCTATTGTATTTTCTTAATTCAAATCATAGAAGTGGTAAAATTATTTTTTATGTAAAATTTAAAATTCTCTTAGGAGGTGGGTAAAAGACAGTAAAAAGTTCAATAATATTCTCATATATCTAAAATTATTATAATCTCACTCTAATTAATTAAATTTGACTTATATAAGAATTATGTATCTATTTATAAAAAAAATAAATTTAAATAAAATAAATAATTATTTAAATTAAAAGGCTGTTTTAAACAATAACTTAGTGTTTTTCAGTATTCATCAAAAATTGAATGTTTTCAGAAAAATACAAAAAATTCACCCTAAGCTAATTTTGATATTCTGAATCCAAACATGAAGGCCATTTTGAAAAATTTATAAAATTTCAAAAAAATCGGTATTAATATTCATAATGTCTAGTTTAATTGGTTGTGGTGTGTTTTAACTCAAAATTTTGTACAACACAAGCTACTATATTATTTAAAGGGAAAGTTATCGTGGAAGCTTGGGGTGTCACATTCTACCTTCCTTCAAATAATTTTGTCCTCGAAATTTTTATAATATTACTACATAAAAAGATTCGGGTGGTTCTTCATCATATGTTCCTCAGGTTCCCACGTTGCCTCTTCCATCTTTTGGTTTCTCTATAGAACTTTTACCAGATGAGTTGTCTAGTTTCTCAACACTTGTTCTCTTGAATCATGAATCTTTACAGGCTCTTAGGAATAAGACAGATCAGGTTCCATTTCTATTTCATCATAGGTGGGTACATGTGTTGGTTCAAGCTTGTATTTTCTCAATAGTTATACGTGGAACACATCATGTAAGTTACGACCCCAATTCGTTATAGAATTTAAAAATGTCTCATGTACCTAAGACACAATTTACGCTTCTTACCGAAATTTATAAAACCCTTCCATGGATATACCTTCATGAAAATATGATCTCCTTTCTGAAATTCCAAATCATTTAGTTATTGGAATAGCTCTATTACCTACTTTATGCTTCTTTGATGTTGGATTGGATTACCTTCACCTTTTCAATAAATTCCTCAACAAGTTTTGGGCCTATGAGTTTTCTTTCACCAACATCATCCCAATAGGTTGGTGTGTGACATCTATTTCTGTATAATGCTTCATATGGTGCCATCTGAATATTTGAATGGAAGCTATTGTTATAAGAAAATTCTACCAGAGGTAAATATTGATTCCACGTACCTTGAAAGTCAAGTGAGCAAGATCTCAACATGTATTCTACGGTTGGAATAGTCCATTCGAATTGTCCATAAGTTTGAGGGTTGTATGTAGTGCTCAAATGAAGTTCAGTATCAAGGAATTTCTGAATACTTTTCCAGAATCATGATGTAAATTGGGATCATGATCATAAGCAATCGATAGGGGTACTCCATGAAGTCTTACTACATCGTTAATATATAGTCTTTCTATATTTTCAAGTGGTAAATCTGCTCTTATAGAAAGAAAATGTGCTGAATTGGTAAGACGATCAAGAATGACCCATATTGCATTGTTCCTTCTTGGAGTCTTTGGTAGTCCCATGAAACATTCGATCATTATATTATCCCTTTTCCACTCAGGTATGGGAAGAGGTTTCTTGACTCCTCTAGGATGTTGCATTCTAGCTTTCACTTATTGAAAAACAATACATCTTCACCCAAAATCAGAAATCTCCCTCTCCATGTTCTCCCACCAAAAATTTTCCTTCAAATCTCTATACATCTTAGTGATACCAGGGTGTATAGAAAAATTGTAGTTATGAGCATCATTCAGCAATTATCCTTTTAGATCAGGTATATTGGGAACACAAAGTCTCTTCCTAAATTTTAAAATTCCATCTTCATATACAAAGTCACTCAATATCCCATCATTAAAAGCTTTAATCTTCTTTAGAATCACCTCATCATTATTAGGAGAACTCTTTATCCTTTCTAGTAAAGATGGTTTAGCAACCATTTGAAAAATAATTGATGTTTCACCTCCCATGATTATTCCCATATCCATTTTCACTGGATCCATGAAAATAGGATCTCTTTTGACCCTCATCTTGTTCCAAACTTCTTGATCCTTTCTACCCAAATCATCTTCCACCTTATTTTCCTTCCCTGGGTGGTAGTATATAGTGCAACCATAATCCATGAGTAGTTCAAGCCATCTCCTTTGCCTCATATTGAGTTCTTTTTGTGAGAAAATATAATTCAAACTATTGTGATTAGTATAAATCTTGCATTTTTCACCATAGAGATAGTGTCTCCAAATCTTCAAAGAGAAGATTACAGCTACTAACTAAATATCATGAGTAAGAAAGGTTTTATCAAGAATTTTTAGCTGTCATGATGCATAGGAAATAACACTATCATTATGCATAAGGAAACAACCAAGTCCTTTCTTTGAGGAATCACTATAAATAACAAACCCATAATTACCCGATGATAGAGTCAATATAAGAGCATTGAATGATATTCTCTTCAGTTCATCAAAAAAAATTCATAGTCTTTTTTCCAAACAAATTTCACTCCTTTAGGTGTGAGCTTGGTTAATGGGTTTGCGAATCAGGAAACATTCTGGACGAAATGTCGATAATAACCTACAAAAACAATAAAACTGTGTACATCAGTTATACTCATTGGTTCTAGATATTCTTGGATTACCTTGTTCATTGAAGGACCAATAGATATTCTATCCTTAGAAACAATATTGCCATGAAAAGACATCTCTTGATGGTAGAATTAAAACTTGCTAAACATCCCATATAATTCATTTCTTCTAAGAGTCTTCAAGATATTGCTCAAGTGATTATCATGATCTTCATATATTTTGGAGTATACCAAGATATCTTCAATAAATACCACTACAAAGTCATCAAGATATTACCTGAAAACCCTATTCATTAGATCTATGAAGACAGATGGTGGATTAGTCAATCTAAAAGGTGTTACTTTAAACTCATAAAGCTCGTACCTGGTTCAAAATGTTGTCTTCGAAATGTATTCCTTTTTCACATACAACTGATGATATCCAGATCAAAGGTCAATCATTGAAATATATTGAGATCCATGAAGTTGGTTAAATAAATCATCAATGTGTGGTTGTGGATACTTGTTCTTTATTATAATAGCATTGATCTCACTGTAGTCAATGAAAAACCTCATAGATCCATCTTTCTTCATAAAAAAATGACAGTGTCTCCCCATGGATAAAAACTAGGGAGAATAAATCCCTTATTACTCAATTCCTCGGGACATCCTCCAACATGGGACGTCTTCAATCGACGATCGTCTTCCCCTCCCCAATGACGTCGTCTTCTCCCTCGTGATCTATGTCGACGAATCAATGAGGTTGGGGTTATTATTAAATTCTCGAATTATCTCTATTAATTTCCTCATTCTAGGAAAGCATGGAGAATGTGGATCAACCAAAATGAGTTAATCAGTGATTCGTATTAAATTAAACAGTTTTTCAATCTTGACTCTTGATTTTGTTAAACCGATTGCTACTTCTCTAACGCAGAGGGTGCGAGCTAATAAAAGGCCTGACCCATCCATTGTTATTCTGTATTTTTTTCATCATGATGGAAGAAAGTGTCTTACACCATGATGATGAACGAATAGAGAGGCTGGCTAAACTAGCCACCGACGAAGGCCCAAAGCCCCGCCGTCTCGTAGCTCCCCCGCCAGAGCCGCTGCCGTCGTCCCTGGCCGAGCCGCCCCCTGAGCCGCCGCCGTCATCCATGGTCAAGGCGCCACCCTTGGCCATGCCACTTGAGCCGCTACTGCCATCTGCAGCTATGCCACCCAAGCTGTCGCTGGCTTCTGTAGGTGAGCTGCCGCCTGCAGCGTTGCCACCAGAGCTGTCGCCGCCGTCCGTGGCCCCGCCACGCTGCCCGCGGCCTCACCGAGCCTCCCAGATGCCTCCTTCCTTCTGGACAAACCACTCTGCATACTTTTGGAACTCCTCAGTCAATCCTCCCTCATGGAACCCTCGGGTCGTGCCACCCTCGCGATACCCTCCACGGCCGAGCCACCCCTCAGCCGAGCCACCCTCGCGACACCCCCTCCGTCCCTCTGCAGCCCCTCGCAGCCTGTCGGACTGTCCAGCAGGTCGGGTCATCCAGCGGGCTGGGGTGGCCCTAGCGGGATGGGCTAGGTCAACCCATACCAATTCGACACAGGCCGGGTCGGGCCGGATCTGTCCGACCGGGTCAGACCGTACCTGGACCCACTACGTCCCATTTACGTACTTTGGGCCATAACTTGGGCCCCAGATGTACATTTGTCAAACCGTTAATGGATAAAAAATCTTGGAGTGATATGGTTCCATTTAGTATACCCCACTAGATATTTGTACTATGCTGGGATACAATTAGCTTGGATCAAGCACGAATCCAACCGGGCCCCCGGGACAAAAAGGCTAATAACTCACAGACCCGACGTCCGATTAACGCTCTGTCTATTTCATTGAGACCCTTATGACTTGGTGGACCTTTGGAATACTTCTTCATGGGACATTGTGGACGTTGAAGAATTAAAAAGTGTCTTGGGAAGCGGACTCTTTTGGAGACAAGAAAGACTAGTGTGGAAACCCAGTGGCTAGTTGTGACGAGAAGAGTGCTCCTAGAGATCCTATGTGGGTCAGATCCTAGAAATCATGTGTGTGTCAACTCCTTACTATCCTGTTTGGGTAAGATCCTAACCATCCTATGTGGGTCATCTCTAGTGTTCCTGTGTGGGTCAGCTCCTAGCAATATTGTGTGGGTCAGCTCATAGCGATCATGTTTGGGTCAGCTCCAGCGATCCTGTGTGGGTCAGCTCCTATCAATCACGTGTGGGTCAACTCCAACATTCCTGTGTGGGTAAGCTCATAGAGATCATGGCTGGGTCTACTCCAGAGATCCTGTGTGGGTCAGTTCCTAGCAATCTTATGTTGGTATGCTCCAGCGATTCAGTGTGGGTCAGCTCCTAGGGATCTTGTGTGGGTCAGCTCCTAGCGATCCTGTGTGGGTCAGCTCCTAGTGATTCTGTATAGGTCAACAGTATAGCCTCTTATTGGAGTAAGATGATTTGTTAGATATAACAAATCATCTCTAATACCATACTTAAGTTATACCTAGTGTGATCTGAGTCAGAACCTATGTGTTTCTTCATGATTAAGAATGATTACATGATAACTTAGGTATATGTATGGGAATATACCTAAGTAGGGTTATCTATTATTTTCATACATTGTGGTTTATCAATGGTGGATTTTGTGAGACCTTGAGGGTCTCGATGTCCCTACAATGTATCATTATACTCGCCCCTGCATGGGTATTCCCACATATTTTTGTGTTGGATGCAGATGACAGACAATGCTGACTGAGGCTGAGAGTACCGGTATTTAATGGTGCCCAGAGGTGGACTATATAGCATGTTGGTATGCAGAGGATATAGGTGTATATGGAGTGCTGAGAAGGTGATTTGTACCTACCATTCAGGTAGGATCTTGAAGGAAGACCCAGTAGCTGCCTTTATTTTTCTACAGTTGTATGGTAATTCAGTTGTACTTGTACTATTACTGTTGGGCTTGTATTCTGGACCCTTTTACCTTCACTGCTCTTTTTTCAATATTGTTGACTTGTGTTCGTATCTTGTTGTGTTCTTAGTTTCGTGTGTTTATAGGTTATAAAGGCAATGTATTCCTAGTTTAAGGGAATAAGACTTTGGTTCTAATCGCCACCCCCTGGCTTATGGAAGGCGGTATTGGGGTTAGTCATGGCAAGGGTCCCGGTGGCCGGTCGAGACAAATTGGTATCAGAGGAGTTGGTTTTACCATAGAACATTGGACTATCATCATTCTTTTTAATGACTATATTGATATGTTTAGTGAGTGTGGTTATCAGTTTAGGGAATCCAATGTTGGTGTGGAGGCTGACGTATCCATACACCAGGACCATGACTTTTGATTTCTAACTCAGTGCATGAAAACCCTGATTGACTATGAGTTTTGAAGAGTTTTCTTTGTGATACCTTGAGGAAACTCACTAGGTATAACTTATAGACCATGTCACACCTGTTTCATTTATGGATTCCTCCACGCAGATAGCTATATAGGGTTCTGAGATTAGTATGCACTGATAGCCCACTGAACGATGAGGCCTCAGTATAGGGACCCTTACCTAGTAGAGGCACCAGTGGTACCATTACCAGTTGGGACACCGATGAAACCAGCCCCAAACCCAGACGGTGCACGCTTCTTGAGCATGTTTCATGAGTTCCAGCACCAGAGGCCACCAAGGTTTCGGGTAGAGAAGGACCCACAGGTAGTTGAGGATTGAATAGAGGCTGTAGTGAGAGTCTTCCGACTGGTAGGGACACCAGCCGATCTCATGGTTATCCTTGCCGCCATACTTCTATATGCAGATGGTGGAGCTTGATGCACATGGTTCACGATGTGGTGGCGCTTCTCTGGGAAGACATCGAGATCCTTTTTGGGAAGAGTTTGTCCCAATGACTTTTCACGTAGTGCACATACAGGAGCTGCTTCATCTACAGTAGGGTAGAATGCCTGTATCTCAGTACTCATTAAGGTTTACTGACCACTCATGCTACTCCATAGATATGGTGCGGGACCCATTATTTAGGGCCCGAACCTTTGATCAGGGACTTAAGTGGGAGATCGGGTCTTCGCTAATCTCAGTTAGCATCCTGACGTAGGCGGGGGTGTTAGAGTGAGACCTTTTGGTGGAGAGTTTCCTTACTGAACATTTGCAATCAGTGAGACCCAATACCAGTAATCATATAGCCGAGTCTTCTATAGATAGCAGTAGATAGATGTCACAGAGGTCCAAGTGGACCATACCTCTGGGTGGATGACCACATGATTCAGGGTCAGTTGTGTGGGGCACCCGAGATAGAGCCAGGCGGGACATGAGTGGGCAGTGTTACACATGTGGAGGGCAGGGTCACATGGCCCGTGACTATCCGACCCCTGATACAAATGATCAGAAGACGGTCGAAGGACTGCCCAGGTATAGACAAAGAATCAACCAAGGAGGTACACAGGGAGAAGGCAGACGTGGCAGAGGAGTTGTCCGTGTAGCTGGCAGTGGGTGATGATTTGAGTTGTTATTTCCAGAACCACCAGGAGGTCCACACTGACCACAGGGAGGAGGTGGATAGGGGTGAGTTTAGTTCCAGGAAGTTGAGTCCTACGATCACGGTGCTCCATAGATGATACAAGGTATGATATGTGACTACTCCACCTTAGCTGCAGTACTTATAGTCATAGGTTCAAGTCATTATTTTATTTCCACTACCCTTGTTCGGAGCTCGAAGATTTCAAAGGATCTGTTGGCTCGATCCTTACGGTTAGATACTACTACGGGAGCAGATTCGACGATTACGCACTTGTGCGGGCAGTGCAATCATACTCTAGGAGGCAAGATCTTTGGCTGGGATCTCCTAGTAGATGCGTCCAGGCCTTACGACTTTATTTTCGTTATGGACTAGTTACCTACAATCAGTTATCATATTGACTGTATTAAGAGAAATGTGTGGTGTGTCCACACGGATGGGACAAGGTTTACCTTCACCGGCATGAAGGGAGCCTTTGCAGAACATGACAGACATACCCAGATGACGGTGATGCCGATCACTCATCAGTTGGATAGCCTTACCCACGGAGCAATTGATGTGGAGAGTCTCAGTTATCATGTAGTGGTGAACCAGTACATGGATGGCATCCCTGATAATTTATTGGGTCTACCTCTTCATAAAGAGGTAGAATTTTACAATGACTTGGACCATAGGATGGCACCAATATCTACACCAGCATATCGGATGTCTCCCATGGTGATTTGTGAGATGTGGGTATAGCTGGAGGACTTGAAGGGGAAGGGATTCATCTGGCCTAGTGTTTCACCATGGGCTGCCCCAATTTTGTTCGCCAAGAAGGCGGATGAGAGCTTGAGTCTTTTTGTTGACTATCGGTTCCTTAAATAGGTGACCGTGGATAAAAAGTACCCACTACTGAGGATTGACAACCTCTCTGATCAGCTGAAGGGATCATGGTGGTTCTTGAAGATAGACCTTGGATCATGCTATCACCAGCCCAGAGTGTGAGACAATGCTGTGTAGAAGATAATGTTCAGATGTCGGTACGACCACTACGAGTTATTGGTTATGCCATTCGGCATGACCATAGGTCCTGTAGTGTTTATGGGACTCATGAACAAGATCTTTCAGCCATTCTTTGATCGCTTTGTAGTAGTTTTCATCCACAACATTATGATCTTATCAGCTACTGAGGAGGAGAATACCTATCATTTGTGGGTAGTACTGGACACACTCTGAGAGTGCCAACTTTATGGTAAGCTCTCGAAGTGCCAGTTTTGGATCCGAGAGGTTCACATTCTAGGACATGTCATATCGAAGGTTGGAGTTGTAGTAGATCCAGCGATGATTGAGGTGGTACTTTATTGTGAACCACCTAGGAGTTTGATGGAGGTATGATGTTTCTTGGGTTTGTCTTGTTACTACCGGAGACTTGTGCCAGACTTCTCCAGGGTTAAAACAATACTATCAGTGTAGAAAATAAGGGGAAACCCTTCACGTAGTGGGAGATATTCTAGTAGAGTTATGAGGAGATGAGGTAGAGGCTGAATAGTGCCCCCATATTAAGGCTACTAGAGGAGGTCGTAGGGTACGTAGTCTACTGCGACGCATCAGGGACCAGACTCAGATGTGTCCTAATGCAGGAGTGAGTAGTAATCAAATATGATTCTCTATAGCTGAGACAGTACGAGAAGAACTACGCTACCAATGAACATGAGTTACCAGTGGTGGTCTTCACCTTGAAGATGTGGCAACATTACTTAATGGGTGTGCATTTTATAGTGTACTATGACCACAATAGTCTCAGGTATATCTTCTCTCAGAAGGACCTGTACCTAAGACAATGATGTTGGCTATAGTTCCTCTATGACTATGACTTTGAGATATTCAATACTCCTGGGAAGGGGAATGTTGTTGGAGAAGCACTCAGAAGGAGATCTGGTATAAGAATGATAGCCGAGGTGACAGAGCAACTGGATTCTTTGCAGATATCCTTTTTGGATAGATATGGAGAATCTTTCCTTTAGTCTCTTACAGTCACCCCACAAACACACACACACTTCTTCAGTGAGTTAGGGAGGCACGGCATGGGGATGCTGACTTCGAGGCACGACATGCTCAGATATCCACACAATAGGCACCTGGTATATTTTATGAAGTTCAGGAGCATGTAATCCCCTTTAGTGGATATACCATGGTACCATTTTCACTCCAGGAGGATGTGTTGAGGGAGTTCTACTCATCTCCTCTAACTATAGATCCAAGAGTGGTAAAGATGTACCAGTATCTCTGACGAAGGAACTGGTGGTCAGTAATGAAGAAAGTAGTATCAGAGTTTGTTTCTTGATGCCTCACTTGTCAGCAAGTGAAGGTGGAGCATCAGGTACCGGCAGGATTAGTTCAGCCTTTAAAGGACCCAGAGTGGAAGGGGTATGGGACATTCATGGACTTCGTGACAGGACTTCCACATACATTTAGAGGTCATGACTCTATCTGGGTGATCATCGACCGACTCATGAAGTCAGCCCACTTCCTACCAATCAAAGAGTAGGGTTTAGAAGAGAGCTTGGGATGCCTCTATGTGCAAGAGATTGTGCAGCTACATGGAGTACCATCAATGATTGTCTCCGATCGTGAGGAATGTTTTACTTCTTTCATATGGAAGGGGTTGCATAAGGATTTCAGGATGCAGCATCGTTTGATCACCACCTTCCATCCTCAGAAATATGGCCAAACTGAGCAGAGCATTCAAACCCTCGAGGACATGCTGCGTGCTTGTGTCCTCAAATTCAGTCACACAAGGGAGGATTACATTAATTTGGTGGATTTTTCATATAAAAACAGATATCAATCCACCATTGAGATGTCACCTTTCGAGGAAATGTACATGCGACCTTGCAGATCACCTTTTTCCTGGACTGACCAAGGGGAGTCAGCACTAGTGGGATAGAGATGGTATGAGCTACCAAAGAGATGGAGAATATCATCTAGGAGAAGATGAAGACTGTATAGAGCAGGAAGAAGTCGTATGTTGATAGGATAAAAAGTCCTTTGGAGTTTGAGGATGGAAAACGCATATTACTACGGGTCTCTCCCCGATGGGGATTACGAAGATTTGGCTAAGGCGTCAAGTTATCTCCAAGATTCATCGGACACTTCTAGGTGCTCAATATATTTGGTGAGGTGGATTACCGCTAAGCTCTTCCACCTCAGTTACACTGGCTTCACGACATCTTCAATGTATCACAGTTGAGGATATATGTGAATGGCTCTACTCACATCATCGACCATGGAGAGCTGGATGTCGAGGATGGGGAGACTTTTACGAAGGTTCCAGTTGAGATTGAGGATCAACAGGAGTAGGTCCTTCGTGGATGGTCTATACCTCTGGTGAGCATTCACTGGAAGCATGAGAACCTCCAAGAGAGCACATGGGAGTGTGAGGCTCAGATATGTGCTCAGTACCCCCAATTGTTTACCCTTTTATGAGTTGTGGCTTATGGGGATGTAAAGCCCTAAGATGGGGAAAATGAAAATACAGGAAATTACCTTGTAATTTTTTTTAAAATAAATAGGAATTTTATGAATACACAAAAATTGACGGTGCATAATTCTGAGTTCTAGAGTACCCAGAATGAATTTATGAACCTTATTTTGGTTACGTTCAGTAAATGTGCGAGTGGGTTTTTTTAAATTTTTAACCGGTGATCAAAATTGAAATATGAGAGCACCATTGAACTCGCAGGGCCAATATTCTCTTAAGGAGACCTTCACTTCGACCATAGTGGGTTGAGAGTAAAAGATAGGATTTTTATTTTTCATGAAGGAATAAAATAAAAATAAAATTGTTTAGCTTTTATTTTTATTTTTATTCCATATAGATGTTGAGATGGTGGGACAACCAGACCAAAAACTCACATAAGAGTATATGATAGTGGGGACCACCCAAACTAACCTCCCAATAGAGGTTATGGTCGTGGGGACCAAATTAGTTATAAACCCCTTAAACTCCCCTTCAATAGAGAAACCCTCATACATCCTATTTTATGTGAGAGAGACTCTACAACTCCTCCAACATTTATTATGCCAACTCAATTTAATTAATTAGGATATTTTAAATTTGTTCAAACAAACTAAATAAAAGATATGATAATCTATTAACTTGGGCTTCATTTTCATTTTGGTGGAATTGGGGAAAGGTCTTGGAAAAGGAGAGAGCTTTGGAGAACATGGGAGAAAACTCTCCAACGAAAAATGCCAATGAAGAACGTAGAACTAAACTTTGAATTTCTTCCTTGGGAAATCCTCCAAAGTGGGAAGTCTTCAATCAATGATCGTCTTCCCCTCCCAAATGATGTCATCTTCTCCCTCATGACCTCTTTCAACGAATCAAATGAGGTAGAGGGTTATTATTAAATTCTTGTATTCTCTTGATTAATTTCCTAGTTCTTGGTAAGAACGGAGAATGTGGATCAACCAAAACGAGTTGATACATGATTCATAATAAACTGAAGAGTTTGTCATTATTGACTCTTGGTTTTGTTGATCTTATTGCTACCGCTCTAATGAGGAGGGTTCGGTCCAAACAGACATGGCCCGACCCCTCCGCCATTCTTCGTTATTGTGTTATTCGCGATGGAAGAAAGAGGATTATACCACGATGACGAACGAAGAGAGCAGCCGGCTAAATGGGATACCGATGAAGGCACATCACCCCTCTGTCATATGGCTCCACTGCCTGATCCGCCTCCATTGTCCATGGTTGATCCACTGCATGGGCCTCCTCCTTTATACGTGGCTAAGACATTGCCCACAACCATGCTACCCATGCCGCTGTGGCCATCCTTAGCTGAGTCGCCACTCATGGCCACCCTACCTGAGCCACCACTGCCATACACAGCCATGTCGCCGCTTGCGGCCTCGCCACCCGTGTTGTCGCCACCGTCTGCGGCCCCCTCACGCTACCCACAGCCTCACCGTGTCTCCCCACGACATATTCCCTTCCATCCGAGATGCCCCGTCTGAGCTGTCCCAGGTCGAGCCGAGCCTCCACGCGCCCTCGTGAAACCCCTCAGCTGAGCCGCCCCTACGACAACCCCAGAAAAAACATCCATCATGGTACCCTCCGTGGCCGAGACACCCCTTGGCCGAGCCATCCTTACAACACCCCCATGGCCCTTGGCGGCCCCTCGTGGCCTTCCGGACCGTCCAGCCGGTCGGGCTGCCCAGCATGGGCTGGACCGGGCTGAACCCAACGGGCCAGGATGACCAGTGGGCCAAGTTGACCCAAACTGGTTTGGCCCAGGCCTGGTCGGGCCGGGTCAGTCTGACCGGGTCGGACCGGACCGAGACCCACTACGACCCATTTATGCTCTTTTGGCCCTAACTTTGGCACCGAATGTTTGTTTGACGAATCATCAGCAGCACTGGAAAACTTGGAGAGATAGGGTTCCTTTTATTATACACAACTGGAGATTTGGATTACGATGGTGTATGGTCAAGTTAGATCACGCACGAATCCAACTGGGCCCCCAGGACTAAAAGTCTAATAACTCACAGACCGAGCATCTGATTGACGCGTCATCTATTGTGTTGAGACCACTATGATGTGGAGGACCATTGGAATAATTATTCATGGGACATCGTGCTAGTGTCTTGGGAAGTGGACTCTCTCGGAGACGTGCAAGCCTAGTGCGGAAACCCAGAAACTGGTTTTGAAGAGAAGAGTGATCCTAGTGATCATGTGCGGGTCCACTCGTAGTGATCCTCTAGGGGTTAGATCCTTGTAATCTTGTGTGGGTCAGATCCTAGTGATCCTGTGTGGTTCAGATCTAGCGGTCTTGTGTGGGTCATCTCCTAGAAATCTTGTGTGGTTAAATCCTAGCAATCCTGTGTGGGTAGCTCCAGCGATCCTGTGTGGGTCATCTCCTAGATATCCTGTGTGGGTCAGCTCCAGCGATCCTGTGTGGGTCAGATCATACCGATCTTGTTTGGGTTAGCACTAGTGATCCTGTGTGGGTCATATCCTAGAGATCCTCTATGGGTCAGATCCATAAATCCTTTGTAGGTCATCTCTTAGCGATCCTGTGTGGGTCTGCTCCTAGAGATCCTGTGTGGGTCAGCTCCTAGCGATCTTGTGTGGGTCAACTCCTAGAGATTCTGTGTAGGTTCAGCAGAAGAGCGTCTTAATGGAGTAAGATGATTTGGTTGTTACAACTAATCAACTCTACTATTGTAATTAAGATATACCTAGTGTGACCTGAGTCAGATCATCTATGTTTCTTCATGATTAAGATGGATTACTTGGTAACTTAGGTATATGTATGGTTGTATACCTAAGTAGGGTTATCTATTATTTTCATACTTTGTGGTTTATCATTGGATGATTTTATGAGAACTTGAGGGTCTCTAGGTCCCTACTAAGTATCGTTATACTCACCCCGACACAGGCTATGCCTGAAAATTGTTTTTTGGATGTAGACAACGAACAACATTTACTGAGGCTGAGAGTACCAAGGCTGGACGGTGCACTGAGGAGGACCATACGGCGTGTCGGTACGCAGAGGAGATTAGTGGACGTGGTGTGATTAGAAGGTGATCTTTACCTACCCTTCAGGTAGGAACCTAGAGGATGAACCAGTAGTTTACTTTATTTTTTTAGTTGTATTGTATTTTAGTTGAACTTGTACTATTACTCACTACTAGAATAGAAGGTTATACCAATGGTTTTGAACTGTTGGTATAGGCTGGAAAACCGTTGGTATAGCCTATACAAACGGTTTTCCCAACCGTTGGGTAGTAAGCCGTGAGGAAAGCCTTATACCAATGGTTTGATCTAAACCATTGGTATATTATTTTTTAAAAAAATTTCCTCCAATGTATACCGACAGTTTATAATCGTTGGTACTGTATTTTTTGAGAATTATTATACTAATGGTTTTCAACTGTTGGTAAGGTGATTTTCTAGAACACCTATACCAACAGTTTAGAGCCGTTGGTATTGTGTTTTTACAAAATTCTAGAACACCTATACCAATGGTTCTAAACCATTGGTATTGTGTTTTTCTAGAATTCCAAAACACCTATACGAATGGTTTAAAACCATTGGTATAGTGTTTCTCCAGAATTCAAGCACTATTATACCAATGGTTTAAAACCGTTGGTATTGAGTTTTTCCATAACTGTTGCACAAAAGCCCCCCTACAGTATCCCCTCCACGATACACCTGCATAAAAAATATCACAAAAACAATATACAGGCTTAAAATAGTTTAAAAACACCTAAAATAGCACAAACAAAGCTCATAAAACTCTCAAACTCTTCCAACCATGTCATGTACTACAATTCCCTATTTCAATCTTCATATGACAATAATAATCCGGTAGTAATTCACCTCACCCCTGCACAAACCCCCAACTATCATATCCCCCCACCTCCCCATCAGATTCAAATAGGCGGAATAGTATAAGAAATACCTATTAGAGTTGAATAAGAGTTTGAAATTTGCTCATATCCCTTTTTTTATGATCCTATATTTGGGTATGTAATGATTTGTGATGAATGTTTCATTGAAAATGTATTGTTTATAATATCTGGTGAAAATGTATTTTCATAGGAGTCTCGTCACTTATGACCCCATGAGTGAAACTACCCATCTCATTAAAAAGAGTTTGCGACTATCGTTGATGAGTGTAAATTTTACTTGTATTCACTTAAAATGATGCCCTTTTGAAACAAAAGAGAGACTTAGAGAAGTGTTGTCCACACTGCACCTTAGATTGAGGCGGGGTTGACTCGTACACATCACATATGACCCATAGATTGTTTTCCAAAAGTATTAATAGAATCTGAATGCGTTTGGCCAGTTTTCAGTAAGCCAGTAGTTGTTTTCACTTAAAATCATTTCCATTTCAAATAAAAGTGAGACATTTTGAGTGGTACCGACCACACTATGCCTCAGATTGAGGCAAGGTTGACTCATACACGTCACAAATGACCCATGGAAACTTTTCCTAAAGTATCAACAGAATCCGAATGTGTTTGGTCCGTTGTTCGTATGTTTTTTGTTGTTTTTTACTTAAACTGTTGTCCATTTCAAAGAAAAGTGAGACAGTTTGAGTGGTGTCGGCCACACCGCGCCTCAGATTGTGGAGAGGTTGACTCATATACATCATAAATGACCCATGGGTCATTTTCCTAATGTATCAACAAAATCCTAATGCATTTGGTCAGTTTTCTGTATGTCGTTTATTTTATATAAAAGAGCATCCATTTAAAACTAGAGAAAGACACTTTGAGTGGTACCAGCCACACCGGCCCTCATATTGAATTGGGGTTGACTTGTACATGTCACAAATGACCCACAAAAACTTTTCCTAAAGTATCAATAGAATCTGGATGCGTTTGGTCAGTTTTCTGTATGTCATTTTTTGTTTTCACTTAAAATCATGTCCATTTCAAAAAAAGTGAGACACTTCGAGTGATACCGGCCACACGGTGCCTCGGATTGAGGCAGGGTTTACTCATACATGTCATATATAACCCATGTATATTGTTTCCTAAAGTTTCACTAGAATTTTAATCCTTTGGTCGGTTTTCCACATTTTCAGTTGTTGTATTCACATAAAATGATTTATTTTTGGAAAACATTACAAATACATAATGGAGGAATAAAAGTTTATGATATTGAGGAAAAACAGTTACATAATGTGTAAAAATCTATAAGGAATAAAATTTATAGAAAGACTAACTGTGTGGGAACTAATGTTAGGAATTCGAGGAATGATAGTTACATAATGTGCAATATCAATAGTAATAAGATGTTATAGAACCCAAAACCAGATTTGTTTATCTAGTTTACAGAAATCCAAACACATAAGAACTTTTAAATCCCTATATTTCTACACTAGAAACATTAATTTAGTATAACATCTATGCCGGAATGCATCGAAATTAATTTACATTGTTCTGGATGAATTTCAGAGTACAACCTATCTCTGTCATCAATGACATAGTGATCATGCAAAAAGCATCAAATGAAATATCCAAGAAAGTACCATTTAAGGAGGGAAACGATTTCCTTCATTCTTGTTAGCACTTCATAAGCACTGACTTTGAGAACTCTAACTGCATGGTCTGCATCAAAATATTATAAACCATTATTTTTTTATCATCTTATAGGAAGTGTTGAGTTTTATAAGATATTTTCAATAAGTGATTGTAATTCCATTAGAAGGCTAGAAAATATGTATAGAAATGGAAATATATCAAATAATAAATTGGATTTATTCATAAATGTAAAGGAACATTATTCATGATAAATGATACAATTATTGGCGATAGTACCTTGAGAACCAAATGCATCCACAATGAAGACACCCTCCCTAATGGTCTGTTTGAAGAGGACATCATGAATGATCAATATTATGAACCTTATAACCATATTAGTATCCAGCCAAGGAGAATTTTTTATACCATGTTTAAAACTCACAAGTTGTCCCAAATGTGATTCCACTTCAGCAATAACCATTTTGTGCTGACTTCATATCATAAATCCCAGCAGAAGAGACCTGTCCTTTTCTTTAAGATAAGACCCATCACAAAAGACACATTGAACTTCATAATAACCAAACTATTGATTTACTTTAATAATTGTCCACCACGCAACTGCACTGATAAGAAAAAACTATCCATGTTTAACTTCTAAATTGTAATGGGTGAATTCCATCTAAGAAATATCCCCAGTTTGACATACCTATCCTACCTCCCGATGAATGAAATTTGAAGCAATAATTTTATGGGAACCACTAATTCTACCCCTACCACAAGAAACCCGTGAATATATTGTTCCCAGACATAACACAACAGTAGAAAGCATAAATTATATTGGAATAGGATTGAATATTTATTCTCAACAAATTGAAATAGTAATCCTCAAGTAACATATATTTAAAATAATAAAACGAAACAATATCAATGAAACATGCAGCACCTCCCCCTCCCACATCATCCCCCCCTGCGCAGCCCCTTCCCCCAGCACTCCCCCCCTGGCCAACCTCATCCCCCACCCTACCCAGCCCCTTCCCATAGAAGCCCCCTCCCCCTTGCCAAGATCTCCCCCTCCCGTCCCGCCCTGCCCAGCTCTTCCATCTAGTATAACATATCTTCTCCAAAAATTTTCCATGTTTCGTTCAACACAACCTGTGCAATGAATGATAGAGACATATGGGAAATCAACATGTATCTAACTTTTCGACTGGATATGATGAACATGTGACAATATAGGTAATACAATACCTGTGATGGCTAGTAAGATTGAAGGCTATTTGACTTTACATTGCCCATTTATTCCACCAATAGGATCAACAACATTTGTCAATGAAAGAAAAACATTATTGCATCATGAGAAGTAATCGACCTGGAGAACATAAAAAAACAGTAGTACATCATGTGAATTAAATGATTGGGAGAGAATCTGGCCATAAAAAGAGTGCAAAAAATAATAAACAATGACAACAATAGTGGAAAATGTTATTAAAAACATGACGTAATACATTTGAAAACATTCCAACCTACCCATCCCATGCCCCTCTCCTCCCCTCCCCCTGCCCAAACTTTTCCCCCAGTAGCCCCCTCCCTCCTACCATCACCCAGCCCCTCCTCTACCCTCCCCTCCCCTCCCCTCCAACCTGACCAGCCCTTTCCCCTCCCCTACCCTCCCCCCCTGCCCACCCTTTTCCTCCAGCAGCACCCTGCCCCTCCCCTCCCCTCCCCCATGCCCACCCTTTTCCCCCAGCAGCTCCCTCCCCTCCCCTCCCCCTACCAAACATCTTCCCATAGCACCCCCTCCCTCCTTCCATTATCCTCCTCTCCCCGACCCTCCCATCCCCTCCCCTCCCCTTCCTTGCCCTCCCCTCCAACTTTCCAATGCACTGCCCCTCCCCTCCCCTCCCCCCTTTCCCACCCTTTTCCCCCCAGCAGCCCCCTCCCCATGCCCAACCTTTTCCCCAACATCCCCCTCCCCGACTCTCCCCTCCCCTCCCTATCCCTGCCCTCCCCTCTAACCTACCCAGCCCCTACCCCTCCCCTACCCTTCCCCCTTAGCACCCTTTTCCTCCAGTAGCCCCCACCCCTCCCCTCCCCTCCCCCCTGCCCACCCTTTTCCCCCCAGCAGCCCCCTCCCATCCCCTCCCCCCTGCCCAAGCTCTTCCCCCAGCACCCCCTCCCTCCTTCCATAATCCTCCTCTCCCCTCACCTCCCCTCCCCTCCCCTCCCCTCCCCTTCCCTTCCCTCCCCTCCAACCTGCCCAGCCCCAGCCCCTCCCCTCCCCTCCCCCCTGCCCACCCTTTTCCCCAAGCAACCCCCTGCCCAACCTTTTCCCCAACAGAACCCTCCCTCCTACCATCACCCATCCCATCCCATAACTTCCACTCCCCTCCCCTTATCTATCCTCCACTCCAACCTACCCTGACCCAGCCCCTCCCCTCCCCTCCCTCCTACCCACCCTTTTACTCCAGCAGCCCCATACCTCTCCCCTCCCGCCCA